>CM064066.1:24878499-25526263 GCA_032594955.1 Panicum miliaceum | reverse complement strand
AATTCGGCCCGTTTTGCACCCAAGTTCGTGCAATAACAAAACGGTCTGAAACGCCCCAAAAAATGAGTTTCGGGTCCAATGGCGTGGATCGTGAGCGTTCGTTGCGGAACATTCCGACGCCACATTGTTGCACGAACTTGTGCATTAGTGGCACCGGTTCGGCCCATTTTGCACCAAGTTTGTGCAGTAAGCAAACGGTCCGAAACGCCCTAAAACATGAGTTTGGGGTCCAGTGGGGTGGATCGGGTGCATTCACTGCGTAAAATTCCGATACGACTTCATTGCACGAACTTGTGCATTAATGGCACCAATTCGGCCCGTCCTGCACCGAAGTTCGTGCAATAAGAAAACGGTCTGAAATGCCCCAAAACATGAGTTTGGGGTCCAATGGCGTGAATCGTGTGCGTTCGTTGTGGAAAATTCCGACGGCAGGCCGTTGCACGAACTTGGGCATTACTGGCAACGGTTCGGCTCAATTTGCACCCAAGTTCGTGCAGTAAGGAAACGGTCCGAAACGCCCTAAAACATGAGTTTGGGGTCCAATGGGGTGGATCGGGTGCGTTCGCTGCGTAAAATTCCGATACGACTCTGTTGCACGAGCTTGTGCATTAATGGCACCAATTCGGCCCGTCCTGCACCGAAGTTCGTGCAATAACAAAATGGTCTGAAATGGCCCAAAACATGAGTTTGGGGTCCAATGGCGTGGATCGTGTGCATTCGTTGTGGAAAATTCCAACGCCACGCCATTGCACGAACTTGCGCATTAATGGCACCGGTTCGGCCCAGTTTGCACCCAAGTTCGTGCAGTAAGGAAAAAATCCGAAACGCCCTAAAACATGAGTTTGGGGTCCAATAGGGTGGATCGGGTGCGTTCGCTGCGTAAAATTCCAATACGACTTCGTTGCACGAACTTGTGCATTAATGGACCAATTCGGACCGTTTTGCACCGAAGTTCTTGCAATAACAAACGGTCTGAAACGCCCCAAAACATGAGTTTGGGGTCCAATGGCGTGGATCGTGTGCGTTCGTTGCGGAAAAATTCTGACGCCACGTCGTTGCACGAACTTGTGCATTAGTGGCACCGGTTCGGTCCATTTTGCACCCAAGTTCGTGAAGTAGGAAACGGTCCGAAACGCCCTAAAACATGAGTTTGGGGTCCAATGGGGTGGATCATGTGCGTTCGCTGCGTAAAACTCCGATACGACTTTGTTGCATGAACTTGTGTATTAATGGCACCAATTCGGCCGTTTTGCACCGGAGTTCGTGCAATAACAAAATGGTCAGAAACGCCCCAAAACATGAGTTTGGGTCCAATGGCGTGGATCGTGTGCGTTCGTTGTGGAAAATTCTAACGCCACGCCAATGCACGAACTTGCGCATTAATGGCACCGGTTCGGCCCATTTTGCACCCAAGTTCGTGCAGTAAGGAAACAATCCAGAACGCCCTAAAACATGAGTTTGGGGTCCAATGGGGTGGATCGGGTGCGTCGCTGCGTAAAATTCCAATACGACTTCGTTGCACGAACTTGTGCATTAATGGCACCAATTCGGCCCGTTTGCACCGAAGTTCTTGCAATAACAAAACGGTCTGAAACGCCCCAAAACATGAGTTTGGGTTCAATGGCGTGGATCGTGTGCGTTCATTGCGGAAAATTCCGACGCCACGTCGTTGCACGAACTTGTGCATTAGTGGCACCGGTTCGGCCCATTTTGCACCCAAGTTTGTGCAGTAAGGAAACGGTCCGAAACGCCCTAAAACATGAGTTTGGGGTCCAATGCGGTGGATCGGGTGCGTTCGCTGCGTAAATTCCGAAACGACTTCGTTGCACGAACTTGTGCATTAATGGCACCAATTCGTCTCGTCCTGCACCGAAGTTCGTGCAATAAGAAAACGGTCTGAAATGCCCCAAAACATGAGTTTGGGGTCCAATGGCGTGAATTGTGTGCGTTCATTGTGGAAAATTCCAACGCCACGCCATTGCACGAACTTGCGCATTAATGGCACTGGTTCGGCCCATTTTGCACCCAAGTTCGTGCAGTAATGAAAACAATCCGAAATGCCCTAAAACATGAGTTTGGGGTCAAATGGGGTGAATCGGGTGCGTTCGCTGCGTAAAATTCCGAAACGACATCGTTGCACGAACTTGTGCATTAATGGCACCACATTTAGCCCCGTTTTGCACCGTAGTTCGTGCAATAACAAAATGGTCGAGAGAAAGCGCCCCAAAACATGAGTTTGGGGTCCAATGGCGTGATCGTGTGTGTTCGTTAGCGAAAACTTCTGATGCGACTTCATCGCACGAACTTGTGCATTCTTGGCACCGGTTCGGCCTGTTTTGCATCGAAGTTCATGCAATAGCGAAATGGTGTGAAACGCCCCGAAACATGAGTTTGGGGGTCCAATGGCATGGATCGGGAGCGTTTGTTGCGTAAAGTTCCCACGCGACATCGTTGCACGAACTTGTGCATTAATGGCATGGGTTCGGCGAATTGTGCAACGAAGTTTGGGGAGTAGCGAAACCATCGGAAACACCGCAAAACATGAGTTTAGGGTCCAATAAGGTGGATCGAGTGCGTTCGTCCCGAAAAAATTTCGACGCGACTTCGTCGCACAAACTTGTGCATTAATGGCATCGGTTCGGGCCATTTTGCGCCGAAGTTTGTGCAGTATCGAAATGTTCTTAAACACGCCAAAACATTAGTTTGGGGTCCAATGGGGTGGATCGGGTGCGTTCGATGCGTAAAATTCTGATACGGATTTGTTGCACGAACTTGTGCGCTAATAGCACCAATTGAGCCCGTTTTGCACCGAAGTTCGTGAAATAACAAAATGGTCTGAAACGCCCCAAAACATGAGTTTGGGGTCCAATGGCGTGGATCGTGTGCGTTCGTTGTGCAAAATTCCAACGCCACCGCAATGCACGAACTTGCGCATTAATGGCACCGGTTCGGCCCATTTTGCACCGCAAGTTCGTGCAGTAAGGAAACAATCCAGAACGCCCTAAAACATGAGTTTTGGGGTCCAATGGGGTGGATCGGGTGCGTTCGCTGCGTAAAATTCCAATACGACTTCGTTGCACGAACTTGTGCATTAATGGCACCAATTCGGCCCGTTTTGCACCGAAGTTCTTGCAATAACAAAACGGTCTGAAATGCCCCGAAACATGAGTTTGGGTCCAATGGCGTGGATCGTGTGCGTTCGTTGAGGAAAATTCCGACGCCACGTCGTTGCACGAACTTGGTGCATTAGTGGCACCGGTTCGGCCCATTTTGCAACCAAAGTTTGTGCAGTAAGGAAACGGGTCCGAAACGCCCCTAAAACATGAGTTTGGGGTCCAATTGGGTGGATCGGGTGCGTTCGCTGCGTAAAATTCCGAAACGACTTCGTTGCATGAACTTGTGCATTAATGGCACCAATTCGGCCTGTCCTGCACCGAAGTTCGTGCAATAACAAAACGGTCTGAAACGCCACAAAACATGAGTTTTGGGGTCCAAGTGGCCTGGATTCTGTGCGTTCGTTGCGGAAAATTCCGACGCCTACGTCGTTGCACGAACCTGTGCATTAGTGGCACCGGCTCGGCCCATTTTGTACCCAAGTTCGTCCAGTAAGGAAACGGTCCGAAACCACCCTAAAACATGAGTTTGGGTTCGAATGGGGTGGATCAGGTGCGTTCGCTGCGTAAAATTCTGATACGACTTCTTTGCATGAACTTGTGCATTAATGGCACCAATTCGGCCCGTTTGGCACCGAAGTTCGTGCAATAACAAAATGGTCTGAAACGCCCCAAAACATGAGTTTGGGGTCCAAATGGCGTGGATCGTGAGCGTTCGTTGCGGGAAAATTCTGAAGCCACGTCGTTGCACCGAACTTGTGCATTAGTGGCACCGGTTCGGCCCATTTTGGCACCCAAGTTTGTGCAGTAAGGAAAACGGTCCAAAACGCCCTAAAACATGAGTTTGGGGACAAATGGGGTGGATCGGGTTCGTTCGCTGCATAAAATTCCGAAACGACATCGTTGCACGAACTTGTGCATTAATGGCACCAATTTAGCCCGTTTTGCACCGAAGTTCGTGCAATAACAAAACGGTCCGAAACGCCCCAAAACATGAGTTTAGGGTCAAATGGCGTGGATCGTGTGTGTTCGTTGCGAAAACTTCTGATGCGACTTCATCGCACGAACTTGTGCATTCATGCCACCGGTTCGGCCTGTTTTGCACCGAAGTTCATGCAATAGCGAAATGGTGTGAAACGCCCCGAAACATGAGTTTGGGGTCCAATGGCGTGGATCGGGAGCGTTTGTTGCGTAAAGTTCCCACGCAACATCGTTGCACGAACTTATGCATTAATGGCATGGGTTCGGCGAATTGTGCAACGAAGTTCGGGGAGTAACGAAACCATCGGAAACACCGCAAAAACATGAGTTTAGGTCCAATAAGGTGGAGCGTTCGTCGCGAAAAATTTCAACGCGCCTTCGTCGCACAAACTTATGCATTAATGGCACCGGTTCGGGCCTATTTGCGCCGAAGTTCGTGCAGTATCGAAATGTTCTTAAACACGCCAAAACATGAGTTTGGGGTCCAATGGGGTGGATCGGTGCGTTCGCTGCGTAAAATTCTGATACGACTTCGTTGCACGAACTTGTGCATTAATAGCACCTATTGAGCCCGTTTTGCATCGAAGTTCGTGAAAATTACAAAACGGTCTGAAACGCCCAAAAAACATGAGTTTGGGGTCAAATGGCGTGGATCGGGTGCGTTCGTTGTGGAAAATTCCGACGCCATGTCGTTGCACGAACTTGTGCATTAATGCACCGGTTCGGCCCATTTTGCACCCAAGTTCGTGGAGTAAGGAAACGGTCTGAAACGCCCTTAAAACATGAGTTTGGGGGTCCATTGGGGTGGATCGGGTGCGTTCGATGCGTAAAATTCTTATACGGCGCTTCGTTGCACGAACTTGTGCGTTAATAGCACCAATTGAGCCCGTTTGCACCGAAGTTCGTGAAATAACAAAATGGTCTGAAACGCCACAAAACATGAGTTTGGGGTCCAATGGCGTGGATCGTGTGCGTTCGTTTGTGGAAAATTCCAACGCCCACGCCAATGCACGAACTTGCGCATTAATGGCACCGGTTCGGCCCATTTTGCACCCAAGTTAGTGCAGTAAGGAAACAATCCAGAACGCCCTAAAAACATGAGTTTTGGGGTCCAATGGGGTGGATCGGGTGCGTTCGCCTGCGTAAAATTCCAATACGACTTCGTTGCACGAACTTGTGCATGAATGGCACCAATTCGGCCCGTTTGCACCGAAGTTCTTGGCAATAACAAAACGGTCTGAAATGCCCCAAAACATGAGTTTGGGTCAATGGCGTGGATCGTGTGCGTTCGTTGCGGAAAATTCCGACGCCACGTCGTTGCACGAACTTGCGCATTAATGGCACCGGTTCGGCCCATTTGGCACCCAAGTTCGTGCAGTAAGGAAACAATCCGAAAGGCCCTAAAACATGAGTTTGGGGTCCAATGGGGTGGATCGGGTGCGTTCGCTGCGTAAAATTCCGAAACGACCTTCGTTGCATGAACTTGTGCATTAATGGCACCAATTCGTCTCGTCTTGCACCGAAGTTCGTGCAATAAGAAAAACGGTCTGAAATGCCCCAAAACATGAGTTTGGGGTCCAATAGCGTGAATTGTGTGTGTTCGTTGTGGAAAAATTCCAACGCCACGCCATTGCACGAACTTGCGCATTAATGGCACCGGTTCGGCCCATTTTGTCACCCAAGTTCGTGCAGTAATGAAACAATCCGAAATGCCCTAAAACATGAGTTTGGGGTCCAATGGGGTGGATTGGGTGCGTTCGCTGCGTAAAATTCCGATACGGACTTCGTTGCTCGAACTTGTGCATTAATGGCACCAATTCGGCGTGTCCTGCACGAAGTTCGTGCAATAACAAAACGGTCTGAAACGCCCCCAAAACATGAGTTTGGGGTCAAATGGCCTGGATTCTGTGCGTTCGTTGCGGAAAATTCCGACGCCACGTCGTTGCACGAACCTGTGCAATTAGTGGCACCGGCTCGGCCCATTTTGCACCCAAGTTCGTCCAGTAAGGAAACTGTCCGAAACACCCTAAAACATGAGTTTGGGTTCCAATGGGGTGGATCAGGTGCGTTCGCTGCGTAAAATTCTGATACGACTTCGTTGCATGAACTTGTGCATTAATGGCACCAATTTGGCCCGTTTTGCACCGAAGTTCGTGCAATAACAAAACGGTCTGAAACGCCCCAAAACATGAGTTTGGGGTCCAATGGCGTGGATCGTGAGCGTTCGTTGCGGAAAATTCCGACGCCACGTCGTTGCACGAACTTGTGCATTAGTGGCACCCGGTTCGGCCCATTTTGCACGCAAGTTTGTGGAGTAAGGAAACGGTCCAAAACGCCCTAAAACATGAGTTTGGGGTCAAATGGGGTGGATCGGGTTCGTTCGCCTGCATAAAATTCCGAAACGACATCGTTGCACGAACTTGTGCATTAATGGCACCAATTTAGCCCGTTTTGCACCGAAGTTCGTGCAATAACAAAACGGTCCGAAACGCCCAAAACATGAGTTTAGGGTCAAATGGCGTGGATCGTGTGTGTTCGTTGCGAAAACTTCTGATGCGACTTCATCGCACGACCTTGTGCATTCATGCACCCGGTTCGGCCTGTTTTGCACCGAAGTTCATGCAATAGCGAAATGGTGTGAAACGCCCCGAAACATGAGTTTGGGGTCCAATGGCGTGGATCGGGAGCGTTTGTTGCGTAAAGTTCCCACGCAACATCGTTGCACGAACTTGTGCATTAATGGCATGGGTTCGGCGAATTGTGCAACGAAGTTCGGGGAGTAACGAAACCATCGGAAACACCGCAAAACATGAGTTTAGGGTCCAATAAGGTGGATCGAGTGCGTTCGTCGCGAAAAACTTCGACGCGACTTCGTCGCACAAACTTGTGCATTAATGGCACCCGGTTCGGGCCATTTTGCGCCGAAGTTCGTGCAGTATCGAAATGTTCTTAAAACACGCCAAAACATGAGTTTGGGGACCAATGGGGTGGATCGGGTGCGTTCGCTGCGTAAAATTCTGATACGACTTCATTGCACGAACTTGTGCATTAATAGCACCTATTGAGCCCATTTTGCACCGAAGTTCATGAAATAACACAACGGTCTGAAACGCCCAAAAAACATGAGTTTGGGGTCAAAATGGCGTGGATCGGGTGCGTTCGTTGTGGAAAATTCCGACGCCATGTCGTTGCACGAACTTGTGCATTAATGGCACCGGTTCGGCCCATTTTTGCACCAAGTTCGTGGAGTAAGGAAACGGTCCGAAACGCCCTAAAACATGAGTTTGGGGTCCAATGGGGTGGATCGGGTGCGTTCGGTGCGTAAAATTCCGAAACGACTTCGTTGCACGAACTTGTGCATTAATGGCACCAATTCGTCTCGTCCTGCACCGAAGTTCGTGCACTAAGAAAACGGTCTGAAATGGCCCAAAACATGAGTTTGGGGTCCAATAGCGTGAATTGTGTGTGTTCGTTGTGGAAAATTCCAACGCCACGCCATTGCACGAACTTGCGCATTAATGGCACCGGTTCGGCCCATTTTGCACCCAAGTTCGTGCAGTAATGAAACAATCCGAAATGCCCTAAAACATGAGTTTGAGGTCCAATGGGGTGGATTGGGTGCGTTCGCTGCGTAAAATTCCGATACGACTTCGTTGCTCGAACTTGTGCATTAATGGCACCAATTCGGCCTGTCCTGCACCGAAGTTCGTGCAATAACAAAACGGTCTGAAACGCCCCAAAACATGAGTTTGGGGTCAAATGGCCTGGATTCTGTGCGTTCGTTGCGGGAAAATTCCGACGCCACGTCGTTGCACGAACTGTGCATTAGTGGCACCGGCTCGGCCCATTTTGCACCCAAGTTCGTCCAGTAAGGAAACGGTCCGAAACACCCTAAAACATGAGTTTGGGTTCCAATGGGGTGGATCAGGTGCGTTCGCTGCGTAAAATTCTGATACGACTTCGTTGCATGAACTTGTGCATTAAGGGCACCAATTCGGCCCGTTTTGCACCGAAGTTCGTGCAATAACAAAACGGTCTGAAACGCCCCAAAACATGAGTTTGGGGTCCAATGGCGTGGATCGTGAGCGTTCGTTGCGGAAAATTCCGACGCCACGTCGTTGCACGAACTTGTGCATTAGTGGCACCGGTTCGGCCCATTTTGCACCCAAGTTTGTGCAGTAAGGAAACGGTCCAAAACACCCTAAAACATGAGTTTGGGGTCAAATGGGGTGGATCGGGTTCGTTCGCTGCATAAAATTCCGAAACGACATCGTTGCACGAACTTGTGCATTAATGGCACCAATTTAGCCCGTTTTGCACCGAAGTTCGTGCAATAACAAAACGGTCCGAAACGCCCCAAAACATGAGTTTAGGGTCAAATGGCGTGGATCGTGTGTGTTCGTTGCGAAAACTTCTGATGCGACTTCATCGCACGAACTTGTGCTTTCATGCCACCGGTTCGGCCTGTTTTGCACCGAAGTTCATGCAATAGCGAAATGGTGTGAAACGCCCCGAAACATGAGTTTGGGGTCCAATGGCGTGGATCGGGAGCGTTTGTTGCGTAAAGTTCCCACGCAACATCGTTGCACGAACTTGTGCATTAATGGCATGGGTTCGGCGAATTGTGCAACGAAGTTCGGGGAGTAACGAAACCATCGGAAACACCGCAAAACATGAGTTTAGGGTCCAATAAGGTGGATCGAGTGCGTTCGTCGCGAAAACTTTCGACGCGACTTCGTCGCACAAACTTGTGCATTAATGGCACCGGTTCGGGCCATTTTGCGCCGAAGTTCGTGCAGTATCGAAATGTTCTTAAACACGCCAAAACATGAGTTTGGGGTCCAATGGGGTGGATCGGGTGCGTTCGCTGCGTAAAATTCTGATACGACTTCGTTGCACGAACTTGTGCATTAATAGCACCTATTGAGCCCGTTTTGCACCGAAGTTCATGAAATAACAAAACGGTCTGAAAACGCCCAAAAAACATGAGTTTGGGGTCAAATGGCGTGGATCGGGTGCGTTCGTTGTGGAAAAATTCCGACGCCATGTCGTTGCAACGAACTTGTGCATTAATGGCACCGGTTCGGCCCATTTTGCACCCAAGTTCGTGGAGTAAGGAAACGGTCCGAAACGCCCTAAAACATGAGTTTGGGGTCCAATGGGGTGGATCGGGTGCGTTCGATGCGTAAAATTCTTATACGGCTTCGTTGCACGAACTTGTGCGTTAATAGCACCAATTGAGCCCGTTTTGCACCGAAGTTCGTGAAATAACAAAATGGTCTGAAACGCCCCAAAACATGAGTTTGGGGTCCAATGGCGTGGATCGTGTGCGTTCGTTGTGGAAAATTCCAACGCCACGCCAATGCACGAACTTGCGCATTAATGGCACCGGTTCGGCCCATTTTGCACCCAAGTTCGTGCAGTAACGAAACAATCCAGAACGCCCTAAAACATGAGTTTGGGGTCCAATGGGGTGGATCGGGTGCGTTCGCTGCGTATAATTCCAATACGACTTCGTTGCACGAACTTGTGCATTAATGGCACCAATTCGGCCTGTCCTGCACCGAAGTTCGTGCAATAACAAAACGGTCTGAAACGCCACAAAACATGAGTTTGGGGTCCAATGGCCTGGATTCTGTGCGTTCGTTGCGGAAAATTCCGACGCCACGTCGTTGCACGAACCTGTGCATTAGTGGCACCGGCTCGGCCCATTTTGCACCCAAGTTCGTCCAGTAAGGAAACGGTCCCGAAACACCCTAAAACATGAGTTTGGGTTCCAATGGGGTGGATCCGGTGCGTTCGCTGCGTAAAATTCTGATACGACTTCGTTGCATGAACTTGTGCATTGATGGCACCAATTCGGCCCGTTTTGCACCGAAGTTCGTTGCAATAACAAAACGGTCTGAAACGCCCCAAAACATGAGTTTGGGGTCCAATGGCATGGATCGTGAGCGTTCGTTGCGGAAAATTCCGACGCCACGTTGTTGCACGAACTTGTGCATTAATGGCACCAATTCGGCCCGTTTTGCACCGAAGTTCGTGCAATAACAAAACGGTCTGAAACGCCCCAAAACATGAGTTTGGGGTCCAATGGCGTGGATCGTGAGCGTTCGTTGCGGAAAATTCCGACGCCACGTCGTTGCACGAACTTGTGCGTTAGTGGCACCGGTTCGGCCCATTTTGCACCCAAGTTCGTGCAGTAAGGAAACAATCCAGAACGCCCTAAAACATGAGTTTGGGGTCCAATGGGGTGGATCGGGTGCGTTCGCTGCGTAAAATTCCAATACGACTTCGTTGCACGAACTTGTGCATTGATGGCACCAATTCGGCCCGTTTTGCACCGAAGTTCTTGCAATAACAAAACGGTCTGAAATGCCCCAAAACATGAGTTTGGGTCCAATGGCGTGGATCGTGTGCGTTCGTTGCGGAAAATTCCGACGCCACGTCGTTGCACGAACTTGTGCATTAGTGGCACCGGTTCGGCCCATTTTGCACCCAAGTTTGTGCGGTAAGGAAACGGTCCGAAACGCCCTAAAACATGAGTTTGGGGGTCCAATGGGGTGGATCGGGTGCGTTCGCTGCGTAAAATTCCGAAACGACTTCGTTGCACGAACTTGTGCATTAATGGCACCAATTCGTCTCGTCCTGCACCGAAGTTCGTGCAAAAAGGAAAACGGTCTGAAATGCCCCAAAACATGAGTTTGGGGTCCAATAGCGTGAATTGTGTGCATTCGTTGTGGAAAATTCCAACGCCACGCCGTTGCACCGAACTTGCGCATTAATGGCACCGGTTCGGCCCATTTGGCACCCAAGTTCGTGCAGTAAGGAAACAATCCGAAATGCCCTAAAACATGAGTTTGGGGGTCCAATGGTGTGGATCGGGTGCGTTCGCTGTGTAAAATTCCGATACGACTTCGTTGCATGAACTTGTGCATTAATGGCACCAATTCGGGCCCGTCCTGCACCGAAGTTTGATGCAACAACAAAACGGTCTGAAACGCCCCAAAACATGAGTTTGGGGTCCAATGGCCAGGATTCTGTGCGTTCGTTGCGGAAAATTCCACCGCCACGTCGTTGTACGAACCTGTGCATTAGTGGCACCGGCTCGGCCCATTTTGCACCCAAGTTCGTCCAGTAAGGAAACGGTCCGAAACACCCTAAAACATGAGTTTGGGTTCCAATGGGGTGGATCAGATGCGTTCGCTGCGTAAAATTCTGATACGACTTCGTTGCATGAACTTGTGCATTGATGGCACCAATTCGGCCCGTTTTGCACCGAAGGTTCGTGCAATAACAAAACGGTCTGAAACGCCCCAAAACATGAGTTTGGGGTCCAATGGCATGGATCGTGAGCGTTCGTTGCGGAAAATTCCGACGCCACGTTGTTGCAACGAACTTGTGCATTAGTGGCACCCGGTTCGGCCCATTTTGCACCCAAGTTTGTGCAGTAAGGAAACGGTCCGAAACGCCCTAAAACATGAGTGTGGGGTCAAATGGGGTGGATCGGGTTCGTTCGCCTGCGTAAAATTCCGAAACGACAATCGTTGCACCGAACTTGTGCATTAATGGCACCAATTTAGCCCATTTTGCACCGAAGTTTGTGCAATAACAAAACGGTCCGAAACGCCCCAAAACATGAGTTTGGGGTCCAATGGCGTGGATCGTGTGTGTTCGTTGCAAAAACTTCTGATGCGACTTCATCGCACGAACTTGTGCATTCATGCCACCGGTTCGGCCTATTTTGCACCGAAGTTCATGCAATAGCGAAATGGTGTGAAACGCCCCGAAACATGAGTTTGGGGTCCAATGGCGTGGATCGGGAGCGTTTTTTGCGTAAAGTTCCCACGCGACATCGTTGCACGAACTTGTGCATTAATGGCATGGGTTCGGCGAATTATGCAACGAAGTTCGGGGGAGTAACGAAACCATCGGAAAACACCGCAAAATATTAGTTTAGGGTCCAATAAGGTGGATCGAGTGCGTTCATCGCGAAAAATTTCGACGCGACTTCGTCGCACAAACTTGTGCATTAATGGCACCGGTTCGGGCCATTTTGCGCCGAAGTTCGTGCAGTATCGAAATGTTCTTAAACATGCCAAAACATGAGTTTGGGGTCCAATGGGGTGGATCGGGTGCGTTCGCTGCGTAAAATTCTGATACGACTTCGTTGCACGAACTTGTGCATTAATAGCACCTATTGAGCCCGTTTTGCACCGAAGTTCGTGAAATAACAAAACGGTCTGAAACGCCCAAAAAAACATGAGTTTGGGGTCAAATGGCGTGGATCGGGTGCGTTCGTTGTGGAAAATTCCGACGCCATGTCGTTGCACACGAACTTGTGCATTAATGGCACCGGTTCGGCCCATTTTGCACCCAAGTTCGTGGAGTAAGGAAACGGTCCGAAACGCCCTAAAACATGAGTTTGGGGTCCAATGGGTTGGATCGGGTGCGTTCGCTGCGTAAAATTCCGATACGACTTCGTTGCACGAACTTGTGCATTAATGGCACCAATTCGGCCCGTCCTGCACCGAAGTTCGTGCAATAAGAAAACGGTCTGAAATGCCCCAAAACATGAGTTTAGGGTCCAATGGCGTGAATCGTGTGCGTTCGTTGTGGAAAATTCCGACGCCACGCTGTTGCACGAACTTGTGCATTAATGGCACCGGTTCGGCTCATTTTGCACCCAAGTTCGTGTAGTAAGGAAACGGTCCGAAACGCCCTAAAACATGAGTTTGGGGTCAAATGGGGTGGATCGGGTTCGTTCGCTGCGTAAAATTCCGAAACGACATCGTTGCACGAACTTGTGCATTAATGGCACCAATTTAGCCCATTTTGCACCGAAGTTTGTGCAATAACAAAACGGTCCGAAACGCCCCAAAACATGAGTTTGGGGTCCAATGGCGTGGATCGTGTGTGTTCGTTGCAAAAACTTCTGATGCGACTTCATCGCACGAACTTGTGCATTCATGCCACCGGTTCGGCCTATTTTGCACCGAAGTTCATGCAATAGCGAAATGGTGTGAAACGCCCCGAAACATGAGTTTGGGGTCCAATGGCGTGGATCGGGAGCGTTTTTGCGTAAAGTTCCCACGCGACATCGTTGCACGAACTTGTGCATTAATGGCATGGGTTCGGCGAATTATGCAACGAAGTTCGGGGAGTAACGAAACCATCGGAAACACCGCAAAATATTAGTTTAGGGTCCAATAAGGTGGATCGAGTGCGTTCATCGCGAAAAATTTCGACGCGACTTCGTCGCACAAACTTGTGCATTAATGGCACCGGTTCGGGCCATTTTGCGCCGAAGTTCGTGCAGTATCGAAATGTTCTTAAACACGCCAAAACATGAGTTTGGGGTCCAATGGGGTGGATCGGGTGCGTTCGCTGCGTAAAATTCTGATACGACTTCGTTGCACGAACTTGTGCATTAATAGCACCTATTGAGCCCGTTTTGCACCGAAGTTCGTGAAATAACAAAACGGTCTGAAACGCCCAAAAAAACATGAGTTTGGGGTCAAATGGCGTGGATCGGGTGCGTTCGTTGTGGAAAATTCCGACGCCATGTCGTTGCACGAACTTGTGCATTAATGGCACCGGTTCGGCCCATTTTGCACCCAAGTTCGTGGAGTAAGGAAACGGTCCGAAACGCCCTAAAACATGAGTTTGGGGTCCAATGGGTTGGATCGGGTGCGTTCGCTGCGTAAAATTCCGATACGACTTCGTTGCACGAACTTGTGCATTAATGGCACCAATTCGGCCCGTCCTGCACCGAAGTTCGTGCAATAAGAAAACGGTCTGAAATGCCCCAAAACATGAGTTTAGGGTCCAATGGCGTGAATCGTGTGCGTTCGTTGTGGAAAATTCCGACGCCACGCTGTTGCACGAACTTGTGCATTAATGGCACCGGTTCGGCTCATTTTGCACCCAAGTTCGTGTAGTAAGGAAACGGTCCGAAACGCCCTAAAACATGAGTTTGGGGTCAAATGGGGTGGATCGGGTTCGTTCGCTGCGTAAAATTCCGAAACGACATCGTTGCACGAACTTGTGCATTAATGGCACCAATTTAGCCCATTTTGCACCGAAGTTTGTGCAATAACAAAACGGTCCGAAACGCCCCAAAACATGAGTTTGGGGTCCAATGGCGTGGATCGTGTGTGTTCGTTGCAAAAACTTCTGATGCGACTTCATCGCACGAACTTGTGCATTCATGCCACCGGTTCGGCCTATTTTGCACCGAAGTTCATGCAATAGCGAAATGGTGTGAAACGCCCCGAAACATGAGTTTGGGGTCCAATGGCGTGGATCGGGAGCGTTTTTGCGTAAAGTTCCCACGCGACATCGTTGCACGAACTTGTGCATTAATGGCATGGGTTCGGCGAATTATGCAACGAAGTTCGGGGAGTAACGAAACCATCGGAAACACCGCAAAATATTAGTTTAGGGTCCAATAAGGTGGATCGAGTGCGTTCATCGCGAAAAATTTCGACGCGACTTCGTCGCACAAACTTGTGCATTAATGGCACCGGTTCGGGCCATTTTGCGCCGAAGTTCGTGCAGTATCGAAATGTTCTTAAACACGCCAAAACATGAGTTTGGGGTCCAATGGGGTGGATCGGGTGCGTTCGCTGCGTAAAATTCTGATACGACTTCGTTGCACGAACTTGTGCATTAATAGCACCTATTGAGCCCGTTTTGCACCGAAGTTCGTGAAATAACAAAACGGTCTGAAACGCCCAAAAAACATGAGTTTGGGGTCAAATGGCGTGGATCGGGTGCGTTCGTTGTGGAAAATTCCGACGCCATGTCGTTGCACGAACTTGTGCATTAATGGCACCGGTTCGGCCCATTTTGCACCCAAGTTCGTGGAGTAAGGAAACGGTCCGAAACGCCCTAAAACATGAGTTTGGGGTCCAATGGGTTGGATCGGGTGCGTTCGCTGCGTAAAATTCCGATACGACTTCGTTGCACGAACTTGTGCATTAATGGCACCAATTCGGCCCGTCCTGCACCGAAGTTCGTGCAATAAGAAAACGGTCTGAAATGCCCCAAAACATGAGTTTAGGGTCCAATGGCGTGAATCGTGTGCGTTCGTTGTGGAAAATTCCGACGCCACGCTGTTGCACGAACTTGTGCATTAATGGCACCGGTTCGGCTCATTTTGCACCCAAGTTCGTGTAGTAAGGAAACGGTCCGAAACGCCCTAAAACATGAGTTTGGTGTCCAATGGGGTGGATCGGGTGCGTTCGCTGCGTAAAATTCCGATACGACTTTGTTGTACGAGCTTGTGCATTAATGGCGACCCGCTAGGGTTTGATTCCCGATCTTTCGATGAGAGGCGTGGATAACTCGATTGGTCGATGGAGGCGACGTTCACGGCCCGACTACAGCCTTCCAAGCTGCGCCTTAGCAACCGATACACCCCCTCCAATGGTTGTCGCGATCTTGTGGAGCGCGGCACCCGGCCACTAGGGCACTCGTCCTGCAAGCAATCGAAGAACTAGCAAGAACAAGTATGACAAGTACTGAATTTACTAGATATAAATGAAGGTTTCACATGCAATCTCAATAATGGTGGGGTTCCAAAGACAAGAAGACGGGCGGCTGATCCAGCACGCACGCTTGCAAGCAAGTAGCAAAGGCTAAACTTGATCTAAACAAAAACCCCCCCAATCTGTTCATGGCGGCTCTAACCCTTATTAATACCTAGGAGGACGACTAAGGGGGTGTTTGAGTCGCACTCCAACCCTAGGACGCGTCCCTAATGGACCCGACTTGATACAAAGCCCATCGGGCCAAATTAAGATGTCGCTGCACCTTTAGACAGAAAACCAGTCGGTAGTATTTTGGTCATTGCGGACGAATCAGGAGAGATATGGACTTGAGTCCGGATCCATATGAAACAATAAGCTTTCCACGAAGTACTTGAACGTCCCTATCCGAGTCCGTATGCGACTGTGGTGTCCGTCACAAGTTGGTGCTGTTCTGCAGTCCGAATCCAGCCTCCAAAACGTGTTGGACATGGACTCTTTCTTTCCTTGCACCAAAAGTGACGTGGTGGCCTGATGGAGAACATTGGGAAGACTTAGGTTGGGTCCCCAATCAACTTCTTTGGTCCTCCATACCTTCCATGTGTGTTTATTACATGTGGGTGTATCCATTCTGGTGATGTCCACATCATGCATTGATGGCACCAATTCGGCCCGTCCTGCACCGAAGTTCGTGCAATAACAAAATGGTCTGAAACGCCCCAAAACATGAGTTTGGCGTCCAATGGCGTGGATCGTGTGCGTTCGTTGTGGAAAATTCCAACGCCATGCCGTTGCACGAACTTGCGCATTAATGACACCGGTTCGGCCCATTTTGCACCCAAGTTCGTGCAGTAAGGAAACAATCCGAAACGCCCTAAAACATGAGTTTGGGGGTCCAATGGGGTGGATCGGGTGCGTTCGCTGCGTAAAATTCCAATACGACTTCGTTGCACGAACTTGTGCATTAACAGCACCAATTCGGCCCGTTTTGCACTGAAGTTCTTGCAATAACAAAACGGTCTGAAACGCCCCAAAACATGAGTTTGGGGTCGAATGGCGTGGATCGTGTGCGTTTGTTGCGGAAAATTCCAACGCCACGTCGTTCCACGAACTTGTGCATTAGTGGCACCGGTTCGGCCCATTTTGCACCCAAGTTTGTGCAGTAAGGAAACGGTCCGAAACGTCCTAAAACATGAGTTTGGGGTCCAACGGGGTGGATCTGGTGCGTTCGCTGCGTAAAATTCCGAAACGACTTCGTTGCACGAACTTGTGCATTAATGGCACCAATTCGGCCCGTCCTGCACCGAAGTTCGTGCAATAAGAAAACGGTCTGAAATATCCCAAAACATGAGTTTGGGGTCCAATGGCGAGAATTGTGTGCGTTCGTTGTGGAAAATTCCAACGCCACGCCGTTGCACGAACTTGCGCATTAATGGCACCGGTTCGGCCCATTTTGCACTCAAGTTCGTGCAGTTGGGAAACAATCTGAAACGCCCTAAAACATGAGTTTGGGGTCCAATGGGGTGGATCGGGTGCGTTCGCTGCGTAAAATTCCGATACGACTTCGTTGCACGAACTTGTGCATTAGTGGCACCAATTCGGCCCGTTCTGCACCGAAGTTCGTGCAATAACAAAACGATCTGAAACGCCCCAAAACATGAGTTTGGGGTCCAATGGCGTGGATCGTGTGCGTTCGTTGCGGAAAATTCCGACGCCACGTCGTTGCAGGAACTTGTGCATTAGTGGCACCGGTTCGGCCCATTTTGCACCCAAGTTTGTGCAGTAAGGAAACGGTCCGAAACGCAGTAAAACATGAGTTTGGGGTCAAATGGGTTGGATCGGGTGCGTTCGCTGTGTAAAATTCCGAAACAACTTCGTTGCATGAACTTGTGCATTAATGGCACCAATTTAGCTCATTTTGCACCGAAGTTCGTGCAATAACAAAACGGTTTGAAACGCCCTAAAACATGAGTTTGGGGTCCAATGGCGTGGATCGTGTGTGTTCGTTGCGAAAACTTCTAATGCGACTTCATCGCACGAACCTGTGCATTCATGGCACCGGTTCGGCCTGTTTTGCACCGAAGTTCATGCAATAGCGAAATGATGTGAAACGCCCCGAAACATGAGTTTGGGGTCCAATGGCGTGGATCGGGAGCGTTTGTTGCGTAAAGTTCCCACGCGACATCGTTGCACGAACTTGTGCATTAATGGCATGGGTTCGGCGAATTGTCCAACGAAGTTCGGGGAGTAACGAAACCATCGGAAACACCGCAAAACATGAGTTTAGGGTCCAATAAGGTGGATCGAGTGCGTTCGTCGCGAAAAAATTTGACGCGCCTTCGTCGCACAAACTTATGCATTAATGGCACCGGTTCGGGCCATTTTGCGCCGAAGTTCGTGCAGTATCGAAATGTTCTTAAACACGCCAAAACATGAGTTTGGGGTCCAATGGGGTGGATCGGGTGCGTTCGCTGCGTAAAATTCTGATACGACTTCGTTGCACGAACTTGTGCATTAATAGCACCTAGTGAGCCCGTTTTGCACCGAAGTTCGTGAAATAACAAAACGGTCTGAAATGCCCCGAAACATGAGTTTGGGGTCAAATGGCGTGGATCGGGTGCGTTCGTTGTGGAAAACTCCGACGCCATGTCGTTGCACGAACTTTTGCATTAATGGCACCGGTTCGGCCCATTTTGCACCCAAGTTCGTGGAGTATGGAAACGGTCCGAAACGCCCTAAAACAGGAGTTTGGGGTCCAATGGGGTGGATCGGGTGCGTTCGCTGCGTAAAATTCCGATACGACTTCGTTGCACGAACTTGTGCATTAATGGCACCAATTCGGCCCGTCCTGCACCGAAGTTCGTGCAATAAGAAAACGGTTTGAAATGCCCCAAAACATGAGTTTGGGGTCCAATGGCGTGAATCGTGTGCGTTCGTTGTGGAAAATTCCGACGGCACACTGTTGCACGAACTTGTGCATTAATGGCACCGGTTCGGCTCATTTTGCACCCAAGTTCGTGCAGGAAGGAAACGGTCCGAAACGCCCTAAAACATGAGTTTGGGGTCCAATGGGGTGGATCGGGTGCGTTCGCTGCGTAAAGTTCCGATACGACTTTGTTGCACGCGCTTGTGCATTGATGGCACCAATTCGGCCCGTCCTGCACCGAAGTTCGTGCAATAACAAAATGGTCTGAAACGCCCCAAAACATGAGTTTGGGGTCCAATGGCGTGGATCGTGTGCGTTCGTTGTGGAAAATTCCAACGTCACGCCGTTGCAGGAACTTGCGCATTAATGGCACCGGTGCGGCCCATTTTGCACCCAAGTTCGTGCAGTAAGGAAACAATCCGAAACGCCCTAAAACATGAGTTTGGGGTCAAATGGGGTGGATCGGGTGCGTTCGCTGTGTAAAATTCCGAAACGACTTCGTTGCACGAACTTGTGCATTAATGGCACCAATTTAGCCCGTTTTGCACCGAAGTTCGTGCAATAACAAAACGGTTTGAAACGCCCCAAAACATGAGTTTGGGGTCCAATGGCGTGGATCGTGTGTGTTCGTTGTGAAAACTTCTAATGCGACTTCATCGCACGAACTTGTGCATTCATGGCACCGGTTCGGCCTGTTTTGCACCGAAGTTCGTGCAATAGCGAAATGGTGTGAAACGCCCCGAAACATGAGTTTGGGGTCCAATGGCGTGGATTGGGAGCGTTTGTTGCGTAAAGTTCCCACGCGACATCGTTGCACGAACTTGTGCATTAATGGCATGGGTTCGGCGAATTGTGCACCGAAGTTCAGGGAGTAACGAAACCATCGGAAACACCGCAAAACATGAGTTTAGGGTCCAATAAGGTGGAGCGTTCGTCGCGAAAAATTTCAACGCGCCTTCATCGCACAAACTTATGCATTAATGGCACCGGTTCGGGCCATTTTGCGCCGAAGTTCGTGCAGTATCGAAATGTTCTTAAACACGCCAAAACATGAGTTTGGGGTCCAATGGGGTGGATCGGGTGCGTTCGCTGCGTAAAATTCCGATACGATTTCGTTGCACGAACATGTGCATTAATGGCACCAATTCGGCTCGTCCTGCACCGAAGTTCGTGCAATAAGAAAACGGTCTGAAATGCCCCAAAACATGAGTCTGGGGTCCAATGGCGTGAATCGTGTGCGTTCGTTGTGGAAAATTCCGATGACACGCCATTGCACGAACTTGGGCATTAATGGCACCGGTTCGGCTCAATTTGCACCCAAGTTCGTGCAGTAAGGAAACGGTCCGAAACGCCCTAAAACATGAGTTTGGGGTCCAATGGGGTGGATCGGGTGCGTTCGCTGCGTAAAATTCCGAAACGACTTCGTTGCACGAACTTGTGCATTAATGGCACCAATTGGTCTCGTCCTGCACCGAAGTTCGTGCAATAAGAAAATGGTCTGAAATGCCCCAAAACATGAGTTTGGGGTCCAATGGCGTGAATTGTGTGCGTTCGTTGTGGAAAATTCCAACGCCACGCCGTTGCACGAACTTGCGCATTAATGGCACCGGTTCGGCCCATTTTGCACCCAAGTTCGTGCAGTAAGGAAACAATCCGAAACGCCCTAAAACATGAGTTTCGGGTCCAATGGGGTGGATCGGGTGCGTTCGCTGCGTAAAATTCCGATTCGACTTCGTTGCACGAACTTGTGCATTAATGACACCAATTCGGCCCGTCCTGCACCGAAGTTCGTGCAATAAGAAAACGGTCTGAAACACCCCAAAACATGAGTTTGGGGTCCAATGGCGTGAATTGTGTGCGTTCGTTGCGGAAATTTCCGACGCCACGTCGTTGCACGAACCTGCGCATTAATGGCACCGGTTCGGCCCTAAAACATGAGTTTGGGTTCCAATGGGGTGGATCAGGTGCGTTCGCTGCGTAAAATTCCGATACGAGTTCGTTGCACGAACTTGTGCATTAGTGGCACCAATTCGGCCCGTTTTGCACCGAAGTTCGTGCAATAACAAAACGGTCTAAAACGCCCCAAAACATGAGTTTGGGGTCCAATGGCGTGGATCGTGAGCGTTCGTTGCGAAAAATTCCGACTCCACGTCGTTGCACGAACTTGTGCATTAGTGGCACCGGTTCGGCCCATTTTGCACCCAAGTTTGTGCAGTAAGGAAACGGTCCGAAACGCCCTAAAACATGAGTTTGGGGTCAAATGGGGTGGATCGGGTTCGTTCGCTGCGTAAAATTCCGATACGACTTCGTTGCACGAACTTGTGCATTAGTGGCACCAATTCGGCCCGTCCTGCACCGAAGTTTGATGTGAACCCGCCAGGGTTTGTTCCCGATCTTTCGATGAGAGGCGGGGGATAACTCGATTTGAGATGGAGGCGACGTTCACGGCCCGACTACAGCCTTCCAAGGACGCTGCGCCTTAGCAACCGATACACCACCTCCAATGGCTGCCGCGATCTTGTACTAGCACGTCGTCCCAGCACTTCCCTTTCAGCTTTACAAGCAAGATGGAACAAACGAGTTACGTTAGTATAATCTTTATAAGCAAGAATGTCCTGAATTTCTCGATTCAAACCTCCTAAAAATCTAGCCATAGCAGGTTCCTCATTCTCCACTAAATTACAACGCAACACACCCATTTGTAATTCCTGATAGTATTCTTCTACACTTTTATTACCCTGTCTCAATTGTTGCAATCTATGTAACAGATCACGCGCATAGTAAGAAGGAACAAATCTAGCCCGCATGACCCGTTTCAAGGCATCCCAGGTTTGTGGAATATTATTAGGATTTTTCTTAGCATGTTCTATCCACCAAACAGAGGCAAAATCAGTAAATTCACTAGTAGCAGCCCTAACACGTATATTCTCTGGAAATTCATGACATGCAAACTTTTGATCAACAGCAATTTCCCAAGTAATGTATGCATCAGGATCGTATTTTCCATCGAAAGAAGGTATCTTAAATTTTATTTTACTGAAAGCATCATCATTATTATGTACCTCACGTCGTCGATGTCCACCCATACCTCTCCGATTAGTTCGCAGTCGTCGGCGACTAGGAGCATCTTGGTCATCTAGTTCAGTATCAGCGACATAATCATCCCAATTATCCTCGACACGCTCATCCTTCTTGTTTTCTCCCTCATGCCCATTTGCAGTTCTGGCATGCATCTCATCAAAACGCCTCAAAAGAGCAGCAAGGCTTTGGTCAATATGAGCGACCGACGTCTCCAGCCTTGTAAGCTTGGTGTTGGTGGCAAGCTGCGTGGCCTCCAACTGCCCAATCTTATCATTTGACACCAGCATATCTTCAGCAAGCCCATCTACATGCCTCCTCATCTTATTTTCAAAATGTTGTATGATTCCCTTTGTACGAGGAGAGTGACCTAAACTCCCATCACCCTCTGATCCTGTCATGGTTAGATGAACAAAGGAAACACGAAAATAGGTGAAGAAATAAGATCCTACAACTAATGGGATGTAGCTACTGCAAGGCGCTCACACTCAACCTGTTACACAAGCTCTTACCAATTCTTACCTTGCTCAACAGGAGGGGACGGCAACCAACAAGTCTGCAACCGTGGGATGAAGTGTATCGGTGCCGCAACAACAGGACCTGTCAAGCTGTAGTCGGATATGTGGAGCTATAGGTGGGCTGAAGCAAGGATGAACTAGCACCACGTTAGTTACAAAAGCAAGCTGAAAAATCGTTCAACGGCGGTACTATGCTGGTCCTAGCCTAGACCGTGCTAGAGACGCGAGCCTGGACACAAATGAAGTCACGAGACACCACCGAAGAACAAAAAAGATGCACAAAGAACAGCCCCTTTTTCTTCCCCTCTTTTTCTTCTTCTTCTTTTTTTTTCTTTTTTTTTCCTTTCTTTTTTTTTCCTTCTTTTTTTTCTCTTTTTTTTTCTTTTTTTTTCAGGGGATCCTCAAAACTGATTATATAACCTAAAAGACTTCAAAAGAGCCACACAGCACACAAACTTTTCTCTCTCTCTCTCTCTCTCTGGAGTAAGCCGAGGCTATATGTATTCGTGAAAAGTTGTGGTTTGAGTAAGCCGAGACTACTTCTGCCTTTCTGGAGCGTTACAAAATATGCAGTACAAGTGCGAAAAGCAATGGAATTTTATAACACGGCACAATAACCAATTGGGACTAGGAAATAAATCCCTACTCGAATTACAGCACCGCGTGCGATTCGGTCACAAACCAACACAGAATCTAACTCGGACTTGAACACGAATATGGACTCGGATTCCACCAACACGGAGTATGTATGGTAGCGCACGGTTGTGACTAGAACGTGACAAGAACTCGAAACTCTAAAGGACTAAAACTAAGACCAGCAACTCGACGCAACCGATGCAACCGAAAATTCAACAAGCCCTAACTAAGCAGTGCTAGCAAAGGCTCAAACAAGTTTATAGGACTGAAGGTAAACTAATCCACATGATTTGAAGCCATATTTGGGAGAGGAAGATGAGCTTGAGTCGAGGACGACTCAAATGCAAGAAGGGGAGGATGATGAGGACACCAACACCAACGATACATCCACTCCGACACAAGTACCTATTGCTGGTCCTATTACTCGTGCTCGTGCGCATCAACTTAATCATCAGGTGAGTTCAAATCTAAGCTCAGGTGCATCATGTTTAGACCATGGAGACCCGTGTACTCTTGTTTTGCTTAGGAACCAAGGAGGCGGCCGAAAGGGAAACGGATTCGCGCAAGCTGGATTCGGACTGCAGAACAGTACCAACTTGTGACGGACACCACGGTCGCATATGAACTCGGATTGGGGCGTTCAAGTACTTCGTGGAAATCTTATGAAGTCTTCTTTCAAACGGATCCGGCCTCATAGCCATATCTATTACGAGTCGACCGCAATCGTTAAATTAATACAGAGTCCTTTTCTGCCCATGGTGCTGCGTCACCCTGTTTTGGTCCAATGGGCCGTGTATCAAGTTGAGTCCATTACGGACGCGTCCTAGGGTTGGAGTACGACCCCAACACCCCTGTGGTCGTCCTCCCACGTACTTATACCCCTTAGCCGCCGCCAAGGATGCTTGGGTTTTGTTTAGATCAAGTTTAGCCTTCGCTACTTGCTTGCAAGCGCGCGTGCTGGATCAGCCGCCCGTCTTCTTGTCTTCGGAACCCCACCATTATTGAGATTGCGTGTGAAACCTTCATTTATATCTAGTAAATTCAGTACTTGTCATACTTGTTCTTGCTAGTTCTTCGATTGCTTGCAGGACGAGTGCCCTAGTGGCCGGGTGCCGCGCTCCACAAGATCGCGACAGCCATTGGAGGGGGTGTATCGGTTGCTAAGGTGCAGCTTGGAAGGCTGTAGTCGGGCCGTGAACGTCGCCTCCATCGACCAATCGAGTTATCCACGCCTCTCATCGAAAGATCGGGAATAAAACCCTAGCGGGTCGCCATTAAAGTTCGTGCAATAACAAAACGGTCTGAAACGCCCCAAAACATGAGTTTGGGGTCCAATGGCGTGGATCGTGTGCGTTCGTTGCGGAAAATTCCGACGCCACGTCGTTGCACGAACTTGTGCATTAATGGCACCGGTTCGGCCCATTTTGCACCCAAGTTCGTGGAGTAAGGAAACGGTCCGAAACGCCTTAAAACATGAGTTTGGGGTCAAATGGGGTGGATCGGGTGCGTTCGCTGCGTAAAATTCCGAAACGACTTCGTTGCACGAACTTGTGCATTAATGGCACCAATTTAGCCCGTTTTGTACCGAAGTTCGTGCAATAACAAAACGGTTTGAAATGCCCCAAAACATGAGTTTGGGGTCCAATGGCGTGGATCGTGTGTGTGTTCGTTGCGAAAACTTCTAATGCGACTTCATCGCACAAACTTGTGCATTCATGGCACCGGTTCGGCCTGTTTTGCACCGAAGTTCATGCAATAGTGAAATGGTGTGAAACGCCCCGAAACATGAGTTTGGGGTCCAATGGCGTGGATCGGGAGCGTTTGTTGCGTAAAGTTCCCACGCGACGTCGTTGCACGAACTTGTGCATTAATGGCATGGGTTCGGCGAATTGTCCAACGAAGTTCGGGGAGTAACGAAACCATCGGAAACACCGCAAAACATGAGTTTAGGGTCCAATAAGGTGGATCGAGTGCGTTCGTCGCGAAAAAATTTGACGCGCCTTCGTCGCACAAACTTATGCATTAATGGCACCGGTTCGGGCCATTTTGCGCCGAAGTTCGTGCAGTATCGAAATGTTCTTAAACACGCCAAAACATGAGTTTGGGGTCCAATGGGGTGGATCGGGTGCGTTCGCTGCGTAAAATTCTGATACGACTTCGTTGCACGAACTTGTGCATTAATAGCACCTATTGAGCCCGTTTTGCACCGAAGTTCGTGAAATAACAAAACGGTCTGAAACGCCCAAAAAACATGAGTTTGGGGTCAAATGGCGTGGATCGGGTGTGTTGGTTGTGGAAAATTCCGATGCCATGTCGTTGCACGAACTTGTGCATTAATGGCACCGGTTCGGCCCATTTTGCACCCATGTTCGTGGAGTAAGGAAACGGTCCGAAACGCCCTAAAACATGAGTTTGGGGTCCAATGGGTTGGATCGGGTGCGTTCGATGCGTAAAAATTCCGATACGACTTCGTTGCACGAACTTGTGCATTAATGGCACCAATTCGGCCCATCCTGCATCGAAGTTCGTGCAATAACAAAATGGTCTGAAACGCCCCAAAACATGAGTTTGGGGTCCAATGGCGTGAATCGAGTGCGTTCGTTGTGGAAAATTCCAACGCCACGCCGTTGCACGAACTTGTGCATTAATGGCACCCGTGCGGCCCATTTTGCACCCAAGTTCGTGCAGTATGGAAACAATCCGAAACGCCCTAAAACATGAGTTTGGGGCTCCAATGGGGTGGATCGGGTGCGTTCACTGCGTAAAATTCCAATACGACTTCGTTGCACGAACTTGTGCATTGTGCACCGAAGTTCAGGGAGTAACGAAACCATCGGAAACACCGCAAAACATGAGTTTAGGGTCCAATAAGGTGGAGCGTTCGTCGCGAAAAATTTCAATGCGCCTTCGTCGCACAAACTTATGCATTAATGGCACCGGTTCGGGCCATTTTGCGCCGAAGTTCGTGAAGTATCGAAATGTTCTTAAACACGCCAAAACATGAGTTTGGGGTCCAATGGGGTGGATCGGGTGCGTTCGCTGCGTAAAATTCCGATACGATTTCGTTGCACGAACTTGTGCATTAATGGCACCAATTCGGCCCGTCCTGCACCGAAGTTCGTGCAATAAGAAAACGGTCTGAAATGTCCCAAAACATGAGTTTGGGGTCCAATGGCGTGAATTGTGTGCGTTCGTTGTGGAAAATTCCAACGCCACGCCGTTGCACGAACTTGCGCATAAATGGCACCGGTTCGGCCCATTTTGCACCCAAGTTCGTGCAGTAAGGAAACAATCCGAAACGCCCTAAAACATGAGTTTGGGGTCCAATGGGGTGGATCGGGTGCGTTCGCTGCGTAAAATTCCGATTCGACTTTGTTGCACGAACTTGTGCATTAATGGCACCAATTCGGCCCGTTCTGCACCGAAGTTCGTGCAATAAGAAAACGGTCTGAAACACCCCAAAACATGAGTTCGGGGTCCAATGGTGTGAATTGTGTGCGTTCGTTGCGGAAATTTCCGACGCCACGTCGTTGCACGAACCTGCGCATTAATGGCACCGGTTCGGCCCTAAAACATGAGTTTGGGTTCCAATGGGGTGGATAAGGTGCGTTCGCTACGTAAAATTCCGATACGACTTCGTTGCACGAACTTGTGCATTAGTGGCACCAATTCGGCCCGTTTTGCACCGAAGTTCGTGCAATAACAAAACGGTCTAAAACGCCCCAAAACATGAGTTTGGGGTCCAATGGCGTGGATCGTGAGCGTTCGTTGCGGAAAATTCCGACTCCACGTCGTTGCACGAACTTGTGCATTAGTGGCACCGGTTCGGCCCATTTTGCACCCAAGTTTGTGCAGTAAGGAAACGGTCCGAAACGCCCTAAAACATAAGTTTGGGGTCAAATGGGGTGGATCGGGTTCGTTCGCTGCGTAAAATTCCGATACGTCTTCGTTGCACGAACTTGTGCATTAGTGGCACCAATTCGGCCCGTCCTGCACCGAAGTTCGTGCAATAACAAAACGGTCTGAAACGCCCCAAAACATGAGTTTGGGGTCCAATGGCGTGGATCGTGTGCGTTCGTTGCGGAAAATTCCGACGCCACGTCGTTGCACGAACTTGTGCATTAATGGCACCGGTTCGGCCCATTTTGCACCCAAGTTCGTGGAGTAAGGAAACGGTCCGAAACGCCCTAAAACATGAGTTTGGGGTCCAATGGGTTGGATCGGGTGCGTTCGCTGCGTAAAAATTCCGATACGACTTCGTTGCACGAACTTGTGCATTAATGGCACCAATTCGGCCCGTCCTGCACTGAAGTTCGTGCAATAACAAAATGGTCTGAAACGCCCCAAAACATGAGTTTGGGGTCCAATGGCGTGAATCGTGTGCGTTCGTTGTGGAAAATTCCGACGGCACGCCGTTGCACGAACATGTGCATTAATGGCAACGGTTCGGCTCATTTTGCACCCAAGTTCGTGCAGTAAGGAAACGGTCCGAAACGCCCTAAAACATGAGTTTGGGGTCCATTGGGGTGGATCGGGTGCGTTCGCTGCGTAAAATTCCAATACGACTTTGTTGCACGAGCTTGTGCATTGATGGCACCAATTCGGCCCGTCCTGCACCGAAGTTCGTGCAATAACAAAATGGTCTGAAACGCCCCAAAACATGAGTTTGGGGTCCAATGGCGTGGATCGTGTGCGTTCGTTGTGGAAAATTCCAACGCCACGCCGTTGCACGAACTTGTGTATTAATGGCACCGGTGCGGCCCATTTTGCACTCAAGTTCGTGCAGTATGGAAACAATCCGAAACGCCTTAAAACATGAGTTTGGGGGTCCAATGGGGTGGATCGGGTGCGTTCACTGCGTAAAATTCCAATACGACTTCGTTGCACGAACTTCTGCATTAATGGCACCAATTCGGCCCGTTTTGCACCAAAGTTCTTGCAATAACAAAACGGTCTGAAACGCCCCAATACATGAGTTTGGGGTCCAATGGCGTGGATCGTGTGCGTTTGTTGCGGAAAATTCCAACGCCAAGTCGTTGCACGAACTTGTGCATTAGTGGCACCGGTTCGGCCCATTTTGCACCCAAGTTTGTGCAGTAAGGAAACGGTCCAAAACGCCCTAAAACATGAGTTTGGGGTCTAATGGGGTGGGTCGGGTGCGTTCGCTGCGTAAAATTCCGAAACGACTTCGTTGCGCGAACTTGTGCATTAGTGGCACCGATTCGGCCCGTCCTGCACCGAAGTTCGTGCAATAAGAAAACGGTCTGAAATGTCCCAAAACATGAGTTTGGGGTCCAATGGTGTGAATGGTGTGCGTTCGTTGTAGAAAATTCCAACGCCACGCCGTTGCACGAACTTGCGCATAAATGGCACCGGTTCGGCCCATTTTGCACCCAAGTTCGTGCAGTAAGGAAACAATCTGAAACGCCCTAAAACATGAGTTTGGGGTCCAATGGGGTGGATCGGGTGCGTTCGCTGCGTAAAATTCCGATACGACTTCGTTGCACGAACTTGTGCATTAGTGGCACCAATTCGGCCCGTCCTGCACCGAAGTTCGTGCAATAACAAAACGGTCTGAAACGCCCCAAAACATGAGTTTGGGGTCCAATGGCGTGGATCGTGTGTGTTCGTTGCGGAAAATTCCGACGCCACGTCGTTGCACGAACTTGTGCATTAATGGCACCGGTTCGGCCCATTTTGCACCCAAGTTCGTGGAGTAAGGAAACGGTCCGAAACGCCCTAAAACATGAGTTTGGGGTCAAATGGGGTGGATCGGGTGCCTTCGCTGCGTAAAATTCCGAAACGACTTCGCTGCACGAACTTGTGCATTAATGGCACCAATTTAGCCCGTTTTGCACCGAAGTTCGTGCAATAACAAAACGGTTTGAAACGCCCCAAAACATGAGTTTGGGGTCCAATGGCGTGGATCGTGTGTGTTCGTTGCGAAAACTTCTAATGCGACTTCATCGCACAAACTTGTGCATTCATGGCAGCGGTTCGGCCTGTTTTGCACCGAAGTTCATGCAATAGCGAAATGGTGTGAAACGCCCCGAAACATGAGTTTGGGGTCCAATGGCGTGGATCGGGAGCGTTTGTTGCGTAAAGTTCCCACGCGACGTCGTTGCACGAACTTGTGCATTAATGGCATGGGTTCGGCGAATTGTGCAACGAAGTTCGGGGAGTAACGAAACCATCGGAAACACCGCAAAACATGAGTTTAGGGTCCAATAAGGTGGATCGAGTGTGTTCGTCGCGAAAAATTTTGACGCGCCTTCGTCGCACAAACTTGTGCATTAATGGCACCGGTTCGGGCCATTTTGCGCCGAAGTTCGTGCAGTATCGAAATGTTCTTAAACACGCCAAAACATGAGTTTGGGGTCCAATGGGGTGGATCGGGTGCGTTCGCTGCGTAAAATTCTGATACGACTTCGTTGCACGAACTTGTGCATTAATAGCACCTACTGAGCCCGTTTTGGACCGAAGTTCGTGAAATAACAAAACGGTCTGAAACGCCCCAAAACATGAGTTTGGGGTCAAATGGCGTGGATCGGGTGCGTTCGTTGTGGAAAATTCCGACGCCATGTCGTTGCACGAACTTGTGCATTAATGGCACCGGTTCGGCCCATTTTGCACCCAAGTTCGTGGAGTAAGGAAACGGTCCGAAACGCCCTAAAACATGAGTTTGGGGTCCAATGGGGAGGATCGGGTGCGTTCGCTGCGTAAAATTCCGATACGACTTCGTTGCACGAACTTGTGCATTAATGGCACCAATTCGCCCGTCCTGCACCGAAGTTCGTGCAATAACAAAACGGTCTGAAACGCCCCAAAACATGAGTTTGGGGTCCAATGGCGTGGATCGTGTGTTTTCGTTTCGAAAACTTCTGATGCGACTTCATCGCACGAACTTGTGCATTCATGGCACCGGTTCGGCCTGTTTTGTACCGAAGTTCATGCAATAGCGAAATGGTGTGAAACGCCCCGAAACATGAGTTTGGGGTCCAATGGCGTGGATCGGGAGCGTTTGTTGCGTAAAGTTCCCACGCGACGTCGTTGCACGAACTTGTGCATTAATGGCATGGGTTCGGCGAATTTTGCACCGAAGTTCGGGGAGTAATGAAACCATCGGAAACACCGCAAAACATGAGTTTAGGGTCCAATAAGGTGGATCGAGTGCGTTCGTCGTGAAAAATTTTGACGCGCCTTCGTCGCACAAACTTCTGCATTAATGGCACCGGTTCGGGCCATTTTGCGCCGAAGTTCGTGCAGTATCGAAATGTTCTTAAACACGCCAAAACATGAGTTTGGGGTCCAATGGGGTAGATCGGGTGCGTTCGCTGCGTAAAATTGTGATACGACTTCGTTGCACGAACTTGTGCATTAATAGCACCTATTAAGCCCGTTTTGCACCGAAGTTCGTGAAATAACAAAACGGTCTGATACGCCCCAAAAACATGAGTTTGGGGCCAAATGGTGTGGATCGGGTGCGTTCGTTGTGGAAAATTCCGACGCCATGTCGTTGCACGAACTTGCGCATTAATGGCACCGGTTCGGCCCATTTTGCACCCAAGTTTGTGCAGTAAGGAAACGGTCCGAAACGCCCTAAAATATGAGTTTGGGGTCCAATGGGGTGGATCGGGTGCGTTCGCTGCGTAAAATTCCGATACGACTTCGTTGCACGAACTTGTGCATTAGTGGTACCAATTCGGCCCGTCCTGCACCGAAGTTCGTGCAATAAGAAAACGGTCTGAAATGTCCCAAAACATGAGTTTGGGGTCCAATGGCGTGAATTGTGTGCGTTCGTTGTGGAAAATTCCGACGCCACGCCGTTGCACGAACTTGCGCATTAATGGCACCGGTTCGGCCCACTTAGCACCCAAGTTCGTGCAGTAAGGAAACAATCTGAAATGCCCTAAAACATGAGTTTGGGGTCCAATGGGGTGGATCGGGTGCGTTCGCTGCGTAAAATTCCGATACGACTTCGTTGCACGAACTTGTGCATTAGTGGCACCAATTCGGCCCGTCCTGCACCGAAGTTCGTGCAATAACAAAACGGTCTGAAACGCCCCAAAACATGAGTTTGGGGTCAAATGGCGTGGATCGGGTGCGTTCGTTGTGGAAAATTCCGACGCCATGTCGTTGCACGAACTTGTGCATTAATGGCACCGGTTCGGCCCATTTTGCACCCAAGTTCGTGGAGTAAGAAAACGGTCCGAAACGCCCTAAAACATGAGTTTGGGGTCCAATGGGGAGGATCGGGTGCGTTCGCTGCGTAAAATTCCGATACGACTTCGTTGCACGAACTAGTGCATTAATGGCACCAATTCGCCCGTCCTGCACCGAAGTTCGTGCAATAACAAAACGGTCTGAAACGCCCCAAAACATGAGTTTGGGGGTCCAATGGCGTGGATCGTGTGTTTTCGTTTCGAAAACTTCTGATGCGACTTCATCGCACGAACTTGTGCATTCATGGCACCGGTTCGGCCTGTTTTGTACCGAAGTTCATGCAATAGCGAAATGGTGTGAAACGCCCCGAAACATGAGTTTGGGGTCCAATGGCGTGGATCGGGAGCGTTTGTTGCGTAAAGTTCCCACGCGACGTCGTTGCACGAACTTGTGCATTAATGGCATGGGTTCGGCGAATTTTGCACCGAAGTTCGGGGAGTAATGAAACCATCGGAAACACCGCAAAACATGAGTTTAGGGTCCAATAAGGTGGATCGAGTGCGTTCGTCGCGAAAAATTTTGACGCGCCTTCGTCGCACAAACTTCTGCATTAATGGCACCGGTTCGGGCCATTTTGCGCCGAAGTTCGTGCAGTATCGAAATGTTCTTAAACACGCCAAAACATGAGTTTGGGGTCCAATGGGGTGGATCGGGTGCGTTCGCTGCGTAAAATTCTGATACGACTTCGTTGCACGAACTTGTGCATTAATAGCACCTATTGAGCCCGTTTTGCACCGAAGTTCGTGAAATAACAAAACGGTCTGAAACGCCCCAAAAACATGAGTTTGGGGTCAAATGGCGTGGATCGGGTGCGTTCGTTGTGGAAAATTCCGACGCCATGTCGTTGCACGAACTTGCGCATTAATGGCACCGGTTCGGCCCATTTTGCACCCAAGTTCGTGCAGTAAGGAAACGGTCCGAAACGCCCTAAAACATGAGTTTGGGGTCCAATGGGGTGGATCGGGTGCGTTCGCTGCGTAAAATTCCGATACGACTTCGTTGCACGAACTTGTGCATTAGTAGCACCAATTCGGCCCGTCCAGCACCGAAGTTCGTACAATAACAAAACGGTCTGAAACGCCCCAAAACATGAGTTTGGGGTCAAATGGCGTGGATCGGGTGCGTTCGTTGTGGAAAATTCCGACGCCATGTCGTTGCACGAACTTGTGCATTAATGGCACCGGTTCGGCCCATTTTGCACCCAAGTTCGTGGAGTAAGAAAACGGTCCGAAACGCCCTAAAACATGAGTTTGGGGTCCAATGGGGAGGATCGGGTGCGTTCGCTGCGTAAAATTCCGATACGACTTCGTTGCACGAACTTGTGCATTACTGGCACCAATTCGCCCGTCCTGCACCGAAGTTCGTGCAATAACAAAACGGTCTGAAACGCCCCAAAACATGAGTTTGGGGTCCAATGGCGTGGATCGTGTGTTTTCGTTTCGAAAACTTCTGATGCGACTTCATCGCACGAACTTGTGCATTCATGGCACCGGTTCGGCCTGTTTTGTACCGAAGTTCATGCAATAGCGAAATGGTGTGAAACGCCCCGAAACATGAGTTTGGGGTCCAATGGCGTGGATTGGGAGCGTTTGTTGCGTAAAGTTCCCACGCGACGTCGTTGCACGAACTTGTGCATTAATGGCATGGGTTCGGCGAATTTTGCACCGAAGTTCGGGGAGTAATGAAACCATCGGAAACACCGCAAAACATGAGTTTAGGGTCCAATAAGGTGGATCGAGTGCGTTCGTCGCGAAAAATTTTGACGCGCCTTCGTCGCACAAACTTCTGCATTAATGGCACCGGTTCGGGCCATTTTGCGCCGAAGTTCGTGCAGTATCGAAATGTTCTTAAACACGCCAAAACATGAGTTTGGGGTCCAATGGGGTGGATCGGGTGCGTTCGCTGCGTAAAATTCTGATACGACTTCGTTGCACGAACTTGTGCATTAATAGCACCTATTGAGCCCGTTTTGCACCGAAGTTCGTGAAATAACAAAACGGTCTGAAATGTCCCAAAACATGAGTTTGGGGTCCAATGGCGTGCATTGTGTGCGTTCGTTGTGGAAAATTCCGACGCCACGCCGTTGCACGAACTTGCGCATTAATGGCACCGGTTCGGCCCACTTAGCACCCAAGTTCGTGCAGTAAGGAAACAATCTGAAACGCCCTAAAACATGAGTTTGGGGTCCAATGGGGTGGATCGGGTGCGTTCGCTGCGTAAAATTCCGATACGACTTCGTTGCACGAACTTGTGCATTAGTGGCACCAATTCGGCCCGTCCTGCACCGAAGTTCGTGCAATAACAAAACGGTCTGAAACGCCCCAAAACATGAGTTTGGGGTCAAATGGCGTGGATCGGGTGCGTTCGTTGTGGAAAATTCCGACGCCATGTCGTTGCACGAACTTGTGCATTAATGGCACCGGTTCGGCCCATTTTGCACCCAAGTTCGTGGAGTAAGAAAACGGTCCGAAACGCCCTAAAACATGAGTTTGGGGTCCAATGGGGAGGATCGGGTGCGTTCGCTGCGTAAAATTCCGATACGACTTCGTTGCACGAACTTGTGCATTAATGGCACCAATTCGCCCGTCCTGCACCGAAGTTCGTGCAATAACAAAACGGTCTGAAACGCCCCAAAACATGAGTTTGGGGTCCAATGGCGTGGATCGTGTGTTTTCGTTTCGAAAACTTCTGATGCGACTTCATCGCACGAACTTGTGCATTCATGGCACCGGTTCGGCCTGTTTTGTACCGAAGTTCATACAATAGTGAAATGGTGTGAAACGTCCCGAAACATGAGTTTGGGGTCCAATGGCGTGGATCGGGAGCGTTTGTTGCGTAAAGTTCCCACGCGACGTCGTTGCACGAACTTGTGCATTAATGGCATGGGTTCGGCGAATTTTGCACCGAAGTTCGGGGAGTAATGAAACCATCGGAAACACCGCAAAACATGAGTTTAGGGTCCAATAAGGTGGATCGAGTGCGTTCGTCGCGAAAAATTTTGACGCGCCTTCGTCGCACAAACTTCTGCATTAATGGCACCGGTTCGGGCCATTTTGCGCCGAAGTTCGTGCAGTATCGAAATGTTCTTAAACACGCCAAAACATGAGTTTGGGGTCCAATGGGGTGGATCGGGTGCGTTCGCTGCGTAAAATTCTGATACGACTTCGTTGCACGAACTTGTGCATTAATAGCACCTATTGAGCCCGTTTTGCACCGAAGTTCGTGAAATAACAAAACGGTCTGAAATGTCCCAAAACATGAGTTTGGGGTCCAATGGCGTGCATTGTGTGCGTTCGTTGTGGAAAATTCCGACGCCACGCCGTTGCACGAACTTGCGCATTAATGGCACCGGTTCGGCCCACTTAGCACCCAAGTTCGTGCAGTAAGGAAACAATCTGAAACGCCCTAAAACATGAGTTTGGGGTCCAATGGGGTGGATCGGGTGCGTTCGCTGCGTAAAATTCCGATACGACTTCGTTGCACGAACTTGTGCATTAGTGGCACCAATTCGGCCCATCCTGCACCGAAGTTCGTGCAATAACAAAATGGTCTGAAACGCCCCAAAACATGAGTTTGGGGTCAAATGGCGTGGATCGGGTGCGTTCGTTGTGGAAAATTCCGACGCCATGTCGTTGCACGAACTTGTGCATTAATGGCACCGGTTCGGCCCATTTTGCACCCAAGTTCGTGGAGTAAGAAAACGGTCCGAAACGCCCTAAAACATGAGTTTGGGGTCCAATGGGGAGGATCGGGTGCGTTCGCTGCGTAAAATTCCGATACGACTTCGTTGCACGAACTTGTGCATTAATGGCACCAATTCGCCCGTCCTGCACCGAAGTTCGTGCAATAACAAAACGGTCTGAAACGCCCCAAAACATGAGTTTGGGGTCCAATGGCGTGGATCGTGTGTTTTCGTTTCGAAAACTTCTGATGCGACTTCATCGCACGAACTTGTGCATTCATGGCACCGGTTCGGCCTGTTTTGTACCGAAGTTCATGCAATAGCGAAATGGTGTGAAACGCCCCGAAACATGAGTTTGGGGTCCAATGGCGTGGATCGGGAGCGTTTGTTGCGTAAAGTTCCCACGCGACGTCGTTGCACGAACTTGTGCATTAATAGCATGGGTTCGGCGAATTTTGCACCGAAGTTCGGGGAGTAATGAAACCATCGGAAACACCGCAAAACATGAGTTTAGGGTCCAATAAGGTGGATCGAGTGCGTTCGTCGCGAAAAATTTTGACGCGCCTTCGTCGCACAAACTTCTGCATTAATGGCACCGGTTCGGGCCATTTTGCGCCGAAGTTCGTGCAGTATCGAAATGTTCTTAAACACGCCAAAACATGAGTTTGGGGTCCAATGGGGTAGATCGGGTGCGTTCGCTGCGTAAAATTGTGATACGACTTCGTTGCACGAACTTGTGCATTAATAGCACCTATTAAGCCCGTTTTGCACCGAAGTTCGTGAAATAACAAAACGGTCTGATACGCCCCAAAAACATGAGTTTGGGGCCAAATGGCGTGGATCGGGTGCGTTCGTTGTGGAAAATTCCGACGCCATGTCGTTGCACGAACTTGCGCATTAATGGCACCGGTTCGGCCCATTTTGCACCCAAGTTCGTGCAGTAAGGAAACGGTCCGAAACGCCCTAAAACATGAGTTTGGGGTCCAATGGGGTGGATCGGGTGCGTTCGCTGCGTAAAATTCCGATACGACTTCGTTGCACGAACTTGTGCATTAGTGGCACCAATTCGGCCCGTCCTGCACCGAAGTTCGTGCAATAAGAAAACGGTCTGAAATGTCCCAAAACATGAGTTTGGGGTCCAATGGCGTGAATTGTGTGCGTTCGTTGAGGAAAATTCCGACGCCACGCCGTTGCACGAACTTGCGCATTAATGGCACCGGTTCGGCCCACTTAGCACCCAAGTTCGTGCAGTAAGGAAACAATCTGAAACGCCCTAAAACATGAGTTTGGGGTCCAATGGGGTGGATCGGGTGCGTTCGCTGCGTAAAATTCCGATACGACTTCGTTGCACGAACTTGTGCATTAGTGGCACCAATTCGGCCCGTCCTGCACCGAAGTTCGTGCAATAACAAAACGGTCTGAAACGCCCCAAAACATGAGTTTGGGGTCAAATGGCGTGGATCGGGTGCGTTCGTTGTGGAAAATTCCGACGCCATGTCGTTGCACGAACTTGTGCATTAATGGCACCGGTTCGGCCCATTTTGCACCCAAGTTCGTGGAGTAAGAAAACGGTCCGAAACGCCCTAAAACATGAGTTTGGGGTCCAATGGGGAGGATCGGGTGCGTTCGCTGCGTAAAATTCCGATACGACTTCGTTGCACGAACTTGTGCATTAATGGCACCAATTCGCCCGTCCTGCACCGAAGTTCGTGCAATAACAAAATGGTCTGAAACGCCCCAAAACATGAGTTTGGGGTCCAATGGCGTGGATCGTGTGTTTTCGTTTCGAAAACTTCTGATGCGACTTCATCGCACGAACTTGTGCATTCATGGCACCGGTTCGGCCTGTTTTGTACCGAAGTTCATGCAATAGCGAAATGGTGTGAAACGCCCCGAAACATGAGTTTGGGGTCCAATGGCATGGATCGGGAGCGTTTGTTGCGTAAAGTTCCCACGCGACGTCGTTGCACGAACTTGTGCATTAATGGCATGGGTTCGGCGAATTTTGCACCGAAGTTCGGGGAGTAATGAAACCATCGGAAACACCGCAAAACATGAGTTTAGGGTCCAATAAGGTGGATCGAGTGCGTTCGTCGCGAAAAATTTTGACGCGCCTTAGTCGCACAAACTTCTGCATTAATGGCACCGGTTCGGGCCATTTTGCGCCGAAGTTCGTGCAGTATCGAAATGTTCTTAAACACGCCAAAACATGAGTTTGGGGTCCAATGGGGTGGATCGGGTGCGTTCGCTGCGTAAAATTCTGATACGACTTCGTTGCACGAACTTGTGCATTAATAGCACCTATTGAGCCCGTTTTGCACCGAAGTTCGTGAAATAACAAAACGGTCTGAAACGCCCCAAAAACATGAGTTTGGGGTCAAATGGCGTGGATCGGGTGCGTTCGTTGTGGAAAATTCCGACGCCATGTCGTTGCACGAACTTGCGCATTAATGGCACCGGTTCGGCCCATTTTGCACCCAAGTTCGTGCAGTAAGGAAACGGTCCGAAACGCCCTAAAACATGAGTTTGGGGTCCAATGGGGTGGATCGGGTGCGTTCGCTGCGTAAAATTCCGATACGACTTCGTTGCACGAACTTGTGCATTAGTAGCACCAATTCGGCCCGTCCTGCACCGAAGTTCGTGCAATAACAAAACGGTCTGAAACGCCCCAAAACATGAGTTTGGGGTCAAATGGCGTGGATCGGGTGCGTTCGTTGTGGAAAATTCCGACGCCATGTCGTTGCACGAACTTGTGCATTAATGGCACCGGTTCGGCCCATTTTGCACCCAAGTTCGTGGAGTAAGAAAACGGTCCGAAACGCCCTAAAACATGAGTTTGGGGTCCAATGGGGAGGATCGGGTGCGTTCGCTGCGTAAAATTCCGATACGACTTCGTTGCACGAACTTGTGCATTAATGGCACCAATTCGGCCCGTCCTGCACCGAAGTTCGTGCAATAACAAAATGGTCTCAAACGCCCCAAAACATGAGTTTGGGGTCAAATGGCGTGGATAGGGTGCGTTCGTTGTGGAAAATTCCGACGCCATGTCGTTGCACGAACTTGTGCATTAATGGCACCGGTTCGGCCCATTTTGCACCCAAGTTCGTGGAGTAAGGAAACGGTCCGAAACGCCCTGAAACATGAGTTTGGGGTCCAATGGGTTTGATCGGGTGCGTTCGCTACTTAAAATTCCGATACGACTTCATTGCACGAACTTGTGCATTAATGGCACCAATTCGGCCCGTCCTGCACCGAAGTTCGTGCAATAACAAAATGGTCTGAAACGCCCCAAAACATGAGTTTGGGGTCCAATGGCGTGGATCGTGTGTGTTCGTTGCGGAAAATTCCGACGCCATGTCGCTGCACGAACTTGTGCATTAGTGGCACCGGTTCGGCCCATTTTGCACCCAAGTTCGTGCAGTAACGAAACGGTCCGAAACGCCCTAAAACATGAGTTTGGGGTCCTGTTGACGCCAGATTTTGACACGTATTGAACCGGCGTCAGGAGGAGAAGATTGGCCGATGAAGCAGATCTGAAAGCTACAGTAAGGAATCGGCCGATCGAGGTAACAGTTGAAAATCGGCCGATTGGTGGCGCAGCCTATGCACCGAAGTTCGTGCAATAACAAAATGGTCTGAAACGCCCCAAAACATGAGTTTGGGGTCCAATGGCGTGGATCGTGTGTTTTCGTTTCGAAAACTTCTGATGCGACTTCATCGCACGAACTTGTGCATTCATGGCACCGGTTCGGCCTGTTTTGTACCGAAGTTCATGCAATAGCGAAATGGTGTGAAACGCCCCGAAACATGAGTTTGGGGTCCAATGGCATGGATCGGGAGCGTTTGTTGCGTAAAGTTCCCACGCGACGTCGTTGCACGAACTTGTGCATTAATGGCATGGGTTCGGCGAATTTTGCACCGAAGTTCGGGGAGTAATGAAACCATCGGAAACACCGCAAAACATGAGTTTAGGGTCCAATAAGGTGGATCTAGTGCGTTCGTCACGAAAAATTTTGACGCGCCTTAGTCGCACAAACTTCTGCATTAATGGCACCGGTTCGGGCCATTTTGCGCCGAAGTTCGTGCAGTATCGAAATGTTCTTAAACACGCCAAAACATGAGTTTGGGGTCCAATGGGGTCGATCGGGTGCGTTCGCTGCGTAAAATTCTGATACGACTTCGTTGCACGAACTTGTGCATTAATAGCACCTATTGAGCCCGTTTTGCACCGAAGTTCGTGAAATAACAAAACGGTCTGAAACGCCCCAAAAACATGAGTTTGGGGTCAAATGGCGTGGATCGGGTGCGTTCGTTGTGGAAAATTCCGACGCCATGTCGTTGCACGAACTTGCGCATTAATGGCACCGGTTCGGCCCATTTTGCACCCAAGTTCGTGCAGTAAGGAAACGGTCCGAAACGCCCTAAAACATGAGTTTGGGGTCCAATGGGGTGGATCGGGTGCGTTCGCTGCGTAAAATTCCGATACGACTTCGTTGCACGAACTTGTGCATTAGTAGCACCAATTCGGCCCGTCCTGCACCGAAGTTCGTGCAATAACAAAACGGTCTGAAACGCCCCAAAACATGAGTTTGGGGTCAAATGGCGTGGATCGGGTGCGTTCGTTGTGGAAAATTCCGACGCCATGTCGTTGCACGAACTTGTGCATTAATGGCACCGGTTCGGCCCATTTTGCACCCAAGTTCGTGGAGTAAGAAAACGGTCCGAAACGCCCTAAAACATGAGTTTGGGGTCCAATGGGGAGGATCGGGTGCGTTCGCTGCGTAAAATTCCGATACGACTTCGTTGCACGAACTTGTGCATTAATGGCACCAATTCGCCCGTCCTGCACCGAAGTTCGTGCAATAACAAAACGGTCTGAAACGCCCCAAAACATGAGTTTGGGGTCCAATGGCGTGGATCGTGTGTTTTCGTTTCGAAAACTTCTGATGCGACTTCATCGCACGAACTTGTGCATTCATGGCACCGGTTCGGCCTGTTTTGTACCGAAGTTCATGCAATAGCGAAATGGTGTGAAACGCCCCGAAACATGAGTTTGGGGTCCAATGGCGTGGATCGGGAGCGTTTGTTGCGTAAAGTTCCCACGCGACGTCGTTGCACGAACTTGTGCATTAATGGCATGGGTTCGGCGAATTTTGCACCGAAGTTCGGGGAGTAATGAAACCATCGGAAACACCGCAAAACATGAGTTTAGGGTCCAATAAGGTGGATCGAGTGCGTTCGTCGCGAAAAATTTTGACGCGCCTTCGTCGCACAAACTTCTGCATTAATGGCACCGGTTCGGGCCATTTTGCGCCGAAGTTTGTGCAGTATCGAAATGTTCTTAAACACGCCAAAACATGAGTTTGGGGTCCAATGGGGTGGATCGGGTGCGTTCGCTGCGTAAAATTCTGATACGACTTCGTTGCACGAACTTGTGCATTAATAGCACCTATTGAGCCCGTTTTGCACCGAAGTTCGTGAAATAACAAAACGGTCTGAAACGCCCCAAAAACATGAGTTTGGGGTCAAATGGCGTGGATCGGGTGCGTTCGTTGTGGAAAATTCCGACGCCATGTCGTTGCACGAACTTGCGCATTAATGGCACCGGTTCGGCCCATTTTGCACCCAAGTTCGTGCAGTAAGGAAACGGTCCGAAACGCCCTAAAACATGAGTTTGGGGTCCAATGGGGTGGATCGGGTGCGTTCGCTGCGTAAAATTCCGATACGACTTCGTTGCACGAACTTGTGCATTAGTGGCACCAATTCGGCCCGTCCTGCACCGAAGTTCGTGCAATAAGAAAACGGTCTGAAATGTCCCAAAACATGAGTTTGGGGTCCAATGGCGTGAATTGTGTGCGTTCGTTGTGGAAAATTCCGACACCACGCCGTTGCACGAACTTGCGCATTAATGGCACCGGTTCGGCCCACTTTGCACCCAAGTTCGTGCAGTAAGGAAACAATCTGAAACGCCCTAAAACATGAGTTTGGGGTCCAATGGGGTGGATCGGGTGCGTTCGCTGCGTAAAATTCTGATACGACTTCGTTGCACGAACTTGTGCATTAGTGGCACCAATTCGGCCCGTCCTGCACCGAAGTTCGTGCAATAACAAAACGGTCTGAAACGCCCCAAAACATGAGTTTGGGGTCAAATGGCGTGGATCGGGTGCGTTCGTTGTGGAAAATTCCGACGCCATGTCGTTGCACGAACTTGTGCATTAATGGCACCGGTTCGGCCCATTTTGCACCCAAGTTCGTGGAGTAAGAAAACGGTCCGAAACGCCCTAAAACATGAGTTTGGGGTCCAATGGGGAGGATCGGGTGCGTTCGCTGCGTAAAATTCCGATACGACTTCGTTGCACGAACTTGTGCATTAATGGCACCAATTCGGCCCGTCCTGCACCGAAGTTCGTGCAATAACAAAATGGTCTCAAACGCCCCAAAACATGAGTTTGGGGTCAAATGGCGTGGATAGGGTGCGTTCGTTGTGGAAAATTCCGACGCCATGTCGTTGCACGAACTTGTGCATTAATGGCACCGGTTCGGCCCATTTTGCACCCAAGTTCGTGGAGTAAGGAAACGGTCCGAAACGCCCTGAAACATGAGTTTGGGGTCCAATGGGTTTGATCGGGTGCGTTCGCTACTTAAAATTCCGATACGACTTCATTGCACGAACTTGTGCATTAATGGCACCAATTCGGCCCGTCCTGCACCGAAGTTCGTGCAATAACAAAATGGTCTGAAACGCCCCAAAACATGAGTTTGGGGTCCAATGGCGTGGATCGTGTGTGTTCGTTGCGGAAAATTCCGACGCCATGTCGCTGCACGAACTTGTGCATTAGTGGCACCGGTTCGGCCCATTTTGCACCCAAGTTCGTGCAGTAACGAAACGGTCCGAAACGCCCTAAAACATGAGTTTGGGGTCCTGTTGACGCCAGATTTTGACACGTATTGAACCGGCGTCAGGAGGAGAAGATTGGCCGATGAAGCAGATCTGAAAGCTACAGTAAGGAATCGGCCGATCGAGGTAACAGTTGAAAATCGGCCGATTGGTGGCGCAGCCTATGCACCGAAGTTCGTGCAATAACAAAATGGTCTGAAACGCCCCAAAACATGAGTTTGGGGTCCAATGGCGTGGATCGTGTGTTTTCGTTTCGAAAACTTCTGATGCGACTTCATCGCACGAACTTGTGCATTCATGGCACCGGTTCGGCCTGTTTTGTACCGAAGTTCATGCAATAGCGAAATGGTGTGAAACGCCCCGAAACATGAGTTTGGGGTCCAATGGCATGGATCGGGAGCGTTTGTTGCGTAAAGTTCCCACGCGACGTCGTTGCACGAACTTGTGCATTAATGGCATGGGTTCGGCGAATTTTGCACCGAAGTTCGGGGAGTAATGAAACCATCGGAAACACCGCAAAACATGAGTTTAGGGTCCAATAAGGTGGATCTAGTGCGTTCGTCACGAAAAATTTTGACGCGCCTTAGTCGCACAAACTTCTGCATTAATGGCACCGGTTCGGGCCATTTTGCGCCGAAGTTCGTGCAGTATCGAAATGTTCTTAAACACGCCAAAACATGAGTTTGGGGTCCAATGGGGTCGATCGGGTGCGTTCGCTGCGTAAAATTCTGATACGACTTCTTTGCACGAACTTGTGCATTAATAGCACCTATTGAGCCCGTTTTGCACCGAAGTTCGTGAAATAACAAAACGGTCTGAAACGCCCCAAAAACATGAGTTTGGGGTCAAATGGCGTGGATCGGGTGCGTTCGTTGTGGAAAATTCCGACGCCATGTCGTTGCACGAACTTGCGCATTAATGGCACCGGTTCGGCCCATTTTGCACCCAAGTTCGTGCAGTAAGGAAACGGTCCGAAACGCCCTAAAACATGAGTTTGGGGTCCAATGGGGTGGATCGGGTGCGTTCGCTGCGTAAAATTCCGATACGACTTCGTTGCACGAACTTGTGCATTAGTAGCACCAATTCGGCCCGTCCTGCACCGAAGTTCGTGCAATAACAAAACGGTCTGAAACGCCCCAAAACATGAGTTTGGGGTCAAATGGCGTGGATCGGGTGCGTTCGTTGTGGAAAATTCCGACGCCATGTCGTTGCACGAACTTGTGCATTAATGGCACCGGTTCGGCCCATTTTGCACCCAAGTTCGTGGAGTAAGAAAACGGTCCGAAACGCCCTAAAACATGAGTTTGGGGTCCAATGGGGAGGATCGGGTGCGTTCGCTGCGTAAAATTCCGATACGACTTCGTTGCACGAACTTGTGCATTAATGGCACCAATTCGCCCGTCCTGCACCGAAGTTCGTGCAATAACAAAACGGTCTGAAACGCCCCAAAACATGAGTTTGGGGTCCAATGGCGTGGATCGTGTGTTTTCGTTTCGAAAACTTCTGATGCGACTTCATCGCACGAACTTGTGCATTCATGGCACCGGTTCGGCCTGTTTTGTACCGAAGTTCATGCAATAGCGAAATGGTGTGAAACGCCCCGAAACATGAGTTTGGGGTCCAATGGCGTGGATCGGGAGCGTTTGTTGCGTAAAGTTCCCACGCGACGTCGTTGCACGAACTTGTGCATTAATGGCATGGGTTCGGCGAATTTTGCACCGAAGTTCGGGGAGTAATGAAACCATCGGAAACACCGCAAAACATGAGTTTAGGGTCCAATAAGGTGGATCGAGTGCGTTCGTCGCGAAAAATTTTGACGCGCCTTCGTCGCACAAACTTCTGCATTAATGGCACCGGTTCGGGCCATTTTGCGCCGAAGTTTGTGCAGTATCGAAATGTTCTTAAACACGCCAAAACATGAGTTTGGGGTCCAATGGGGTGGATCGGGTGCGTTCGCTGCGTAAAATTCTGATACGACTTCGTTGCACGAACTTGTGCATTAATAGCACCTATTGAGCCCGTTTTGCACCGAAGTTCGTGAAATAACAAAACGGTCTGAAACGCCCCAAAAACATGAGTTTGGGGTCAAATGGCGTGGATCGGGTGCGTTCGTTGTGGAAAATTCCGACGCCATGTCGTTGCACGAACTTGCGCATTAATGGCACCGGTTCGGCCCATTTTGCACCCAAGTTCGTGCAGTAAGGAAACGGTCCGAAACGCCCTAAAACATGAGTTTGGGGTCCAATGGGGTGGATCGGGTGCGTTCGCTGCGTAAAATTCCGATACGACTTCGTTGCACGAACTTGTGCATTAGTGGCACCAATTCGGCCCGTCCTGCACCGAAGTTCGTGCAATAAGAAAACGGTCTGAAATGTCCCAAAACATGAGTTTGGGGTCCAATGGCGTGAATTGTGTGCGTTCGTTGTGGAAAATTCCGACACCACGCCGTTGCACGAACTTGCGCATTAATGGCACCGGTTCGGCCCACTTTGCACCCAAGTTCGTGCAGTAAGGAAACAATCTGAAACGCCCTAAAACATGAGTTTGGGGTCCAATGGGGTGGATCGGGTGCGTTCGCTGCGTAAAATTCTGATACGACTTCGTTGCACGAACTTGTGCATTAGTGGCACCAATTCGGCCCGTCCTGCACCGAAGTTCGTGCAATAACAAAACGGTCTGAAACGCCCCAAAACATGAGTTTGGGGTCAAATGGCGTGGATCGGGTGCGTTCGTTGTGGAAAATTCCGACGCCATGTCGTTGCACGAACTTGTGCATTAATGGCACCGGTTCGGCCCATTTTGCACCCAAGTTCGTGGAGTAAGAAAACGGTCCGAAACGCCCTAAAACATAAGTTTGGGGTCCAATGGGGAGGATCGGGTGCGTTCGCTGCGTAAAATTCCGATACGACTTCGTTGCACGAACTTGTGCATTAATGGCACCAATTCGCCCGTCCTGCACCGAAGTTCGTGCAATAACAAAACGGTCTGAAACGCCCCAAAACATGAGTTTGGGGTCCAATGGCGTGGATCGTGTGTTTTCGTTTCGAAAACTTCTGATGCGACTTCATCGCACGAACTTGTGCATTCATGGCACCGGTTCGGCCTGTTTTGTACCGAAGTTCATGCAATAGCGAAATGGTGTGAAACGCCCTGAAACATGAGTTTGGGGTCCAATGGCGTGGATCGGGAGCGTTTGTTGCGTAAAGTTCCCACGCGACGTCGTTGCACGAACTTGTGCATTAATGGCATGGGTTCGGCGAATTTTGCACCGAAGTTCGGGGAGTAATGAAACCATCGGAAACACCGCAAAACATGAGTTTAGGGTCCAATAAGGTGGATCGAGTGCGTTCGTCGCGAAAAATTTTGACGCGCCTTCGTCGCACAAACTTCTGCATTAATGGCACCGGTTCGGGCCATTTTGCGCCGAAGTTTGTGCAGTATCGAAATGTTCTTAAACACGCCAAAACATGAGTTTGGGGTCCAATGGGGTGGATCGGATGCGTTCGCTGCGTAAAATTCTGATACGACTTCGTTGCACGAACTTGTGCATTAATAGCACCTATTGAGCCCGTTTTGCACCGAAGTTCGTGAAATAACAAAACGGTCTGAAACGCCCCAAAAACATGAGTTTGGGGTCAAATGGCGTGGATCGAATGCGTTCGTTGTGGAAAATTCCGACGCCATGTCGTTGCACGAACTTGTGCATTAATGGCACCGGTTCGGCCCATTTTGCACCCAAGTTCGTGGAGTAAGGAAACGGTCCGAAACGCCCTAAAACATGAGTTTGGGGTCCAATGGGTTGGATCGGGTGCGTTCGCTGCGTAAAATTCCGATACGACTTCGTTGCACGAACTTGTGCATTAATGGCACCAATTCGGCCCGTCCTGCACCGAAGTTCGTGCAATAACAAAATGGTCTGAAACGCCCCAAAACATGAGTTTGGGGTCAAATGGCGTGGATAGGGTGCGTTCGTTGTGGAAAATTCCGACGCCATGTCGTTGCACGAACTTGTGCATTAATGGCACCGGTTCGGCCCATTTTGCACCCAAGTTCGTGGAGTAAGGAAACGGTCCGAAACGCCCTGAAACATGAGTTTGGGGTCCAATGGGTTTGATCGGGTGCGTTCGCTACTTAAAATTCCGATACGACTTCATTGCACGAACTTGTGCATTAATGGCACCAATTCGGCCCGTCCTGCACCGAAGTTCGTGCAATAACAAAAAGGTCTGAAACGCCCCAAAACATGAGTTTGGGGTCCAATGGCGTGGATCGTGTGTGTTCGTTGCGGAAAATTCCGACGCCATGTCGCTGCACGAACTTGTGCATTAGTGGCACCGGTTCGGCCCATTTTGCACCCAAGTTCGTGCAGTAACGAAACGGTCCGAAACGCCCTAAAACATGAGTTTGGGGTCCTGTTGACGCCAGATTTTGACACGTATTGAACCGGCGTCAGGAGGAGAAGATTGGCCGATGAAGCAGATCTGAAAGCTACAGTAAGGAATCGGCCGATCGAGGTAACAGTTGAAAATCGGCCGATTGGTGGCGCAGCCTATGCCAACAGGATGGGATTATTCCAGAAGATTCTGGTCAAAAGGTGGTAAACAAGGCATGCTAAGTCGGTCGGAAAGCAATTGAAGAGGTCCTGATGGGATTAGGAAACGGCGGCGGAAGATTCTGCGGGAGTCCGTTTCCTTTTTGAAAGTTATTATAGATATAGTAGTTTTCCTGTATTTTAATAAGGTTGTAACAAGTCGTAACCGACCAGGAGTCCTAGTTTCAGGGTATAAATAGGAGTCGCTAGGGCTTTGCGAGATATCAACACATCAATCAACAAAATACTTCTACTTTTTACCAGTACTTTACTTTCAAGTCGGCGACTTCGCCAATATTTTCTTCTTCCACGAGTTCATACGGATTGGCAGGGCTGCATCAACTTGATCTCCGACCATTGGTAGGTTCCGCTTATCGAGTAATATCCGAGCTTTAACTACGGGCGCATCGCTGTGGTTTCGTTTGGATTTATTCACAAGTTATCGATATTTACTAGAATTGCAAGGTTTACCTATTATTCTAGTATTATCACCAGGTTTACCTATTATTCTAGTATTATCACCAGTTATCCAGCTTGAGATCAGGGTAATCGGCTTCGTCATTGTTCTCCTTCGATTCATCGCCATACAGCCGATTAGATCTGTTTCAAGTGTTGCTTCTATAGTAATTGTTTAGATTGCTCTAGCAGTTCTCTTTACAATTACTATACGATCATCGGCTGACCCATAGCCGATCATCTCTACAGCAAATCGGCCGATTTGCCGCCGACGTGCTCCTCAGGACACATCGGAAATCCAGCCGATCGACGCGCCTGGAATTTAATACTCTATTTCCTTGTCAATCAACAAGTCAGATTGACTGGCACGCCGCGCGAACCGCACCAGGGCGATAACCCGAACAGGAGCTAAGCAGATTCTCCCGGGTCGTGTGTCCGACGCTGAAGACCCATCGGCCGATTCCTATCCGGCCGATTTTAGCGCCAACACACTTTTGGCATGCCCGGTGGGACCATCCAAGACCTGATATGTCGAACAACGCAGAAATCTCTGACAGCAACATCATTGGGGTCACAGAAGCTGATCTCAAGGACGACCAAAGGGAGGAATTGGCCAAACATCTGGAAGATTACAAGAAGATGTACCTGCAGTCGTTCAGTCGTACCAGAAGCGGGGAAGCAGTCAAGAAGGCTCCTATCCTAGCGCCTCGCCACATCACCATTGCTGAAGACTCGGGCAAGATGTCAGAGATGATTCAACAGTCCGTGTATCAAGCATTCATTGACCAATCCTCGGTGATGAGCAACACGGTGTACAACGCCGTCGTCAACTCTCTGGCCAGCGGAGCCGTTCAAGGTTATCAGGGACCGGCATATGCCCCTCCAACTACTCTGCCGGCCAGAAGCTTACCGTACACATCCCAATCGGCTTCTCAGCCGATGTTGACGCAGCGCGAGGGATACAGCTCTCCACCACTTCCGGCGTCTCCAAGATACAGCGGTGCACCATGTCTCCCATCGCGAGCGCCGCTTCAACCCGTTCAGATGGCTTCTGTGCAGACACTACCTACAAGCTCAGCGCCTTGGGGGACGTCAGCCACGGCATATTTCCCCGAGCCAGCGAACGGACATGGCACTTATCCGTTTCAGGGGCCATACCAATCGGCCGCCCGGCCGACGGTCTCCCAGTACCAGCCGATTTTACCAGAAATCGGCAGGGGGGCAAGCACTGTGGAAGTATTCAGAGGCACGGCGCCAGCAGTGACGTACGAAGGGGGTGCGGACTCGTTTCGCCATCAACCATCGGCCGCTCAGCAAAGTTCGCTGATTCATCACCCGGCCATACCAGCCCTTCAGCATATGCCCGCGCCTCGAACAACTGTTCATCAGCAGCAGGTGGACTGGACGGCAAAGATAGCAGAAGTAATCCAAGATCAGTTTGGGCTGAAGCCGAAAGTTCAAACTTATACTTACAAGACGCCGTATCCATCGGCCTATGACTCGTTGCCGTTCCCACACCGCTACAAAGTTCCTGATTTCACCAAGTTCTCAGGGACGGATGACACATCCACGGTGGAGCACATTAACAGATTCATCATCCAGTGCGGAGAAGCTGCCACGCAAGATGCTCTGAGGGTGCGGTTATTTTCATCATCTCTATCCGGATCGGCCTTCCAGTGGTTCACCACTTTACCGCCAAATTCTATCGTCACGTGGGCCGATCTGGAGAAACAATTCCACAAGTACTTCTATGCAGGAGTACACGAGATGAAGATTTCGGATTTAACCAGCCTCAGGCAGAGGAGCGATGAACCAGTGACAGGGTACATACAGAGGTTCAGAGAGATCAAGAACAAGTGCTACAGTCTGGCCCTGACCGATGCACAGTTGGCCGATATCGCTTTCCAAGGCCTCTTACCGCAAATCAGAGAGAGATATGCTGCCCAAGAGTTTGAGAGCCTGAGTCAAATCGTCCACCGGTTGTCAGGGCAGGAGGTCCGACTGTTTGAACAGCGGAGGAGCTTCCACAAGAAGGTGGCATACTTGGAAGGATCTGAATCCGACGCGGAGGAAGAAATCGGCCTGGCGGAATGGGTAAAAGGGAAAAAACCAATATCCCGCCCCTTTGGCAAGAAGGAGCCAGAGACATTCAGCTTTGACACGTCGAAGGCCGATAAAATTTTTGATCTACTGCTTCAGGAGGGACAGATTAAGCTGTCACAGCATCACACCATCCCTACGGCCGATCAACTTAAGAAGATGAAATACTGCAAGTGGCACAACGCTACTTCTCATGATACAAATGAATGTAAAGTCTTCCGCCAGAAGATACAATCGGCCATTGAACAGGGGCGGCTCAGATTTGAAACTCCAACCAAATCGGCAATGCCGATGAAGATAGATCAGCATCCCTTCCCGGCCAACACGGTCAACGCTGGAGAAGAATCAAGTCAAACCAAGGTGCTGACGTCAGAATCGGCGAGAAGAGGCGGCGCTGTCGACCTCAGGAGGCAGATCACAACGAAAGAAATCTGAAGGAACAGGCGAGGGCCAGAACGACCACACAGGCCTGTCACCTCCCGATTTCTACTCAGTAAATATCGGCGGCAGCAAGAACAAGCACAACACCAGGAAGAGATGATACGCCGGCGTGAAGATCACTGGCAGTGTCCCTTCTTCATCCACTGCTGGGAAAACGATATCAGGTTGCCATCTGCCGATAACTGTCTGGAGTGTAACGGATCAAACCACAACGATCGCCCGAGGCTACACTCTAGGGACAAAGGATCAGAGTCGATCAACAGAAATCGGCGCGAAGAACGGCGCGTTTCGGTGCATGATCGGCTGGGGGGCAGAGTTGACCAGTGCAACAGGTCAAAAAGCAAGATCGGCCAGCAAGATGGACTGGGGGGCAGGATCAGCGCACACGATCGGCTGGAAGAAATGGCCGATGATAGGTAGGGAACCAGATTGGGAACACGCCAGATCATCGGCCAAACCAGTGAATCCCAGGTGGTGTCCTGATGGCCTATCCAGATCCCAAAAGCGAAGGATCCAACGACTACGCCAGTTTGAGCATCAAGAAGAAGAACAAAGACACGTGCCAGAAAGAACGAATGTTAAATCTCGAGTTTGGCGCCCAAAGAAAAGCAATCAAGAAAAGGATAACCAAGAATCGGCAGCCGAGATTGATATGGTTTTCATATTGCCGATGGAGTTCATGGCGCCAAGCGATCGGGACAAAGTGACAAGAACAGAGGACATGATGCTGAAAGATTTCGAAGGCAACGTGTCGCCTGCCCGCGGGGCATTTCTGCGTCGACCTCACCATCGGCAGTAAGACCCTCCCTACTACTTTCTTCGTCATTAATGGCAAAAGGTCCTATAATATGCTGCTGGGTCGCGACTGGATACATGCAAACTGCTGTGTCCCATCTACTATGCATCAATGCCTTGTGCAATGGGTCGGCGACAGTACAGAGATAGTCGCTGCCGATTCCGTCTACAGCGTTGCGGCGGCCGACACACAACAGTGGAGCTGCGAGCACGTCAAGTGTATATCTGGCAGGACTTGGGACACTGACTTCGTGAAAGTGTCCGATTTCGGTCTACAGCCGATCCAAGCGGTCGGCTCTGAAGATTCAGCTCGTTCGAAAGGATGAGAAGCTAGGGCACGGGTTCACGTCGGCCGATTCATTAGAGATGGTAGATTTGAGAGATAGCAACCAATCAAGGCCGACGTGCATTAGTGCCAATTTGGATTCTGAGTACAAAAAGAAAATATGTCAAGTTAACATGACCGATTTCTCATCGGTTTTCTGGCTACACATCTGGTGAAAGAATTATTGGGATTCATTATTGAGTGGAAATTACGGATTACATGAAGCAGTTCAAAACCAAATCGGCGCAGTGGCATTAAAGGAACAATAATGTTTAACATATTGTTTACAGCCCAAGGAAAGCATCTATGGCTACAATCGCTCATCGTCTAATTTGATCGGCCGATTCTACTATCCTCTGATCATTTTCGGCCGATCCTGGTACTTCTGACACGCGGCGACGGAGTCTTATTGTTTCACGGGCCAGATGTTGTCTTTTTTGCTTCAGCTCACTGATCATGGTTGGGAGTTCTTGGAGCTTTTTCTCCTCAGCGGCTATCTCTTTGGTTATCTGTTCCATCTCCTTGGCTAGTTCTGCTCTCCTCCGTTTCAGCCGATCTATTGTGCCAACGATGTCCGGACGGCAGTTCTCAAGGAAGTTGATTTTGTGATGTACTTCCTGGGTCTGGTGCTTGTACGAGTCAACCTCCTCCTGAGTTTTGGCTATCTGAGCGCGATCGGCCATACGTTGCAGCGCCCGCGAGACCGGAATCCGCATGCCCTCTATATAGGCAGCATACCCCAAGTCTTCCGACACTTCATCCGGGATGTGATCTACGACCTCATTGAAAAGTTGTCGGATCGGCGATGCATCTTCCACCAGTCGGCCGATGTCACCTTGGAGGAGAGTACGGATGCTTTCGAGCTTAGAGCGGACATCATCGGAGGCGGAGCTCGGTGGAACCGCCTGTGAGGCGATTTCTTCTTCATCGGCCAAGGAGACAGCGAAAGAAAAGATACTATTATTGGGAGAATCTTGCTCCTGTAAGGGAACAAAGCAAAGGGTAAGCATGTAGTGAAAGGAAATCGGCCGATTCTGATGGTAAGATTGTTACCTCTTTGAAACGAATCTCTCTTGCCTGCGCCGGTGGAAGTATTTCCCTTGTTTTAGGGATTGGTGCACTGGGTTCGCCAGAAGAAGAAGATTCGATCATTATTGGTGCTCCGCTTGGGCCAGCTTCCTGAGAAAGGTATAAATGCTTGTGAAAATACTATGGGAAAATGAAATAAGATGGTAATGGGAATTTGCCATGCCTCTGCGGGTTCCCCGGCCGATTCTTGCTGTGGAGTTACTGATGTGGACATCACCAGAATGGATACACCCACATGTAATAAACACACATGGAAGGTATGGAGGACCAAAGAAGTTGATTGGGGACCAAGCCTAAGTCTTCCCAATGTTCTCCATCAGGCCACCACGTCACTTTTGGTGCAAGGAAAGAAAGAGTCCATGTCCAACACGTTTTGGAGGCTGGATTCGGACTGCAGAATAGCACCAACTTGTGACAGACACCACGGTCGCATACGGACTCGGATAGGGACGTTCAAGTACTTCGTGGAAAGCTTATGAAGTCTAGTTTCATATGGATCCGGACTCAAGTCCATATCTCTCCTGATTCGTCCGCAATGACCAAAATACTACCGACTGGTTTTCTGTCTAAAGGTGCTGCGACATCTTAATTTGGCCCGATGGGCTTTGTATCAAGTCGGGTCCATTAGGGACGCGTCCTAGGGTTGGAGTGCGACTCAAACACCCTCTTGGTCGTCCTCCTAGGTATTAATAAGGGTTAGAGCCGCCATGAACAGATTGGGGGTTTTTGTTTTGTTGAAAGTTTAGCCATTGCTACTTCCTTGTAGACGCGTGTGTCGACTAGACCATCCGTTCTACTCGATTCGGAACCCCACCTTGTTGATTCCAGATTGGTTATTATCTCCATATTTGCAATTGAGTTGCTTGTTCTACTTGTTCTTGCTGGTTCTTCGATTGCTTGCAGGACAAGTGCCCTAGTGGCCGGGTGTCGCGCTCCACAAGATCGCGGCAGCCATTGGAGGTGGTGTATCGGTTGCTAAGGCGCAGCATCCTTGGAAGGCTGTAGTCGGGCCGTGAACGTCGCCTCCATCTCAAATCGAGTTATCCCCCGCCTCTCATCGAAAGATCGGGAACAAACCCTAGCGGGTTCACATCAGTTGGTAATCAGAGCAAGGTTTATCGGTGAGAGATTTATCTTTGCTATTTTTTTTTCCTATAGTCCAGAAAAACCAAAAAAGAAGGTAGATTAGTTTGCCGGCAATCCTATAAACCCTTTGAGCCTTTGCTGGTACTACTTAGTTAGGGCTTGTTGAATTTTCGATTGCATCGGTTGCGTCGTGTTGCTGGTCTTAGTTTAGTCCTTTAGAGTTTCGAGTTCTTGTCACCTCTTTTTGTCTCGGAGTTTCAATTCATCAGTGGAAGAAAACTTTCATTGTTTCTGTGTCCGGTCTCCGATTTGCGAGTTTTAGTACAATCTGGAAAGCGTAACTCGTGATCTTTCCAACGGATCTGACCTGGGTCACAAATTCCATCTAAGTGCTCCAGAATCGACTTGGAGATTTGTGCGTCTGGCTGCGTGAAACAAGTTTCGTCAATCTGAGTTGGTAGCAGCTATATGCAGTAATCCTGTTGCGTTGTTTGTCAAACAAAGGATTTTAGTCCTCTACAAAAAAAAAGAAGAAGAAAAAAAGAAAACAAAGTGAAAAAAACAGAAAAGAAAAGAAAAGAAACGAAAAAGAAGAAAGGGGCTGATCCATCTTTTGTGTTCCTGCTATTTCGGTTGGTGCTTTGTGACTTCATTTGTGTCCAGGCTCGCGCCTCTAGTACGGTCTATGCTAGGACCAGCACAGTACCACCGTTGAACAATTATTCAGCTTGCTTTTCTGACTAACGTGGTGCTAGTATTTTCCCTTGATCAGCCCACCTACAGCTCCACATACTCGACTATAGCTTGACAGTTTTCTGTTGCTAAGGCACCGATACACTTCTTTCAAGGTGCTTGACTTGTTGGTTGCCGACTCATCCTGTTTTGCTTGGTAAGAACTGGTAAGAGCTCGTATTAAACAAGTTGAGTTTGAGAGAATTACAACCGACACATTCTAGTAGTTGACAGGAGGATACATATTATTTTTGTGTTCTTGTTTTCTACTGATCATGGCAGGTGATACTGTGATTTTTGAGCGGAGCAAACAACAACAAAATATTCTGGACATTATTCAATGCTTGCCTTTATATCCTGGTGAGTTTGATCCTAAAGCTTACATTGATTGGGAGCTAAAAGTAGATAATGAATTTGATGAGCATGACCTGTCGGAGAAACAAATAATTTATATTGCCTCTAATATTTTAACAGAAAATGCTTTGCTAGAATGGAAATATATTTGTAGGCATAACATTATTCCGCAAACTTGGAAAGAATTCAAAATACATTTTAGAGATGCCTATATTCCTGCATATTATGTTGATCATTTGCTTACCAAACTAGAGAAATTAAAACAGGGTAGTAGGACTGTGAAACAATACTACCATGATTTTAAAATTTGTATCATGTTTGGTGGATTGGATGAATGCATGGAAGATGTTATGAATAGGTTCATGAGAGGGCTCAATTCTGAAATTCGAAACTTGTTAATTGGCAAGTCCTATTGCTGTATCGGTCAATTGTTTTGTCTTGCTCTCCATGCTGAAAAAGAAATTCTTTCATTTGTGAATACTTGCAAGAATGATGTGACTCATAGTGTCCAAACTTTGTCCACTCTACATGCTAACAAAGAGCAACGAATAGTGGAACCTGCCGCTGATTCAACTTTTTCACAAGATGAATTACTTGTTGTTTCTTATGATAAAGAGGACTTGTGTGCTAATACTTCTTTTACTCATATACCAGAATTAATGAATAAGTGTGATATTTTTGGTTTGGAACCATACGAATGTGCTGTAGATAATCCTTCTCATCCTATTACTTGTGTACAAGATGAACTGAAATTGTTGTCTTCTTTAAATACTTTGGGTTATATTGAATTTAATATTCTGTGTAATCTAAATTGTCTAAAAGAGAAGGTTCAATTAGATTCTAATTTGCCAAGTTTAAATCATTGTTCGCTTCATGCAATTGGAAAAAATGACATCAAAGGAGAATATTTGGTGCATAAAGTGTATATCTGTTCTAATCTGAAATATCCTTTTGGGCTACAATACCATGAGCAAATAGGGGGCTGCATTAACACTAATAATATCTTGCAAAGTTTTTCTAGTTTTTCTCTTATGCAACAGGATCAGCCTGAAGAACGGGAGCATTGTTTGTTGTGCCCATGCAGCATAGTCGTCGCTCCATGTTCCAACAACAAAGCAAGCACCTTTGAATGCCGTTGGAGCAAGTCGAGGACGACTTGCAGCCAAGAAGGGGAGAATGATGTGGACATCACCAGAATGGATACACCCACATGTAATAAACACACATGGAAGGTATGGAGGACCAAAGAAGTTGATTGGGGACCAAGCCTAAGTCTTCCCAATGTTCTCCATCAGGCCACCACGTCACTTTTGGTGCAAGGAAAGAAAGAGTCCATGTCCAACACGTTTTGGAGGCTGGATTCGGACTGCAGAATAGCACCAACTTGTGACAGACACCACGGTCGCATACGGACTCGGATAGGGACGTTCAAGTACTTCGTGGAAAGCTTATGAAGTCTAGTTTCATATGGATCCGGACTCAAGTCCATATCTCTCCTGATTCGTCCGCAATGACCAAAATACTACCGACTGGTTTTCTGTCTAAAGGTGCTGCGACATCTTAATTTGGCCCGATGGGCTTTGTATCAAGTCGGGTCCATTAGGGACGCGTCCTAGGGTTGGAGTGCGACTCAAACACCCTCTTGGTCGTCCTCCTAGGTATTAATAAGGGTTAGAGCCGCCATGAACAGATTGGGGGTTTTTGTTTTGTTGAAAGTTTAGCCATTGCTACTTCCTTGTAGACGCGTGTGTCGACTAGACCATCCGTTCTACTCGATTCGGAACCCCACCTTGTTGATTCCAGATTGGTTATTATCTCCATATTTGCAATTGAGTTGCTTGTTCTACTTGTTCTTGCTGGTTCTTCGATTGCTTGCAGGACAAGTGCCCTAGTGGCCGGGTGTCGCGCTCCACAAGATCGCGGCAGCCATTGGAGGTGGTGTATCGGTTGCTAAGGCGCAGCATCCTTGGAAGGCTGTAGTCGGGCCGTGAACGTCGCCTCCATCTCAAATCGAGTTATCCCCCGCCTCTCATCGAAAGATCGGGAACAAACCCTAGCGGGTTCACATCAGTTACAATCGGCGTACCCAAGTCGACCTGCATCAAAATTTGTTAGGTTTCCTGAATATTAAGGATGCAGGGTAAGAGATCATATACCTCGGCAACAGGAGCTGTTGTAATCTCAGTCCCTACTTGAGACGTGGCCGACAGTCGCGGAGACTGTGGTGGGACAACTTGTGCAGCCTGGCAAAGGGATGGAATTGATGTCAGCAGAAGATTTGGGGAATACATGAGATAAATAAAGTTACCTGGACGGCTTCTACTAAGAGCGATGCTGCAGCAGCCCCGGCTTCGGCGGTGACTTGGGGATCGGTTGTCTCGACAGCTGGTAAGGGTGAAGGACCTGAGGTCTCGGCGATTATCATTTCCACCTGATCGGCTGATCCAACACGGGGAGTCTCGGCCGATGCTGCTGCCATCTGGCTAGCCGATCCAATACGGGAGATTTCAGCCGGTGCTATTGTCGTCTGATCGGCCGATTCAATGCGAGCCCGCATCCGACGGCTGGATATCTTCGGTGTTGGTCTTTTGGGCGCTCGTCTTGATCGGCCGGTGGAGATATCTCTGATAGATGGAGCATGGAAGCCGATGAGTGGGTACACTGTGTATTGGTGATGGCTATCGATCGGCCAGCCGCTTCGGCTCCGCATTGGGGGAGCATGGCTTTCAGACTGAAGAGGTAAACATAAGTTAACAGCGAGATGATAATGCAACATTGAAATCGGCTAAGAAGAAAAGGACATACCGCAGCATTTGGGTTGATGTTCTCTGGGTCCAGAATGTTGCAGTAAATTGATGGGGATTTACAGAAAAGATGCTGCTTCCATTCTGCCCACCATAATTTATACTGTTGGGTGGCGAAAGAGGCAACTGACCAGCCGTTCAAGTCAATGGTGCTGGAGTTAGGTACTAAATCGCACAATCGGCTGTAGTCAAGACTTGAGGTTAATCCGTCTCTGAATTTTGTTTGGCCGGCGAAATAGACTCGAATCGGCAATTGGCCAAAACCTAGTTGCCTTGCTGCAGCCGATGGGCAGTAGAACTCATAAGTGGGTAAGTCCTTTCCTGAGAAGAAGTTAGCCGGCAGAATTCCCGGCTTAATCAAGACATCCATCAATTCTCTGTCAAATGTGTGGGTGGAGAAGTCGAAGCATACAGGCAATTCAAAAATCGGCTCTGCGGTTTGATATGGATACCAGATGATCATCTCCTCACTAAGTCCATTATAGAAGCATCTGAAGTATTCAGCTATGCGGGTAGCGGTGAACTGGCAGCCAGGAAAGGCCGATACCGCTTCTCCAACAGATCTGCAGCGGCGACGGACCGATGGATTCTCCTCTAACTCGATGTTGGGAAAGGTCTTTGTCTCTATCCTCTGCTGAGAGACCTTGCTCATGTGTAGATTGAGCCAGAGGGTAATGAACCACCAAGGACCGCCTGGATTCCCTATCGGCTCTCCTTTCGACAGCTTGACGCCGATTTGATGCATCATATGGTATGCCGATCCCAGCAAATGTTTACCGAGGGGGACGGCCGATCCTTGTGCAAGAGACTCTGCCAAAGCTTGAGTGTTGGAAGAGGGGCCGACTGCTCTGCCACAGAAGAAGTGTTTCTCCAGCCACATCATCAAGAAGGCGGTGTGCTCCCTCTGTGAAACTGTTCCTGTCTTCATATTTTTACTGATATATCCTTTCCACCCACCGATTCCTTTGGTGTCTAGCCGATGAGATGGCTTGAACAGATAATTGAAGGGGGTATCGGCGGAGGAAACATCTAGGCCGGTCAGCAGCAGGACATCGGCCAAGGTCGGGGTCATGGGTCTGTGTCCAAAAAGGAATGCGTTAAGTGCATCGGACCAGAAGTAAGAGGCTGCCATAACCAAAGGTTCGTTCTTTTCCATCTGAGACAGGAACAAATCTATGCACTGGCCGATTTTAAGTTCTTCCCATTGGACTTTCCAAGACCCAGCTATCCTCTGGTACCATTCTCTCCACCCGGGTGTTTTGTTCGGCCAGGATCTGAATGCGCCTACCCAGTGATCTAAATCCATGGGTGACTGCTTAAAGGGGATTCTGTGAGTTTCTAAACTGATTAGATCCGTTGGATCAGGACTCCCCATAGGGCCTAGACAGATGAGGTCAGGAGACTCTGAGAGAGGAATGGTGATCCTGTGCCTAAGGGCCTAAAAAGAAAGGGAAAAAGGGAAGAAACTAAGAAAGGGATCGGAAAATATTGAAGCAGCAAGGCGAAAAGGAAAAAATTTTCGGGCATTTACCTCTGGGATGGAAGCCATCGTCGCCGATGACGCTGCTGGAGAAGCCGCCGATTGGGCCGCCGCCGCCAAAGGAGCAGCCGATGGAGCCTCTGTAGATGGGGTGGTCGCCGACGGAGACGCCATTGGAGGTCGGAGCAGGCTGCGGATGAGATCGCCGGAGAACGGGGAGCGCTAGGAAATCGAAAGAACTTGGAGGAAGATGAACAGTAGTGCGGCAGAAAGGATGCTGGATTCGTGGAGGAGGAGAGGTGGAGAAAACCAGTACTTAAGAGAGATAAAGGGGGCAAGGGAAAAGATGGTATTTTTACCGCACCGTCTACGCGAGTTCCAGGGGAGCGGTCGTTTCGCGCGGTTGGTTCGAGGAAATTGCAATCATTGTGCCGCGGAACGGAAGGAGATTTTAACTGCGCCCGTTTCGGAGAAGAGGGTTAAAGAAAAGAGTTTCGAAGGAAAAGTTATATTTTACTCCGAAACTGGGGGGCATGTGTTGACGCCAGATTTTGACACGTATTGAACCGGCGTCAGGAGGAGAAGATTGGCCGATGAAGCAAATCTGAAAGCTACAGTAAGGAATCGGCCGATCGAGGTAACAGTTGAAAATCGGCCGATTGGTGGCGCAGCCTATGCCAACAGGATGGGATTATTCCAGAAGATTCTGGTCAAAAGATGGTAAACAAGGCATGCTAAGTCGGTCGGAAAGCATTTGAAGAGGTCCTGATTGGATTAGGAAACGGCGGCGGAAGATTCTGCGGGAGTCCGTTTCCTTTTTGAAAGTTATTATAGATATAGTAGTTTTCCTGTTTTTTAATAAGGTTGTAACAAGTCGTAATCGACCAGGAGTCCTAGTTTCAGGGTATAAATAGGAGTCGCTAGGGCTTTGCGAGATATCAACACATCAATCAACAAAATACTTCTACTTTTTACCAGTACTTTACTTTCAAGTCGGCGACTTCGCCAATATTTTCTTCTTCCACGAGTTCGTACGGATTGGCAGGGCTGCATCAACCTGATCTCCGGCCAGTTGGTAGGTTCCGCTTATCGAGTAATATCCGAGCTTTAACTACGGGCGCATCGCTGTGGTTTCGTTTGGATTTATTCACAAGTTATCGATATTTACTAGAATTGCAAGTTTTACCTGTTATTCTAGTATTATCACCAGTTATCCAGCTTGAGATCAGGGTAATCGGCTTCGTCATTGTTCTCCTTCGATTCATCGCCATACAGCCGATTAGATCTGTTTCAAGTGTTGCTTCTATAGTAATTGTTTAGATTGCTCTAGCAGTTCTCTTTACAATTACTATACAATCATCGGCTGACCCATAGCCGATCATCTCTACAGCAAATCGGCCGATTTGCCGCCGACGCGCTCCTCAGGACACATCGGAAATCCAGCCGATCGACGCGCCTGGAATTTAATACTCTATTTCCTTGTCAATCAACAGGTCAGATTGACTGGCACGCCGCGCGAACCGCACCAGGGCGATAACCCGAACAGGAGCTAAGTAGATTCTCCCGGGTCGTGTGTCCGACGCTGAAGACCCATCGGCCGATTCCTATCCGGCCGATTTTAGCGCCAACAGGTCCAATGGGGTGGATCTGGTGCGTTCGTAGGAAAAAATTCTGATGCGACTTCGTAGCACGAACTCTTGCATTAATGGCACCGGTTCGGCCCGTTTCGCAACGAAGTTCGTGAAATTACAAAACGGTCTGAAACGCCGAAAACATGAGTTTGGGGTCCAATGGCGTGGATCGTGTGCGTTCGGTTCGGAAAATTCCGACGCCACGCCGTTGCACGAACTTGTGCATTAATGGCACCGGTTCGGCTCATTTTGCACCCATGTTCGTGCAGTAAGGAAACGGTCCGAACGCCCTAAAACGTGAGTTTGGGGTCCAATGGGGTGGATCGGGTGCGTTCGCTGTGTAAAATTCCGATACGACTTCGTTGCACGAGCTTGTGCATTAATGGCACCAATTCGGCCCGTCCTGCACCCAAGTTCGTGCAATAACAAAACGGTTTGAAACGCCCCATATCAAGAGTTTGGGGTCCAATGGCGACGATCGTGTGTGTTCGTTGCGGAAAATTCCGACGCCACATCGCTGCACGAACTTGTGCATTAGTGGCACCGGTTCGGCCCATTTTGCACCCAAGTTCGTGCAGTAACGAAACGGTCTGAAACGCCCTAAAACATGAGTTTGGGGTCCAATGGGGTGGATCTGGTGCGTTCGTTGGAAAAAATTCTGATGCGACTTCGTAGCACGAACTCTTGCATTAATGGCACCGGTTCGGCCTGTTTTGCAACGAAGTTCATGAAAGAACGAAACGGTCTGAAACGCCGAAAACATGAGTTTGGGTTCCGATGGCGTGGATCGTGTGCGTTCGGTTCGGAAAATTCCGACGCCACGCCGTTGCACGAACTTGTGCATTAATGGCACCGGTTCGGCTCATTTTGCACCCATGTTCGTGCAGTAAGGAAACAGTCCGAACGCCCTAAAACGTGAGTTTGGGGTCCAATGGGGTGGATCGGGTGCGTTCGCTGCGTAAAATTCCGATACGACTTCGTTGCACGAACTTGTGCATTAATGGCTCCAATTCGGCCCATCCTGCACCTAAGTTTGTGCAATAAGAAAACGGTCTGAAACGCCCCAAAACATGAGTTTGGGGTCCAATGGCGTGGATCCTGTGCGTTCGTTGCGGAAAATTCCGAAGCCACGTCGTTGCACGAACTTGTGCATTAGTGGCACCGGCTCGGCCCATTTTGCACCCAAGTTTGTGCAGCAAGGAAACGGTCCGAAACGCCCTAAAACATGAGTTTGGGGTCCAATGGGGTGGATCGGGTGCGTTCGCTGCGTAAAATTCCGATACGACTTCGTTGCATGAACTTGTGCATTAATGGCAACAATTCGGCCCATTTTGCACCGAAGTTCGTGCAATAACAAAACGGTCAGAGACGCCCCAAAACATGAGTTTGGGGTCCAATGGCGTGGATCGTGTGTGTTCGTTGCGAAAACTTCTGATGCGACTTCATCGGACGAACTTGTGCATTCATGGCATCGGTTCGGCCTGTTTTGCACCGAAGTTCATGCAATAGCGAAATGGTGTGAAATGCCCTGAAACATGAGTTTGGGGTCCAATGGTAATGGCGACCCGCTAGGGTTTGTTCCCGATCTTTCGATGAGAGGCGGGGGATAACTCGATTTGAGATGGAGGCGACGTTCACGGCCCGACTACAGCCTTCCAAGGACGCTGCGCCTTAGCAACTGATACACCACCTCCAATGGCTGCCGCGATCTTGTGGAGCGCGACACCCGGCCACTAGGGCACCTGTCCTGCAAGCAATCGAAGAACCAGCAAGAACAAGTAGAACAAGCAACTCAATTGCAAATATGGAGATAATAACCAATCTGGAATCAACAAGGTGGGGTTCCGAATCGAGTAGAACGGATGGTCTAGTCGACACACGCGTCTACAAGGAAGTAGCAATGGCTAAACTTTCAAAAAAACAAAAACCCCCAATCTGTTCATGGCAGCTCTAACCCATATTAATACCTAGGAGGACGACCAAGAGGGTGTTTGAGTCACACTCCAACCCTAGGACGCGTCCCTAATGGACCCGACTTGATACAAAGCCCATCGGGCCAAATTAAGATGTCGCAGCACCTTTAGACAGAAAACCAGTCGGTAGCATTTTGGTCATTGCGGACGAATCAGGAGAGATATGGACTTGAGTCCGGATCCATATGAAACTAGACTTCATAAGCTTTCCACGAAGTACTTGAACGTCCCTATCCGAGTCCGTATGCGACCGTGGTGTCCGTCACAAGTTGGTGCTGTTCTGCAGTCCGAATCCAGCCTCCAAAACGTGTTGGACATGGACTCTTTCTTTCCTTGCACCAAAAGTGACGTGGTGGCCTGATGGAGAACATTGGGAAGACTTAGGCTTGGTCCCCAATCAACTTCTTTGGTCCTCCATACCTTCCATGTGTGTTTATTACATGTGGGTGTATCCATTCTGGTGATGTCCACATCAAATGGCGTGGATCGGGAGCGTTTGTTGCGTAAAGTTCCCACGCGACGTCGTTGCACGAACTTGTGCATTAATGGCATGGGTTCGGCGAATTTTGCACCGAAGTTTGGGGAGTAACGAAACCATCGGAAACACCGCAAAACATGAGTTTAGGGTCAATTAACGTTGATCGAGTGCGTTCGTCGTGAAAAATTTGGACGCGACTTCGTCGCACAAACTTGTGCATTAATGGCACCGGTTCGGTCCATTTTGCGCCGAAGTTCGTGCAGTATCGAAATGGTCTTAAACACCCCAAAAGATGAGTTTGGGTTCCAATGGCGTGGATCGGGCGCGTTCGTTGTGGAAAATTCCGATGCCACGTCGTTGCACGAACTTGTGCATTAATGGCACCGGTTCGGCCCATTTTGCACCAAAGTTCGTGCAGTATGAAAACGGTCCGAAACGCCCTAAAACATGAGTTTGGGGTCCAATGGGGTGGATTGGGTGCGTTGGCTGCGTAAAAATCCAATACGACTTCGTTGCACGAACTTGTGCATTGATGGCACCAATTCGGCCCGTCCTGCACCGAAGTTCGTGCAATAAGAAAACGGTGTGAAACGCCCCAGAACATGAGTTTGGGGTCCAATGGCGTGAATCGTGTGTATTCGTTGCAGAAAATTCCGACGCCAGACCGTGGCACGAACTTGTGCATTAATGGCACCGGTTCGGCCCATTTTGCGCCTAAGTTCATGCAGTAAGGAAACGGTCCGAAACGCCCTGAAACATGAGTTTGGGGTCCAATGGGATGGACCGGGTGCGTTCGCTGCATAAAATTCTGATACGACTTCGTTGCACGAAATTGTGCATTAATGGCACCAATTCGGCCCGTCCTGCATCGAAGTTCGTGCAATAACAAAACGGTCTGAAACGCCACAAAACATGAGTTTGGGGTCCAATGGCGTGGATCGTGTGTGTTCGTTGCGGAAAATTCCGACGCCACGTCAATGCACGAACTTGTGCATTAGTGGCACCGGTTCGGCCCATTTTGCACCCAAGTTCGTGGAGTAATGAAACGGTACGAAACGCGCTAAAACATGAGTTTGGTGTCCAATGGGGTGGATCTGGTGCGTTCGTTGGATTAAATTCCGATGCGACATCGTAGCACGAACTCTTGCATTAATGGCACCGGTTCGGCCCGTTTTGCAACGAAGTTCGTGAAATAACGAAACGGTTTGAAACGCCGAAAACATGAGTTTGGGGTCCAATGGCGTGGATCGGGTGCGTTCGTTGCGAAAAGTTCTCATGCGACTTGGTCGCACGAACTTGTGCATTCATGGCACCAGTTCGGCCTGTTTTGCACCGAAGTTCATGCAATAGCGAAATGGTGTGAAACGCCCCGAAACATGAGTTTGGGGTCCAATGGCGTGGATCGGGAGCGTTTGTTGCGTAAAGTTCCCACGCGACGTCGTTGCACGATCTTGTGCATTAATGGCATGGGTTCGGCGAATTTTGCACCGAAGTTTGGGGAGTAACGAAACCATCGGAAACACCGTAAAACATGAGTTTAGGGTCCAATAACGTTGATCGAGTGCGTTCGTCGCGAAAAATTTCGACGCGACTTCGTCGCACAAACTTGTGCATTAATGGCACCGGTTCGGTCCATTTTGCGCCGAAGTTCGTGCAGTATCGAAATGGTCTTAAACACCCCAAAAGATGAGTTTGGGGTCCAATGGCGTGGATCGGGCGCGTTCGTTGTGGAAAATTCCGATGCCACGTCGTTGCACGAACTTGTGCATTAATGCCACCGGTTCGGCCCATTTTGCACCAAAGTTCGTGCAGTATGAAAACGGTCCGAAACGCCCTAAAACATGAGTTTGGGGTCCAATGGGGTGGATTGGGTGCGTTGGCTGCGTAAAAATCCAATACGACTTCGTTGCACGAACTTGTGCATTAATGGCACCAATTCGGCCCGTCCTGCACCGAAGTTCGTGCAATAAGAAAACAGTGTGAAACGCCCCAGAACATGAGTTTGGGGTCCAATGGCGTGAATCTTGTGAGTTCGTTGCAGAAAATTCCGACGCCAGACCGTGGCACGAACTTGTGCATTAATGGCACCGGTTCGGCCCATTTTGCGCCCAAGTTCATGCAGTAAGGAAACGGTCCGAAACGCCCTGAAACATGAGTTTGGGGTCCAATGGGATGGATCGGGTGCGTTCGCTGCGTAAAATTCTGATACGACTTCGTTGCACGAAATTGTGCATTAATGGCACCAATTCGGCCCGTCCTGCATCGAAGTTCGTGCAATAACAAAACGGTCTGAAACGCCCCAAAACATGAGTTTGGGGTCCAATGGCGTGGATCGTGTGTGTTCGTTGCGGAAAATTCCGACGCCACGTCAATGCACGAACTTGTGCATTAGTGGCACCGGTTCGGCCCATTTTGCCCCCAAGTTCGTGCAGTAATGAAACGGTACGAAACGCGCTAAAACATGAGTTTGGTGTCCAATGGGGTGGATCTGGTGCGTTCGTTGGATTAAATTCCGATGCGACTTCGTAGCATGAACTCTTGCATTAATGGCACCAGTTCGGCCCGTTTTGCAACGAAGTTCGTGAAATAACGAAACGGTTTGAAACGCCGAAAACATGAGTTTGGGGTCCAATGGCGTGCATCGGGTGCGTTCGTTGCGAAAAGTTCTGATGCGACTTGGTCGCACGAACTTGTGCATTCATGGCACCAGTTCGGCCTGTTTTGCACCGAAGTTCATGCAATAGCGAAATGGTGTGAAACGCCCCGAAACATGAATTTGGGGACCAATGGCGTGGATCGGGAGCGTTTGTTGGGTAAAGTTCCCACGCGACGTCGTTGCCCGAACTTGTGCATTAATGGCACCAATTCGGCAAATTTTGCACCGAAGTTCGTGCAATAGGAAAACGGTCTGAAACGCCCCAAAACATGAGTTTGGGGTCCAATGGCGTGGATCGGGTGCGTTCGTTGTGGAAAATTCCGACGCCACGCCGTTGCACGAACTTGTGCATTAATGGCACCGGTTCGGCTCATTTTGCACCCATGTTCGTGGAGTAAGGAAACGGTCCGAACACCCTAAAACGTGAGTTTGGGGTCCAATGGGGTGGATCGGGTGCGTTCGCTGCGTAAAATTCCGATACGACTTCGTTGCACGAGCTTGTGCATTAATTGCACCAATTCGGCCCGTGCTGCACCAAACTTCGTGCAATAACAAAACAGTCTAAAACGCCCCAAAACATGAGTTTGGCGTCCACTGGCGTCGATCGTGTGTGTTTGTTGCGGAAAATTCCGACGCCACGTCGCTGCACGAACTTGTGCATTAGTGGCACCGGTTCGGCCTGTTTTGCACCCAAGTTCGTGCAGTAACAAAACGGTCCGAAACGCCCTAAAACATGAGTTTGGGGTCCAATGGGGTGGATCTGGTGCGTTTGTTGGAAAAAATTCTGATGCGACTTCGTAGCACGAACTCTTGCATTAATGGCACCGGTTCGGCCTGTTTCGCAACGAAGTTCGTGAAATAATGAAACGGTCTGAAACGCCGAAAACATGAGTTTGGGGTCCAATGGTGTGGATCGTGTGCGTTCGGTTCGGAAAATTCCGACGCCATGCCGTTGCACGAACTTGTGCATTAATGGCACCGGTTCGGCTCATTTTGCACCCATGTTCGTGCAGTAAGGAAACGGTCCGAACGCCCTAAAACGTGAGTTTGTGGTCCAATGGGGTGGATCGGGTGCGTTCGCTGCGTAAAATTCCGATACGACTTCGTTGCACGAACTTGTGCATCAATGGCACCAATTCGGCCCGTCCAGCACCGAAGTTCGTGCAATAAGAAAACGGTCTGAAACGCCCCAAAACATGAGTTCGGAGTCCAATGGCGTGGATCGTGTGCGTTCGTTGCGGAAAATTCCAACGCCACGTCGTTGCACGAACTTGTGCATTAATGGCACCGGTTCGGCCCATTTTGCACCCAAGTTCGTGCAGTAAGGAAACGGCCCGAAACGCCCTAAAACATGAGTTTGGGGTTCAATGGGGTGGATCGGGTGCGTTCGCTGCATAAAATTCCAATACGACTTCATTGCACGAACTTGTGCATTAATGGCACCAATTCGGCCCGTCCTGCACCGAAGCTCGTCAAATAAGAAAACGGTCTGAAACGCCCCAAAACATGAGTTTGGGATCCAATGGCGTGGATCGTGTGCGTTCGTTGCGGAAAATTTCGACGCCACGTCGTTGCACGAACTTGTGCATTAATGGCACCGGTTCGGCCCATTTTGCACCCAAGTTCGTACAATGAGTTTGGGGTCCAATGGGGTTTATCGGGTGCGTTCGCCGCGTAAAATTCCGATACGACTTCGTTGCACGAACTTGTGCATTAATGGCACCAATTTGGCCCGTCCTGCACCGAAGTTCGTGCAATAACAAAATGGTATGAAACGCCCCGAAACATGAGTGTGGGGTCCAAAGGCGTGGATCGTGTGCGTTCGTTGTGGAAAATTTCGACGCCACGTCGTTGCACGAACTTGTGCATTAATGGCATGGGTTCGGCCAATTTTGCACCGAAGTTCGGGGAGTCACGAAACCATCGGAAACGCGCTAAAACATGAGTTTAGGGTCTAATAGGGTGGATCGGGTGCATTCGTCGCGAAAAATTTCGACGTGACTTCGTCGCACAAACTTGTGCATTAGTAGTGGCACCAATTCGGCCCGTCCAGCACCGAAGTTCGTGCAATAACAAAACAGTCTGAAACGCCCCAAAACATGAGTTTGGGGTCCAATGGCGTGAATCGGGAGCGTTTGTTGCGTAAAGTTCCCACGCGACATCATTGCACGAACTTATGCATTAATGGCACCAATTCGGCCCGTTTTGCACCGAAGTTCGTGCAATAAGAAAACGGTCTGAAACACCCCAAAACAAGAGTTTGGGGTCAAATGGCGTGGATCCTGTGCGTTCGTTGCGGAAAATTCCGACGCCACGCCGTGGCACGAACTTGTGCATTAATGGCACCGGTTCGGCTCATTTTGCACCCAACTTCATGCAGTAAGGAAACTGTCCGAAACGCCCTGAAACATGAGTTTGGGGTCCAATGGGATGGATCGGGTGCGTTCGCTGCGTAAAATTCTGATACGACTTCGTTGCACGAAATTGTGCATTAATGGCACCAATTCGGCCCGTCCTGCATCGAAGTTCGTGCAATAACAAAACGGTCTGAAACGCCCCAAAACATGAGTTTGGGGTCCAATGGCGTGGATCGTGTGTGTTCGTTGCGGAAAATTCCGACGCCACGTCAATGCACGAACTTGTGCATTAGTGGCACCGGTTCGGCCCATTTTGCACCCAAGTTTGTGCAGTAATGAAACGGTACGAAACGCGCTAAAACATGAGTTTGGTGTCCAATGGGGTGGATCTGGTGCGTTCGTTGGATTAAATTCCGATGCGACTTCGTAGCACGAACTCTTGCATTAATGGCACCGGTTCGGCCCGTTTTGCAACGAAGTTCGTGAAATAACGAAACGGTTTGAAACGCCGAAAACATGAGTTTGGGGTCCAATGGCGTGGATCGGGTGCGTTCGTTGCGAAAAGTTCTGATGCGACTTGGTCGCACGAACTTGTGCATTCATGGCACCAGTTCGGCCTGTTTTGCACCGAAGTTCATGCAATAGCGAAATGGTGTGAAACGCCCCGAAACATGAATTTGGGGTCCAATGGCGTGGATCGGGAGCGTTTGTTGGGTAAAGTTCCCACGCGACGTCGTTGCCCGAACTTGTGCATTAATGGCACCAATTCGGCCCGTCCTGCACCGAAGTTCGTGCAATAACAAAACGGTCTGAAACGCCCCAAAGCAGGAGTTTGGGGTCCAATGAAGTGAATCGTGTGCGTTCGTTGCGGAAAATTTCGATGCCATGCCGTTGCACGAACTTGTGCATTAATGGCACCGGTTCGGCCCATCTTGCACCCAAGTTCATGCAGTAAGGAAATGGTCCGAGCTTGTGAATTAATGGCACCGGTTCGGCTAATTTTACACACAAGTTCGTGCACTAACAAAATGGTCTGAAACGCCCCAAAACATGAGTTTGGGGTCCAATGGCGTGGATCGTGTGCGTTCGTTGCGGAAAATTCCGACGCCACGTCGCTGCACGAACTTGTGCGTTAGTGGCACCGTTTCGGCCCATTTTGCACCCAAGTTCGTGCCGTAACGAAAAGGTCCGAAACGCCCCAAAACATGAGTTTGGGGTCCAATGGGGTGGATCGGGTGCGTTCGCTGCGTAAAATTCCGATACGACTTTGTTGCACGAGCTTGTGCATTAATGGCACCAATTCGGCCCGTCCTCCACCGAAGTTCGTGCAATAAGAAAACGGTCTGAAATGCCCCAAAATATGAGTTTGAGGTCCAATGGCGTGGATTGTGTGCGCTCGTTGCGGAAAATTCCGACGCCACGTCGCTGCATGAACTTGTGCGTTAGTGGCACCGTTTCGGCCCATTTTGCACCCAAGTTCGTGCAGTAAGGAAACGGTCCGAAACGCCCTAAAACATGAGTTTGGGGTCCAATGGGGTGGATCGGGTGCGTTCGCTGCGTAAAATTCCGATACGACTTCGTTGCACGAACTTGTGCATTAATGGCACTAATTCGGCCCGTCCTGCACCAAAGTTCGTGGAATAAGAAAACGGTCTGAAATGCCCCAAAACATGAGTTTGAGGTCCAATGGCGTGGATCGTGTGCGTTCGTTGCGGTAAATTCTGACGCCACGTCGTTGCACGAACTTGTGCATTAATGGCACCGGTTCGGCCCATTTTGCAGCCAAGTTCGTGCAGTAAGGAAACGGTCCGAAACGCCCTAAAACATGAGTTTGGGGTCCAATAGTGATGAGGACACCAACACCAACGATACATCGACTCCGACACAAGTACCTATTGCTGGTCCTATTACTCGTGCTCGTGCGCATCAACTTAATCATCAGGTGAGTTCAAATCTAAGCTCAGGTGCATCATGTTTAGACCATGGAGACCCGTGTACTCTTGTTTTGCTTAGGAACCAAGGAGGCGGCCGAAAGGGAAACGGATTCGCGCAAGCTGGATTCGGACTGCAGAACAGTACCAACTTGTGACGGACACCACGGTCGCATATGAACTCGGATTGGGGCGTTCAAGTACTTCGTGGAAAGCTTATGAAGTCTTCTTTCAAACGGATCCGGCCTCATAGCCATATCTATTACGAGTCGGCCGCAATCGTTAAATTAATACAGAGTCCTTTTCTGCCCATGGTGCTGCGTCACCCTGTTTTGGTCCAATGGGCCGTGTATCAAGTTGAGTCCATTACGGACGCGTCCTAGGGTTGGAGTACGACCCCAACACCCCTGTGGTCGTCCTCCCACGTACTTATACCCCTTAGCCGCCGCCAAGGATGCTTGGGTTTTGTTTAGATCAAGTTTAGCCTTCGCTACTTGCTTGCAAGCGCGCGTGCTGGATCAGCCGCCCGTCTTCTTGTCTTCGGAACCCCACCATTATTGAGATTGCATGTGAAACCTTCATTTATATCTAGTAAATTCAGTACTTGTCATACTTGTTCTTGCTAGTTCTTCGATTGCTTGCAGGACGAGTGCCCTAGTGGCCGGGTGCCGCGCTCCACAAGATCGCGACAGCCATTGGAGGGGGTGTATCGGTTGCTAAGGCGCAGCTTGGAAGGCTGTAGTCGGGCCGTGAACGTCGCCTCCATCGACCAATCGAGTTATCCACGCCTCTCATCGAAAGATCGGGAATCAAACCCTAGCGGGTCGCCATTAGTTGGTAATCAGAGCAAGGTTTATCGGTGAGAGACTTCTAATTCTTCGCTGTTTTATTTTTCCTATAGTCCAGAAAAGCCAAAAAAAAAATAGTAGATTAGTTTACCTTCAGTCCTATAAACTCGTTTGAGCCTTTGCTAGCACTGCTTAGTTAGGGCTTGTTGAATTTTCGGTTGCATCGGTTGCGTCGAGTTGCTGGTCTTAGTTTTAGTCCTTTAGAGTTTCGAGTTCTTGTCACGTTATAGTCACAACCGTGCGCTACCATACATACTCCGTGTTGGTGGAATCCGAGTCCATATTCGTGTTCAAGTCCGAGTTAGATTCTGTGTTGGTTTGTGACCGAATCGCACGCGGTGCTGTGATTCGAGTAGGGATCGATTTCCTAGTCCCAATTGGTTATTGTGCCGTGTTATAAAATTCCATTGCTTTTCGCACTTGTACTGCATATTTGGTAACGCTCCAGAAAGGCAGAAGTAGTCTCGGCTTACTCAAACCACAACTTTTCACGAATACATATAGCCTCGGCTTACTCCAGAGAGAGAGAGAGAGAGAGAAAAGTTTGTGTGCTGTGTGGCTCTTTTGAAGTCTTTTAGGTTATATAATCAGTTTTGAGGATCCCCTGAAAAAAAAAGAAAAAAAAGAGAAAAAAAAAGAAGGAAAAAAAAAGAAAGGAAAAAAAAAGAAAAAAAAAAGAAGAAGAAGAAAAAGAGGGGAAGAAAAAGGGGCTGTTCTTTGTGCATCTTTTTTGTTCTTCGGTGGTGTCTCGTGACTTCATTTGTGTCCAGGCTCGCGTCTCTAGCACGGTCTAGGCTAGGACCAGCATAGTACCCGCCGTTGAACGATTTTTCAGCTTGCTTTTGTAACTAACGTGGTGCTAGTTCATCCTTGCTTCAGCCCACCTATAGCTCCACATATCCGACTACAGCTTGACAGGTCCTGTTGTTGCGGCACCGATACACTTCATCCCACGGTTGCAGACTTGTTGGTTGCCGTCCCCTCCTGTTGAGCAAGGTAAGAATTGGTAAGAGCTTGTGTAACAGGTTGAGTGTGAGCGCCTTGCAATAGCTACATCCCATTAGTTGTAGGATCTTATTTCTTCACCTATTTTCGTGTTTCCTTTGTTCATCTAACCATGACAGGATCAGAGGGTGATGGGAGTTTAGGTCACTCTCCTCGTACAAAGGGAATCATACAACATTTTGAAAATAAGATGAGGAGGCATGTAGATGGGCTTGCTGAAGATATGCTGGTGTCAAATGATAAGATTGGGCAGTTGGAGGCCACGCAGCTTGCCACCAACACCAAGCTTACAAGGCTGGAGACGTCGGTCGCTCATATTGACCAAAGCCTTGCTGCTCTTTTGAGGCGTTTTGATGAGATGCATGCCAGAACTGCAAATGGGCATGAGGGAGAAAACAAGAAGGATGAGCGTGTCGAGGATAATTGGGATGATTATGTCGCTGATACTGAACTAGATGACCAAGATGCTCCTAGTCGCCGACGACTGCGAACTAATCGGAGAGGTATGGGTGGACATCGACGACGTGAGGTACATAATAATGATGATGCTTTCAGTAAAATAAAATTTAAGATACCTTCTTTCGATGGAAAATACGATCCTGATGCATACATTACTTGGGAAATTGCTGTTGATCAAAAGTTTGCATGTCATGAATTTCCAGAGAATATACGTGTTAGGGCTGCTACTAGTGAATTTACTGATTTTGCCTCTGTTTGGTGGATAGAACATGCTAAGAAAAATCCTAATAATATTTCACAAACCTGGGATGCCTTGAAACGGGTCATGCGGGCTAGATTTGTTCCTTCTTACTATGCGCGTGATCTGTTACATAGATTGCAACAATTGAGACAGGGTAATAAAAGTGTAGAAGAATACTATCAGGAATTACAAATGGGTGTGTTGCGTTGTAATTTAGTGGAGGATGAGGAACCTGCTATGGCTAGATTTTTAGGAGGTTTGAATCGAGAAATTCAGGACATTCTTGCTTATAAAGATTATACTAACGTAACCCGTTTGTTCCATCTTGCTTGTAAAGCTGAAAGGGAAGTGCTGGGACGACGTGCTAGTACAAGAACTAATATTTCTGCAGGAAAACCTTCATCATGGCAGCCGCGCACATCTACCTCATTGACCGGACGAGCTCCTGCACCTTCTACATTCCCGAGTCGGTCGACAATACCCGCTCCATCCAACGATAAGACACGTGCTCCCCCGACAAATTCAGCAACCACGACTGTCCAGAAACCAGCCACGAGTGCATCTTCGGTTGCCTCCACGGGAAGGACAAGAGATATTCAGTGCCATCGATGCAAGGGCTTTGGCCACGTGTGTGACAACCCTGGTAATTAAAATTCCGAAATCAATGTCATTAGCCTAACTCTATGTGTTAAACCAACTAATGAGAGGGTGGAAAGAATTTAAAACGGGTTCAGTTGGAATTCAAATTAAATTTGGGCACATTTGGGCACATTTGAAACTTTTAAAATAACTTTACAACCATAAGCCAAATGAGATTTTGCCTGAAACCAAAGTTGTAGAACTTTTTATTTTGAACAACTTTCGTGTTCAAAAGTTTTTGAAATTCAAATCAGAAAGAGGAGAAAACGCCCTGTTTGCACCCAGCCCCCTGAACTTTTTCGAATTTTTGCATTTCGGTCCCTGGCGCCCCCCCCCCCCCCCCCCCCCCTCTGCTCTGCCGCGCCGCGCGCGCTCGCCCGCCCGCCGCGCGCCAGGTGGCCGGCGTCGCCTGACCGGCGCGAGGCGCCAGGCCAGTGGCCGCCGCGCCACCCCCGCCACGGCCGGCTTTCCCCCGCCCCGACGCCGCGCCGCCCAGTCCCCGCCCGCGCGTGCTGCCGCGCCCCGGCCGCCGCCCGCCCGGCCAGTATCCGCGCTCCGCCGTGCCGCCCCGGCCCCCGCGCCCCCACCAGTCGCCGCGCCTGCCCTCCGCCCGAGCCGCTGCCGCTGCTGCTTCCCCACTCCGCGCCCGGCACTATCTCACCGCGCCCACGCCACCATCGCGGCCGCCCAGTCACCGCGCCCGCTCGCCGCACGCCGCGCCGGCGTTCTGCCGCCGCCCGCCGCGCCCAGTGCACGCCGCTGCCGTGCCCCGCCCCGCGCGTCACCCAGGCATCTCCACGCCCCCTCCTGTCCCTACAAAAACGCCACCCCCGACCGCCTGCGCGAAGCCCCGCCACCAGAACGCCTCGCCGCGCCATCGCCGCCGCCGAGCACCACCCGCCCGTGGGCAGCCCTCCACAGCCGCCCACTGCCCAAACTGAGCGCCCAGCCACCACTACATCACCCCACCGCAGCTCACCGACCCACCCAACGCCACCCAGAGCCACCGGAGCACCGCCGCCCGCGCTGCCGTCGCCGCCGCCGCCCCTGCTCGCCGTGGACAGCACGACCCCGACCCCCTCCGTCCAAGCCGAGCCCCGGAGTAGCTTCCCCATGCGCCACTGAAGCTCATCGACCGGACCACGCCGCCCCAAGCCCGCCGGAGCACCGCCGTCGACGCGAGCCGCGCCGCCGCCGCCTCTGCTCCAACGCCGGCGAGCCCTTCCCGGCCGTCCCCCACCTGGACAACACCCCCACAAGGTAGCCCTCGCACCCCTGAACCTTCCCCGACCCCCGCCCCTCGCCGCCGGCGAGCCCCCTCGCCGGAATTTCGGCCGGCCGCCGCACCCGAGCCGCCGAGGACCCAATTGCAAGGATTTAAATCTTTAGAAGGGTCTGAGCGTAAGATTCAAGGACCTAGTTGTAAAAAGAAAATTTCAAACCTAGATTCAAATTCAGTGAACTTGTAAAATTCGTATAAAATCGTAGAAAATTCAGAAAAATGCAAACTCAACTATTCTGGAATCCTCAGAACAATCTCTACCACTTTTGTTACAAAAATTTTCTCAGAATCTCAAAATATTTTGCTCTACATTAAATAGAAGCTTTAATGGACATATTTTATACCCACTGTTCTAGAACAATGCTGACCCTAAATTTTGGGCAGTGAACTAGTTGCTGGATGATTAGGACTGTGTAAAAAGATCAGGCACAAATTCCATCTCTAGATTTAATGTTTGTTAAACTTAGTTCTAATTCATGTGTAAGTAAAATATTTTATCCCTGCAGTTAGGTGGTGAGTCACCCATTGAAATTTTTCCTATGCTAATGTATTGGTACCTAGAAGCCAGAGAAAAATTAGGAGACTTTTTACCTCACAGTAACCTATTTATTTGAATTATGTGCTAATAACATACATTAAGTCAAGAAAATAGTATCTTAGCTTGGAAAATCCCCAAATTATTACTGGGAGTTACACTAGGATAGAGGTTGCTGTGTAAAAAGTTTCATGGACAAAAACCCTATTTAGGGTCCTGTAAAAATGAATCTTTAAAAAGCCTAGGTGTAGAATGTCATATTTTCTATGCTCTGAATACTGCATAATAAATCCTACAAAAATTACAGTAGCTTCTGCATGCTTAAGTGAAAGCTCTGTAAAAATCTTAGACTCATTTGTTACACCAGTTGTTCTGTACAAAAAGAACAAGTGTCTAATAGCAACAATGAAATCTATTTTTCGGAATTAATCTGTTACATAAAATTGGCTGAAAATTTTACAGTAAGCACACCTTTCCTTGATGTGCCTAAATCCAAAATTTCATGATCAGAAATTATCCCTTGTAGTAATGACTCTCAAATCGTAATCAAGTGCTATTTCCACGACTTAAACTGTGCGAATCGACGACTCTCGCCGACGGAACCTACGAGCTGGTGCCCGCGTCCGAGAGTGAACAGCGCGAAGCTCAAGCAAATCTAACTGAAGCTTTTAAAGACCCGAGCCCAAGTTCGGAAGATCCCCAAGCGAACTGCGAAGGCAAGCCCCGGAGCATAACCCATTCTTTCCGAAATTATGCAACTCTTTACTCCTTGCTGTGCATTAAGTTTATAGGAGTTGGATGAAAACTTAGTTGCATGATGTCAGGGACCCTTGCGTGAAAACTAGATGTAAGGTTCGATAGAATGCTGTGCTAATAGGACTCCGGTAAAAGTCGAGTGATTTCCTGTCACTCGCGAGAAAATAGGAGTTGAATGACTACTACACGCTGCAATCATAAGGACACGGACGGGTTATGTAACGATGGTTACGATTGAGACCCGTCTGTCTAGTGAAAAATGCTAAGGCCGCAGGGTGTGGTAGTGATGGTTAAGTCTTTGAACGTACTAAACACATGCCGAGATTATGGGAATCGGTAAGCTTAAGTACCTGATTGGCCCGGCAAGGGGACGGCATCCTACCCTTTGAACTTCGGTCCCATGTGCATATGGCGAGTGCAGAGAGTTGTCACGACCCGGCGCCGAACCGTGGCGTGGAGCTCTTGTACTCTCGGAGGGTAGCCCCGATCCACGACCCGGAAAGAAAGGGGAAAAGTTGCACGTGTGACTCTAGGGAGTAACCACGTGACGTGTGTTTGGGTTTCCCTTGCAAGGTTAAGAAATTCGATTCGAATCGTCCGTTTCTCACGGCTATTGAGACTGCTTAACCATTTTTACCCACAGAGTAAGAAGAGGAACAATGATGATGAATGAACTGGTTGGATGGAAAATTTGATGTTTCACCATGTATGCATTAGATAGCTGCTTACCTAGACTGGCTAACGAAACTAGAATCTTGAGCTAAAAGTTGAAAGTAAGGACCCACTTGTAGTTGCTTTTCGGCAAAACAAACCCCCGAGCCAAAAAGCCTGGCATGTCTAGAGTCGGTGGAGTAGTTCCCACTACTCGGGTAAGTCTTGCTGAGTATTAGTATACTCAGCCTTGCTTGTGACTCGTTTTCAGGTGAACCCTTTGAAGACATGATTGCTAGCTTGACTTGGCCCGGCACTCTTCCCCCTGGTTGGTCGGTGGAATGGGATGCGCCCCCGTTCAACGGAGATAAGGCCGAGTGATGTCTCGTACGGGCTTCATCGAGACATCTTGTATCGTCGAGTAGTTTCCGTTGTTTATTTCCGCTGCAATTTAACTCTGAAGAACTTATTTATGTTAATTGAAGTACTTGTTTTCTAAACTCAGAACTAGGTCTGTAATATTGACTTCTGCAAATGATGTGATACTTGTTGGAATGTGGTATCCTCTGGTCTCATCGTCGCATGAGCATTTGTATGTACGGCGCTCGATCCGTTCACCGTGGTTGTATCGGGAGGTTATACCCGACAGACCAGTGGATTACTCCGTTTGAAGTGTAAGGTTAACCGAGGATGCCTTAATGGTGATGGTTAATACACTTGAGCCGGATTAATTCAGGTGGTTCTGCCACAGCTGGTATCAGAGCTGTAGCTGGTGCCACAGCTGGCAACAGCGGACACCAGAGCCGAAATACATACGCCAGAGAATGCTACAAGCCTTAAAAACTCATTTTACTAAAACTTGACTAGAAGGTTGTGTTGCGAAAAGCGTTGGTACGTTAAGGATGGTGCCTAGTTCGTAAAGCCCTAAGGGATCATGGGAAAGTTACTAGGTGGCTATCTAACTTCTATATATATTATCAACTGACTTCCAGCACATTATTTTCTGTCAAAACTTACTTTCATGCACAACCGACCCTAAATTCTGTAACGACGCACTCGTCGCTAAGGTAAGAAGGTAAGGATCCTCAGCCAACTGAGGGAGCTTGGCCTTCCTGTCGGTGATGCGAACCGAACGCTGCCCTCAAGCAGTGGCTTACTTGAGGTGCTGCCAATATGTCAACTGTTAGTTGAACATACTGGGAGTAGAAGGTTCGGCGCAGGGTATGGCGATCGCTGTTCATACCCCCGTCTCATGACGGTACCCCCGTGAATACGCGATCTCGATAGCGTATGTTAACGTCGTCTGTACGGCGGAAATTGTACAGATATCGTTTCTATAAGTAAACGGTAATGAATACGGACGCTTTCATGAGTGCTGGCATGAAAGGTTCATGATATATAAATGCTTGTCGATTTTCTGCAGGTACACTAACCGCGATTACGATAAGTTAAGGAACGATTAGAAAGACTCGACTAGCTATTATAGCGAGAGCCGTATTGTGTAAGCCACCGAAACTATCTTCGTAAGACCAAAGCTATTTGGCGATTATTTTATTTTGTGAGGACGAATAGGACGTGCATACATCATGAACATGTGTATCTGAAATCAAAAATGCGTTGTGTGAGAGTGGAAAGGTTCTTGCGTATCTAAGCATGGTTGCATAAGGATTATCTAGGGAAAACTGTCCCGGATCTGCCACGACCGAAAAGAGCGAATTATTGACCAAAGAAAATAACCATTTCTGATAAAGTTCATGTTGAAGAAATTGTTCCAAATCTTGTGCCCTATCTTCTGTTCAAAAATGAAAAATTCTGAACTTATGGATAATGAGAAATAACAGAAACCTCGAAATGTCAGAATTCTGTCCGGAATAAGCACTTCTGCCTCTTAAATTTTTAGGCCCCCTTCCTGCGGTTTTCTGCAAAAGAGTACAACACAAAACTTGTTCCAAATTTATCCCAGAAGCTGCTGTTAAAATTTGGTAAATTTTGGCTGGGTAGATTTTCCCTGGTGCACGAAACTCTAGCCTTCTGTTCACTGAAAATTCTGGGTAGACAGTAAGGTAAAACCTGAAAAGAAAGACCATCTTAGAGACCCAATTAGTTCTGGAGTTGACTAGAAAAGTTGTTCACAAATACCTTAGGAGTGACCTGGTGAAATTTGAGAATTTTTGGACGAGAACTGTGGGAGTTATGATTATTTTTGCACACTATACGGAATCTGTCCTTGTGCTGCTCACAGTTTTCGCTATCTCACTCCATTTGATCTTTTGTTCAGATGGCCGAGCCTGTTGAGATGATGGTGAATGAGGATGGACGCGTGCACTCGCAGTGTCTCCACTGGGAGGGCTTTCCCTCTATTTTGTGGGATGTTCTGCGTACCGCGGGCTATCTAATTCCCCCACGTTACGCCGGACTGGAGTTTGCAGAAAATGGAGTTACCCAGTGCCGTGTCAACGTGACTATCTTTCCGCACCCGCTACACCCGGAGTGGCCCGCCTTGGAGCTTGAGGCTGTTGGTCGCCGTTTGGCCGATACTTGGGAGCTTGCAGCCATGAGGTCGCTCACCACATTTTGTGCGCAGCATCCCGAGGTTGTCACACTCACTCCCATTGGATTGTTTCCTGCTGCCCAGTACAACGACCCCTTTTGGCTCAACAGGGTGCAGCACGCACAGTATTTGGTAGACTTCCATGCCCAGGAGACTATCCATACCTCCGTGCGGTGCATGAGTGCACTCTACCGGCTTCAGACTCTCCAGAGTCAGGCACTCGAGCAGCTCACTGATCTTGCTCAGGCCTACCATATGATGGCAGATACCAGGGATGAGCAGATAAAGGAGCTCAGTCAGGATCTTGAGGACAGAGATGCTCAGATTGGCCAACTTGAGGGCCAAATCCAGGAGCAGGACACTCTCATGGGTGAGAGAGATACCACGATAGCACAGTTGGAGGAGCAGCTCCATGATCTGAACCTTGAGTTGGAGGATGCTAATGAGCATATTCAGTGGCATCATGATCAGAATGACCATCCCCATGAGGACGACATGGAGGAGGATGAGGAGGAGCCACAGGAGATTGATGGTATCTCAGGTATGGATTTCGAGGGTGAGGTACCACAGGCACCTCAGATGGGAGCCCACTCTCCGGCTCACAGCGAGTCGTCTATCAACGACTTGGATGATTTCTAGAGGACGACCTAGGAGGACTTTTGCACATACTCCTCGATAGGGTAGCCTAACTTTTGGCAAGTGTTGTAATAGGCTAACTAGGAGTTGAGTAACTCTTTTGTGTTGGGTACACCTGAACCATGTGGATACCCTCAGCCTGTAAGGAACGGCGATAAAACTTGGTGATTTCGTTGTAAGTTGGTAAACGATGGAATCCACAATCGCTGAGACTTGTCGGAATTTTTACCCATGTCTCCTTGCATTTCTTGGCTGAGTGTTGAATACCAGACTTGTGCTAAATTTTGTGATCTAGGTTCTCACAAAAATTCAGCATCATTGGACCTCGCTAGTTTAAGATATAGGCGGAACCGTACCGGTCAATCTGCTGAAAAACAGCTAAGACAGCAAGACAAAGGACGAGCTTTTCGACCGCCTTAGCCATAGTTCTAGCACCGAAGTAAATACCAAAGTGGTGCAGTCCTAAATTCTCTGACTACCACAAATGTTTGAGATGTTTTGGATGGACCCACAGCAGGCTATGATTTTTTTTCGTAGCAAACAGAGATTTTGTTCATACTTCTGGCTCAGACTTCGGAAGTCTATGACTACACCAATTAATCATGAATCAAGGAAGTAATATGGATCGCGATGCTAATGGTAACCTTTCACGTTTCAGATGGTTGGATCAACACGTGGCAACCCCGAGGGTTTTGGTGCCGGTGGCAGCCGCTCGCGACAATCGCCGCCACCCCCGCCCAGTTTGGTGGAAGTGATGGCCGCTCAAACCGAGCTGCTGCGTCAGATTGTGCAAGGGCAACACCAGCAGAGGGGTGGGCACAATGCTCACCAACCACAAGCTGCAGGATACACGGATTTCCTGGGGACCCAGCCTCCCTTGTTCCATAAGACCGAGGAACCCTTGGACGCAGATGCATGGATTCGCACCATAGAATCCAAGTTCACACTACTTGTGGCCCCATGCTCAGAAGCCAACAAAGCTCGTTTTGCCGCGCAACAGCTTCGCGGTACCGCTCGACTGTGGTGGGACCACTATTTTGCGATGCTCCCGGCTGATCATGTGGTCGACTGGGATGAATTCAAGACCGCGTTCCGGGCACATCATATCCCCGAGGGTCTCATGGAGAGGAAGTTGAATGAGTTCCTGGCACTCACCCAAGGCACCCGCACCGTGCTGCAGTACGCCCAAGCGTTCAACAACTTATGTCAGTATGCGGGCTATCACGCTGATACGGACGCCAAGAAGTGTGATCGTTTCCGCCGAGGTCTGAGTACCAAGCTCAAGGAACGTCTGAACCTAGCCAGGGCTGACACCTACAACGAGTTGGTCAATATGGCCATTACCCAGGAAGACTGTATCATGGCGCACCGGGCAGAGAAGAAGAGAAAGGCACCCGCGGGACCATCAAGTGTCCAACCACCAAGGTATCGCATCGTGCAAAATACCGCACCCACAGCTCCACCAAGGGCCCCGCAGCCAGGAAGATGGATTGCCAGACCCCCACAGCAGCCAGGCATGGTACGACCCCCGATGCCTCCACAGAATGGTCCGAGGCCCATTCTTCAGCAGTCTCTTCGACCTAGCCCTGCGAATCGCTGTTTCAAATGCGGGAGTTCCAGCCACTTCGCACGAGAATGCCCTCAGCCTGGACAGCCCAACCAAGGTCAAGGATCCAACCCGAACGCCAAGAACAGGGGCAAGAGACAGACCCTGCAAGTCAAGCAAGGACGGATTAACTTCACCACGCTTGCAGAGCTTCCTGAAGGAGCCCCAGTGATGTCGGGTACATTCTCTATCCATAACAAGCCTGCCGTTATATTATTTGATTCTGGTGCATCGCATAGTTTCATAAGTGCAAAATTCGGTGCAAAAGTAGGCTTGGATGTTTGTCACACCAAAGGGTCGTATATGATATCAACACCGGGTGGTAAAATTGCTTCAAACCAAATGATCAGACAAGTACCAGTCAAATTGGGTAGTAAAACCATTGACACGGACCTTGTCCTTTTACCCCTTGACGGCATGGACATTATATTGGGAATGAACTGGATGGCTATGCATGGAGTCACACTGGACCTTTCTTCCCGAGCCGTTGAGATAAATTCACCTAGTCACGGAGCCACTACCCTTTACCTACCATTCATAGATTGCACGAATTCCTGTGCTTATGAGATGGAAGGACTTAAGCTAGATGAGATTCTTGTGGTGAACGAGTACGCCGATGTTTTCCCGGATGACTTACCAGGAATGCCCCCGGATAGGGATATTGAGTTCGTTATTGAACTACAACCAGGCACTGCACCTATATCCAAAAGACCGTATAGGATGCCCCCTAAAGAATTGGCCGAGTTGAAAATTCAACTCCAAGAACTACTGGACAAAGGTTTTATTCGCCCTAGCGCGTCACCTTGGGGATGTCCAGCCCTATTCGTAAAGAAGAAGGATGACAGTTTGAGATTATGTGTGGACTACCGACCTCTCAATGCGGTAACCGTTAAAAATAAATACCCACTTCCTCGCATCGATGTACTCTTCGATCAATTAGCTGGAGCCAGAGTCTTCTCAAAGATTGATCTTCGCTCGGGATATCATCAGATCAAGATTCGCCCGTGCGACATTCCTAAGACTGCCTTCTCCACACGATATGGACTATATGAATTCTTGGTCATGTCCTTTGGACTCACCAATGCCCCTGCCTACTTCATGTATCTCATGAATTCGGTATTCATGCCCGAACTTGACAAATTCGTCGTAGTGTTCATCGACGACATTCTTATCTATTCCAAGGATGAGGAAGAGCATGCCAAGCACCTTCGCATTGTTCTTCAGCGACTCAGAGACCATCAGCTCTATGCTAAGTTTTCTAAGTGTGGATTCTGGTTGGATACTGTAAAGTTCTTAGGTCACACGATCTCCAGCGAAGGCATAGCTGTTGACCCCAGCAAGGTACAAGAGGTGATGGATTGGAAACCCCCTACCTCTGTTCATCAGATTCGCAGTTTTCTCGGCTTAGCCGGTTACTACCGTCGCTTCATCCCGGATTTCTCTCGAATTGCTAAGCCCATGACGGAACTATTGAAGAAGGAAGTAAAGTTTGTATGGAATGAGAAGTGTGAGGAAGCCTTCCACACTCTCAGAGAGCATCTGACTACTGCACCTGTGTTAGCTCAACCCGATAATACCAAGACATTCGATGTGTATTGTGACGCATCAGGTACTGGTCTAGGATGTGTGCTTATGCAAGAGAATCGAGTGATTGCATATGCCTCACGAGCCCTTCGGCCCCACGAACAGAATTATCCCACGCATGACCTTGAGCTTGCAGCCGTCATTCACGCTCTGAAGATATGGAGACACTATCTCATGGGTACACAGTGCAATATCTACACGGATCATAAGAGTCTCAAGTACATCTTCACACAAGCCGATCTGAATATGAGACAACGAAGATGGCTAGAATTAATCAAAGATTATGACCTTGAAGTGCACTATCACCCCGGTAAGGCTAATGTAGTCGCTGATGCACTAAGCCGCAAGTCCCATTGCCATTGCTTATCCATGGAGTCCTACCATGAGACATTATGTGCAGACATGAGGAAGCTGAATATGGAAATGGTTTCCCAAGGCACTCTAGATCACATCTCAGTTGAGCCCACTCTTCACGACCAAATCGTCATGGCACAACTACATGATGAAGGAATCAAGATCATCAAACAAAAACTCTCTCTAGGTGAGGAGAAGTATAAGTGTTTCCGCCAGGACCCTAAGGGAGTTCTATGGTTCGAAAGTCGTATAGTCGTTCCGAAGAATCGCGAACTCCGCAAGCAAATTCTTGATGAGGCACACCTCTCCAAATTCTCTATCCACCCCGGCAGTAGCAAAATGTATCAGGACCTAAGGCAAAACTTCTGGTGGACTAGAATGAAAAGGGAAATTGCTACGTATGTCTCGGAATGTGACACATGCCAGAGAGTAAAAGCTAGCCACTTAAAGGTGGCCGGTACACTTCAACCGTTACCTATACCATCATGGAAATGGGAGGACATAAGTATGGACTTCATCGTGGGACTACCAAACACTTCCCAGAAACATGATTCCATATGGGTTATCGTTGATAGACTCACGAAGACGGCACATTTTCTTCCGGTGCACACCACCTATTCTACCAAGAAATATGCCGAGATTTACCTCGATCGTATTGTTTGCCTGCATGGAATACCTAAGACAATTATTTCCGATCGTGGTCCTCAGTTTGTAGCACGCTTTTGGGAACATCTGCAAACGTCTCTTGGCACTAAGCTGATTCGCAGCTCAGCATACCATCCTCAGACCGATGGACAAACAGAAAGAGTAAACCAAATTCTTGAAGACATGCTGAGAGCTTGTGTCATTCATTATGACAAGAATTGGGACAAATGCCTACCCCTGGCAGAGTTCTCTTACAACAACAGCTACCAAACGAGTTTGAAAATGGCACCATTGGAGGCACTGTACGGACGAAGGTGTCGAACCCCTTTGAGCTGGTCACAAACCGAAGAACGTAAAATAATTGGACCCGACCTGGTAATCGAGGCAGAGGAGAAAGTAAAAGTAATACAAGCAAATCTTAAAGCCGCACAAGCCCGACAAAAGAGCTATTCTGACAAAAGGAGAAAGCCCCTAAAGTTCGAAGTTGGCGATCATGTCTATCTTCGAGTTTCACCAACCAAAGGAGTGCGAAGATTTGGGATCAAAGGCAAACTAGCTCCCCGTTATATTGGTCCTTACGAAATCATGGAGAGCTGCGGACCCGTAGCCTACAAATTACGACTGCCCCCTCAGCTCACGGCCACCCACGATGTCTTCCACGTATCTCAACTCAAGAAGTGTATTCGAGTCCCTACCGAGGTTGTGGAACAACAAGAAATATCGTTAGAACCCGATCTCTCGTATGTCGAACACCCAATTAAGATTCTGGATCAAAAAGAAAGAGAGACCAGGAAGAAAGTGATTAGAATGTATAAGATACAATGGAATCGCCACACGGAAGAAGAAGCCACCTGGGAAACGGAAAGCTACCTGAACCAACATTTCCCTGGGTTTCTGGTCTCAACCACTGGTATGTGCACCCACGCCCACACTAAGAATTACCGAATCTCGGGGCGAGATTCTTGTTAAGGGGGGAAGGCTGTGACAACCCTGGTAATTAAAATTCCGAAATCAATGTCATTAGCCTAACTCTATGTGTTAAACCAACTAATGAGAGGGTGGAAAGAATTTAAAACGGGTTCAGTTGGAATTCAAATTAAATTTGGGCACATTTGGGCACATTTGAAACTTTTAAAATAACTTTACAACCATAAGCCAAATGAGATTTTGCCTGAAACCAAAGTTGTAGAACTTTTTATTTTGAACAACTTTCGTGTTCAAAAGTTTTTGAAATTCAAATCAGAAAGAGGAGAAAACGCCCTGTTTGCACCCAGCCCCCTGAACTTTTTCGAATTTTTGCATTTCGGTCCCTGGCGCCCCCCCCTCTGCTCTGCCGCGCCGCGCGCGCTCGCCCGCCCGCCGCGCGCCAGGTGGCCGGCGTCGCCTGACCGGCGCGAGGCGCCAGGCCAGTGGCCGCCGCGCCACCCCCGCCACGGCCGGCTTTCCCCCGCCCCGACGCCGCGCCGCCCAGTCCCCGCCCGCGCGTGCTGCCGCGCCCCGGCCGCCGCCCGCCCGGCCAGTATCCGAGCTCCGCCGTGCCGCCCCGGCCCCCGCGCCCCACCAGTCGCCGCGCCTGCCCTCCGCCCGAGCCGCTGCCGCTGCTGCTTCCCCACTCCGCGCCCGGCACTATCTCACCGCGCCCACGCCACCATCGCGGCCGCCCAGTCACCGCGCCCGCTCGCCGCACGCCGCGCCGGCGTTCTGCCGCCGCCCGCCGCGCCCAGTGCACGCCGCTGCCGTGCCCCGCCCCGCGCGTCACCCAGGCATCTCCACGCCCCCTCCTGTCCCTACAAAAACGCCACCCCGACCGCCTGCGCGAAGCCCCGCCACCAGAACGCCTCGCCGCGCCATCGCCGCCGCCGAGCACCACCCGCCCGTGGGCAGCCCTCCACAGCCGCCCACTGCCCAAACTGAGCGCCCAGCCACCACTACATCACCCCACCGCAGCTCACCGACCCACCCAACGCCACCCAGAGCCACCGGAGCACCGCCGCCCGCGCTGCCGTCGCCGCCGCCGCCCCTGCTCGCCGTGGACAGCACGACCCCGACCCCCTCCGTCCAAGCCGAGCCCCGGAGTAGCTTCCCCATGCGCCACTGAAGCTCATCGACCGGACCACGCCGCCCCAAGCCCGCCGGAGCACCGCCGTCGACGCGAGCCGCGCCGCCGCCGCCTCTGCTCCAACGCCGGCGAGCCCTTCCCGGCCGTCCCCCACCTGGACAACACCCCCACAAGGTAGCCCTCGCACCCCTGAACCTTCCCCGACCCCCGCCCCTCGCCGCCGGCGAGCCCCCTCGCCGGAATTTCGGCCGGCCGCCGCACCCGAGCCGCCGAGGACCCAATTGCAAGGATTTAAATCTTTAGAAGGGTCTGAGCGTAAGATTCAAGGACCTAGTTGTAAAAAGAAAATTTCAAACCTAGATTCAAATTCAGTGAACTTGTAAAATTCGTATAAAATCGTAGAAAATTCAGAAAAATGCAAACTCAACTATTCTGGAATCCTCAGAACAAACTCTACCACTTTTGTTACAAAAATTTTCTCAGAATCTCAAAATATTTTGCTCTACATTAAATAGAAGCTTTAATGGACATATTTTATACCCACTGTTCTAGAACAATGCTGACCCTAAATTTTGGGCAGTGAACTAGTTGCTGGATGATTAGGACTGTGTAAAAAGATCTGATGTGGACATCACCAGAATGGATACACCCACATGTAATAAACACACATGGAAGGTATGGAGGACCAAAGAAGTTGATTGGGGACCAAGCCTAAGTCTTCCCAATGTTCTCCATCAGGCCACCACGTCACTTTTGGTGCAAGGAAAGAAAGAGTCCATGTCCAACACGTTTTGGAGGCTGGATTCGGACTGCAGAACAGCACCAACTTGTGACGGACACCACGGTCGCATACGGACTCGGATAGGGACGTTCAAGTACTTCGTGGAAAGCTTATGAAGTCTAGTTTCATATGGATCCGGACTCAAGTCCATATCTCTCCTGATTCGTCCGCAATGACCAAAATACTACCGACTGGTTTTCTGTCTAAATGTGCTGCGACATCTTAATTTGGCCCGATGGGCTTTGTATCAAGTCGGGTCCATTAGGGACGCGTCCTAGGGTTGGAGTGCGACTCAAACACCCTCTTGGTCGTCCTCCTAGGTATTAATAAGGGTTAGAGCCGCCATGAACAGATGGGGGGTTTTTGTTTTGTTGAAAGTTTAGCCATTGCTACTTCCTTGTAGACGCGTGTGTCGACTAGACCATCCGTTCTACTCGATTCGGAACCCCACCTTGTTGATTCCAGATTGGTTATTATCTCCATATTTGCAATTGAGTTGCTTGTTCTACTTGTTCTTGCTGGTTCTTCGATTGCTTGCAGGACAGGTGCCCTAGTGGCCGGGTGTCGCGCTCCACAAGATCGCGGCAGCCATTGGAGGTGGTGTATCGGTTGCTAAGGCGCAGCGTCCTTGGAAGGCTGTAGTCGGGCCGTGAACGTCGCCTCCATCTCAAATCGAGTTATCCCCCGCCTCTCATCGAAAGATCGGGAACAAACCCTAGCGGGTTCACATCAGTTGGTATCAGAGCTGGGCCCTTGTTTAAGGGGGTGGGATGATGAGGACATTCTCCACTATTACCCGCTGGCAAAGACGCAACAAAGAGGGCCAAGTGGTCCAGTTGTAGTCGGGCGGCGACCGTGTGAGCCTCTGAATAATCCCACCTTGCTTAGTTTGGGAGGAGGAAGCTACCTTAAAAGGGAAAGCCACCCTTCCCCTATTGGACTAGTCTTTTAGGGAGACTGGGCCTTTCCCCGAGTAGGTGTGCCTAAGAACTGTTGGGGTCCGGGCAACCTTAATTTATTGGGCCTCGGCCAATCCCACCTGGGCCGGATGCATCAGTTGGTAATCAGAGCAAGGTTTATCGGTGAGAGACTTATCTTTGCTATTTTTTTTCCTATAGTCCAGAAAAACCAAAAAAAAAAGGTAGATTAGTTTGCCGGCAATCCTATAAACCCTTTGAGCCTTTGCTGGTACTACTTAGTTAGGGCTTGTTGAGTTTTCGGTTGCATCGGTTGCGTCGTGTTGCTGGTCTTAGTTTAGTCCTTTAGAGTTTCGAGTTCTTGTCACCTCTTTTTGTCTCGGAGTTTCAATTCATCAGTGGAAGAAAACTTTCATTGTTTCTGTGTCCGGTCTCCGATTTGCGAGTTTTAGTACAATCTGGAAAGCGTAACTCGTGATCTTTCCAACGGATCTGACCTGGGTCACAAACTCCATCTAAGTGCTCCAGAATCGACTTGGAGATTTGTGCGTCTGGCTGCGTGAAACAAGTTTTGTCAATCTGAGTTGGTAGCAACTATATGCAGTAATCCTGTTGCGTTGTTTGTCAAACAAAGGATTTTAGTCCTCTACAAAAAAAAGAAGAAGAAAAAAAGAAAACAAAGTGAAAAAAAACAGAAAATAAAAGAAAAGAAACGAAAAAGAAGAAAGGGGCTGATCCATCTTTTGTGTTCCTGCTGTTTCGGTTGGTGCTTTGTGACTTCATTTGTGTCCAGGCTCGCGCCTCTAGTACGGTCTATGCTAGGACCAGCACAGTACCACCGTTGAACAATTATTCAGCTTGCTTTTCTGACTAACGTGGTGCTAGTATTTTCCCTTGATCAGCCCACCTACAGCTCCACATACTCGACTATAGCTTGACAGCTTTCTGTTGCTAAGGCACCGATACACTTCTTTCAAGGTGCTTGACTTGTTGGTTGCCGACTCATCCTGTTTTGCTTGGTAAGAACTGGTAAGAGCTCGTATTAAACAAGTTGAGTTTGAGAGAATTACAACCGACACATTCTAGTAGTTGACAGGAGGATACATATTATTTTTGTGTTCTTGTTTTCTACTGATCATGGCAGGTGATACAGTGATTTTTGAGCGGAGCAAACAACAACAAAATATTCTGGACATTATTCAATGCTTGCCTTTATATCCTGGTGAGTTTGATCCTAAAGCTTACATTGATTGGGAGCTAAAAGTAGATAATGAATTTGATGAGCATGACCTGTCGGAGAAACAAATGATTTATATTGCCTCTAATATTTTAACAGAAAATGCTTTGCTAGAATGGAAATATATTTGTAGGCATAACATTATTCCGCAAACTTGGAAAGAATTCAAAATACATTTTAGAGATGCCTATATTCCTGCATATTATGTTGATCATTTGCTTACCAAACTAGAGAAATTAAAACAGGGTAGTAGGACTGTGAAACAATACTACCATGATTTTAAAATTTGTATCATGTTTGGTGGATTGGATGAATGCATGGAAGATGTTATGAATAGGTTCATGAGAGGGCTCAATTCTGAAATTCGAAACTTGTTAATTGGCAAGTCCTATTGCTATATCGGTCAATTGTTTTGTCTTGCTCTCCATGCTGAAAAAGAAATTCTTTCATTTGTGAATACTTGCAAGAATGATGTGACTCATAGTGTCCAAACTTTGTCCACTCTACATGCTAACAAAGAGCAACGAATAGTGGAACCTGCTGCTGATTCAACTTTTTCACAAGATGAATTACTTGTTGTTTCTTATGATAAAGAGGACTTGTGTGCTAATACTTCTTTTACTCATATACCAGAATTAATGAATAAGTGTGATATTTTTGATTTGGAACCATACGAATGTGCTGTAGATAATCCTTCTCATCCTATTACTTGTGTACAAAATGAACTGAATTTGTTGTCTTCTTTAAATACTTTGGGTTATATTGAATTTAATATTCTGTGTAATCTAAATTGTCTAAAAGAGAAGGTTCAATTAGATTCTAATTTGCCAAGTTTAAATCATTGTTCGCTTCATGCAATTGGAAAAAATGACATCAAAGGAGAATATTTGGTGCATAAAGTGTATATCTGTTCTAATCTGAAATATTCTTTTGGGCTACAATACCATGAGCAAATAGGGGGCTGCATTAACACTAATAATATCTTGCAAAGTTTTTCTAGTTTTTCTCTTATGCAACAGGATCAGCCTGAAGAACGGGAGCATTGTTTGTTGTGCCCATGCAGCATAGTCGTCGCTCCATGTTCCACCAACAAAGCAAGCACCTTTGAATGCCGTTGGAGCAAGTCGAGGACGACTTGCAGCCAAGAAGGGGAGAATGATGTGGACATCACCAGAATGGATACACCCACATGTAATAAACACACATGGAAGGTATGGAGGACCAAAGAAGTTGATTGGGGACCAAGCCTAAGTCTTCCCAATGTTCTCCATCAGGCCACCACGTCACTTTTGGTGCAAGGAAAGAAAGAGTCCATGTCCAACACGTTTTGGAGGCTGGATTCGGACTGCAGAACAGCACCAACTTGTGACGGACACCACGGTCGCATACGGACTCGGATAGGGACGTTCAAGTACTTCGTGGAAAGCTTATGAAGTCTAGTTTCATATGGATCCGGACTCAAGTCCATATCTCTCCTGATTCGTCCGCAATGACCAAAATACTACCGACTGGTTTTCTGTCTAAATGTGCTGCGACATCTTAATTTGGCCCGATGGGCTTTGTATCAAGTCGGGTCCATTAGGGACGCGTCCTAGGGTTGGAGTGCGACTCAAACACCCTCTTGGTCGTCCTCCTAGGTATTAATAAGGGTTAGAGCCGCCATGAACAGATGGGGGGTTTTTGTTTTGTTGAAAGTTTAGCCATTGCTACTTCCTTGTAGACGCGTGTGTCGACTAGACCATCCGTTCTACTCGATTCGGAACCCCACCTTGTTGATTCCAGATTGGTTATTATCTCCATATTTGCAATTGAGTTGCTTGTTCTACTTGTTCTTGCTGGTTCTTCGATTGCTTGCAGGACAGGTGCCCTAGTGGCCGGGTGTCGCGCTCCACAAGATCGCGGCAGCCATTGGAGGTGGTGTATCGGTTGCTAAGGCGCAGCGTCCTTGGAAGGCTGTAGTCGGGCCGTGAACGTCGCCTCCATCTCAAATCGAGTTATCCCCCGCCTCTCATCGAAAGATCGGGAACAAACCCTAGCGGGTTCACATCAGTTTTCTGTGACGTCCCGCCTCCCCGAGGCCGGGCCCGCTTACATCTGGCCGCTTCCTAGGACATAGACTGCCCTCACAGACCAACATAAGTCTTTTCTGCACACTTTGTCCTCACTCGTGCGCACCCAGGAAGAATTTCCCGGTCGGTCACCCATCCCCAAATTGCTCCAAGCCAAGCACGCTTAACTTTGAAGTTCTTTGAAATTGGGCTTCCGGAAAAGAAGTTGCAACTTGTTGGTATGAGTATCCTATTAATCCTATTAAGCCCTGGGCCGGGGTGTCACATCCTCACCCCCTTAAGAGACCGACGTCCTCGTCGGTCAACCCCAAGCCAGGAACGTTCCCTCTTGGCCACGTCCGTACGTCCACAGTGCCAACGGCCCATGTGCCACGTCCGTGCGTCCAGTGCCAACGGCGCATCCCTGATGCCCGTGCACTGACCCGCCACGCGCCCGCCCACATGCCTGCGCACCTGACCCGCACGCGCCCGTGCTCATGCCCGCGCTCTATGCTCGTACACGCCCGTGAAACCGCGAGAGTCGGCTCTGATACCATTCTCTGACGTCCCGCCTCCCCGAGGCCGGGCCCGCTTACATCTGGCCGCTTCCTAGGACATAGACTGCCCTCACAGACCAACACAAGTCTTTTCTGCACACTTTGTCCTCACTCGTGCGCACCCAGGAAGAATTTCCCGGTCGGTCACCCATCCCCAAATTGCTCCAAGCCAAGCACGCTTAACTTTGAAGTTCTTTGAAATTGGGCTTCCGGAAAAGAAGTTGCAACTTGTTGGTATGAGTATCCTATTAATCCTATTAAGCCCTGGGCCGGGGTGTCACAAGATCAGGCACAAATTCCATCTCTAGATTTACTGTTTGTTAAACTTAGTTCTAATTCATGTGTAAGTAAAATATTTTATCCCTGCAGTTAGGTGGTGAGTCACCCATTGAAATTTTTCCTATGCTAATGTATTGGTACCTAGAAGCCAGAGAAAAATTAGGAGACTTTTTACCTCACAGTAACCTATTTATTTGAATTATGTGCTAATAACATACATTAAGTCAAGAAAATAGTATCTTAGCTTGGAAAATCCCCAAATTATTACTGGGAGTTACACTAGGATAGAGGTTGCTGTGTATAAAGTTTCATGGACAAAAACCCTATTTAGGGTCCTGTAAAAATGAATCTTTAAAAAGCCTAGGTGTAGAATGTCATATTTTCTATGCTCTGAATACTGCATAATAAATCCTACAAAAATTACAGTTGCTTCTGCATGCTTAAGTGAAAGCTCTGTAAAAATCTTAGACTCATTTGTTACACCAGTTGTTCTGTACAAAAAGAACAAGTGTCTAACAGCAACAATGAAATCTATTTTTCGGAATTAATCTGTTACATAAAATTGGCTGAAAATTTTACAGTAAGCACACCTTTCCTTGATGTGCCTAAATCCAAAATTTCATGACCAGAAATTATCCCTTGTAGTAATGACTCTCAAATCGTAATCAAGTGCTATTTCCACGACTTAAACTGTGCGAATCGACGACTCTCGCCGACGGAACCTACGAGCTGGTGCCCGCGTCCGAGAGTGAACAACGCGAAGCTCAAGCAAATCTAACTGAAGCTTTTAAAGACCCGAGCCCAAGTTCGGAAGATCCCCAAGCGAACTGCGAAGGCAAGCCCCGGAGCATAACCCATTCTTTCCGAAATTATGCAACTCTTTACTCCTTGCTGTGCATTAAGTTTATAGGAGTTGGATGAAAACTTAGTTGCATGATGTCAGGGACCCTTGCGTGAAAACTAGATGTAAGGTTCGATAGAATGCTGTGCTAATAGGACTCCGGTAAAAGTCGAGTGATTTCCTGTCACTCGCGAGAAAATAGGAGTTGAATGACTACTACACGCTGCAATCATAAGGACACGGACGGGTTATGTAACGATGGTTACGATTGAGGCCCGTCTGTCTAGTGAAAAATGCTAAGGCCGCAGGGTGTGGTAGTGATGGTTAAGTCTTTGAACGTACTAAACACATGCCGAGATTATGGGAATCGGTAAGCTTAAGTACCTGATTGGCCCGGCAAGGGGACGGCATCCTACCCTTTGAACTTCGGTCCCATGTGCATATGGCGAGTGCAGAGAGTGGTCACGACCCGGCGCCGAACCGTGGCGTGGAGCTCTTGTACTCTCGGAGGGTAGCCCCGATCCACGACCCGGAAAGAAAGGGGAAAAGTTGCACGTGTGACTCTAGGGAGTAACCACGTGACGTGTGTTTGGGTTTCCCTTGCAAGGTTAAGAAATTCGATTCGAATCGTCCGTTTCTCACGGCTATTGAGACTGCTTAACCATTTTTACCCACAGAGTAAGAAGAGGAACAATGATGATGAATGAACTGGTTGGATGGAAAATTTGATGTTTCACCATGTATGCATTAGATAGCTGCTTACCTAGACTGGCTAACGAAACTAGAATCTTGAGCTAAAAGTTGAAAGTAAGGACCCACTTGTAGTTGCTTTTCGGCAAAACAAACCCCCGAGCCAAAAAGCCTGGCATGTCTAGAGTCGGTGGAGTAGTTCCCACTACTCGGGTAAGTCTTGCTGAGTATTAGTATACTCAGCCTTGCTTGTGACTCGTTTTCAGGTGAACCCTTTGAAGACATGATTGCTAGCTTGACTTGGCCCGGCACTCTTCCCCCTGGTTGGTCGGTGGAATGGGATGCGCCCCCGTTCAACGGAGATAAGGCCGAGTGATGTCTCGTACGGGCTTCATCGAGACATCTTGTATCGTCGAGTAGTTTCCGTTGTTTATTTCCGCTGCAATTTAACTCTGAAGAACTTATTTATGTTAATTGAAGTACTTGTTTTCTAAACTCAGAACTAGGTCTGTAATATTGACTTCTGCAAATGATGTGATACTTGTTGGAATGTGGTATCCTCTGGTCTCATCGTCGCATGAGCATTTGTATGTACGGCGCTCGATCCGTTCACCGTGGTTGTATCGGGAGGTTATACCCGACAGACCAGTGGATTACTCCGTTTGAAGTGTAAGGTTAACCGAGGATGCCTTAATGGTGATGGTTAATACACTTGAGCCGGATTAATTCAGGTGGTTCTGCCACAACGTGCAACGTGACTGCCCTAACAAGCGCGTTTTGGTGGTCAAAGGAGATGGTGGGTATTCCTCTGCTAGTGATTTTGATGAAGATACACTTGCTTTGCTTGCTGCTGACCATGCAGGTACTAAGGAACAACCAGAAGAGCAGATTGGTGCAGAGGATGCAGATCATTATGAGAGCCTCATTGTGCAGCGTGTACTTAGTGCACAAATGGAAAAGGCGGAGCAAAATCAACGGCATACACTATTCCAAACAAAGTGTGTTATTAAAGAGCGTTCATGCCGTTTGATAATTGATGGAGGTAGCTGCAACAACTTGGCTAGCAGCGATATGGTCGAGAAGCTTGCACTTACAACAAAACCGCACCCACATCCATATCACATTCGGTGGCTCAACAATAGTGGTAAGGTCAAGGTAACGAGATTGGTACGAATTAATTTCGCTATTGGTTCATATCATGATGTTGTTGAATGTGATGTTGTGCCTATGGAAGCTTGTCATATTCTGCTAGGTAGACCATGGCAATTTGATACCGATAGCATGCATCATGGTAGATCAAATCAATATTCTCTTATACATCATGATAAGAAAATCGTTTTGCTTCCTATGTCACCTGAATCTATTGTGCGTGATGATGTTGCTAAAGCTAAAAGAACTAAAGCTGAGATCGATAAGAATGCCAAATCTGTTAGTAGCAGGGAAGATGAGATAAGATTGAAAGGACATTGCTTGCTTGCTACTAAGTCTGATATTAATGAATTGATTGCTTCCACTTCTGTTGCCTATGCTTTGGTGTGCAAGAATGCTTTGATTTCAATTCACGATATGCAGCATTCTTTGCCCCCGGCTGTTGCTAACCTTTTGCAGGAGTATTCTGATGTGTTTCCAAGTGAGATACCAGCGGGGCTGCCACCAATACGAGGGATTGAGCACCAAATTGACCTTATTCCTGGTGCATCATTGCCAAACCGTGCGCCATACAGGACAAATCCGGAAGAAACTAAGGAAATTCAGCGACAAGTGCAAGAACTACTCGACAAAAGTTATGTGCGTGAGTCTCTTAGTCCTTGTGCTGTTCCAGTTATTTTAGTGCCTAAAAAGGATGGAACATGGTGTATGTGTGTTGATTGTAGGGCTATTAATAATATTACAATTCGATATCGACACCCTATCCCTCGTTTGGATGATATGCTTGATGAATTGAGTGGTGCTATTGTGTTTTCCAAAGTTGATTTGCGTAGTGGGTACCACCAGATTCGTATGAAATTGGGAGATGAATGGAAAACTGCTTTCAAAACTAAGTTCGGGTTATATGAGTGGTTAGTCATGCCTTTTGGGTTAACTAATGCACCGAGTACTTTCATGAGATTAATGAATGAGGTTCTGCGTGCTTTCATTGGGAAATTTGTTGTTGTCTACTTTGATGATATATTGATTTATAGCAAATCTTTCGATGAACATCTTGATCACTTACGTGCTGTTTTTAATGCTTTACGAGATGCACGTTTATTTGGTAACCTTGAGAAGTGCACCTTTTGCACCGATCGAGTGTCTTTTCTTGGCTATGTCGTGACTCCACAGGGAATCGAGGTTGATCAAGCCAAGGTGGAAGCTATACATGGATGGCCTATACCGAAGACTATCACGCAAGTGCGGAGTTTCCTAGGACTTGCTGGTTTCTATCGTCGTTTTGTGAAGGACTTCAGCACCATTGCCGCGCCTTTGAATGAGCTTACAAAGAAGGGAGTGCCTTTTAGTTGGGGTAAAACACAAGAGAACTCCTTCAACACGCTGAAAGATAAGTTGACACATGCACCTCTCCTCCAACTCCCTGATTTTAATAAAACCTTTGAGCTTGAATGTGATGCTAGTGGCATTGGTTTGGGTGGTGTTTTGTTACAAGAAGGCAAACCTATTGCTTATTTCAGTGAAAAATTGAGCGGGCCTGTTCTGAATTATTCTACTTATGATAAGGAATTGTATGCTCTTGTTCGCACATTAGAAACATGGCAGCATTATCTATGGCCCAAAGAGTTTGTTATTCATTCAGATCATGAATCTTTAAAACATATTCGTAGTCAAGGAAAATTGAACCGTAGACATGCTAAGTGGGTTGAATTTATTGAATCTTTTCCTTATATTATTAAGCACAAGAAAGGGAAAGAGAATATAATTGCTGATGCATTGTCTAGGAGATACACCTTGTTGAACCAACTTGATTACAAAATATTTGGATTGGAAACGATTAAAGATCAATATGTTAATGATGCTGATTTTAAAGATGTGTTGCTGCATTGTAAAGAGGGGAAGGGATGGAACAAATTCATCGTTAGTGATGGGTTTGTCTTTAGAGCTAACAAGCTATGCATTCCAGCAAGCTCCGTTCGCTTGTTATTGTTGCAGGAAGCGCATCGAGGTGGCTTAATGGGGCATTTTGGAGCAAAGAAAACGGAAGATATACTTGCTGGTCATTTCTTTTGGCCAAAGATGAGAAGAGATGTGGAGAGATTTGTTGCTCGCTGCACGACATGTCAAAAGGCTAAATCACGATTGAATCCACATGGTTTGTATTTGCCTCTACCTGTTCCTAGTGCTCCTTGGGAAGATATTTCTATGGATTTTGTGTTAGGATTGCCTAGGACTAGGAAGGGACGTGATAGTGTGTTTGTGGTTGTTGATAGATTTTCTAAGATGGCCCATTTCATACCATGTCATAAAACTGATGATGCTTCTCACATTGCTGATTTGTTCTTTCGGGAAATTGTTCGTTTGCATGGTGTGCCCAACACAATTGTTTCTGATCGTGATGCTAAATTTCTTAGTTATTTTTGGAAGACTTTATGGGCTAAATTGGGAACTAAATTGTTGTTTTCTACTACATGTCATCCGCAAACTGATGGTCAAACTGAAGTGGTTAATAGGACTTTGTCTACTATGTTAAGGGCTGTTTTAAAGAAGAACATTAAGATGTGGGAAGATTGTTTGCCTCATATTGAATTCGCTTATAATCGATCGCTGCATTCTACTACAAAGATGTGCCCATTTCAGATTGTATATGGTTTCTTGCCTCGTGCTCCTATTGATTTAATGCCTTTGCCATTTTCTGAAAAAATGAATTTTGATGCTACTAAGCGTGCCGAATTGATGTTAAAACTGCATGAAACAACTAAAGAAAACATAGAGCGCATGAATGCTAAATACAAGATTGCTGGTGATAAAGGTAGGAAGGAACTAAAGTTTGAACCTGGAGATTTAGTTTGGCTGCATTTGAGAAAGGAAAGGTTTCCTGAATTGAGAAAATCTAAATTGCTACCTCGGGCTGATGGACCATTTAAAGTGCTAGAGAAAGTCAATGATAATGCATATAAGCTCGATCTGCCTGCGGATTTTGGGGTTAGTCCCACATTTAACATTGCAGATTTGAAGCCATATTTGGGAGAGGAAGATGAGCTTGAGTCGAGGACGACTCAAATGCAAGAAGGGGAGGATGATGAGGATACCAACACCAACGATACATCCACTCCGACACAAGTACCTATTGCTGGTCCTATTACTCGTGCTCGTGCGCATCAACTTAATCATCAGGTGAGTTCAAATCTAAGCTCAGGTGCATCATGTTTAGACCATGGAGACCCGTGCACTCTTGTTTTGCTTAGGAACCAAGGAGGCGGCCGAAAGGGAAACGGATTCGCGCAAGCTGGATTCGGACTGCAGAACAGTACCAACTTGTGACGGACACCACGGTCGCATATGAACTCGGATTGGGGCGTTCAAGTACTTCGTGGAAAGCTTATGAAGTCTTCTTTCAAACGGATCCGGCCTCATAGCCATATCTATTACGAGTCGGCCGCAATCGTTAAATTAATACAGAGTCCTTTTCTGCCCATGGTGCTGCGTCACCCTGTTTTGGTCCAATGGGCCGTGTATCAAGTTGAGTCCATTACGGACGCGTCCTAGGGTTGGAGTACGACCCCAACACCCCTGTGGTCGTCCTCCCACGTACTTATACCCCTTAGCCGCCGCCAAGGATGCTTGGGTTTTGTTTAGATCAAGTTTAGCCTTCGCTACTTGCTTGCAAGCGCGCGTGCTGGATCAGCCGCCCGTCTTCTTGTCTTCGGAACCCCACCATTATTGAGATTGCGTGTGAAACCTTCATTTATATCTAGTAAATTCAGTACTTGTCATACTTGTTCTTGCTAGTTCTTCGATTGCTTGCAGGACGAGTGCCCTAGTGGCCGGGTGCCGCGCTCCACAAGATCGCGACAGCCATTGGAGGGGGTGTAACGGTTGCTAAGGCGCAGCTTGGAAGGCTGTAGTCGGGCCGTGAACGTCGCCTCCATCGACCAATCGAGTTATCCACGCCTCTCATCGAAAGATCGGGAATCAAACCCTAGCGGGTCGCCATTAAATAGGGTGGATCGGGTGCGTTCGCTGCGTAAAATTCCGATACGACTTTGTTGCACGAGCTTGTGCATTAATGGCAGCAATTCGGCCCGTCCTACACCGAAGTTCGTGCAATAACAAAATGGTCTGAAACGCCCCAAAACATGAGTTTGGGGTCCAATGGCGTGGATCGTGTGCGTTCGTTGCGGTAAATTCTGACGCCACATCGTTGCACGAACTTGTGCATTAATGGCACCGGTTCGGCCCATTTTGCACCCAAGTTCGTGCAGTAAGGAAACGGTCCGAAATGCCCTAAAACATGAGTTTGGGGTCCAATGGGGTGGATCGGGTGCGTTCGCTGCGTAAAATTCCGATACGACTTCGTTGCACGAACTTGTGCATTAATGGCACCAATTCGGCCCGTCCTGCACCGAAGTTCGTGCAATAACAAAACGGTCTGAAACGCCCCAAAGCAGGAGTTTGGGCTCCAATGAAGTGAATCGTGTGCGTTCGTTGCGGAAAATTTCGACGCCATGCCGTTGCACGAACTTGTGCATTAATGGCACCGGTTCGGCCCATCATGCACCCAAGTTCATGCAGTAAGGAAATGGTCCGAGCTTGTGAATTAATGGCACCGGTTCGGCTAATTTTACACACAAGTTCGTGCACTAACAAAATGGTCTGAAACGCCCCAAAACATGAGTTTGGGGTCCAATGGCGTGGATCGTGTGCGTTCGTTGCGGAAAATTCCGACGCCACGTCGCTGCACGAACTTGTGCGTTAGTGGCACCGTTTCAGCCCATTTTGCACCCAAGTTCGTGCCGTAACGATACGGTCCAAAACGCCCTAAAACATGAGTTTGGGGTCCAATGGGGTGGATCTGGTGCGTTCACTGGACAAAATTCCAAAGCGACTTCGTGGCACGAACTCTTGCATTAATGGCATCGGTTCGGCCCGTTTCGCAACGAAGTTTGTGAAATAACGAAACGGTCTGAAACGCCGAAAACATGAGTTTGGGGTCCAATGGCGTGGATCGGGTGCGTTCGTTGCGAAAACTTCTGATGCAACTTCGTCGCACAAACTTGTGCATTCATGGCACCGGTTCGGCCTTTTTTTGCACCGAATTTCATGCAATAGCGAAATGGTGTGAAACGCCCCGAAACATGAGTTTGGGGTCCAATGGCGTGGATCGGGAGCGTTTGTTGGGTAAAGTTCCCACGCGACGTCGTTGCTCGTACTTGTGCATTAATGGCATGGATTCGGCCAATTTTGCACCAAAGTTTGGGGAGTAACGAAACCATCGGAAACGCCACGTCGCTGCACGAACTTGTGCGTTAGTGGCACCGTTTCGGCCCATTTTGCACCCAAGTTCGTGCCGTAACGAAACGGTCCAAAACGCCCTAAAACATGAGTTTGGGGTCCAATAGGGTGGATCGGGTGCGTTCGTCGCGAAAAATTTCGACGCGACTTCGTCGCACAAACTTGTGCATTAATGGCACCGGTTCGGGCCGTTTTGCGCCGAAGTTCGTACAGTATCGAAATGGTCTTAAATAACCCAAAACATGAGTTTGGGGTCCAATGGGGTGGATCGGATGCGTTCGCGGCGTAAAATTCCGATACGACTTCGTTGCAGAAACTTGTGCATTAATGGCACCAATTCGGCCCGTCCTGCACCGAAGTTCGTGCAGTAAGAAAACGGTCTGAAACGCCCCAAAACATGTGTTCGGGGTCCAATGGCGTGGATCGTGTGCGTTCGTTGCGGAAAATTCCGACGTCACGTCGTTGCACGAACTTGTGCATTAATGGCACCGGTTCGGCCCATTTTGCACCCAAGTTCGTGCAGTAACGAAAAGGTCCGAAACGCCCCAAAACATGAGTTTGGGGTCCAATGGGGTGGATGTGGTGCGTTCGTTGGAAAAAATTCCGAAGCGACTTCGTAGCACGAACTCTTGCATTAATTGTACCGGTTCGGCCCGTTTTGCAACGAAGTTCGTGAAATAACGAAACGGTTTGAAACGCCGAAAACATGAGTTTGGGGTCCAATGGCGTGGATCGGGTGCGTTCGTTGCGAAAACTTCTGATACGACTTGGTCGCACGAACTTGTGCATTCATGGCACCAGTTCGGCCTGTTTTGCACCGAAGTTCATGCAATAGCGAAATGGTGTGAAACGCCCCGAAACATGAGTTTGGGGTCCAATGGCGTGGATCGGGAGCGTTTATTGGGTAATGTTCCCACGCGACGTCGTTGCACGAACTTGTGCATTAATGGCACCAATTCACCAAATTTTGCACCGAAGTTCGTGCAATAAGAAAACGGTCTGAAACGCCCCAAAACATGAGTTTGGGGTCCAATGGCGTGGATCGTGTGCGTTCGGTTCGGAAAATTCCGACGCCACGCCGTTGCACGAACTTGTCCATTAATGGCACCGGTTCGGCTCATTTTGCACCCATGTTTGAGGAGTAAGGAAACGGTCCGAACGCCCTAAAACATGAGTTTGGGGTCCAATGGGGTGGATGTGGTGCGTTCGTTGGAAAAAATTCCGAAGCGACTTCGTAGCACGAACTCTTGCATTAATTGTACCGGTTCGGCCCGTTTTGCAACGAAGTTCGTGAAATAACGAAACGGTCTGAAACGCTGAAAACATGAGTTTGGGGTCCAATGGCGTTGATCGGGTGCGTTCGTTGCGAAAACTGGTGCCATGAATGCACAAGTTCGGCCTGTTTTGCACCGAAGTTCATGCAATAGCAAAATGGTGTGAAACGCCCCGAAACATGAGTTTGGGGTCCAATGGCGTGGATCGTGTGCGTTCGGTTCGGAAAATTCCGACGCCACGCCGTTGCACGAACTTTTCCATTAATGGCACCGGTTCGGCTCACTTTGCACCCATGTTTGTGCAGTAAGGAAACGGTCCGAACGCCCTAAAACATGAGTTTGGGGTCCAATGGGGTGGATCGGGTGCGTTCGCTGCGTAAAATTCCGAAACGACTTCGTTGCACGAACTTGTGCATTAGTGGCACCAATTCGGCCCGTCCTGCACCGAAGTTCGTGCAATAACAAAACAGTCTGAAACGCCCCAAAACATGAGTTTCGGGTCCAATGGCGTGGATCGTGTGCGTTCGTTGCGGTAAATTCTGACGCCACGTCGTTGCACGAACTTGTGCATTAATGGCACCGGTTCGGCCCATTTTGCACCCAAGTTCGTGCAGTAAGGAAACGGTCCGAAACGCCCTAAAAGATGAGTTTGGGGTCCAATGGGGTGGATCGGGTGCGTTCGCTGCGTAAAATTCCGATACGACTTTGTTGCACGAGCTTGTGCATTAATGGCAGCAATTCGGCCCGTCCTACACCGAAGTTCGTGCAATAACAAAATGGTCTGAAACGCCCCAAAACATGAGTTTGGGGTCCAATGGCGTGGATTGTGTGCGCTCGTTGTGGAAAATTCCGACGCCACGTCGCTGCATGAACTTGTGCGTTAGTGGCACAGTTTCGGCCCATTTTGCACCCAAGTTCGTGCCGTAACGAAACGGTCCAAAACGCCCTAAAACATGAGTTTGGGGTCCAATGTGGTGGATCTGGTGCGTCCACTGGACAAAGTTCCGAAGCGACTTCGTGGCACGAACTCTTGCATTAATGGCACCGGTTCGGCCCGTTTCGCAACGAAGTTCGTGATATAACAAAACGGTATGAAACGCCGAAAACATGAGTTTGGGGTCCAATGGCGTGGATCGGGTGCGTTCGTTGCGAAAACTTCTAATGCGACTTCGTCGCACAAACTTGTGCATTCATGGCACCGGTTCGGCCTTTTTTTTCCCGAAGTTCATGCAATAGCGAAATGGTGTGAAACGCCCCGAAACATGAGTTTGGGGTCCAATGGCATGGATCGGGAGTGCTTGTTGCGTAAAGATCCCACGCGACTTCGTTGCTCGAACTTGTGCATTTATGGCATGGATTCGGCAAATTTTGCACCGAAGTTCGGGGAGTAACGAAACCATCGGAAACGCCGCAAAACATGAGTTTAGGGTCTAATAGGGTGGATCGGGTGCGTTCGTCGCGAAAAATTTCGACGCGACTTCATCGCACAAACTTATGCATTAATGGCACCTGATGTGGACATCACCAGAATGGATACACCCACATGTAATAAACACACATGGAAGGTATGGAGGACCAAAGAAGTTGATTGGGGACCAAGCCTAAGTCTTCCCAATGTTCTCCATCAGGCCACCACGTCACTTTTGGTGCAAGGAAAGAAAGAGTCCATGTCCAACACGTTTTGGAGGCTGGATTCGGACTGCAGAACAGCACCAACTTGTGACGGACACCACGGTCGCATACGGACTCGGATAGGGACGTTCAAGTACTTCGTGGAAAGCTTATGAAGTTTAGTTTCATATGGATCCGGACTCAAGTCCATATCTCTCCTGATTCGTCCGCAATGACCAAAATACTACCGACTGGTTTTCTGTCTAAAGGTGCTGCGACATCTTAATTTGGCCCGATGGGCTTTGTATCAAGTCGGGTCCATTAGGGACGCGTCCTAGAGTTGGAGTGCGACTCAAACACCCTCTTGGTCGTCCTCCTAGGTATTAATAAGGGTTAGAGCCGCCATGAACAGATTGGGGGGTTTTTGTTTTGTTGAAAGTTTAGCCATTGCTACTTCCTTGTAGACGCGTGTGTCGACTAGACCATCCGTTCTACTCGATTCGGAACCCCACCTTGTTGATTCCAGATTGGTTATTATCTCCATATTTGCAATTGAGTTGCTTGTTCTAGTTGTTCTTGCTAGTTCTTCGATTGCTTGCAGGACAGGTGCCCTAGTGGCCGGGTGTCGCGCTCCACAAGATCGCGGCAGCCATTGGAGGTGGTGTATCGGTTGCTAAGGCGCAGCATCCTTGGAAGGCTGTAGTCGGGCCGCGAACGTCGCCTCCATCTCAAATCGAGTTATCCCCTGCCTCTCATCGAAAGATCGGGAACAAACCCTAGCGGGTCGCCATTAGTTGGTAATCAGAGCAAGGTTTATCGGTGAGAGACTTATCTTTGCTATTTTTTTTTCCTATAGTCCAGAAAAACCAAAAAAAAAGGTAGATTAGTTTGCCGGCAATCCTATAAACCCTTTGAGCCTTTGCTGGTACTACTTAGTTAGGGCTTGTTGAGTTTTCGGTTGCATCGGTTGCGTCGTGTTGCTGGTCTTAGTTTAGTCCTTTAGAGTTTCGAGTTCTTGTCACCTCTTTTTGTCTCGGAGTTTCAATTCATCAGTGGAACAAAACTTTCATTGTTTCTGTGTCCAGTCTCCGATTTGCGAGTTTTAGTACAATCTGGAAAGCGTAACTCGTGATCTTTCCAACGGATCTGACCTGGGTCACAAACTCCATCTAAGTGCTCCAGAATCGACTTGGAGATTTGTGCGTCTGGCTGCGTGAAACAAGTTTCGTCAATCTGAGTTGGTAGCAGCTATATGCAGTAATCCTGTTGCGTTGTTTGTCACACAAAGGATTTTAGTCCTCTACAAAAAAAAGAAGAAGAAAAAAAAGAAAACAAAGTGAAAAAAACAGAAAAGAAAAGAAAAGAAACGAAAAAGAAGAAAGGGGCTGATCCATCTTTTGTGTTCCTGCTGTTTCGGTTGGTGCTTTGTGACTTCATTTGTGTCCAGGCTCGCGCCTCTAGTACGGTCTATGCTAGGACCAGCACAGTACCACCGTTGAACAATTATTCAACTTGCTTTTCTGACTAACGTGGTGCTAGTATTTTTCCCTTGATCAGCCCACCTACAGCTCCACATACTCGACTATAGCTTGACAGTTTTCTGTTGCTAAGGCACCGATACACTTCTTTCAAGGTGCTTGACTTGTTGGTTACCGACTCATCCTGTTTTGCTTGGTAAGAACTGGTAAGAGCTTGTATTAAACAAGTTGAGTTTGAGAGAATTACAACCGACACATTCTAGTAGTTTACAGGAGGATACATATTATTTTTGTGTTCTTGTTTTCTACTGATCATGGCAGGTGATACAGTGATTTTTGAGCGGAGCAAACAACAACAAAATGTTCTGGACATTATTCAATGCTTGCCTTTATATCCTGGTGAGTTTGATCCTAAAGCTTACATTGATTGGGAGCTAAAAGTAGATAATGAATTTGATGAGCATGACTTGTTCTTGCTGGTTCTTCGATTGCTTGCAGGACAGGTGCCCTAGTGGCCGGGTGTCGCGCTCCACAAGATCGCGGCAGCCATTGGAGGTGGTGTATCGGTTGCTAAGGCGCAGCGTCCTTGGAAGGCTGTAGTCGGGCCGTGAACGTCGCCTCCATCTCAAATCGAGTTATCCCCCGCCTCTCATCGAAAGATCGGGAATCAAACCCTAGCGGGTCGCCATTAGCACCGGTTCGGGATGTTTTGCGCCGAAGTTCGTGCAGTATCGAAATGGTCTTAAACAACCCAAAACATGAGTTTGGGGTACAATGGGGTGGATCGGATGCGTTCGCGGCGTAAAATTCCGATACGACTTCGTTGCAGGAACTTGTGCATTAATGGCACTAATTTGGCCCGTCCAGCACCAAAGTTCGTGCAGTAAGAAAACGGTCTGAAATGCCCCAAAACATGTGTTCGGGGTCCAATGGCGTGGATCGTGTGCGTTCGTTGCGGAAAATTCCGACGTCACGTCGTTGCACGAACTTGTGCATTAATGGCACCGGTTCGGCCCATTTTGCACCCAAGTTCGTGCAGTAACGAAAAGGTCCGAAACGCCCCAAAACATGAGTTTGGGGTCCAATGGGGTGGATGTGGTGCGTTCGTTGGAAAAAATTCCGAAGCGACTTCGTAGCACGAACTCTTGCATTAATTGTACCGGTTTGGCCCGTTTTGCAACGAAGTTCGTGAAATAACGAAACGGTCTGAAACGCCGAAAACATGAGTTTGGGGTCCAATGGCGTGGATCGGGTGCGTTCGTTGCGAAAACTTCTGATGCGACTTGGTCGCACGAACTTGTGCATTCATGGCACCAGTTCGGCCTGTTTTGCACCGAAGTTCATGCAATAGCGAAATGGTGTGAAACGCTCCGAAACATGAGTTTGGGGTCCAATGGCGTGGATCGGGAGCGTGATGAGGACACCAACACCAACGATACATCCACTCCGACACAAGTACCTATTGCTGGTCCTATTACTCGTGCTCATGCGCATCAACTTAATCATCAGGTGAGTTCAAATCTAAGCTCATGTGCATCATGTTTAGACCATGGAGACCCGTGTACTCTTGTTTTGCTTAGGAACCAAGGAGGCGGCCGAAAGGGAAATGGATTCGCGCAAGCTGGATTCGGACTGCAGAACAGTACCAACTTGTGACGGACACCACGGTCGCATATAAACTCGGATTGGGGCGTTCAAGTACTTCGTGGAAAGCTTATGAAGTCTTCTTTCAAACGTACCGAGCCATATATATTACGAGTCGGCCGCAATCGTTAAATTAATACAGAGTCCGTTTCTGCCCATGGTGCTGCGTCACCCTGTTTTGGTCCAATGGGCCGTGTATCAAGTTGAGTCCATTACGGACGCGTCCTAGGGTTGGAGTACGACCCCAACACCCCTGTGGTCGTCCTCCCACGTACTTATACCCCTTAGCCGCCGCCAAGGATGCTTGGGTTTTGTTTAGATCAAGTTTAGCCTTCGCTACTTGCTTGCAAGCGCGCGTGCTGGATCAGCCGCCCGTCTTCTTGTCTTTGGAACCCCACCATTATTGAGATTGCGTGTGAAACCTTCATTTATATCTAGTAAATTCAGTACTTGTCATACTTGTTCTTGCTAGTTCTTCGATTGCTTGCAGGACGAGTGCCCTAGTGGCCGGGTGCCGCGCTCCACAAGATCGCGACAGCCATTGGAGGGGGTGTATCGGTTGCTAAGGCGCAGCTTGGAAGGCTGTAGTCGGGCCGTGAACGTCGCCTCCATCGACCAATCGAGTTATCCACGCCTCTCATCGAAAGATCGGGAATCAAACCCTAGCGCGTCGCCATTAGTTGGTAATCAGAGCAAGGTTTATCGGTGAGAGACTTCTAATTCTTCGCTGTTTTATTTTTCCTATAGTCCAGAAAAGCCAAAAAAAATAGTAGATTAGTTTACCTTCAGTCCTATAAACTCGTTTGAGCCTTTGCTAGCACTGCTTAGTTAGGGCTTGTTGAATTTTCGGTTGCATCGGTTGCGTCGAGTTGCTGGTCTTAGTTTTAGTCCTTTAGAGTTTCGAGTTCTTGTCACGTTCTAGTCACAACCGTGCGCTACCATACATACTCCGTGTTGGTGGAATCCGAGTCCATATTCGTGTTCAAGTCCGAGTTAGATTCTGTGTTGGTTTGTGACCGAATCGCAGGCGGTGCTGTGATTCGAGTAGGGATCGATTTCCTAGTCCCAATTGGTTATTGTGCCGTGTTATAAAATTCCATTGCTTTTCGCACTTGTACTGCATATTTAGTAACGCTCCAGAAAGGCAGAAGTAGTCTCGGCTTACTCAAACCACAACTTTTCACGAATACATATAGCCTCGGCTTACTCCAGAGAGAGAGAGAGAAAAAAGTTTGTGTGCTGTGTGGCTCTTTTGAAGTCTTTTAGGTTATATAATCAGTTTTGAGGATCCCCTGAAAAAAAAAGAAAAAAAAAGGAAAAAAAAAGAAGGAAAAAAAAGAAAGGAAAAAAAAGAAAAAAAAAGAAGAAGAAGAAAAAGAGGGGAAGAAAAAGGGGTTGTTCTTTGTGCATCTTTTTTGTTCTTCGGTGGTGTCTCGTGACTTCATTTGTGTCCAGGCTCGCGTCTCTAGCACGGTCTAGGCTAGGACCAGCATAGTACCGCCGTTGAACGATTTTTCAGCTTGCTTTTGTAACTAACGTGGTGCTAGTTCATCCTTATTTCAGCCCACCTATAGCTCCACATATCCGACTACAGCTTGACAGGTCCTGTTGTTGCGGCACCGATACACTTCATCCCACGGTTGCAGACTTGTTGGTTGCCGTCCCCTCCTGTTGAGCAAGGTAAGAATTGGTAAGACCTTGTGTAACAGGTTGAGTGTGAGCGCCTTGCAGTAGCTACATCCCATTAGTTGTAGGATCTTATTTCTTCACCTATTTTCGTGTTTCCTTTGTTCATCTAACCATGACAGGATCAGAGGGTGATGGGAGTTTAGGTCACTCTCCTCGTACAAAGGGAATCATACAACATTTTGAAAATAAGATGAGGAGGCATGTAGATGGGCTTGCTGAAGATATTCTTGTGTCAAATGATAAGATTGGGCAGTTGGAGGCCACGCAGCTTGCCACCAACACCAAGCTTACAAGGCTGGAGACGTCGGTCGCTCATATTGACCAAAGCCTTGCTGCTCTTTTGAGGCGTTTTGATGAGATGCATGCCAGAACTGCAAATGGGCATGAGGGAGAAAATAAGAAGGATGAGCGTGTCGAGGATAATTGGGATGATTATGTCGCTGATACTGAACTAGATGACCAAGATGCTCCTAGTCGCCGACGACTGCGAACTAATCGGAGAGGTATGGGTGGACATCGACGACGTGAGGTACATAATAATGATGATGCTTTCAGTAAAATAAAATTTAAGATACCTTCTTTCGATGGAAAATACGATCCTGATGCATACATTACTTGGGAAATTGCTGTTGATCAAAAGTTTGCATGTCATGAATTTCCAGAGAATATACGTGTTAGGGCCGCTACTAGTGAATTTACTGATTTTGCCTCTGTTTGGTGGATAGAACATGCTAAGAAAAATCCTAATAATATTCCACAAACCTGGGATGCCTTGAAACGGGTCATGCGGGCTAGATTTGTTCCTTCTTACTATGCGCGTGATCTGTTACATAGATTGCAACAATTGAGACAGGGCAATAAAAGTGTAGAAGAATACTATCAGGAATTACAAATGGGTGTGTTGCGTTCTAATTTAGTGGAGGATGAGGAACCTGCTATGGCTAGATTTTTAGGAGGTTTGAATCGAGAAATTCAGGACATTCTTGCTTATAAAGATTATACTAACGTAACCCGTTTGTTCCATCTTGCTTGTAAAGCTGAAAGGGAAGTGCTGGGACGACGTGCTAGTACAAGAACTAATATTTCTGCAGGAAAACCTTCATCATGGCAGCCGCGCACATCTACCTCATTGACCGGACGAGCTCCTGCACCTTCTACATTCCCGAGTCGGTCGACAATACCCGCTCCATCCAACGATAAGACACGTGCTCCCCCGACAAATTCAGCAACCACGACTGTCCAGAAACCAGCCACGAGTGCATCTTCGGTTGCCTCCACGGGAAGGACAAGAGATATTCAGTGCCATCGATGCAAGGGCTTTGGCCACGTGCAACGTGACTGCCCTAACAAGCGCGTTTTGGTGGTCAAAGGAGATGGTGGGTATTCCTCTGCTAGTGATTTTGATGAAGATACACTTGCTTTGCTTGCTGCTGACCATGCAGGTACTAAGGAACAACCAGAAGAACAGATTGGTGCAGAGGATGCAGATCATTATGAGAGCCTCATTGTGCAGCGTGTACTTAGTGCACAAATGGAAAAGGCGGAGCAAAATCAACGGCATACACTGTTCCAAACAAAGTGTGTTATTAAAGAGCGTTCATGCCGTTTGATAATTGATGGAGGTAGCTGCAACAACTTGGCTAGCAGCGATATGGTCGAGAAGCTTGCACTTACAACAAAACCGCACCCACATCCATATCACATTCGGTGGCTCAACAATAGTGGTAAGGTCAAGGTAACGAGATTGGTACGAATTAATTTCGCTATTGGTTCATATCATGATGTTGTTGAATGCGATGTTGTGCCTATGGAAGCTTGTCATATTCTGCTAGGTAGACCATGGCAATTTGATACCGATAGCATGCATCATGGTAGATCAAATCAATATTCTCTTATACATCATGATAAGAAAATCGTTTTGCTTCCTATGTCACCTGAATCTATTGTGCGTGATGATGTTGCTAAAGCTAAGAGAACTAAAGCTGAGATCGATAAGAATGCCAAATCTGTTAGTAGCAGGGAAGATGAGATAAGATTGAAAGGACATTGCTTGCTTGCTACTAAGTCTGATATTAATGAATTGATTGCTTCCACTTCTGTTGCCTATGCTTTGGTGTGCAAGAATGCTTTGATTTCAGTTCACGATATGCAGCATTCTTTGCCCCCGGCTGTTGCTAACCTTTTGCAGGAGTATTCTGATGTGTTTCCAAGTGAGATACCAGCGGGGCTGCCACCAATACGAGGGATTGAGCACCAAATTGACCTTATTCCTGGTGCATCATTGCCAAACCGTGCGCCATACAGGACAAATCCGGAAGAAACTAAGGAAATTCAGCGACAAGTGCAAGAACTACTCGACAAAGGTTATGTGCGTGAGTCTCTTAGTCCTTGTGCTGTTCCAGTTATTTTAGTGCCTAAAAAGGATGGAACATGGCGTATGTGTGTTGATTGTAGGGCTATTAATAATATCACAATTCGATATCGACACCCTATCCCTCGTTTGGATGATATGCTTGATGAATTGAGTGGTGCTATTGTGTTTTCCAAAGTTGATTTGCGTAGTGGGTACCACCAGATTCGTATGAAATTGGGAGATGAATGGAAAACTGCTTTCAAAACTAAGTTCGGGTTATATGAGTGGTTAGTCATGCCTTTTGGGTTAACTAATGCACCGAGTACTTTCATGAGATTAATGAATGAGGTTCTGCGTGCTTTCATTGGAAAATTTGTTGTTGTCTACTTTAATGATATATTGATTTACAGCAAATCTTTCGATGAACATCTTGATCACTTACGTGCTGTTTTTAATGCTTTACGAGATGCAGGTTTATTTGGTAACCTTGAGAAGTGCACCTTTTGCACCGATCGAGTGTCTTTTCTTGGCTATGTCGTGACTCCACAGGGAATCGAGGTTGATCAAGCCAAGGTGGAAGCTATACATGGATGGCCTATACCGAAGACTATCACGCAAGTGCGGAGTTTCCTAGGACTTGCTGGTTTCTATCGTCGTTTTGTGAAGGACTTCAGCACCATTGCCGCGCCTTTGAATGAGCTTACAAAGAAGGGAGTGCCTTTTAGTTGGGGTAAAACACAAGAGAACTCCTTCAACACGCTGAAAGATAAGTTGACACATGCACCTCTCCTCCAACTCCCTGATTTTAATAAAACCTTTGAGCTTGAATGTGATGCTAGTGGCATTGGTTTGGGTGGTGTTTTGTTACAAGAAGGCAAACCTATTGCTTATTTCAGTGAAAAATTGAGCGGGCCTGTTCTGAATTATTCTACTTATGATAAGGAATTGTATGCTCTTGTTCGCACATTAGAAACATGGCAGCATTATCTATGGCCCAAAGAGTTTGTTATTCATTCAGATCATGAATCTTTAAAACATATTCGTAGTCAAGGAAAATTGAACCGTAGACATGCTAAGTGGGTTGAATTTATTGAATCTTTTCCTTATATTATTAAGCACAAGAAAGGGAAAGAGAATATAATTGCTGATGCATTGTCTAGGAGATACACCTTGTTGAACCAACTTGATTACAAAATATTTGGATTGGAAACGATTAAAGATCAATATGTTAATGATGCTGATTTTAAAGATGTGTTGCTGCATTGTAAAGAGGGGAAGGGATGGAACAAATTCATCGTTAGTGATGGGTTTGTCTTTAGAGCTAACAAGCTATGCATTCCAGCAAGCTCCGTTCGCTTGTTATTGTTGCAGGAAGCGCATCGAGGTGGCTTAATGGGGCATTTTGGAGCAAAGAAAACGGAAGATATACTTGCTGGTCATTTCTTTTGGCCAAAGATGAGAAGAGATGTGGAGAGATTTGTTGCTCGCTGCACGACATGTCAAAAGGCTAAATCACGATTGAATCCACATGGTTTGTATTTGCCTCTACCTGTTCCTAGTGCTCCTTGGGAAGATATTTCTATGGATTTTGTGTTAGGATTGCCTAGGACTAGGAAGGGACGTGATAGTGTGTTTGTGGTTGTTGATAGATTTTCTAAGATGGCCCATTTCATACCTTGTCATAAAACTGATGATGCTTCTCACATTGCTGATTTGTTCTTTCGGGAAATTGTTCGTTTGCATGGTGTGCCCAACACAATTGTTTCTGATCGTGATGCTAAATTTCTTAGTTATTTTTGGAAGACTTTATGGGCTAAATTGGGAACTAAATTGTTGTTTTCTACTACATGTCATCCGCAAACTGATGGTCAAACTGAAGTGGTTAATAGGACTTTGTCTACTATGTTAAGGGCTGTTTTAAAGAAGAACATTAAGATGTGGGAAGATTGTTTGCCTCATATTGAATTCGCTTATAATCGATCGCTGCATTCTACTACAAAGATGTGCCCATTTCAGATTGTATATGGTTTCTTGCCTCGTGCTCCTATTGATTTAATGCCTTTGCCATATTCTGAAAAAACGAATTTTGATGCTACTAAGCGTGCCGAATTGATGTTAAAACTGCATGAAACAACTAAAGAAAACATAGAGCGCATGAATTCTAAATACAAGATTGCTGGTGATAAAGGTAGGAAGGAACTAAAGTTTGAACCTGGAGATTTAGTTTGGCTGCATTTGAGAAAGGAAAGGTTTCCTGAATTGAGAAAATCTAAATTGCTACCTCGGGCTGATGGACCATTTAAAGTGCTAGAGAAAGTCAATGATAATGCATATAAGCTCGATCTGCCTGCGGATTTTGGGGTTAGTCCCACATTTAACATTGCAGATTTGAAGCCATATTTGGGAGAGGAAGATGAGCTTGAGTCGAGTGATGTGAACCCGCTAGGGTTTGTTCCCGATCTTTCGATGAGAGACGGGGGATAACTCGATTTGAGATGGAGGCGACATTCACGGCCCGACTACAGCCTTCCAAGGACGCTGCGCCTTAGCAACCGATACACCACCTCCAATGGCTGCCGCGATCTTGTGGAGCGCGACACCCGGCCACTAGGGCACCTGTCCTGCAAGCAATCGAAGAACCAGCAAGAACAAGTAGAACAAGCAACTCAATTGCAAATATGGAGATAATAACCAATCTGGAATCAACAAGGTGGGGTTCCGAATCGAGTAGAACGGATGGTCTAGTCGACACACGCGTCTACAAGGAAGTAGCAATGGCTAAACTTTCAACAAAACAAAAACCCCCCATCTGTTCATGGCGGCTCTAACCCTTATTAATACCTAGGAGGACGACCAAGAGGGTGTTTGAGTCGCACTCCAACCCTAGGACGCGTCCCTAATGGACCCGACTTGATACAAAGCCCATCGGGCCAAATTAAGATGTCGCAGCACCTTTAGACAGAAAACCAGTCGGTAGTATTTTGGTCATTGCGGACGAATCAGGAGAGATATGGACTTGAGTCCGGATCCATATGAAACTAGACTTCATAAGCTTTCCACGAAGTACTTGAACGTCCCTATCCGAGTCCGTATGCAACCGTGGTGTCCGTCACAAGTTGGTGCTGTTCTGCAGTCCGAATCCAGCCTCCAAAACGTGTTGGACATGGACTCTTTCTTTCCTTGCACCAAAAGTGACGTGGTGGCCTGATAGAGAACATTGGGAAGACTTAGGCTTGGTCCCCAATCAACTTCTTTGGTCCTCCATACCTTCCATGTGTGTTTATTACATGTGGGTGTATCCATTCTGGTGATGTCCACATCATCGAGGACGACTCAAATGCAAGAAGGGGAGGATGATGAGGACACCAACACCAACGATACATCCACTCCGACACAAGTACCTATTGCTGGTCCTATTACTCGTGCTCATGCGCATCAACTTAATCATCAGGTGAGTTCAAATCTAAGCTCATGTGCATCATGTTTAGACCATGGAGACCCGTGTACTCTTGTTTTGCTTAGGAACCAAGGAGGCGGCCGAAAGGGAAACGGATTCGCGCAAGCTGGATTCGGACTGCAGAACAGTACCAACTTGTGACGGACACCACGGTCGCATATAAACTCGGATTGGGGCGTTCAAGTACTTCGTGGAAAGCTTATGAAGTCTTCTTTCAAACGGATCCGGCCTCATAGCCATATATATTACGAGTCGGCCGCAATCGTTAAATTAATACAGAGTCCGTTTCTGCCCATGGTGCTGCGTCACCCTGTTTTGGTCCAATGGGCCGTGTATCAAGTTGAGTCCATTACGGACGCGTCCTAGGGTTGGAGTACGACCCCAACACCCTTGTGGTCGTCCTCCCACGTACTTATACCCCTTAGCCGCCGCCAAGGATGCTTGGGTTTTGTTTAGATCAAGTTTAGCCTTCGCTACTTGCTTGCAAGCGCGCGTGCTGGATCAGCCGCCCGTCTTCTTGTCTTTGGAACCCCACCATTATTGAGATTGCGTGTGAAACCTTCATTTATATCTAGTAAATTCAGTACTTGTCATACTTGTTCTTGCTAGTTCTTCGATTGCTTGCAGGACGAGTGCCCTAGTGGCCGGGTGCCGCGCTCCACAAGATCGCGACAGCCATTGGAGGGGGTGTATCGGTTGCTAAGGCGCAGCTTGGAAGGCTGTAGTCGGGCCGTGAACGTCGCCTCCATCGACCAATCGAGTTATCCACGCCTCTCATCGAAAGATCGGGAATCAAACCCTAGCGGGTCGCCATTAGAGCGTTTATTGGGTAATGTTCCCACGCGACATCGTTGCACGAACTTGTGCATTAATGGCACCAATTCGGCAAATTTTGCAACGAAGTTCGTGAAATAACGAAACGGTCTGAAACGCCGAAAACATGAGTTTGGGGTCCAATGGCGTTGATCGGGTGCGTTCGTTGCCAAAACTTCTTATGCGACTTGGTCGCACGAACTTGTGCATTCATGGCACCAGTTCGGCCTGTTTTGCACCGAAGTTCATGCAATAGCGAAATGGTGTGAAACGCCACGAAACATGAGTTTGGAGTCCAATGGCGTGGATCGTGTGCGTTCGGTTCGGAAAATTCCGACGCCACGCCGTTGCACGAACTTTTCCATTAATGGCACCGGTTCGGCTCACTTTGCACCCATGTTCGTGCAGTAAGGAAACGGTCCGAACGCCCTAAAACATGAGTTTGGGGTCCAATGGGGTGGATCGGGTGCGTTCGCTGCGTAAAATTCCGAAACGACTTCGTTGCACGAACTTGTGCATTAATGGCACCAATTTAGCCCGTTTTGCACCGAAGTTCGTGCAATAACAAAACGGTTTGAAACGCCCCAAAACATGAGTTTGGGGTCCAATGGCGTGGATCGTGTGCGTTCGTTGCGGTAAATTCTGACGCCACGTCGTTGCACGAACTTGTGCATTAATGGCACCGGTTCGGCCCATTTTGCACCCAAGTTCGTGCAGTAAGGAAACGGTCCGAAACGCCCTAAAACATGAGTTTGGGGTCCAATGGGGTGGATCGGGTGCGTTCGCTGCGTAAAATTCCGGTACGACTTTGTTGCACGAGCTTGTGCATTAATGGCAGCAATTCGGCCCGTCCTACACCGAAGTTCGTGCAATAACAAAATGGTCTGAAACGCCCCAAAACATGAGTTTGGGGTCCAATGGCGTGGATTGTGTGCGCTCGTTGCGGAAAATTCCGACGCCACGTCGCTGCATGAACTTGTGCGTTAGTGGCACCGTTTCGGCCCATTTTGCACCCAAGTTCGTGCCGTAACGAAACGGTCCAAAACGCCCTAAAACATGAGTTTGGGGTCCAATGTGGTGGATCTTGTGCGTCCACTGGACAAAGTTCCGAAGCGACTTCGTGGCACGAACTCTTGCATTAATGGCACCGGTTCGGCCCGTTTTGCAACGAAGTTCGTGAAATAACAAAACGGTATAAAACGCCGAAAACATGAGTTTGGGGTCCAATGGCGTGGATCGGGTGCGTTCGTTGCGAAAACTTCTAATGCGACTTCGTCGCACAAACTTGTGCATTCATGGCACCGGTTCGGCCTTTTTTTTCCCGAAGTTCATGCAATAGCGAAATGGTGTGAAACGCCCCGAAACATGAGTTTGGGGTCCAATGGCGTGGATCGGGAGCGTTTGTTGCGTAAAGTTCCCACGCGACTTCGTTGCTCGAACTTGTGCATTTATGGCATGGATTCGGCCAATTTTGCACCGAAGTTCGGGGAGTAACGAAACCATCGGAAACGCCGCAAAAGATGAGTTTAGGGTCTAATAGGGTGGATCGGGTGCGTTCGTCGCGAAAAATTTCGACACGACTTCATCGCACAAACTTATGCATTAATGGCACCGGTTCAGGATGTTTTGCGCCGAAGTTCGTGCAGTAACGAAATGGTCTTAAACAACCCAAAACATGAGTTTGGGGTACAATGGGGTGGATCGGATGCGTTCGCGGCGTAAAATTCCGATACGACTTCGTTGCAGGAACTTGTGCATTAATGGCACTAATTTGGCCCGTCCAGCACCAAAGTTCGTGCAGTAAGAAAACGGTCTGAAACGCCCCAAAACATGTGTTCGGGGTCCAATGGCGTGGATCGTGTGCGTTCGTTGCGGAAAATTCCGACGTCACGTCGTTGCACGAACTTGTGCATTAATGGCACCGCTTCGGCCCATTTTGCACCCAAGTTCGTGCAGTAACGAAAAGGTCTGAAACGCCCCAAAACATGAGTTTGGGGTCCAATGGGGTGGATGTGGTGCGTTCGTTGGAAAAAATTCCGAAGCGACTTCGTAGCACGAACTCTTGCATTAATTGTACCGGTTCGGCCCGTTTTGCAACGAAGTTCGTGAAATAACGAAACGGTCTGAAACGCCGAAAACATGAGTTTGGGGTCCAATGGCGTGGATCGGGTGCGTTCGTTGTGAAAACTTCTGATGCGACTTGGTCGCACGAACTTGTGCATTCATGGCACCAGTTCGGCCTGTTTTGCACCGAAGTTCATGCAACAGCGAAATGGTGTGAAACGCCCCGAAACATGAGTTTGGGGTCCAATGGCGTGGATCGGGAGCGTTTATTGGGAAATGTTCCCACGCGACGTCGTTGCACGAACTTGTGCATTAATGGCACCAATTCGGCAAATTTTGCACCGAAGTTTGTGCAATAAGAAAACGGTCTGAAACGCCCCAAAACATGAGTTTGGGGTCCAATGGCGTGGATCGTGTGCGTTCGGTTCGGAAAATTCCGACGCCACGCCGTTGCACGAACTTGTCCATTAATGGCACCGGTTCGGCTCATTTTGCACCCATGTTTGTGCAGTAAGGAAACGGTCCGAACGCCCTAAAACATGAGTTTGGGGTCCAATGGGGTGGATGTGGTGCGTTCGTTGGAAAAAATTCCGAAGCGACTTCGTAGCACGAACTCTTGCATTAATTGTACCGGTTCGGCCCGTTTTGCAACGAAGTTCGTGAAATAACGAAACGGTCTGAAACGCCGAAAACATGAGTTTGGGGTCCAATGGCGTTGATCGGGTGCGTTCGTTGCGAAAACTTCTTATGCGACTTGGTCGCACGAACTTGTGCATTCATGGCACCAGTTCGGCCTGTTTTGCACCGAAGTTCATGCAATAGCGAAATGGTGTGAAACGCCCCGAAACATGAGTTTGGGGTCCAATGGCGTGGATCGGGAGTGTTTGTTGCGTAAAGATCCCACGCGACTTCGTTGCTCGAACTTGTGCATTTATGGCATGGATTCGGCCAATTTTGCACCGAAGTTCGGGGAGTAATGAAACCATCGGAAACGCCGCAAAACATGAGTTTAGGGTCTAATAGGGTGGATCGGGTGCGTTCGTCGCGAAAAATTTCGACGCGACTTCATCGCACAAACTTATGCATTAATGGCACTGGTTCGGGATGTTTTGCGCCGAAGTTCGTGCAGTATCGAAATGGTCTTAAACAACCCAAAACATGAGTTTGGGGTACAATGGGGTGGATCGGATGCGTTCGCGGCGTAAAATTCCGATACAACTTCGTTGCAGGAACTTGTGCATTAATGGCACTAATTTGGCCCGTCCAACACCGAAGTTCGTGCAGTAAGAAAACGGTCTGAAATGCCCCAAAACATGTGTTCGGGGTCCAATGGCGTGGATCGTGTGCGTTCGGTTCGGAAAATTCCGACGCCACGCCGTTCCACCGAAGTTCGTGCAATAGCGAAATGGTGTGAAACGCCACGAAACATGAGTTTGGGGTCCAATGGCGTGGATCGTGTGCGTTCGGTTCGGAAAATTCCGACGCCACGCCGTTGCACGAACTTTTCCATTAATGGCACCGGTTCGGCTCACTTTGCACCCATGTTCGTGCAGTAAGGAAACGGTCCGAACGCCCTAAAACATGAGTTTGGGGTCCAATGGGGTGGATCGGGTGCGTTCGTTGCGTAAAATTCCGATACGACTTCGTTGCACGAACTTGTGCATTAATGGCACCAATTCGGCCCGTCCTGCACCGAAGTTCGTGCAATAACAAAACAGTCTGAAACGCCCCAAAACATGAGTTTGGGGTCCAATGGCGTGGATCGTGTGCGTTCGTTGCGGAAAATTTCGACGCCACGCCGTTGCACGAACTTGTGCATTAATGGCACCGGTTCGGCCCATTTTGCACCCTAGTTCGTGCAGTAAGGAAACGGTCCGAAACGCCCTAAATCATGAGTTTGGGGTCCAATGGGGTGGATCGGGTGCGTTCGCAGTGTAAAATTCCGATACGACTTTGTTGCACGAGCTTGTGCATTAATGGCACCAATTCGGCCCGTCCTACACCGAAGTTCGTGCAATAAGAAAACGGTCTGAAATGCCCCAAAATATGAGTTTGAGATCCAATGGCGTGGATTGTGTGCGCTCGTTGCGGAAAATTCCGACGCCACGTCGCTGCATGAACTTGTGCGTTAGTGGCACCGTTTCGGCCCATTTTGCACCCAAGTTCGTGCCGTAACGAAACGGTCCAAAACGCCCTAAAACATGAGTTTGGGGTCCAATGTGGTGGATCGGGTGCGTTCGCTGCGTAAAATTCCGATACGACTTCGTTGCACGAACTTGTGCATTAATGGCACTAATTCGGCCCGTCCAGCACCAAAGTTCGTGGAATAAGAAAACGGTCTGAAATGCCCCAAAACATGAGTTTGAGGTCCAATGGCGTGGATCGTGTGCGTTCGTTGCGGTAAATTCTGACGCCACGTCGTTGCACGAACTTGTGCATTAATGGCACCGGTTCGGCCCATTTTGCACCCAAGTTCGTGCAGTAAGGAAACGGTCCGAAATGCCCTAAAACATGAGTTTGGGGTCCAATGGGGTGGATCGGGTGCGTTCGCTGCGTAAAATTCCGATACGACTTTGTTGCACGAGCTTTTGCATTAATGGCAGCAATTCGGCCCGTCCTACACCGAAGTTCGTGCAATAACAAAATGGTCTGAAACGCCCCAAAACATGAGTTTGGGGTCCAATGGCGTGGATCGTGTGCGTTCGTTGCGGTAAATTCTGAAGCCACATTGTTGCACGAACTTGTGCATTAATGGCACCGGTTCGGCCCATTTTGCACCCAAGTTCGTGCAGTAAGGAAACGGTCCGAAACGCCCTAAAACATGAGTTTGGGGTCCAATGGGGTGGATCGGGTGCATTCGCTGCGTAAAATTCCGATACGACTTTGTTGTACGAGTTTGTGCATTAATGGCAGCAATTCGGCCCGTCCTACACCGAAGTTCGTGCAATAACAAAATAGTCTGAAACGCTCCAAAACATGAGTTTGGGGTCCAATGGCGTGGATCGTGTGCGTTCGTTGCGGTAATATCTGAAGCCACATCGTTGCACGAACTTGTGCATTAATGGCAACGGTTCGGCTCATTTTGCACCCAAGTTCGTGCATTAAGGAAACGGTCCGAAACGCCATTAAACATGAGTTTGGGGTCCAATGGCGTGGATCGGGAGCGTTTGTTGCGTAAAGTTCCCACGCGACTTCGTTGCTCGAACTTGTGCATTAATGGCATCGATTCGGCCAATTTTGCACCGAAGTTCGGGGAGTAACGAAACCATCGGAAACGCCGCAAAACATGAGTTTAAGGTCTAATAGGGTGGATCGGGTGCGTTCGTCGCGAAAAATTTCTACGCGACTTCGTCGCACAAACTTGTGTACTAATGGCACCGGTTCGGGCCGTTTTGCGCCGAAGTTCGTGCAATTTCGAAATGGTCTTAAACAACCCAAAACATGAGTTTGGGGTCCAATGGGGTGGATCGGATGCGTTCGTGGCGTAAAATTCCGATACGACTTCGTTGCAGGAACTTGTGCATTAATGGCACCAATTCGGCCCGTCCAGCACCGAAGTTCGTGCAATAAGAAAACGGTCTGAAACGCCCCAAAACATGAGTTTGGGGTCCAATGGCGTGGATCGTGTGCGTTCGTTGGAAAAAATTCCGATGCGACTTCGTGGCACGAACTCTTGCGTTAATGGCACCGGCTCAGCCCGTTTCGCAACGAAGTTCGTGAAATAACGAAACGGTCTGAAACACTAAAAACATGAGTTTGGGGTCCAATGGCGTGGATCGGGTGCGTTCGTTGCGAAAACTTCTGATGCGACTTCGTCGCACGAACTTGTGCATTCATGGCACCGGTTCGGCCTGTTATGCACCGAAGTTCATGCAATAGCGAAATTGTGTGAAACGCCCCGAAACATGAGTTTGGGGTTCAATGGCGAGGATCAGGAGCGTTTGTTGTGTAAAGTTCCCACGCGACGTCGTTGCACGAACTTGTGCATTAATTGCATGGGTTCGGCCAATTTTGCACCAAAGTTCAGGGAGTAACGAAACCATCGAAAACGCCGCAAAACATGAGTTTAGGGTCCAATAGGTTGGATCGGGTGCGTTCATCGCGAAAAATTTCGACGCGACTTCGTCGCCCAAACTTGTGCATTAATGGCACCGGTTCGGGCCGTTCTGCGCCGAAGTTCGTGCAGTATCGAAATGGTCTTAAACACCCCAAAACATGAGTATGGGTTCCAATGGGGTAGATCGGGTGCGTTCGCTATGTAAAATTCCGATAGGACTTGGTTGCACGAACTTGTGCATTAATGGCACCAATTCGGCCCGTCCTGCACCGAAGTTCATGCAATAAGAAAACGGTGCGAAACGCCCCAAAACATGAGTTTGGGGTCCAATGGCGTGGATCGTGTGCGTTCGTTGCGGAAAATTTCGACGCCACGTCGTTGCACGAACTTGTGCATTAATGGCACCGGTTCGGGCCGTTTTGCGCCGAAGTTCGTGCAGTATCGAAATGGTCTTAAACACCCCAAAACATGAGTTTGGGGTCCAATGGGGTGGATCGGATGCATTCGCTGCGTAAAGTTCCAATACGACTTCGTTGCACGAACTTGTGCATTAATGGCACCAATTCGGCCCGTCCAGCACCGAAGTTCGTGCAATAAGAAAACGGTCTGAAACGCCCCAAAACATGAGTTTGGGTTCCAATGGCGTGGATCGTGTGCGTTCGTTGCGGAAAATTCCGACGCCATGTCGTTGCACGAACTTTTGCATTAGTGGCACCGATTCGGCCCATTTTGCACCCAAGTTCGTGCAGTAACGAAACGGTCCGAAACGCTCTAAAACATGAGTTTTGGGTCCAATGGGGTGAATCTGGTGCGTTCGTTGGAAAAAATTCCGATGCGACTTCGTGGCACGAACTCTGGCGTTAATGGCACCGGTTCGGCCCGTTTCGCAACGAAGTTCGTGAAATAACGAAACGGTCTGAAACACTGAAAACATGAGTTTGGGGTCCAATGGCGTTGATCGGGTGCGTTCGTTGCGCAAACTTCTGATGCGACTTCATCGCACGAACTTGTGCATTCATGGCACCGGTTCGGCCTGTTTTGCATGGAAGTTCATGCAATAGCGAAATGGTGTGAAACGCCCCGAAACATGAGTTTGGGGTCCAATGGCGAGGATCGGGAGCGTTTGTTGCGTAAAGTTCCCACGCGACGTCGTTGCACGAACTTGTGCATTAATTGCATGGGTTCGGCCAATTTTGCACCGAAGTTCGGGGAGTAACGAAACCATCGAAAACGCCGCAAAACATGAGTTTAGGGTCCAATAGGGTGGATCGGGTGCGTTCATCGCGAAAAATTTCGACGCGACTTCATCGCCCAAACTTGTGCATTAATGGCACCGGTTCGGGCCGTTCTGCGCCGACGTTCGTGCAGTATCGAAATGGTCTTAAACACCCCCAAAACATGAGTATGGGTTCCAATGGGGTAGATCGGGTGCGTTTGCTATGTAAAATTCCGATAGGACTTGGTTGCACGAACTTGTGCATTAATGGCACCAATTCGGCCCGTCCTGCACCGAAGTTCATGCAATAAGAAAACGGTGCGAAACGCCCCAAAACATGAGTTTGGGGTCCAATGGCGTGGATCGTGTGCGTTCGTTGCGGAAAATTTCGACGCCACGTCGTTGCACGAACTTGTGCATTAATGGCACCGGTTCGGGCCATTTTGCGCCGAAGTTCGTGCAGTATTGAAATGGTCTTAAACACCCCAAAACATGAGTTTGGGGTCCAATGGGGTGGATCGGATGCATTCGCTGCGTAAAGTTCCAATACGACTTCGTTGCATGAACTTGTGCATTAATGGCACCAATTCGGCCCGTCCAGCACCGAAGTTCGTTCAATAAGAAAACGGTCTGAAACGCCCCAAAACATGAGTTCGGGGTCCAATGGCGTCGATCGTGTGCGTTCGTTGCAGAAAATTCCGACGCCACGTCGTTGCACGAACTTGTGCATTAATGGCACCGGTTCGGCCCATTTTGCACCCAAGTTCGTGCAGTAAGGAAACGGTCCGAAACGCCATTAAACATGAGTTTGGGGTCGAACGGTGTGGATCGGGTGCGTTCGTTGCGTAAAGTTCCGACACCACGTCGTTGCACGAACTTCTCCATTAGTGGCACCGATTCGGCCCATTTTGCACCCAAGTTCGTGAAGTAACGAAACGGTCCGAAACGCCCTAAAACATGAGTTTGGGGTCCAATGGGGTGGATCTCGTGCGTTTGTTGGAAAAAATTCCGATGCGACTTCGTGGCACGAACTCTTGCGTTAATGGCACCGGTTCGGCCCGTTTCGCAACGAAGTTCGTGAAATAACGAAACGGTCTGAAACGCTGAAAATATGAGTTTGGGGTCCAATGGCGTGGATCGGGTGCGTTCGTTGCAAAAACTTCTGATGCACCTTGTTGCACGAACTTGTGTATTCATGGCACCGGTTCGACCTGTTTTGCACCGAAGTTCATGCAATAGCGAAATGGTGTGAAACGCCCCGAAACATGAGTTTGGGGTCCAATGGCGAGGATCGGGAGCGTTTGTTGCGTAAAGTTCCCACGCGACGTTGTTGCACGAACTTGTGCATTAATGGCATGGGTTCGGCCAATTTTGCACCAAAGTTCGGGGAGTAACGAAACCATCGGAAACGCCGCAAAACATGAGTTTAGGGTCCAATAGGGTGGATCGGGTGCGTTCATCGCGAAAAATTTCGACGCGACTTCGTCGCACAAGCTTGTGCATTAATGGCACCGGTTCGGGCCGTTTTGCGCTGAAGTTCATGCAGTATCGAAATGGTCTTATACACCCGAAAACATGAGTATGGGGTCCAAGGGGGTGGATCGGGTGCGTTCGCTGCGTAAAATTCCGATACGACTTAGTTGCACGAACTTGTGCATTAATGGCACCAATTCGGCCCGTCCAGCACCGAAGTTCGTGCAATAAGAAAACGGTCTGAAACGCCCCAAAACATGAGTTCGGGGTCCAATAGCGTGGTTCGTGTGTGTTCATTGCGGAAAATTCCGACGCCACGTCGTATTTTGCACCCAAGTTCGTGCAGTAAGGAAACGGTCCGAAAAGCCATTAAACATGAGTTTGGGGTCCAATGGCGAGGATCGGGAGCGTTTGTTGCGTAAAGTTCCCACGCGACGTCGTTGCACAAACTTGTGCATTAATGGCATGGGTTCGGCCAATTTTGCACCGAAGTTCGGGGAGTAACGAAACCATCGGAAACGCCGCAAAGCATGAGTTTAGGGTCAAATAGGGTGGATCGGGTGCGTTCATCGCGAAAAATTTCGAGGCGACTTCGTCGCACAAACTTGTGCATTAAGGGCACCGATTCGGCCCGTTTTGCGCCGAAGTTCGTGCAGTATCGAAATGGTCTTAAACACCCGAAAACATGAGTATGGGCTCCAAGGGGGTGGATCGGGTGCGTTCGCTGCGTAAAATTCCGATACGACTTCATTGCACGAACTTGTGCATTAATGGCACCAATTCAGCCCGTCCTGCACCGAAGTTCGTGCAATAAGAAAACGGTCTGAAATGCCCCAAAACATGAGTTTGGGGTCCAATGGCGTGAATCGTGTGCGTTCGTTGCAGAAAATTCCGACTCCACGTCATTGCACGAACTTGTGCATTAAAGGCACCAATTCGGCCCGTCCTGCACCGAAGTTCATGCAATAAGAAAACGGTCTCAAACGTCCCAAAACATGAGTTTGGGATCCAATGGCGTGGATCGTGTGCGTTTGTTGCGGAAAATTTCGACGTCACACCGTTGCACGAACTTGTGCATTAGTGGCACCGATTCGGCTCATTTTGCACCCAAGTTCGTGCAGTTACGAAACAGTCCAAAACGCCCTAAAACATAAGTTTGGGGTCCAGTGGGGTGGATCGGGTGCGTTCGTTGCGTAAAATTCCGATACGATTTCGTTGCACGAACTTGTGCATTAATGGCACGAATTCGGCCCGTCCTGCACCGAAGTTCGTGCAATAAGAAAACGGTCTGAAACGCCCCAAAACATGAGTTTGGGGTCCAATGGCGTGGATCGTGTGCGTTCGTTGCGGAAAATTTCGACGCCATGTCGTTGCACGAACTTGTGCATTAATGGCACCGGTTCGGGCCGTTTTGCGCCGAAGTTCGTGCAGTATCGAAATGGTCTTAAACACCCCAAAACATGAGTTTGGGGTCCAATGGGGTGGATCGGATGCGTTCGCTACGTAAAAATCCAATACGACTTCGTTGCACGAACTTGTGCATTAATGGCACCAATTCGGCCCGTCCAGCACCGAAGTTCGTGCAATAAGAAAACGGTCTGAAACGCCCCAAAACATGAGTTTGGGGTCCAATGGCGTGGATCGTGTGCGTTCGTTGGAAAAAATTCCGATGCGACTTCGTGGCACGAACTCTTGCGTTAATGGCACCGGCTCAGCCCGTTTCGCAACGAAGTTCGTGAAATAACGAAACGGTCTGAAACACTAAAAACATGAGTTTGGGGTCCAATGGCGTGGATCGGGTGCGTTCGTTGCGAAAACTTCTGATGCGACTTCGTCGCACGAACTTGTGCATTCATGGCACCGGTTCGGCCTGTTATGCACCGAAGTTCATGCAATAGCGAAATTGTGTGAAACGCCCCGAAACATGAGTTTGGGGTTCAATGGCGAGGATCAGGAGCGTTTGTTGTGTAAAGTTCCCACGCGACGTCGTTGCACGAACTTGTGCATTAATTGCATGGGTTCGGCCAATTTTGCACCAAAGTTCAGGGAGTAACGAAACCATCGAAAACGCCGCAAAACATGAGTTTAGGGTCCAATAGGTTGGATCGGGTGCGTTCATCGCGAAAAATTTTGACGCGACTTCGTCGCCCAAACTTGTGCATTAATGGCACCGGTTCGGGCCGTTCTGCGCCGAAGTTCGTGCAGTATCGAAATGGTCTTAAACACCCCAAAACATGAGTATGGGTTCCAATGGGGTAGATCGGGTGCGTTCGCTATGTAAAATTCCGATAGGACTTGGTTGCACGAACTTGTGCATTAATGGCACCAATTCGGCCCGTCCTGCACCGAAGTTCATGCAATAAGAAAACGGTGCGAAACGCCCCAAAACATGAGTTTGGGGTCCAATGGCGTGGATCGTGTGCGTTCGTTGCGGAAAATTTCGACGCCACGTCGTTGCACGAACTTGTGCATTAATGGCACCGGTTCGGGCCGTTTTGCGCCGAAGTTCGTGCAGTATCGAAATGGTCTTAAACACCCCAAAACATGAGTTTGGGGTCCAATGGGGTGGATCGGATGCATTCGCTGCGTAGAGTTCCAATACGACTTCGTTGCACGAACTTGTGCATTAATGGCACCAATTCGGCCCGTCCAGCACCGAAGTTCGTGCAATAAGAAAACGGTCTGAAACGCCCCAAAACATGAGTTTGGGTTCCAATGGCGTGGATCGTGTGCGTTCGTTGCGGAAAATTCCGACGCCATGTCGTTGCACGAACTTTTGCATTAGTGGCACCGATTCGGCCCATTTTGCACCCAAGTTCGTGCAGTAACGAAACGGTCCGAAACGCTCTAAAACATGAGTTTTGGGTCCAATGGGGTGAATCTGGTGCGTTCGTTGGAAAAAATTCCGATGCGACTTCGTGGCACGAACTCTGGCGTTAATGGCACCGGTTCGGCCCGTTTCGCAACGAAGTTCATGAAATAACGAAACGGTCTGAAACACTGAAAACATGAGTTTGGGGTCCAATGGCGTTGATCGGGTGCGTTCGTTGCGCAAACTTCTGATGCGACTTCATCGCACGAACTTGTGCATTCATGGCACCGGTTCGGCCTGTTTTGCATGGAAGTTCATGCAATAGCGAAATGGTGTGAAACGCCCCGAAACATGAGTTTGGGGTCCAATGGCGAGGATCGGGAGCGTTTGTTGCGTAAAGTTCCCACGCGACGTCGTTGCACGAACTTGTGCATTAATTGCATGGGTTCGGCCAATTTTGCACCGAAGTTCGGGGAGTAACGAAACCATCGAAAACGCCGCAAAACATGAGTTTAGGGTCCAATAGGGTGGATCGGGTGCGTTCATCGCGAAAAATTTCGACGCGACTTCATCGCCCAAACTTGTGCATTAATGGCACCGGTTCGGGCCGTTCTGCGCCGACGTTCGTGCAGTATCGAAATGGTCTTAAACACCCCCAAAACATGAGTATGGGTTCCAATGGGGTAGATCGGGTGCGTTTGCTATGTAAAATTCCGATAGGACTTGGTTGCACGAACTTGTGCATTAATGGCACCAATTCGGCCCGTCCTGCACCGAAGTTCATGCAATAAGAAAACGGTGCGAAACGCCCCAAAACATGAGTTTGGGGTCCAATGGCGTGGATCGTGTGCGTTCGTTGCGGAAAATTTCGACGCCACGTCGTTGCACGAACTTGTGCATTAATGGCACCGGTTCGGGCCATTTTGCGCCGAAGTTCGTGCAGTATTGAAATGGTCTTAAACACCCCAAAACATGAGTTTGGGGTCCAATGGGGTGGATCGGATGCATTCGCTGCGTAAAGTTCCAATACGACTTCGTTGCATGAACTTGTGCATTAATGGCACCAATTCGGCCCGTCCAGCACCGAAGTTCGTTCAATAAGAAAACGGTCTGAAACGCCCCAAAACATGAGTTCGGGGTCCAATGGCGTCGATCGTGTGCGTTCGTTGCAGAAAATTCCGACGCCACGTCGTTGCACGAACTTGTGCATTAATGGCACCGGTTCGGCCCATTTTGCACCCAAGTTCGTGCAGTAAGGAAACGGTCCGAAACGCCATTAAACATGAGTTTGGGGTCGAACGGTGTGGATCGGGTGCGTTCGTTGCGTAAAGTTCCGACACCACGTCGTTGCACGAACTTCTCCATTAGTGGCACCGATTCGGCCCATTTTGCACCCAAGTTCGTGAAGTAACGAAACGGTCCGAAACGCCCTAAAACATGAGTTTGGGGTCCAATGGGGTGGATCTCGTGCGTTTGTTGGAAAAAATTCCGATGCGACTTCGTGGCACGAACTCTTGCGTTAATGGCACCGGTTCGGCCCGTTTCGCAACGAAGTTCGTGAAATAACGAAACGGTCTGAAACGCTGAAAATATGAGTTTGGGGTCCAATGGCGTGGATCGGGTGCGTTCGTTGCAAAAACTTCTGATGCACCTTGTTGCACGAACTTGTGTATTCATGGCACCGGTTCGACCTGTTTTGCACCGAAGTTCATGCAATAGCGAAATGGTGTGAAACGCCCCGAAACATGAGTTTGGGGTCCAATGGCGAGGATCGGGAGCGTTTGTTGCGTAAAGTTCCCACGCGACGTTGTTGCACGAACTTGTGCATTAATGGCATGGGTTCGGCCAATTTTGCACCAAAGTTCGGGGAGTAACGAAACCATCGGAAACGCCGCAAAACATGAGTTTAGGGTCCAATAGGGTGGATCGGGTGCGTTCATCGCGAAAAATTTCGACGCGACTTCGTCGCACAAGCTTGTGCATTAATGGCACCGGTTCGGGCCGTTTTGCGCTGAAGTTCATGCAGTATCGAAATGGTCTTATACACCCGAAAACATGAGTATGGGGTCCAAGGGGGTGGATCGGGTGCGTTCGCTGCGTAAAATTCCGATACGACTTAGTTGCACGAACTTGTGCATTAATGGCACCAATTCGGCCCGTCCAGCACCGAAGTTCGTGCAATAAGAAAACGGTCTGAAACGCCCCAAAACATGAGTTCGGGGTCCAATAGCGTGGTTCGTGTGTGTTCATTGCGGAAAATTCCGACGCCACGTCGTATTTTGCACCCAAGTTCGTGCAGTAAGGAAACGGTCCGAAAAGCCATTAAACATGAGTTTGGGGTCCAATGGCGAGGATCGGGAGCGTTTGTTGCGTAAAGTTCCCACGCGACGTCGTTGCACAAACTTGTGCATTAATGGCATGGGTTCGGCCAATTTTGCACCGAAGTTCGGGGAGTAACGAAACCATCGGAAACGCCGCAAAGCATGAGTTTAGGGTCAAATAGGGTGGATCGGGTGCGTTCATCGCGAAAAATTTCGAGGCGACTTCGTCGCACAAACTTGTGCATTAAGGGCACCGATTCGGCCCGTTTTGCGCCGAAGTTCGTGCAGTATCGAAATGGTCTTAAACACCCGAAAACATGAGTATGGGCTCCAAGGGGGTGGATCGGGTGCGTTCGCTGCGTAAAATTCCGATACGACTTCATTGCACGAACTTGTGCATTAATGGCACCAATTCAGCCCATCCTGCACCGAAGTTCGTGCAATAAGAAAACGGTCTGAAATGCCCCAAAACATGAGTTTGGGGTCCAATGGCGTGAATCGTGTGCGTTCGTTGCAGAAAATTCCGACTCCACGTCATTGCACGAACTTGTGCATTAAAGGCACCAATTCGGCCCGTCCTGCACCGAAGTTCATGCAATAAGAAAACGGTCTCAAACGTCCCAAAACATGAGTTTGGGATCCAATGGCGTGCATCGTGTGCGTTTGTTGCGGAAAATTTCGACGTCACACCGTTGCACGAACTTGTGCATTAGTGGCACCGATTCGGCTCATTTTGCACCCAAGTTCGTGCAGTTACGAAACAGTCCAAAACGCCCTAAAACATAAGTTTGGGGTCCAGTGGGGTGGATCGGGTGCGTTCGTTGCGTAAAATTCCGATACGATTTCGTTGCACGAACTTGTGCATTAATGGCACGAATTCGGCCCGTCCTGCACCGAAGTTCGTGCAACAAGAAAACGGTCTGAAACGCCCCAAAACATGAGTTTGGGGTCCAATGGCGTGGATCGTGTGCGTCCGTTGCGGAAAATTTCGACGCCATGTCGTTGCACGAACTTGTGCATTAATGGCACCGGTTCGGGCCGTTTTGCGCCGAAGTTCGTGCAGTATCGAAATGGTCTTAAACACCCCAAAACATGAGTTTGGGGTCCAATGGGGTGGATCGGATGCGTTCGCTACGTAAAAATCCAATACGACTTCGTTGCACGAACTTGTGCATTAATGGCACCAATTCGGCCCGTCCAGCACCGAAGTTCGTGCAATAAGAAAACGGTCTGAAATGCCCCAAAACATGAGTTTGGGTTCCAATGGCGTGGATCGTGTGCGTTCGTTGCGGAAAATTCCGACGCCACGTCGTTGCACGAACTTTTGCATTAGTGGCACCGATTCGGCCCATTTTGCACCCAAGTTCGTGCAGTAACGAAACGGTCCGAACCGCCCTAAAACATGAGTTTGGGGTCCAATGGGGTGGATCTGGTGCGTTCGTTGGAAAAAATTCCGATGCGACTTCGTGGTACGAACTCTGGCGTTAATGGCACCGGTTCGGCCCGTTTTGCAACGAAGTTCGTGAAATAACGAAACGGTCTGAAACGCTGAAAATATGAGTTTGGGGTCCAATGGCGTGGATCGGGTGCGTTCGTTGACAAAACTTCTGATGCGACTTCGTCGCACGAACTTGTGCATTCATGGCACCGGTTCGGCCTGTTCTGCACCGAAGTTCATGCAATAGCAAAATGGTGTGAAACGCCCCGAAACATGAGTTTGGGGATCAATGGCGAGGATCAGGAGCGTTTGTTGCGTAAAGTTCCCAAGCGACGTCATTGCACGAACTTGTGCATCAATGGCATGGGTTCGGCCAATTTTGCACCGAAGTTCGGGGAGTAACGAAACCATCGGAAACGCCGCAAAACATGAGTTTAGTGTCTAATAGGGTGGATCGGGTGCGTTCGTCGCGAAAAATTTTGACGCGACTTCGTCGCACAAACTTGTGCATTAATGGCACCGGTTTGGGCCGTTTTGCGCCAAAGTTCGTGCAGTATCGAATTGGTCTTGAACACCCCAAAACATGAGTTTGGGGTCCAATGGGGTGGATCGGATGCGTTCGCTGCGTAAAATTCCGATACGACTTCGTTGCACGAACTTGTGCATTAATGGCACCAATTCGGCTCGTCCAGCACCGAAGTTCGTGCAATAAGAAAACGGTCTGAAACGCCCAAAAACATGAGTTTGGGGTCCAATGGCGTGGATCGTGTGCGTTCGTTGCGGAAAATTCCCACGCCACGTCGTTGCACGAACTCGTGCATTAGTGGCACCGGTTCGGCTCATTTTGCACCCAAGTTCGTGCAGTAAGGAAACAGTCCAAAACGCCCTAAAACATAAGTTTGGGGTCCAGTGGGGTGGATCGGGTGCGTTCGCTGCGTAAAATTCCGATACGATTTCTTTGCACGAACTTGTGCATTAATGGCACGAATTCGGCCCGTCCTGCACCGAAGTTCGTGCAATAAGAAAACGGTCTGAAACGCCCCAAAACATGAGTTTGGGGTCCAATGGCGTGGATCGTGTGCGTTCGTTGCGGAAAATTTCGACGCCACGTTGTTGCACGAACTTGTGCATTAATGGCACCGGTTCGGGCCGTTTTGCGCCGAAGTTCGTGCAGTATCAAAATGGTCTTAAACACCCCAAAACATGAGTTTGGGATCCAATGGGGTGGATCGGATGCGTTCGCTGTGTAAAATTCCAATACGACTTCGTTGCACGAACTTGTGCATTAATGGCACCAATTCGGCCCGTCCAGCACCGAAGTTCGTGGAATAAGAAAACGGTCTGAAACGCCCCAAAACATGAGTTTGGGGTCCAATGGCGTGGTTCGTGTGCGTTCGTTGCGGAAAATTCCGACGCCACGTCGTTGCACGAACTTTTGCATTAGTGGCACCGATTCGGCCCATTTTGCACCCAAGTTCGCGCAGTAACGAAACGGTCCGAAACGCCCTAAAATATGAGTTTGGGGTCCAATGGGGTGGATCTGGTGCGTTCGTTGGAAAAAATTCCGATTGGACTTCGTGGCACGATAATGGCGACCCGCTAGGGTTTGATTCCCGATCTTTCGATGAGAGGCGTGGATAACTCGATTGGTCGATGGAGGCGACGTTCACGGCCCGACTACAGCCTTCCAAGCTGCGCCTTAGTAACCGATACACCCCCTGCAATGGCTGTCGCGATCTTGTGGAGCGCGGCACCCGGCCACTAGGGCACTCGTCCTGCAAGCAATCGAAGAACTAGCAAGAACAAGTATGACAAGTACTGAATTTACTAGATGTAAATGAAGGTTTCACACGCAATCTCAATAATGGTGGGGTTTCGAAGACAAGAAGATGGGCGGCTGATCCAGCACGCGCGCTTGCAAGCAAGTAGCGAAGGCTAAACTTGATCTAAACAAAACCCAAGCATCCTTAGTGGCGGCTAAGGGGTATAAGTACGTGGGAGGACGACCACAGGGGTGCTGGGGTCATACTCCAACCCTAGGACGCGTCCGTAATGGACTCAACTTGATACACGGCCCATTGGGCCAAAACGGGGTGACGCAGCACCATGTAGAGAAAAGGACTCTGTATTAATTTTACGATTGCTGCCGACTCGTAATAGATATGGATATGAGGCCAAATCCGTTTGCAAGAAGACTTCATAAGGTTTCCACGAAGTACTTGAACGCCCCAATCCGAGTTTATATGCGACCGTGGTGTCCGTCACAAGTTGGTACTGTTCTGCAGTCCGAATCCAGCCTGCGCGAATCCGTTTCCCTTTCGGTCGCCTCCTTGGTTCCTAAGCAAAACAAGAGTACACGGGTCTCCATGGTCTAAACATGATTTACATGAGCTTAGATTTGAACCCACCTGATGATTAAGTTGATGCGCACGAGCACGAGTAATAGGACCAGCAATAGGTACTTGTGTCAGAGTGGATGTATCGTTGGTGTTGATGTCCTCATCATCCTCCCCTTCTTGCATTTGAGTCGTCCTCGACTCAAGCTCCTTTGTTCCATCCTTTTTAGGCACTAAAATAACCGGAACAGCACAAGGACTAAGAGACTCACGCAGATAACCTTTGTCGAGTAGTTCTTGCACTTGTCGCTGAATTTCTGTAGTTTCTTCCGGATTTGTCCTGTATGGCGCACGGTTTGGCAACGATGCACCAGGAATAAGGTCAATTTGGTGCTCAATCCCTCGTATTGGTGGCAGCCCCGCTGGTATCTCACTTGGGAACACATCAGAATACTCCTGCAAAAGGTTAGCAACAGCTGGGGGCAAAGAATGCTGCATATCGTGAACTGAAATCAAAGCATCCTTGCACACCAAAGCATAGGCAACAGAAGTGGAAGCAATCAATTCATTAATATCAGACTTAGTAGCAAGCAAGCAATGTCCTTTCAATCTTATCTCATCTTCCCTGCTACTAACAGATTTGGCATTCTTATCGATCTCAGTTTTAGTTCTCGTAGCTTTAGCAACATCATCACGCACAATAGATTCAGGTGACATAGGAAGCAAAACGATTTTCTTATCATGATGTATAAGAGAATATTGATTTGATCTACCATGATGCATGCTATCGGTATCAAATTGCCATGGTCTACCTAGCAGAATATGACAAGCTTTCATAGGCACAACATCGCATTCAACAACATCATGATATGAACCGATAGCGAAATTAATTCGTACCAATCTCGTTACCTTGACCTTACCACTATTGTTGAGCCACCGAATGTGATATGGATGTGGGTGCGGTTTTGTTGTAAGTGCAAGCTTCTCGACCATATCGCTGCTAGCCAAGTTGTTGCAGCTATCTCCATCAATTATCAAACGGCACGAACGCTCTTTAATAACACACTTTGTTTGGAACAGTGTATGCCGTTGATTTTGCTCCGCCTTTTCCATTTGTGCACTAAGTACACGCTGCACAATGAGGCTCTCATAATGATCTGCATCCTCTGCACCAATCTGCTCTTCTGGTTGTTCCTCAGTACCTGCATGGTTAGCAGCAAGCAAAGCAAGTGTATCTTCATCAAAATCACTAGCAGAGGAATACCCACCATCTCCTTTGACCACCAAAACGCGCTTGTTAGGGCAGTCACGTTGCATGTGTCCAAAGCCCTTGCATCGATGGCACTGAACATCTCTTGTCCTTCCCGTGGAGGCAACCGAAGATGCACTCGTGGCTGGTTTCTGGACAGTCGTGGTTGCTGAATTTGTCGGGGGAGCACGTGTCTTATCGTTGGATGGAGCGGGTATTGTCGACCGACTCGGGAATGTAGAAGGTGCAGGAGCTCGTCCGGTCAATGAGGTAGATGTGCGCAGCTGCCATGATGAAGGTTTTCCTGCAGAAATATTAGTTCTTGTACTAGCACGTCGTCCCAGCACTTCCCTTTCAGCTTTAGAATCAAGATGGAACAAACGGGTTACGTTAGTATAATCTTTATAAGCAAGAATGTCCTGAATTTCTTGGTTCAAACCTCCTAAAAATCTAGCCATAGCAGGTTCCTCATCCTCCACTAAATTACAACGCAGCACACCCATTTGTAATTCCTGATAGTATTCTTCTACACTTTTATTACCCTGTCTCAATTGTTGCAATCTATGTAACAGATCACGTGATGGCGACCCGCTAGGGTTTGTTCCCGATCTTTCGATGAGAGGCGGGGGATAACTCGATTTGAGATGGAGGCGACATTCACGGCCCGACTACAGCCTTCCAAGGACGCTGTGCCTTAGCAACCGATACACCACCTCCAATGGCTGCCGCGATCTTGTGGAGCGCGACACCCGGCCACTAGGGCACCTGTCCTGCAAGCAATCGAAGAACCAGCAAGAACAAGTAGAACAAGCAACTCAATTGCAAATATGGAGATAATAACCAATCTGGAATCAACAAGGTGGGGTTCCGAATCGAGTAGAACGGATGGTCTAGTCGACACACGCGTCTACAAGGAAGTAGCAATGGCTAAACTTTCAACAAAACAAAAACCCCCAATCTGTTCATGGCGGCTCTAACCCTTATTAATACCTAGGAGGACGACCAAGAGGGTGTTTGAGTCGCACTCCAACCCTAGGACGCGTCCCTAATGGACCCGACTTGATACAAAGCCCATCGGGCCAAATTAAGATGTCGCAGCACCTTGAGACAGAAAACCAGTCGGTAGTATTTTGGTCATTGCGGACGAATCAGGAGAGATATGGACTTGAGTCCGGATCCATATGAAACTAGACTTCATAAGCTTTCCACGAAGTACTTGAACGTCCCTATCCGAGTCCGTATGCGACCGTGGTGTCCGTCACAAGTTGGTGCTGTTCTGCAGTCCGAATCCAGCCTCCAAAACGTGTTGGACATGGACTCTTTCTTTCCTTGCACCAAAAGTGACGTGGTGGCCTGATAGAGAACATTGGGAAGACTTAGGCTTGGTCCCCAATCAACTTCTTTGGTCCTCCATACCTTCCATGTGTGTTTATTACATGTGGGTGTATCCATTCTGGTGATGTCCACATCATTCTCCCCTTCTTGGCTGCAAGTCGTCCTCGACTTGCTCCAACGGCATTCAAAGGTGCTTGCTTTGTAGTTGGAACATGGAGCGACGACTATGCTGCATGGGCACAACAAACAATGCTCCCGTTCTTCAGGCTGATCCTGTTGCATAAGAGAAAAACTAGAAAAACTTTGCAAGATATTATTAGTGTTAATGCAGCCCCCTATTTGCTCATGGTATTGTAGCCCAAAAGGATATTTCAGATTAGAACAGATATACACTTTATGCACCAAATATTCTCCTTTGATGTCATTTTTTCCAATTGCATGAAGCGAACAATGATTTAAACTTGGCAAATTAGAATCTAATTGAACCTTCTCTTTTAGACAATTTAGATTACACAGAATATTAAATTCAATATAACCCAAAGTATTTAAAGAAGACAACAATTTCAGTTCGTCTTGTACACAAGTAATAGGATGAGAAGGATTATCTACAGCACATTCGTATGGTTCCAAACCAAAAATATCACACTTATTCATTAATTCTGGTATATGAGTAAAAGAAGTATTAGCACACAAGTCCTCTTTATCATAAGAAACAACAAGTAATTCATCTTGTGAAAAAGTTGAATCAGCAGCAGGTTCCACTATTCGTTGCTCTTTGTTAGCATGTAGAGTGGACAAAGTTTGGACACTATGAGTCACATCATTCTTGCAAGTATTCACAAATGAAAGAATTTCTTTTTCAGCATGGAGAGCAAGACAAAACAATTGACCGATATAGCAATAGGACTTGCCAATTAACAAGTTTCGAATTTCAGAATTGAGCCCTCTCATGAACCTATTCATAACATCTTCCATGCATTCATCCAATCCACCAAACATGATACAAATTTTAAAATCATGGTAGTATTGTTTCACAGTCCTACTACCCTGTTTTAATTTCTCTAGTTTGGTAAGCAAATGATCAACATAATATGCAGGAATATAGGCATCTCTAAAATGTATTTTGAATTCTTTCCAAGTTTGCGGAATAATGTTATGCCTACAAATATATTTCCATTCTAGCAAAGCATTTTCTGTTAAAATATTAGAGGCAATATAAATCATTTGTTTCTCCGACAGGTCATGCTCATCAAATTCATTATCTACTTTTAGCTCCCAATCAATGTAAGCTTTAGGATCAAACTCACCAGGATATAAAGGCAAGCATTGAATAATGTCCAGAATATGTTGTTGTTGTTTGCTCCGCTCAAAAATCACTGTATCACCTGCCATGATCAGTAGAAAACAAGAACACAAAAATAATATGTATCCTCCTGTCAACTACTAGAATGTGTCGGTTGTAATTCTCTCAAACTCAACTTGTTTAATACGAGCTCTTACCAGTTCTTACCAAGCAAAACAGGATGAGTCGGCAACCAACAAGTCAAGCACCTTGAAAGAAGTGTATCGGTGCCTTAGCAACAGAAAACTGTCAAGCTATAGTCGAGTATGTGGAGCTGTAGGTGGGCTGATCAAGGGAAAATACTAGCACCACGTTAGTCAGAAAAGCAAGCTGAATAATTGTTCAACGGTGGTACTGTGCTGGTCCTAGCATAGACCGTACTAGAGGCGCGAGCCTGGACACAAATGAAGTCACAAAGCACCAACCGAAACAGCAGGAACACAAAAGATGGATCAGCCCCTTTCTTCTTTTTCGTTTCTTTTCTTTTCTTTTCTGTTTTTTTTTCACTTTGTTTTCTTTTTTTCTTCTTTTTTTTTTGTAGAGGACTAAAATCCTTTGTTTGACAAACAACGCAACAGGATTACTGCATATAGCTGCTACCAACTCAGATTGACGAAACTTGTTTCACGCAGCCAGACGCACAAATCTCCAAGTCGATTCTGGAGCACTTAGATGGAATTTGTGACTCAGGTCAGATCCGTTGGAAAGATCACGAGTTACGCTTTCCAGATTGTACTAAAACTCGCAAATCGGAGACCGGACACAGAAACAATGAAAGTTTTCTTCCACTGATGAATTGAAACTCCGAGACAAAAAGAGGTGACAAGAACTCGAAACTCTAAAGGACTAAACTAAGACCAGCAACACGACGCAACCGATGCAACCGAAAATTCAACAAGCCCTAACTAAGTAGTACCAGCAAAGGCTCAAAGGGTTTATAGGATTGCCGGCAAACTAATCTACCTTCTTTTTTGGTTTTTCTGGACTATAGGAAAAAAAATAGCAAAGATAAATCTCTCACCGATAAACCTTGCTCTGATTACCAACTGATGGCGACCCGCTAGGGTTTGTTCCCGATCTTTCGATGAGAGGCGGGGGATAACTCGATTTGAGATGGAGGCGACATTCACGGCCCGACTACAGCCTTCCAAGGACGCTGTGCCTTAGCAACCGATACACCACCTCCAATGGCTGCCGCGATCTTGTGGAGCGCGACACCCGGCCACTAGGGCACCTGTCCTGCAAGCAATCGAAGAACCAGCAAGAACAAGTAGAACAAGCAACTCAATTGCAAATATGGAGATAATAACCAATCTGGAATCAACAAGGTGGGGTTCCGAATCGAGTAGAACGGATGGTCTAGTCGACACACGCGTCTACAAGGAAGTAGCAATGGCTAAACTTTCAACAAAACAAAAACCCCCAATCTGTTCATGGCGGCTCTAACCCTTATTAATACCTAGGAGGACGACCAAGAGGGTGTTTGAGTCGCACTCCAACCCTAGGACGCGTCCCTAATGGACCCGACTTGATACAAAGCCCATCGGGCCAAATTAAGATGTCGCAGCACCTTGAGACAGAAAACCAGTCGGTAGTATTTTGGTCATTGCGGACGAATCAGGAGAGATATGGACTTGAGTCCGGATCCATATGAAACTAGACTTCATAAGCTTTCCACGAAGTACTTGAACGTCCCTATCCGAGTCCGTATGCGACCGTGGTGTCCGTCACAAGTTGGTACTGTTCTGCAGTCCGAATCCAGCCTCCAAAACGTGTTGGACATGGACTCTTTCTTTCCTTGCACCAAAAGTGACGTGGTGGCCTGATGGAGAACATTGGGAAGACTTAGGCTTGGTCCCCAATCAACTTCTTTGGTCCTCCATACCTTCCATGTGTGTTTATTACATGTGGGTGTATCCATTCTGGTGATGTCCACATCATCACGCGCATAGTAAGAAGGAACAAATCTAGCCCGCATGACCCGTTTCAAAGCATCCCAGGTTTGTGGAATATTATTAGGATTTTTCTTAGCATGATCTATCCACCAAACAGAGGCAAAATCAGTAAATTCACTAGTAGCAGCCCTAACACGTATATTCTCAGGAAATTCATGACATGCAAACTTTTGATCAACAGCAATTTCCCAAGTAATGTATGCATCAGGACCGTATTTTCCATCGAAAGAAGGTATCTTAAATTTTATTTTACTGAAAGCATCATCATTATTATGTACCTCACGTCGTCGATGTCCACCCATACCTCTCCGATTAGTTCGCAGTCGTCGGCGACTAGGAGCATCTTGGTCATCTAGTTCAGTATCAGCGATATAATCATCCCAATTATCCTCGACACGCTCATCCTTCTTGTTTTCTCCCTCATGCCCATTTGCAGTTCTGGCATGCATCTCATCAAAACGCCTCAAAAGAGCAGCAAGGCTTTGGTCAATATGAGCGACCGACGTCTCCAGCCTTGTAAGCTTGGTGTTGGTGGCAAGCTGCGTGGCCTCCAACTGCCCAATCTTATCATTTGACACCAGCATATCTTCAGCAAGCCCATCTACATGCCTCCTCATCTTATTTTCAAAATGTTGTATGATTCCCTTTGTACGAGGAGAGTGACCTAAACTCCCATCACCCTCTGATCCTGTCATGGTTAGATGAACAAAGGAAACACGAAAATAGGTGAAGAAATAAGATCCTACAACTAATGGGATGTAGCTACTGCAAGGCGCTCACTCTCAACCTGTTACACAAGCTCTTACCAATTCTTACCTTGCTCAACGGGAGGGGACGGCAACCAACAAATCTGCAACCGTGGCATGAAGTGTATCGGTGCTGCAACAACAGGACCTGTCAAGCTGTAGTCGGATATGTGGAGCTATAGGTGGGCTGAAGCAAGGATGAACTAGCACCACGTTAGTTACAAAAGCAAGCTGAAAAATCGTTCAACGGCGGCACTATGCTGGTCCTAGCCTAGACCGTGCTAGAGACGCGAGCCTGGACACAAATGAAGTCACGAGACACCACCGAAGAAAAAAAAGATACACAAAGAACAACCCCTTTTTCTTCCCTTCTTTTTCTTCTTCTTCTTGTTTTTCTTTTTTTTCCTTTCTTTTTTTCCTTTCTTTTTTTTCTTTCTTTTTTTTTTCTTTTTTTTCAGGGGATCCTCAAAACTGATTATATAACTTAAAAGACTTCAAAAGAGCCACACAGCACACAAACTTCTCTCTCTCTCTCTCTCTCTGGAGTAAGCCGAGACTATATGTATTCGTGCAAAGTTGCGGTTTGAGTAAGTCGAGACTACTTCTGCCTTTCTGGAGCGCTTCAAAATATGGAGTATAAGTGCGAAAAGCAATAGAATTTTATAACATGGCGCAATAACCAATTCGGACTCGGAAACCGATCCCTACTCGAATCACAGCACCCCGTGCGATTCGGTCACAAACCAACACAGAATCTAACTCGGACTTGAACACGAACATGGACTCGGATTCCGCCAACACGGAGTATGTATGGTAGCGCACGGTTGTGACTAGAACGTGACAAGAACTCGAAACTCTAAAGGACTAAAACTAAGACCAGCAACTCGACGCAACCGATGCAATCGAAAGTTCAACAAGCCCTAACTAAGCAGTGCTAGCAAAGGCTCAAACGAGTTTATAGGATTGAAGGTAAACTAATCTACTATTTTTTTTGGCTTTTCTGGACTATAGGAAAAATAAAACAGCGAAGAATTAGAAGTCTCTCACCGATAAACCTTGCTCTGATTACCAACTAATGGCGACCCGCTAGGGTTTGATTCCCGATCTATCGATGAGAGGCGTGGATAACTTGATTGGTCGATGGAGGCGACGTTCACGGCCCGACTACAGCCTTCCAAGCTGCGCCTTAGCAACCGATACACCCCCTCCAATGGCTGTCGCGATCTTGTGGAGCGCGGCACCCGGACACTAGGGCACTCGTCCTGCAAGCAATCGAAGAACTAGCAAGAACAAGTATAACAAGTACTGAATTTACTATATGTAAATGAAGGTTTCACACGCAATCTCAATAATGGTGGGGTTCCGAAGACAAGAAGACGAGCGGCTGATCCAGCACGCGCGCTTGCAAGCAAGTAGCGAAGGCTAAACTTGATCTAAACAAAACCCAAGCATCCTTGGTGGCGGTAAGGGGTATAAGTACGTGGGAGGACGACCAGAGGGGTGCTGGGGTCATACTCCAACCCTAGGACGCGTCCTTAATGGACTCAACTTGATACACGGCCCATTGGGCCAAAACAGGGTGACGCAGCACCATGGGCAGAAAAAGACTCTGTATTAATTTTACGATTGCGGCCGACTCGTAAGAGATATGGATATGAGGCCGGATCCTTTTGAAAGAAGACTTCATAAGCTTTCCACGAAGTACTTGAACGCCCCAATCCGAGTTTATATGCGACCGTGGTGTCCGTCACAATTTGGTACTGTTCTGCAGTCCGAATCCAGCCTGCGCGAATCCGTTTCCCTTTCGGTCGCCTCCTTGGTTCCTAAGCAAAACAAGAGTACACGGGTCTCCATGGTCTAAACATGATTTACATGCGCACGAGCACGAGTAATAGGACCAGCAATAGGTACTTGTGTCAGAGTGGATGTATCATTGGTGTTGATGTCCTCATCACACGAACTCTTGCGTTAATGGCACCGGTTCGGCCCATTTCGCAATGAAGTTCGTGAAATAACGAAACAGTCTGAAACGCTGAAAACATGACTTTGGGGTCCAATGGCATGGATCGGGTGCGTTCGTTGCGGAAAATTCCGACGCCACATCGTTGCACGAACTTTTGCATTAGTGGCACCGGTTCGGCCCATTTTGCACCCAAGTTCGTGCAGTAAGGAAACTGATGAGGACATCAACACCAACGATACATCCACTCCGACACAAATACCTATTGCTGGTCCTATTACTCGTGCTCGTGCTCGTGCTCGTCAACTTAATCATCATGAACCAAGGAGGCGACCGAAAGGGAAACGGATTCGTGCAGGCTGGATTCGGACTGCAGAACAGTACCAACTTGTGACGGACACCACGTTCGCATATGAACTCGGATTGGGGCGTTCAAGTACTTCGTGGAAAGCTTATGAAGTCTTCTTTCAAAAGGATCCGGCCACATATCCATATCTGTTACGAGTCGGCGGCAATCGTAAAATTAATACAGAATCCTTTTCTGCCTATTGTGCTGCGTCACCCTGTTTTGGCCCAATGGACCGTGTATCAAGTTGAGTCCATTACGGACGCGTCCTAGGGTTGGAGTACGGCCCCAGCACCCCTTTGGTCGTCCTCCCACGTACTTATACCTTTTAGCCGCCACCAAGGATGCTAGGGTTTTTTTTAGATCAAGTTTAGCCTTCGCTACTTGCTTGCAAGCGCGCGTGCTGGATCAGCCGCCCGTCTTCTTATCTTCGGAACCCCACCATTATTGAGATTGCGTGTGAAACCTTCATTTACATCTAGTAAATTCAGTACTTGTGATACTTGTTCTTGCTAGTTCTTCGATTGCTTGCAGGACGAGTGCCCTAGTGGCCGGGTGCCGCGCTCTACAAGATCGCGACAGCCATTGGAGGGGGTGTATCGGTTGCTAAGGCGCAGCTTGGAAAGCTGTAGTCGGGCCGTGAACGTCGCCTCCATCAACCAATCGAGTTATTAATGGCGACCCGCTAGGGTTTGATTCCCGATCTTTCGATGAGAGGCGTGGATAACTCGATTGGTCGATGGAGGCGACGTTCACGGCCCGACTACAGCCTTCCAAGCTGCGCCTTAGCAACCGATACACCCCCTCCAATGGCTGTCGCGATCTTGTGGAGCGCGGCACCCGGCCACTAGGGCACTCGTCCTGCAGGCAATCGAAGAACTAGCAAGAACAAGTATGACAAGTACTGAATTTACTAGATATAAATGAAGGTTTCACACGCAATCTCAATAATGGTGGGGTTCTGAAGACAAGAAGACGGGCGGCTGATCCAGCACGCGCGCTTGCAAGCAAGTAGCGAAGGCTAAACTTGATCTAAACAAAACCCAAGCATCCTTGGCGGCGGCTAAGGGGTATAAGTACGTGGGAGGACGACCACAGGGGTGTTGGGGTCGTACTCCAACCCTAGGACGCGTCCGTAATGGACTCAACTTGATACACGGCCCATTGGACCAAAACAGGGTGACGCAGCACCATGGGCAGAAAAGGACTCTGTATTAATTTAACGATTGCGGCCGACTCGTAATAGATATGGCTATGAGGCCGGATCCGTTTGAAAGAAGACTTCATAAGCTTTCCACGAAGTACTTGAACGCCCCAATCCGAGTTCATATGCGACCGTGGTGTCCGTCACAAGTTGGTACTGTTCTGCAGTCCGAATCCAGCTTGCGCGAATCCGTTTCCCTTTCGGCCGCCTCCTTGGTTCCTAAGCAAAACAAGAGTACACGGGTCTCCATGGTCTAAACATGATGCACCTGAGCTTAGATTTGAACTCACCTGATGATTAAGTTGATGCGCACGAGCACGAGTAATAGGACCAGCAATAGGTACTTGTGTCGGAGTGGATGTATCGTTGGTGTTGGTGTCCTCATCATCCTCCCCTTCTTGCATTTGAGTCGTCCTCGACTCAAGCTCATCTTCCTCTCCCAAATATGGCTTCAAATCATGTGGATTCAATCGTGATTTAGCCTTTTGACATGTCGTGCAGCGAGCAACAAATCTCTCCACATCTCTTCTCATCTTTGGCCAAAAGAAATGACCAGCAAGTATATCTTCCGTTTTCTTTGCTCCAAAATGCCCCATTAAGCCACCTCGATGCGCTTCCTGCAACAATAACAAGCGAACGGAGCTAGCTGGAATGCATAGCTTGTTAGCTCTAAAGACAAACCCATCACTAACGATGAATTTGTTCCATCCCTTCCCCTCTTTACAATGCAGCAACACATCTTTAAAATCAGCATCATTAACATATTGATCTCTAATCGTTTCCAATCCAAATATTTTGTAATCAAGTTGGTTCAACAAGGTGTATCTCCTAGACAATGCATCAGCAATTATATTCTCTTTCCCTTTCTTGTGCTTAATAATATAAGGAAAAGATTCAATAAATTCAACCCACTTAGCATGTCTACGGTTCAATTTTCCTTGACTACGAATATGTTTTAAAGATTCATGATCTGAATGAATAACAAACTCTTTGGGCCATAGATAATGCTGCCATGTTTCTAATGTGCGAACAAGAGCATACAATTCCTTATCATAAGTAGAATAATTCAGAACAGGCCCGCTCAATTTTTCACTGAAATAAGCAATAGGTTTGCCTTCTTGTAACAAAACACCACCCAAACCAATGCCACTAGCATCACATTCAAGCTCAAAGGTTTTATTAAAATCAGGGAGTTGGAGGAGAGGTGCATGTGTCAACTTATCTTTCAGCGTGTTGAAGGAGTTCTCTTGTGTTTTACCCCAACTAAAAGGCACTCCCTTCTTTGTAAGCTCATTCAAAGGCGCGGCAATGGTGCTGAAGTCCTTCACAAAACGACGATAGAAACCAGCAAGTCCTAGGAAACTCCGCACTTACGTGATAGTCTTCGGTATAGGCCATCCATGTATAGCTTCCACCTTGGCTTGATCAACCTCGATTCCCTGTGGAGTCACGACATAGCCAAGAAAAGACACTCGATCGGTGCAAAAGGTGCACTTCTCAAGGTTACCAAATAAACGTGCATCTCGTAAAGCATTAAAAACAGCAGTGATCAAGATGTTCATCGAAAGATTTGCTGTAAATCAATATATCATCAAAGTAGACAACAACAAATTTCCCAATGAAAGCACGCAGAACCTCATTCATTAATCTCATGAAAGTACTCGGTGCATTAGTTAACCCAAAAGGCATGACTAACCACTCATATAACCCGAACTTAGTTTTGAAAGCAGTTTTCCATTCATCTCCCAATTTCATACGAATCTGGTGGTACCCACTACGCAAATCAACTTTGGAAAACACAATAGCACCACTCAATTCATCTAGCATATCATCCAAACGAGGGATAGGGTGTCGATATCGAATTGTAATATTATTAATAGCCCTACAATCAACACACATACGCCATGTTCCATCCTTTTTAGGCACTAAAATAACTGGAACAGCACAAGGACTAAGAGACTCACGCACATAACTTTTGTCGAGTAGATCTTGCACTTGTCGCTGAATTTCCTTAGTTTCTTCCGGATTTGTCCTGTATGGCGCACGGTTTGGCAATGATGCACCAGGAATAAGGTCAATTTGGTGCTCAATCCCTCGTATTGGTGGCAGCCCCGCTGGTATCTCACTTGGAAACACATCAGAATACTCCTGCAAAAGGTTAGCAACAGCCGGGGGCAAAGAATGCTGTATATCGTGAACTGAAATCAAAGCATTCTTGCACACCAAAGCATAGGCAACAGAAGTGGAAGCAATCAATTCATTAATATCAGACTTAGTAGCAAGCAAGCAATGTCCTTTCAATCTTATCTCATCTTCCCTGCTACTAACAGATTTGGCATTCTTATCGATCTCAGCTTTAGTTCTCTTAGCTTTAGCAACATCATCACGCACAATAGATTCAGGTGACATAGGAAGCAAAACGATTTTCTTATCATGATGTATAAGAGAATATTGATTTGATCTACCATGATGCATGCTATCGGTATCAAATTGCCATGGTCTACCTAGCAGAATATGACAAGCTTCCATAGGCACAACATCGCATTCAACAACATCATGATATGAACCAATAGCGAAATTAATTCGTACCAATCTCGTGACCTTGACCTTACCACTATTGTTGAGCCACCGAATGTGATATGGATGTGGGTGCGGTTTTGTTGTAAGTGCAAGCTTCTCGACCATATCGCTGCTAGCCAAGTTGTTGCAGCTACCTCCATCAATTATCAAACGGCATGAACGCTCTTTAATAACACACTTTGTTTGGAATAGTGTATGCCGTTGATTTTGCTCCGCCTTTTCCATTTGTGCACTAAGTACACGCTGCACAATGAGGCTCTCATAATGATCTGCATCCTCTGCACCAATCTGCTCTTCTGGTTGTTCCTTAGTACATGCATGGTCAGCAGCAAGCAAAGCAAGTGTATCTTCATCAAAATCACTAGCAGAGGAATACCCACCATCTCCTTTGACCACCAAAACGCGCTTGTTAGGGCAGTCACGTTGCACGTGGCCAAAGCCCTTGCATCGATGGCACTGAATATCTCTTGTCCTTCCTGTGGAGGCAACCGAAGATGCACTCGTGGCTGGTTTCTGGACAGTCGTGGTTGCTGAATTTGTCGGGGGAGCACGTGTCTTATCGTTGGATGGAGCGGGTATTGTCGACCGACTCGGGAATGTAGAAGGTGCAGGAGCTCGTCCGGTCAATGAGGTAGATGTGCGCGGCTGCCATGATGAAGGTTTTCCTGCAGAAATATTAGTTCTTGTACTAGCACGTCGTCCCAGCACTTCCCTTTCAGCTTTACAAGCAAGATGGAACAAACGGGTTACGTTAGTATAATCTTTATAAGCAAGAATGTCCTGAATTTCTCGATTCAAACCTCCTAAAAATCTAGCCATAGCAGGTTCCTCATCCTCCACTAAATTACAACGCAACACACCCATTTGTAATTCCTGATAGTATTCTTCTACACTTTTATTACCCTGTCTCAATTGTTGCAATCTATGTAACAGATCACGCGCATAGTAAGAAGGAACAAATCTAGCCCGCATGACCCGTTTCAAGGCATCCCAGGTTTGTGGAATATTATTAGGATTTTTCTTAGCATGTTCTATCCACCAAACAGAGGCAAAATCAGTAAATTCACTAGTAGCAGCCCTAACACGTATATTCTCTGGAAATTCATGACATGCAAACTTTTGATCAACAGCAATTTCCCAAGTAATGTATGCATCAGGATCGTATTTTCCATCGAAAGAAGGTATCTTAAATTTTATTTTACTGAAAGCATCATCATTATTATGTACCTCACGTCGTCGATGTCCACCCATACCTCTCCGATTAGTTCGCAGTCGTCGGCGACTAGGAGCATCTTGGTCATCTAGTTCAGTATCAGCGACATAATCATCCCAATTATCCTCGACACGCTCATCCTTCTTGTTTTCTCCCTCATGCCCATTTGCAGTTCTGGCATGCATCTCATCAAAACGCCTCAAAAGAGCAGCAAGGCTTTGGTCAATATGAGCGACCGACGTCTCCAGCCTTGTAAGCTTGGTGTTGGTGGCAAGCTGCGTGGCCTCCAACTGCCCAATCTTATCATTTGACACCAGCATATCTTCAGCAAGCCCATCTACATGCCTCCTCATCTTATTTTCAAAATGTTGTATGATTCCCTTTGTACGAGGAGAGTGACCTAAACTCCCATCACCCTCTGATCCTGTCATGGTTAGATGAACAAAGGAAACACGAAAATAGGTGAAGAAATAAGATCCTACAACTAATGGGATGTAGCTACTGCAAGGCGCTCACACTCAACCTGTTACACAAGCTCTTACCAATTCTTACCTTGCTCAACAGGAGGGGACGGCAACCAACAAGTCTGCAACCGTGGGATGAAGTGTATCAGTGCCGCAACAACAGGACCTGTCAAGCTGTAGTCGGATATGTGGAGCTATAGGTGGGCTGAAGCAAGGATGAACTAGCACCACGTTAGTTACAAAAGCAAGCTGAAAAATCGTTCAACGGCGGTACTATGCTGGTCCTAGCCTAGACCGTGCTAGAGACGCGAGCCTGGACACAAATGAAGTCACGAGACACCACCGAAGAACAAAAAAGATGCACAAAGAACAGCCCCTTTTTCTTCCCCTCTTTTTCTTCTTCTTCTTTTTTTTTTCTTTTTTTTTCCTTTCTTTTTTTTCCTTCTTTTTTTTTTCTTTTTTTTCTTTTTTTTTTTCAGGGAATCCTCAAAACTGATTATATAACCTAAAAGACTTCAAAAGAGCCACACAGCACACAAACTTTTCTCTCTCTCTCTCTCTCTCTGGAGTAAGCCGAGGCTATATGTATTCGTGAAAAGTTGTGGTTTGAGTAAGCCGAGACTACTTCTGCCTTTCTGGAGCGTTACAAAATATGCAGTACAAGTGCGAAAAGCAATGGAATTTTATAACACGGCACAATAACCAATTGGGACTAGGAAATCGATCCCTACTCGAATCACATCACCGCGTGCGATTCGGTCACAAACCAACACAGAATCTAACTCGGACTTGAACACAAATATGGACTCGGATTCCACCAACACGGAGTATGTATGGTAGCGCACGGTTGTGACTAGAACGTGACAAGAACTCGAAACTCTAAAGGACTAAAACTAAGACCAGCAACTCGACGCAACCGATGCAACCGAAAATTCAACAAGCCCTAACTAAGCAGTGCTAGCAAAGGCTCAAACGAGTTTATAGGACTGAAGGTAAAGTAATCTACTATTTTTTTTGACTTTTCTGGACTATAGGAAAAATAGCGAAGAATTAGAAGTCTCTCACCGATAAACCTTGCTCTGATACCAACTAATGGCGACCCGCTAGGGTTTGATTCCCGATCTTTCGATGAGAGGCGTGGATAACTCGATTGGTCGATGGAGGCGACGTTCACGGCCCGACTACAGCCTTCCAAGCTGCGCCTTAGCAACCGATACACCCCCTCCAATGGCTGTCGCGATCTTGTGGAGCGCGGCACCCGGCCACTAGGGCACTCGTCCTGCAAGCAATCGAAGAACTAGCAAGAACAAGTATGACAAGTACTGAATTTACTAGATATAAATGAAGGTTTCACACGCAATCTCAATAATGGTGGGGTTCCGAAGACAAGAAGACGGGCGGCTGATCCAGCACGCGCGCTTGCAAGCAAGTAGCGAAGGCTAAACTTGATCTAAACAAAACCCAAGCATCCTTGGCGGCGGCTAAGGGGTATAAGTACGTGGGAGGACGACCACAGGGGTGTTGGGGTCGTACTCCAACCCTAGGACGCGTCCGTAATGGACTCAACTTGATACACGGCCCATTGGACCAAAACAGGGTGACGCAGCACCATGGGCAGAAAAGGACTCTGTATTAATTTAACGATTGCGGCCGACTCGTAATAGATATGGCTATGAGGCCGGATCCGTTTGAAAGAAGACTTCATAAGCTTTCCACGAAGTACTTGAACGCCCCAATCCGAGTTCATATGCGACCGTGGTGTCCGTCACAAGTTGGTACTGTTCTGCAGTCCGAATCCAGCTTGCGCGAATCCGTTTCCCTTTCGGCCGCCTCCTTGGTTCCTAAGCAAAACAAGAGTACACGGGTCTCCATGGTCTAAACATGATGCACCTGAGCTTAGATTTGAACTCACCTGATGATTAAGTTGATGCGCACGAGCACGAGTAATAGGACCAGCAATAGGTACTTGTGTCGGAGTGGATGTATCGTTGGTGTTGGTGTCCTCATCAGTTATCCACGCCTCTCATCGAAAGATCGGGAATCAAACCCTAGCGGGTCGCCATTAGTTGGTAATCAGAGCAAGGTTTATCGGTGAGGGACTTCTAATTCTTCGCTGTTTTATTTTTCCTATAGTCCAGAAAAGCCAAAAAAATAGTAGATTAGTTTAGCTTCAATCCTATAAACTCGTTTGAGCCTTTGCTAGCACTCTTAGTTAGGGCTTGTTGAATTTTCGGTTGCATCGGTTGCGTCGAGTTGCTGGTCTTAGTTTTAGTCCTTTAGAGTTTCGAGTTCTTGTCACGTTCTAGTCACAACCGTGCGCTACCATACATACTCCGTGTTGGCGGAATCCGAGTCCATATTCGTGTTCAAGTCCGAGTTAGCTTCTGTGGTTGTTTGTGACCGAATCGCACGCGGTGCTGTGATTCGAGTAGGGATCGGTTTTCTAGTCCGAATTGGTTATTGCGTCGTGTTATAAAATTCCATTGCAATTCGCACTTGTACTGCATATTTTGTAGCGCTCCAGAAAGGCAGAAGTAGTCTCGGCTTACTCAAACCGCAACTTTGCACGAATACATATAGTCTCGGCTTACTCAAACCGCAACTTTTTTTTACCGGAATACCCCTACCCTTTCGGGAAAAGTTTGTGTGCTGTGTGGCTCTTTTGAAGTCTTTTAGGTTATATAATCAGTTTTGAGGATCCCCTGAAAAAAAAGAAAAAAAAAGAAAGGAAAAAAAAGGAAAAAAAAAAGAAGAAGAAGAAGAAGGGAAGAAAAAGGTGTTGTTCTTTGTGCATCTTTTTTGTTTTTCGGTGATGTCTCGTGACTTCATTTGTGTCCAGGCTCGCGTCTCTAGCACGGTCTAGGCTAGGACCAGCATAGTACCGTCGTTGAACGATTCTTCAGCTTGCTTTTGTAACTAACGTGGTGCTAGTTCATCCTTGCTTCAGCCCACCTATAGCTCCACATATCCGACTACAGCTTGACAGGTCCTGTTGTTGCGGCACCGATACACTTCATCCCACAGTTGCAGACTTGTTGGTTGCCGTCCCCTCCTGTTGAGCAAGGTAAGAATTGGTAAGAGCTTGTGTAACAGGTTGAGAGTGAGCGCCTTGCAGTAGTTACATCCCATTAGTTGTAGGATCTTATTTCTTCACCTATTTTCGTGTTTCCTTTGTTCATCTAACCATGACAGGATCAGAGGGTGATGGGAGTTTAGGTCACTCTCCTCGTACAAAGGTAATCATACAACATTTTGAAAATAAGATGAGGAGGCATGTAGATGGGCTTGCTGAAGATTGGGCAGTTGGAGGCCACGCAGCTTGCCACCAACACCAAGCTTACAAGGCTGGAGACATCGGTCGCTCATATTGACCAAAGCCTTGCTGCTCTTTTGAGGCGTTTTGATGAGATGCATGCCAGAACTGCAAATGGGCATGAGGGAGAAAATAAGAAGGATGAGCGTGTCGAGGATAATTGGGATGATTATGTCGCTGATACTGAACTAGATGACCAAGATGCTCCTAGTCGCCGACGACTGCGAACTAATCGGAGAAGTATGGGTGGACATCGACGACGTGAGGTACATAATAAAGATGATGCTTTCAGTAAAATAAAATTTAAGATACCTTCTTTCGATGGAAAATACGATCCTGATGCATACAGTACTTGGGAAATTATTGTTGATCAAAAATTTGCATGTCATGAATTTCCTGAGAATATACGTGTTAGGGCTGCTACTAGTGAATTTACTGATTTTGCCTCTGTTTGGTGGATAGAACATGCTAAGAAAAATCCTAATAATATTCCACAAACCTGGGATGCTTTGAAACGGGTCATGCGGGCTAGATTTGTTCCTTCTTACTATGCGCGTGATCTGTTACATAGATTGCAACAATTGAGACAGGGTAATAAAAGTGTAGAAGAATACTATCAGGAATTACAAATGGGTGTGTTGCGTTGTAATTTAGTGGAGGATGAGGAACCTGTTATTGCTAGATTTTTAGGAGGTTTGAACCGAGAAATTCAGGACATTCTTGCTTATAAAGATTATACTTGATGAGGACACCAACACCAACGATACATCCACTCCGACACAAGTACCTATTGCTGGTCCTATTACTCGTGCTCATGCGCATCAACTTAATCATCAGGTGAGTTCAAATCTAAGCTCATGTGCATCATGTTTAGACCATGGAGACCCGTGTACTCTTGTTCTCCTTAGGAACCAAGGAGGCGGCCGAAAGGGAAACGGATTCGCGCAAGCTGGATTCGGACTGCAGAACAGTACCAACTTGTGACAGACACCACGGTCGCATATGAACTCGGATTGGGGCGTTCAAGTACTTCATGGAAATCTTATGAAGTCTTCTTTCAAAAGGATCCGGCCTCATAGCCATATCTATTACGAGTCGGCCGCAATCGTTAAATTAATACAGAGTCCTTTTCTGCCCATGGTGCTGCGTCACCCTGTTTTGGTCCAATGGGCCGTGTATCAAGTTAAGTCCATTACGGACGCGTCCTAGGGTTGGAGTACGACCCCAACACCCCTGTGGTCGTCCTCCCACGTACTTATACCCCTTAGCCGCCGCCAAGGATGCTTGGGTTTTGTTTAGATCAAGTTTAGCCTTCGCTACTTGCTTGCAAGCGCGCGTGCTGTATCAGCCGCCCGTCTTCTTGTCTTCGGAACCCCACCATTATTGAGATTGCGTGTGAAACCTTCATTTATATCTAGTAAATTCAGTACTTGTCATACTTGTTCTTGCTAGTTCTTCGATTGCTTGCAGGACGAGTGCCCTAGTGGCCGGGTGCCGCGCTCCACAAGATCGCGACAGCCATTGGAGGGGGTGTATCGGTTGCTAAGGCTGATGTGGACATCACCAGAATGGATACACCCACATGTAATAAACACACATGGAAGGTATGGAGGACCAAAGAAGTTGATTGGGGACCAAGCCTAAGTCTTCCCAATGTTCTCCATCAGGCCACCACGTCACTTTTGGTGCAAGGAAAGAAAGAGTCCATGTCCAACACGTTTTGGAGGCTGGATTCGGACTGCAGAACAGCACCAACTTGTGACGGACACCACGGTCGTATACGGACTCGGATAGGGACGTTCAAGTACTTCGTGGAAAGCTTATGAAGTCTAGTTTCATATGGATCCGGACTCAAGTCCATATCTCTCCTGATTCGTCCGCAATGACAAAATACTACCGACTGGTTTTCTGTCTAAAGGTGCTGCGACATCTTAATTTGGCCCGATGGGCTTTGTATCAAGTCGGGTCCATTAGGGACGCGTCCTAGGGTTGGAGTGCGACTCAAACACCCTCTTGGTCGTCCTCCTAGGTATTAATAAGGGTTAGAGCCGCCATGAACAGATTGGGGGGGTTTTTTGTTTTGTTGAAAGTTTAGCCATTGCTACTTCCTTGTAGACGCGTGTGTCGACTAGACCATCCGTTCTACTTGATTCGGAACCCCACCTTGTTGATTCCAGATTGGTTATTATCTCCATATTTGCAATTGAGTTGCTTGTTCTACTTGTTCTTGCTGGTTCTTCGATTGCTTGCAGGACAGGTGCCCTAGTGGCCGGGTGTCGCGCTCCACAAGATCGCGGCAGCCATTGGAGGTGGTGTATCGGTTGCTAAGGCGCAGCGTCCTTGGAAGGCTGTAGTCGGGCCGTGAACGTCGCCTCCATCTCAAATCGAGTTATCCCCCGCCTCTCATCGAAAGATCGGGAACAAACCCTAGCGGATTCACATTAGTTGGTAATCAGAGCAAGGTTTATCGGTGAGAGACTTCTAATTCTTCGCTGTTTTATTTTTCCTATAGTCCAGAAAAGCCAAAAAAAATAGTAGATTAGTTTACCTTCAATCCTATAAACCCTTTGAGCCTTTGCTGGTACTACTTAGTTAGGGCTTGTTGAATTTTCGGTTGCATCGGTTGCGTCGTGTTGCTGGTCTTAGTTTAGTCCTTTAGAGTTTCGAGTTCTTGTCACCTCTTTTTGTCTCGGAGTTTCAATTCATTAGTGGAAGAAAACTTTCATTGTTTCTGTGTCCGGTCTCCGATTTGCGAGTTTTAGTACAATCTGGAAAGCGTAACTCGTGATCTTTCCAACGGATCTGACCTGGGTCACAAATTCCATCTAAGTGCTCCAAAATCGACTTGGAGATTTGTGCGTCTGGCTGCGTGAAACAAGTTTCGTCAATCTGAGTTGGTAGCAGCTATATGCAGTAATCCTGTTGCGTTGTTTGTCAAACAAAGGATTTTAGTCCTCTACAAAAAAAAGAAGAAGAAAAAAAGAAAACAAAGTGAAAAAAAAAACAGAAAAGAAAAGAAAAGAAACGAAAAAGAAGAAAGGGGCTGATCCATCTTTTGTGTTCCTGCTGTTTCGGTTGGTGCTTTGTGACTTCATTTGTGTCCAGGCTCGCGCCTCTAGTACGGTCTATGCTAGGACCAGCACAGTACTACCGTTGAACAATTATTCAGCTTGCTTTTCTGACTAATGTGGTGCTAGTATTTTCCCTTGATCAGACCACCTACAGCTCCACATACTCGACTATAGCTTGACAGCTTTCTGTTGCTAAGGCACCGATACACTTCTTTCAAGGTGCTTGACTTGTTGGTTGCCGACTCATCCTGTTTTGCTTGGTAAGAACTGGTAAGAGCTCGTATTAAACAAGTTGAGTTTGAGAGAATTACAACCGACACATTCTAGTAGTTGACAGGAGGATACATATTATTTTTGTGTTCTTGTTTTCTACTGATCATGGCAGGTGATACTAATGGCGACCCGCTAGGGTTTGATTCCCGATCTTTCGATGAGAGGCGTGGATAACTCGATTGGTCGATGGAGGCGACGTTCACGGCCCGACTACAGCCTTCCAAGCTGCGCCTTAGCAACCGATACACCCCCTCCAATGGCTGTCGCGATCTTGTGGAGCGCGGCACCCGGCCACTAGGGCACTCGTCCTGCAAGCAATCGAAGAACTAGCAAGAACAAGTATGACAAGTACTGAATTTACTAGATATAAATGAAGGTTTCACACGCAATCTCAATAATGGTGGGGTTCCGAAGACAAGAAGACGGGCGGCTGATCCAGCACGCGCGCTTGCAAGCAAGTAGCGAAGGCTAAACTTGATCTAAACAAAACCCAAGCATCCTTGGCGGCGGCTAAGGGGTATAAGTACGTGGGAGGACGACCACAGGGGTGTTGGGGTCGTACTCCAACCCTAGGACGCGTCCGTAATGGACTCAACTTGATACACGGCCCATTGGACCAAAACAGGGTGACGCAGCACCATGGGCAGAAAAGGACTCTGTATTAATTTAACGATTGCGGCCGACTCGTAATAGATATGGCTATGAGGCCGGATCCGTTTGAAAGAAGACTTCATAAGCTTTCCACGAAGTACTTGAACGCCCCAATCCGAGTTCATATGCGACCGTGGTGTCCGTCACAAGTTGGTACTGTTCTGCAGTCCGAATCCAGCTTGCGCGAATCCGTTTCCCTTTCGGCCGCCTCCTTGGTTCCTAAGCAAAACAAGAGTACACGGGTCTCCATGGTCTAAACATGATGCACCTGAGCTTAGATTTGAACTCACCTGATGATTAAGTTGATGCGCACGAGCACGAGTAATAGGACCAGCAATAGGTACTTGTGTCGGAGTGGATGTATCGTTGGTGTTGGTGTCCTCATCATCCTCCCCTTCTTGCATTTGAGTCGTCCTCGACTCAAGCTCATCTTCCTCTCCCAAATATGGCTTCAAATCATGTGGATTCAATCGTGATTTAGCCTTTTGACATGTCGTGCAGCGAGCAACAAATCTCTCCACATCTCTTCTCATCTTTGGCCAAAAGAAATGACCAGCAAGTATATCTTCCGTTTTCTTTGCTCCAAAATGCCCCATTAAGCCACCTCGATGCGCTTCCTGCAACAATAACAAGCGAACGGAGCTAGCTGGAATGCATAGCTTGTTAGCTCTAAAGACAAACCCATCACTAACGATGAATTTGTTCCATCCCTTCCCCTCTTTACAATGCAGCAACACATCTTTAAAATCAGCATCATTAACATATTGATCTTTAATCGTTTCCAATCCAAATATTTTGTAATCAAGTTGGTTCAACAAGGTGTATCTCCTAGACAATGCATCAGCAATTATATTCTCTTTCCCTTTCTTGTGCTTAATAATATAAGGAAAAGATTCAATAAATTCAACCCACTTAGCATGTCTACGGTTCAATTTTCCTTGACTACGAATATGTTTTAAAGATTCATGATCTGAATGAATAACAAACTCTTTGGGCCATAGATAATGCTGCCATGTTTCTAATGTGCGAACAAGAGCATACAATTCCTTATCATAAGTAGAATAATTCAGAACAGGCCCGCTCAATTTTTCACTGAAATAAGCAATAGGTTTGCCTTCTTGTAACAAAACACCACCCAAACCAATGCCACTAGCATCACATTCAAGCTCAAAGGTTTTATTAAAATCAGGGAGTTGGAGGAGAGGTGCATGTGTCAACTTATCTTTCAGCGTGTTGAAGGAGTTCTCTTGTGTTTTACCCCAACTAAAAGGCACTCCCTTCTTTGTAAGCTCATTCAAAGGCGCGGCAATGGTGCTGAAGTCCTTCACAAAACGACGATAGAAACCAGCAAGTCCTAGGAAACTCCGCACTTGCGTGATAGTCTTCGGTATAGGCCATCCATGTATAGCTTCCACCTTGGCTTGATCAACCTCGATTCCATAACCTTTGTCGAGTAGTTCTTGCACTTGTCGCTGAATTTCCTTAGTTTCTTCCGGATTTGTCCTGTATGGCGCACGGTTTGGCAATGATGCACCAGGAATAAGGTCAATTTGGTGCTCAATCCCTCGTATTGGTGGCAGCCCCGCTGGTATCTCACTTGGAAACACATCAGAATACTCCTGCAAAAGGTTAGCAACAGCCGGGGGCAAAGAATGCTGCATATCGTGAACTGAAATCAAAGCATTCTTGCACACCAAAGCATAGGCAACAGAAGTGGAAGCAATCAATTCATTAATATCAGACTTAGTAGCAAGCAAGCAATGTCCTTTCAATCTTATCTCATCTTCCCTGCTACTAACAGATTTGGCATTCTTATCGATCTCAGCTTTAGTTCTCTTAGCTTTAGCAACATCATCACGCACAATAGATTCAGGTGACATAGGAAGCAAAACGATTTTCTTATCATGATGTATAAGAGAATATTGATTTGATCTACCATGATGCATGCTATCGGTATCAAATTGCCATGGTCTACCTAGCAGAATATGACAAGCTTCCATAGGCACAACATCGCATTCAACAACATCATGATATGAACCAATAGCGAAATTAATTCGTACCAATCTCGTTACCTTGACCTTACCACTATTGTTGAGCCACCGAATGTGATATGGATGTGGGTGCGGTTTTGTTGTAAGTGCAAGCTTCTCGACCATATCGCTGCTAGCCAAGTTGTTGCAGCTACCTCCATCAATTATCAAACGGCATGAACGCTCTTTAATAACACACTTTGTTTGGAATAGTGTATGCCGTTGATTTTGCTCCGCCTTTTCCATTTGTGCACTAAGTACACGCTGCACAATGAGGCTCTCATAATGATCTGCATCCTCTGCACCAATCTGCTCTTCTGGTTGTTCCTTAGTACCTGCATGGTCAGCAGCAAGCAAAGCAAGTGTATCTTCATCAAAATCACTAGCAGAGGAATACCCACCATCTCCTTTGACCACCAAAACGCGCTTGTTAGGGCAGTCACGTTGCACATGGCCAAAGCCCTTGCATCGATGGCACTGAATATCTCTTGTCCTTGCCGTGGAGGCAACCGAAGATGCACTCGTGGCTGGTTTCTGGACAGTCATGGTTGCTGAATTTGTCGGGGGAGCACGTGTCTTATCGTTGGATGGAGCGGGTATTGTCGACCGACTCGGGAATGTAGAAGGTGCAGGAGCTCGTCCGGTCAATGAGGTAGATGTGCGCGGCTGCCATGATGAAGGTTTTCCTGCAGAAATATTAGTTCTTGTACTAGCACGTCGTCCCAGCACTTCCCTTTCAGCTTTACAAGCAAGATGGAACAAACGGGTTACGTTAGTATAATCTTTATAAGCAAGAATGTCCTGAATTTCTCGATTCAAACCTCCTAAAAATCTAGCCATAGCAGGTTCCTCATCCTCCACTAAATTACAACGCAACACACCCATTTGTAATTCCTGATAGTATTCTTCTACACTTTTATTACCCTGTCTCAATTGTTGCAATCTATGTAACAGATCACGCGCATAGTAAGAAGGAACAAACCTAGCCCGCATGACCCGTTTCAAGGCATCCCAGGTTTGTGGAATATTATTAGGATTTTTCTTAGCATGTTCTATCCACCAAACAGAGGCAAAATCAGTAAATTCACTAGTAGCAGCCCTAACACGTATATTCTCTGGAAATTCATGACATGCAAACTTTTGATCAACAGCAATTTCCCAAGTAATGTATGCATCAGGATCGTATTTTCCATCAAAAGAAGGTATCTTAAATTTTATTTTACTGAAAGCATCATCATTATTATGTACCTCACGTCGTCGATGTCCACCCATACCTCTCCGATTAGTTCGCAGTCGTCGGCGACTAGGAGCATCTTGGTCATCTAGTTCAGTATCAGCGACATAATCATCCCAATTATCCTCGACACGCTCATCCTTCTTGTTTTCTCCCTCATGCCCATTTGCAGTTCTGGCATGCATCTCATCAAAACGCCTCAAAAGAGCAGCAAGGCTTTGGTCAATATGAGCGACCGACGTCTCCAGCCTTGTAAGCTTGGTGTTGGTGGCAAGCTGCGTGGCCTCCAACTGCCCAATCTTATCATTTGACACCAGCATATCTTCAGCAAGCCCATCTACATGCCTCCTCATCTTATTTTCAAAATGTTGTATGATTCCCTTTGTACGAGGAGAGTGACCTAAACTCCCATCACCCTCTGATCCTGTCATGGTTAGATGAACAAAGGAAACACGAAAATAGGTGAAGAAATAAGATCCTACAACTAATGGGATGTAGCTACTGCAAGGCGCTCACACTCAACCTGTTACACAAGCTCTTACCAATTCTTACCTTGCTCAACAGGAGGGGACGGCAACCAACAAGTCTGCAACCGTGGGATGAAGTGTATCGGTGCCGCAACAACAGGACCTGTCAAGCTGTAGTCGGATATGTGGAGCTATAGGTGGGCTGAAGCAAGGATGAACTAGCACCACGTTAGTTACAAAAGCAAGCTGAAAAATCGTTCAACGGCGGTACTATGCTGGTCCTAGCCTAGACCGTGCTAGAGACGCGAGCCTGGACACAAATGAAGTCACGAGACACCACCGAAGAACAAAAAAGATGCACAAAGAACAGCCCCTTTTTTTTTCTTCCCCTCTTTTTCTTCTTCTTCTTTTTTTTTTCTTTTTTTTTCCTTTCTTTTTTTTTCTTCGTTTTTTTTCTCTTTTTTTTCTTTTTTTTTTCAGGGGATCCTCAAAACTGATTATATAACCTAAAAGACTTCAAAAGAGCCACACAGCACACAAACTTTTCTCTCTCTCTCTCTCTCTCTGGAGTAAGCCGAGGCTATATGTATTCGTGAAAAGTTGTGGTTTGAGTAAGCCGAGACTACTTCTGCCTTTCTGGAGCGTTACAAAATATGCAGTACAAGTGCGAAAAGCAATGGAATTTTATAACACGACACAATAACCAATTGGGACTAGGAAATCGATCCCTACTCGAATCACAGCACCGCGTGCGATTCGGTCACAAACCAACACAGAATCTAACTCGGACTTGAACACGAATATGGACTCGGATTCCACCAACACGGAGTATGTATGGTAGCGCACGGTTGTGACTAGAACGTGACAAGAACTCGAAACTCTAAAGGACTAAAACTAAGACCAGCAAATCGACGCAACCGATGCAACCGAAAATTCAACAAGCCCTAACTAAGCAGTGCTAGCAAAGGCTCAAACGAGTTTATAGGACTGAAGGTAAACTAATCTACTATTTTTTTTTTGGCTTTTCTGGACTATAGGAAAAATAAAACAGCGAAGAATTAGAAGTCTCTCACCGATAAACCTTGCTCTGATTACCAACTAATGGCGACCCGCTAGGGTTTGATTCCCGATCTTTCGATGAGAGGCGTGGATAACTCGATTGGTCGATGGAGGCGACGTTCACGGCCCGACTACAGCCTTCCAAGCTGCGCCTTAGCAACCGATACACCCCCTCCAATGGCTGTCGCGATCTTGTGGAGCGCGGCACCCGGCCACTAGGGCACTCGTCCTGCAAGCAATCGAAGAACTAGCAAGAACAAGTATGACAAGTACTGAATTTACTAGATATAAATGAAGGTTTCACACGCAATCTCAATAATGGTGGGGTTCCGAAGACAAGAAGACGGGCGGCTGATCCAGCACGCGCGCTTGCAAGCAAGTAGCGAAGGCTAAACTTGATCTAAACAAAACCCAAGCATCCTTGGCGGCGGCTAAGGGGTATAAGTACGTGGGAGGACGACCACAGGGGTGTTGGGGTCGTACTCCAACCCTAGGACACGTCCGTAATGGACTCAACTTGATACACGGCCCATTGGACCAAAACAGGGTGACGCAGCACCATGGGCAGAAAAGGACTCTGTATTAATTTAACGATTGCGGCCGACTCGTAATAGATATGGCTATGAGGCCGGATCCGTTTGAAAGAAGACTTCATAAGCTTTCCACGAAGTACTTGAACGCCCCAATCCGAGTTCATATGCGACCGTGGTGTCTGTCACAAGTTGGTACTGTTCTGCAGTCCGAATCCAGCTTGCGCGAATCCGTTTCCCTTTCGGCCGCCTCCTTGGTTCCTGATGATTAAGTTGATGCGCACGAGCACGAGTAATAGGACCAGCAATAGGTACTTGTGTCGGAGTGGATGTATCGTTGGTGTTGGTGTCCTCATCATACTGTGATTTTTGAGCGGAGCAAACAACAACAAAATATTCTGGACATTATTCAATGCTTGCCTTTATATCCTGGTGAGTTTGATCCTAAAGCTTACATTGATTGGGAGCTAAAAGTAGATAATGAATTTGATGAGCATGACCTGTCGGAGAAACAAATGATTTATATTGCCTCTAATATTTTAACAGAAAATGCTTTGCTAGAATGGAAATATATTTGTAGGCATAACATTATTCCGCAAACTTGGAAAGAATTCAAAATACATTTTAGAGATGCCTATATTCCTGCATATTATGTTGATCATTTGCTTACCAAACTAGAGAAATTAAAACAGGGTAGTAGGACTGTGAAACAATACTACCATGATTTTAAAATTTGTATCATGTTTGGTGGATTGGATGAATGCATGGAAGATGTTATGAATAGGTTCATGAGAGGGCTCAATTCTGAAATTCGAAACTTGTTAATTGGCAAGTCCTATTGCTATATCGGTCAATTATTTTGTCTTGCTCTCCATGCTGAAAAAGAAATTCTTTCATTTATGAATACTTGCAAGAATGATGTGACTCATAGTGTCCATACTTTGTCCACTCTACATGCTAACAAAGAGCAACGAATAGTGGAACCTGCTGCTGATTCAACTTTTTCACAAGATGAATTACTTGTTGTTTCTTATGATAAAGAGGACTTGTGTGCTAATACTTCTTTTACTCATATACCAGAATTAATGAATAAGTGTGATATTTTTGGTTTGGAACCATACGAATGTGCTGTAGATAATCCTTCTCATCCTATTACTTGTGTACAAGATGAACTGAAATTGTTGTCTTCTTTAAATACTTTGGGTTATATTGAATTTAATATTCTGTGTAATCTAAATTGTCTAAAAGAGAAGGTTCAATTAGATTCTAATTTGCCAAGTTTAAATCATTGTTCGCTTCATGCAATTGGAAAAAATGACATCAAAGGAGAATATTTGGTGCATAAAGTGTATATCTGTTCTAATCTGAAATATCCTTTTGGGCTACAATACCATGAGCAAATAGGGGGCTGCATTAACACTAATAATATCTTGCAAAGTTTTTCTAGTTTTTCTTTTATGCAACAGGATCAGCCTAAAGAACGGGAGCATTGTTTGTTGTGCCCATGCAGCATAGTCATCGCTCCATGTTCCAACAACAAAGCAAGCACCTTTGAATGCCGTTGGAGCAAGTCGAGGACGACTTGCAGCCAAGAAGGGGAGAATGATGTGGACATCACCAGAATGGATACACCCACATGTAATAAACACACATGGAAGGTATGGAGGACCAAAGAAGTTGATTGGGGACCAAGCCTAAGTCTTCCCAATGTTCTCCATCAGGCCACCACGTCACTTTTGGTGCAAGGAAAGAAAGAGTCCATGTCCAACACGTTTTGGAGGCTGGATTCGGACTGCAGAACAGCACCAACTTGTGACGGACACCACGGTCGCATACGGACTCGGATAGGGACGTTCAAGTACTTCGTGGAAAGCTTATGAAGTCTAGTTTCATATGGATCCGGACTCAAGTCCATATCTCTCCTGATTCGTCCGCAATGACAAAATACTACCGACTGGTTTTCTGTCTAAAGGTGCTGCGACATCTTAATTTGGCCCGATGGGCTTTGTATCAAGTCGGGTCCATTAGGGACGCGTCCTAGGGTTGGAGTGCGACTCAAACACCCTCTTGGTCGTCCTCCTAGGTATTAATAAGGGTTAGAGCCGCCATGAACAGATTGGGGGGGTTTTTTGTTTTGTTGAAAGTTTAGCCATTGCTACTTCCTTGTAGACGCGTGTGTCGACTAGACCATCCGTTCTACTCGATTCGGAACCCCACCTTGTTGATTCCAGATTGGTTATTATCTCCATATTTGCAATTGAGTTGCTTGTTCTACTTGTTCTTGCTGGTTCTTCGATTGCTTGCAGGACAGGTGCCCTAGTGGCCGGGTGTCGCGCTCCACAAGATCGCGGCAGCCATTGGAGGTGGTGTATCGGTTGCTAAGGCGCAGCGTCCTTGGAAGGCTGTAGTCGGGCCGTGAACGTCGCCTCCATCTCAAATCGAGTTATCCCCCGCCTCTCATCGGAAGATCGGGAACAAACCCTAGCGGATTCACATTAAAGGCGCAGCTTGGAAGGCTGTAGTCGGGCCGTGAACGTCGCCTCCATCGACCAATCGAGTTATCCACGCCTCTCATCGAAAGATCGGGAATCAAACCCTAGCGGGTCGCCATTAGTTGGTATCATTAGCGCGCCTTTGAATGAGCTTACAAAGAAGGGAGTGCCTTTTAGTTGGGGTAAAACACAAGAGAACTCCTTCAACACGCTGAAAGATAAGTTGACACATGCACCTCTCCTCCAACTCCCTGATTTTAATAAAACCTTTGAGCTTGAATGTGATGCTAGTGGCATTGGTTTGGGTGGTGTTTTGTTACAAGAAGGCAAACCTATTGCTTATTTCAGTGAAAAATTGAGCGGGCCTGTTCTGATTATTCTACTTATGATAAGGAATTGTATGCTCTTGTTCGCACATTAGAAACATGGCAGCATTATCTATGGCCCAAAGAGTTTGTTATTCATTCAGATCATGAATCTTTAAAACATATTCGTAGTCAAGGAAAATTGAACCGTAGACATGCTAAGTGGGTTGAATTTATTGAATCTTTTCCTTATATTATTAAGCACAAGAAAGGGAAAGAGAATATAATTGCTGATGCATTGTCTAGGAGATACACCTTGTTGAACCAACTTGATTACAAAATATTTGGATTGGAAACGATTAAAGATCAATATGTTAATGATGCTGATTTTAAAGATGTGTTGCTGCATTGTAAAGAGGGGAAGGGATGGAACAAATTCATCGTTAGTGATGGGTTTGTCTTTAGAGCTAACAAGCTATGCATTCCAGCTAGCTCCGTTCGCTTGTTATTGTTGCAGGAAGCGCATCGAGGTGGCTTAATGGGGCATTTTGGAGCAAAGAAAACGGAAGATATACTTGCTGGTCATTTCTTTTGGCCAAAGATGAGAAGAGATGTGGAGAGATTTGTTGCTCGCTGCACGACATATCAAAAGGCTAAATCACGATTGAATCCACATAGTTTGTATTTGCCTCTACCTGTTCCTAGTGCTCCTTGGGAAGATATTTCTATGGATTTTGTGTTAGGATTGCCTAGGACTAGGAAGGGACGTGATAGTGTGTTTGTGGTTGTTGATAGATTTTCTAAGATGGCCCATTTCATACCATGTCATAAAACTGATGATGCTTCTCACATTGCTGATTTGTTCTTTCGGGAAATTGTTCGTTTGCATGGTGTGCCCAACACAATTGTTTCTGATCGTGATGCTAAATTTCTTAGTTATTTTTGGAAGACTTTATGGGCTAAATTGGGAACTAAATTGTTGTTTTCTACTACATGTCATCCGCAAACTGATGGTCAAACTGAAGTGGTTAATAGGACTTTGTCTACTATGTTAAGGGCTGTTTTAAAGAAGAACATTAAGATGTGGGAAGATTGTTTGCCTCATATTGAATTCGCTTATAATCGATCGCTGCATTCTACTACAAAGATGTGCCCATTTCAGATTGTATATGGTTTCTTGCCTCGTGCTCCTATTGATTTAATGCCTTTGCCATTTTCTGAAAAAACGAATTTTGATGCTACTAAGCGTGCCGAATTGATGTTAAAACTGCATGAAACAACTAAAGAAAACATAGAGCGCATGAATGCTAAATACAAGATTGCTGGTGATAAAGGTAGGAAGGAACTAAAGTTTGAACCTGGAGATTTAGTTTGGCTGCATTTGAGAAAGGAAAGGTTTCCTGAATTGAGAAAATCTAAATTGCTACCTCGGGCTGATGGACCATTTAAAGTGCTAGAGAAAGTCAATGATAATGCATATAAGCTCGATCTGCCTGCGGATTTTGGGGTTAGTCCCACATTTAACATTGCAGATTTGAAGCCATATTTGGGAGAGGAAGATGAGCTTGAGTCGAGGACGACTCAAATGCAAGAAGGGGAGGATGATGAGGACACCAACACCAACGATACATCCACTCCGACACAAGTACCTATTGCTGGTCCTATTACTCGTGCTCATGCGCATCAACTTAATCATCAGGTGAGTTCAAATCTAAGCTCATGTGCATCATGTTTAGACCATGGAGACCCGTGTACTCTTGTTCTCCTTAGGAACCAAGGAGGCGGCCGAAAGGGAAACGGATTCGCGCAAGCTGGATTCGGACTGCAGAACAGTACTAACTTGTGACGGACACCACGGTCGCATATGAACTCGGATTGGGGCGTTCAAGTACTTCATGGAAATCTTATGAAGTCTTCTTTCAAACGGATCCGGCCTCATAGCCATATCTATTACGAGTCGGCCGCAATCGTTAAATTAATACAGAGTCCTTTTATGCCCATGGTGCTGCGTCACCCTGTTTTGGTCCAATGGGCCGTGTATCAAGTTGAGTCCATTACGGACGCGTCCTAGGGTTGGAGTACGACCCCAACACCCCTGTGGTCGTCCTCCCACGTACTTATACCCCTTAGCCGCCGCCAAGGATGCTTGGGTTTTGTTTAGATCAAGTTTAGCCTTCGCTACTTGCTTGCAAGCGCGCGTGCTGGATAAGCCGCCCGTCTTCTTGTCTTCGGAACCCCACCATTATTGAGATTGCGTGTGAAACCTTCATTTACATCTAGTAAATTCAGTACTTGTCATACTTATTCTTGCCAATTCTTCGATTGCTTGCAGGACGAGTGCCCTAGTGGCCAGGTGCCGCGCTCCACAAGATCGCGACAGCCATTGGAGGGGGTGTATCGGTTGCTAAGGCGCAGCTTGGAAGGCTGTAGTCGGGCCGTGAACGTCGCCTCCATCAACCAATCGAGTTATCCATGCCTCTCATCGAAAGATCGGGAATCAAACCCTAGCAGGTCGCCATTAGAAACGGTCCGAAACGCCCTAAAATATGAGTTTGGGGTCCAATGGGGTGGATCGGGTGCGTTCGCTGCGTAAAATTCCGATACGACTTCGTTGCACGAACTTGTGCATTAATGGCACCAATTCGGCCCGTCCTGCACCGAAGTTCGTGCAATAAAAAAACGGTCTGAAATGCCCAAAAACATGAGTTTGGGGTCCAATGGCGTGAGTCGTGTGCGTTCGTTGTGGAAAATTCCGACGGCACGACGTTGCACGAACTTGTGCATTAATGGCACCGGTTCGGCTCATTTTGCACCCAAGTTCGTGCAGTAAGGAAACGGTCCGAAACGCCATAAAACATGAGTTTGGGGTCCAATGGTGTGGATCGGGTGCGTTCGTTGCGTAAAATTCTGACACCACGTCGTGGCACGAACTTGTGCATTAGTGGCACCGATTCGGCCCATTTTGCACCCAAGTTCGTGAAGTAACGAAACAGTCCGAAACGCCCTAAAACATGAGTTTGGGGTCCAATGGGGTGGATCTGGTGCGTTTGTTGGAAAAAACTCTGATGCGACTTCGTGGCACGAACTCTTGCATTAATGGCACCAGTTCGGCCCGTTTCGCAACGAAGTTCGTGAAATAACGAAGCGGTCTGAAACGCTGAAAATATGAGTTTGGGGTCCAATGGCGTGGATCGGGTGCGTTCGTTGCAAAAACTTCTGATGCAACTTCGTCGCACAAACTTGTGCATTCATGGCACCGGCTCGGCCTGTTTTGCACCGAAGTTCATGCAATAGCGAAATGGGGTGAAACGCCCCGAAACATGAGTTTGGGGTCCAATGGCGAGGATCGGGAGCGTTTGTTGCGTAAAGTTCCCACGCGACGTCGTTGCACGAACTTGTGCATTAATGGCATGGGTTCGCCCAATTTTGCACCAAAGTTCGGGGAGTAACGAAACCATCGGAAACGCCGCAAAACATGAGTTTGGGGTCCAATAGGGTGGATCGGGTGCGGTCATCGCGAAAAATTTCGACGCGACTTCATCGCGCAAACTTGTGCATTAAGGTCACCGGTTCGGGCCGTTTTGCGCCGAAGTTCGTGCAGTTTCGAAATGGTCTTAAACACCCCAAAATATGAGTATGGGGTCCAATGGGGTGGATCGGGTGCGTTCGCTGCGTAATATTCCGATACGACTTCGTTGCACGAACTTGTGCATCAATGGCACCAATTCGGCCCGTTTTGCACCGAAGTTCGTGCAATAATAAAACGGTCTGAAACGCCCAAAAACATGAGTTTGGGGTCCAATGGCATAGATCGTGTGCGTTTGTTGAAGAAAATTCCGACTCCACGTCATTGCAGGAACTTGTGCATTAAAGGCACCAATTCGACCCGTCCTGCACCGAAGTTCATGCAATAACAAAACGGTCTGAAATGTCCCAAAACATGAGTTTGGGGTCCAATGGCGTGGATCGTGTGCGTTTGTTGCGGAAAATTTCGACGCCACGCCGTTGCACGAACCTGTGCATTAGTGGCACCGGTTCGGCCCATTTTGCACCCAAGTTTGTGCAGTAAGGAAACAGTCCGAAACACCCTAAAACATGAGTTTGGGGTCCAATGGGGTGGATCGGGTGCGTTCGCTGCGTAAAATTCCGATACGATTTCGTTGCACGAACTTGTGCATTAATGGCACCAATTCGGCCCGTCCTGCACTGAAGTTCGTGCAATAAGAAAACTGTCTGAAACGCCCCAAAACATGAGTTGGGGTCAAATGGCGTGGATCGTGTGCGTTCGTTGCGAAAAATTCCGACACCACGTCGTTGCACGAACTTGTGCATTAATGGCACCGGTTCGGCCCATTTTGCACCCAAGTTCGTGCAGTAAGGAAACGGTCCGAAACGCCATAAAACATGAGTTTGGGGTCCAATGGGGTGAATCGGGTGCCTTCGCTGCGTAAAATTCCGATAGGACTTCGTCGCACGAACTTGTGCATTTACAGCAACTGTTCGGCCTGTTTTGCTCCGAAGATCATGCAATAGCGAAATGGTGTGAAACGCCCCGAAACATGAGTTTGGGGTCCAATGGCGTGGATCATGTGCGTTCGTTGCGGAAAATTCCGACGCCACGTCGTTGCACGAACTTATGCATTAATGGCACCGGTTCGGCCCATTTTGCACCCAAGTTTGTGCAGTAAGGAAACGGTCCGAAACGCCCTAAAACATGAGTTTGGGGTCCAATGGGGTGGATCAGGTGCGTTCGCTGCGTAAAATTCCGGTACGACTTCGTTGCACGAACTTGTGCATTAATGGCACCAATTCGGCCCGTCCAGCACCGAAGTTCGTGCAATAACAAAACGGTCTGAAACGCCCCAAAATATGAGTTTGGGGTCCAATGCCGTGGATCGTGTGCGTTCGTTGCGAAAAATTCCGACGCCACGTCGTTGCACGAACTTGTGCATTAGTGGCACCGGTTCGGCCCATTTATCACCCAAGTTCGTGCAGTAACGAAATGACCCGAAACGCCCTAAAACATGAGTTTGGGGTCCAATGGGGTGGATCTGGTGCGTTCGTTGGAAAAAATTCCGATGCGACTTCGTGGCACGAACTCTTGCATTAATAGCACCGGTTCGGCCCGTTTCGCAACGAAGTTCGTGAAATAACGAAACGGTCTGAAACGCCGAAAACATGAGTTTGGGGTCCAATGGCGTGGATTGGGTGCGTTCGTTGCGAAAACTTCTGATGCGACTTCGTCGCACGAATTTGTGCATTCACGGCAACTGTTCGGCCTGTTTTGCACCGAAGTTCATGCAATAGCAAAATGGTGTGAAACGCCCCGAAACATGAGTTTGGGGTCCAATGGCGTGGATCGTGTGCGTTCATTGCGGAAAATTCCGACACCACGTCGTTGCACGAACTTGTGCATTAATGGCACCGGTTCGGCCCATTTTGCACCCAAGTTCGTGCAGTAAGGAAACGGTCCGAAACGCCCTAAATTATGAGTTTGGGGTCCAATGGGGTGGATCGGGTGCGTTCACTGCGTAAAATTCCGATACGACTTCGTTGCACGAACTTGTGCATTAATGGCACCCATTCGGCCCGTCCAGCACCGAAGTTCGTGCAATAACAAAACGGTCTGAAACGCCCCAAAACATGAGTTTGGGGTCCAATGGCGTGGATCGTGTGCGTTCGTTGCGAAAAATTCCGATGCCACATCGTTGCACGAACGTGTGCATTAGTGGCACCGGTTCGGCCCATTTCTCACCCAAGTTCCTGCAGTAACGAAATAGTGTGAAACGCCCTAAAACATGAGTTTGGGGTCCAATGGGGTGGATCTGGTGCGTTCGTTGGAAAAAATTCCGATGCGACTTCGTGGCACGAACTCTTGCATTAATAGCACCGGTTCGGCCTGTTTCGCAACGAAGTTCGTGAAATAACGAAACGGTTTGAAACGCCGAAAACATGAGTTTGGGGTCCAATGGCGTGGATCGGGTCCGTTCGTTGCGAAAACTTCTGATGCGATTTCGTCGCACGAACTTGTGCTTTCACGGCAACTGTTCAGCCTGTTTTGCACGGAAGTTCACGCAATAGCGAAATGGTGTGAAACGCCCCGAAACATGAGTTTGGGGTCCAATGGCGTGGATCGTGTGCATTCGTTGCGGAAAATTCCGACACCACGTCGTTGCACGAACTTGTGCATTAATGGCACCGGTTCGGCCCATTTTGCACCCAAGTTCGTGCAGTAAGGAAACGGTCCGAAACGCCCTAAATCATGACTTTGGGTTCCAATGTGGTGGATCTGGTGCGTTCACTGCGTAAAATTTTGATGGGACTTCGTTGCACGAACTTGTGCATTAATGGCACCAATTCGGCCCGTCCTGCACCGAAGTGCGTGCAATAACAAAACGGTCTGAAACGACCTAAAACATGAGTTTGGGGTCCAATGGCGTGGATCGTGTGCGTTCGTTGCGGAAAATTCCGACGCCACGTCGTTGCACGAACTTGTGCATTAGTGGCACCGGTTCGGCCCATTTCTCACCCAAGTTCGTGCAGTAAGGAAACGGTCCGAAACGCCCTAAATCATGACATTGGGGTCCAATGGGGTGGATCTGGTGCGTGCACTGCATAAAATTCCGATACGACTTCGTTGCACGAACTTGTGCATTAATGGCACCAATTCGGCCCGTCAAGCACCGAAGTTCGTGCAATAACAAAACGGTCTGAAACGCCCCAAAACATGAGTTTGGGGTCCAATGGCGTGGATCGTGTGTGTTCGTTGCGAAAACTTCTGATACGACTTCGTCGCACGAACTTGTGCATTTACGGCAACTGTTCGGCCTGTTTTGCTCCGAAGTTCATGCAATAGCGAAATGGTGTGAAACGCCCCGAAACATGAGTTTGGGGTCCAATGGCGTGGATCGTGTGCGTTCGTTGCGGAAAATTCCGACGCCACGTCGTTGCACGAACTCGTGCATTAATGGCACCGGTTCGGCCCATTTTGCACCCAAGTTCGTGCAGTAAGGAAACGGTCCGGAACGCCCCAAAACATGAGTTTGGGGTCCAATGGGTTGGATCGGGTGCGTTCGCTGCGTATAATTCCGATACGACTTTGTTGCACGAACTTGTGCATTAATGGCACCAATTCGGCCCGTCCAGCACCGAAGTTCGTGCAATAACAAAACGGTCTGAAACGCCCCAAAACATGAGTTTGGGGTCCAATGGCGTGGATCGTGTGCGTTCGTTGCGAAAAATTCCGACGCCACGTCGTTGCACGAACTTGTGCATTAGTGGCACCGGTTCGGCCCATTTCTCACCCAAGTTCGTGCAGTAACGAAATGGTCCGAAACGCCCTAAAACATGAGTTTGGGGTCCAATGGGGTGGATCTGGTGCGTTCGTTGGAAAAAATTCCGATGCGACTTCGTGGCACGAACTCTTGCATTAATAGCACCGGTTCGGCCCGTTTCGCAACGAAGTTCGTGAAATAACGAAACGGTCTAAAACGCCGAAAACATGAGTTTGGGGTCCAATGGCGTGGATCGGGTGCGTTCGTTGCGAAAACTTCTGATGCGACTTCGTCGCACGAACTTGTGCATTCATGGCACCAGTTCGGCCTGTTTTGCACCGAAGTTCATGCAATTGCGAAATGGTGTGAAACGCCCCGAAACAAGAGTTTGGGGTCCAATGGCGAGGATTGGGAGCGTTTGTTGTGTAAAGTTCCCACGCGACGTCGTTGCACGAACTTGTGCATTAATGGCATGGGTTCGGCCAATTTTGCATCGAAGTTCGGGGATTAACGAAACGGTCCGAAACGCCCTAAATCATGACTTTGGGGTCCAATGGGGTGGATCGGGTGCGTTCGTCGCGAAAAATTTCGACGCGACTTCGTCGCACAAACTTGTGCATTAATGGCACCGGTTCGGACCGTTTTGCACTGAAGTTCGTGCAGTAAGGAAACGGTCCGAAACGCCCTAAATCATGAGTTTGGGGTCCAATGGGGTGGATCAGGTGCGTTCACTGCGTAAAATTCCGATACGACTTCGTTGCACGAACTTGTGCATTAATGGCACCAATTCGGCCCGTCCAGCACCGAAGTTCGTGCAATAACAAAACGGTCTGAAACGCCCCAAAACATGAGTTTGGGGTCCAATGGCGTGGATCGTGTGCGTTCGTTGCGAAAAATTCCGATGCCACATCGTTGCACGAACGTGTGCATTAGTGGCACCGGTTCGGCCCATTTCTCACCCAAGTTCCTGCAGTAACGAAATAGTGTGAAACGCCCTAAAACATGAGTTTGGCGTCCAATGGGGTGGATCTGGTGCGTTCGTTGGAAAAAATTCCGATGCGACTTCGTGGCACGAACTCTTGCATTAATAGCACCGGTTCGCCCTGTTTCGCAACGAAGTTTGTGAAATAACGAAACGGTTTGAAACGCCGAAAACATGACTTTGGGGTCCAATGGGGTGGATCGGGTGCGTTCGTCGCGAAAAATTTCGACGCGACTTCGTCGCACAAACTTGTGCATTAATGGCACCGGTTCGGACCGTTTTGCACTGAAGTTCGTGCAGTAAGGAAACGGTCCGAATCGCCCTAAATCATGAGTTTGGGGTCCAATGGGGTGGATCGGGTGCGTTCACTGCGTAAAATTCCGATACGACTTCGTTGCACGAACTTGTGCATTAATGGCACCAATTCGGCCCGTTTTGCACCGAAGTTCGTGCACTAAGAAAACGGTCTGAAACGCCCCAAAACATGAGTTTGGGGTCCAATGGCGTGGATCGTGTGCGTTCGTTGCGGAAAATTCCGACGCCACGTCGTTGCACGAACTTGTGCATTAGTGGCACCGGTTCGGCCCATTTCTCACCCAAGTTCGTGCAGTAAGAAAATGGTCTGAAACGCCCTAAAACATGAGTTTGGGGTCCAATGGGGTGGATCTGGTGCGTCCGATGAAAAAATTCCTATGCGACTTCGTGGCACGAACGCTTGCATTGATGGCACCGATTCGGCCCGTTTCGCAACGAAGTTCGTGAAATAACGAAACGGTCTGAAACGCCGAAAACATGAGTTTGGGGTCCAATGGCGTGGATCGGGTGCGTTCGTTGCGAAAACTTCTGATGCGACTTCGTCGCACGAACTTGTGCATTCATAGCAACTGTTCAGCCTGTTTTGCACCGAAGTTCATGCAATAGCGAAATGGTGTGAAACGCCCCGGAACATGAGTTTGGGGTCCAATGGCGAGGATCGGGAGCGTTTGTTGCGTAAAGTTCCCACGCGACGTCGTTGCACGAACATGTGCATTAATGGCATGGGTTCGGCCAATTTTGCACCGAAGTTCGGGGATTAACGAAACCATCAGAAACGCCGTAAAACATGAGTTTAGGGTCCAATAGGCTGGATCGGGTGCGTTCGTCGTGAAAAATTTCGACGCGACTTCGTCGCACAAACTTGTGCATTAATGGCACCGGTTCGGACCGTTTTGTGCCGAAGTTCGTGCAGTTTCGAAATGGTCTTAAACACCCCAAAACGTGAGTATGGGGTCTAATGGGGTGGATCGGGTGCGTTCGCTGCGTAAAATTCCGATACGACTTCATTGCACGAACTTGTGCATCAATGGCACCAATTCGGCCCGTTTTGCACGGAAGTTCGTGCAATAAGAAAACGGTCTGAAATGCCCCAAAACATGAGTTTGGGGTCCAATGGCATAGATCGTGTGCGTTCGTTGCGGAAAATTCCGACTCCACGTCGTTGCACGAACTTGTGCATTAATGGCACCGGTTCGGCCCATTTTGCACCCAAGTTCGTGCAGTAAGGAAACGGTCCGAAACGCCCTAAAACATGAGTTTGGGGTCCAATGGGGTGGATCGGGTGCGTTCGCTGCGTAAAATTCCGATATGACTTCGTTGCACGAACTTGTGCATTAATGGCACCAATTTGGCCCGTCCAGCACCGAAGTTCGTGCAATAACAAAACGGTCTGAAACGCCCCAAAACATGAGTTTGGGGTCCAATGGCGTGGATCGTGTGCGTTCGTTGCGAAAACTTCTGATACGACTTCGTCGCACGAACTTGTGCATTTACGGCAACTGTTCGGCCTGTTTTGCTCCGAAGTTCATGCAATAGCGAAATGGTGTGAAACGCCCCGAAACATGAGTTTGGGGTCCAATGGCGTGGATCGTGTGCGTTCGTTGCGGAAAATTCCGACGCCAGTTCGTTGCACGAACTCGTGCATTAATGGCACCGGTTCGGCCCATTTTGCACCCAAGTTCGTGCAGTAAGGAAATGGTCCGAAACGCCCTAAATCATGAGTTTGGGGTCCAATGGGGTGGATCGGGTGCGTTCACTGCGTAAAATTCCGATACGACTTCGTTGCACGAACTTGTGCATTAATGGCACCAATTCGGCCCGTCCAGCTCCGAAGTTCGTGCAATAACAAAACGGTCTGAAACGCCCCAAAACATGAGTTTGGGGTCCAATGGCGTGGATCGTGTGCGTTCGTTGCGAAAAATTCCGATGCCACATCGTTGCACGAACGTGTGCATTAGTGGCACCGGTTCGGCCCATTTCTCACCCAAGTTCCTGCAGTAACGAAATAGTGTGAAACGCCCTAAAACATGAGTTTGGGGTCCAATGGGGTGGATCTGGTGCGTTCGTTGGAAAAAATTCCGATGCGACTTCGTGGCACGAACTCTTGCATTAATAGCACCGGTTCGGCCTGTTTCGCAACGAAGTTCGTGAAATAACGAAACGGTTTGAAACGCCGAAAACATGAGTTTGGGGTCCAATGGCGTGGATCGGGTCCGTTCGTTGCGAAAACTTCTGATGCGATTTCGTCGCACGAACTTGTGCTTTCACGGCAACTGTTCAGCCTGTTTTGCACGGAAGTTCACGCAATAGCGAAATGGTGTGAAACGCCCCGAAACATGAGTTTGGGGTCCAATGGCGTGGATCGTGTGCATTCGTTGCGGAAAATTTCGACACCACGTCGTTGCACGAACTTGTGCATTAATGGCACCGGTTCGGCCCATTTTGCACCCAAGTTCGTGCAGTAAGGAAACGGTCCGAAACGCCCTAAATCATGACTTTGGGTTCCAATGTGGTGGATCTGGTGCGTTCACTGCGTAAAATTTTGATGCGACTTCGTTGCACGAACTTGTGCATTAATGGCACCAATTCGGCCCGTGCTGCACCGAAGTGCGTGCAATAACAAAACGGTCTGAAACGACCTAAAACATGAGTTTGGGGTCCAATGGCGTGGATCGTGTGCGTTCGTTGCGGAAAATTCCGACGCCACGTCGTTGCACGAACTTGTGCATTAGTGGCACCGGTTCGGCCCATTTCTCACCCAAGTTCGTGCAGTAAGGAAACGGTCCGAAACGCCCTAAATCATGACATTGGGGTCCAATGGGGTGGATCTGGTGCGTGCACTGCATAAAATTCCGATACGACTTCGTTGCACGAACTTGTGCATTAATGGCACCAATTCGGCCCGTCAAGCACCGAAGTTCGTGCAATAACAAAACGGTCTGAAACGCCCCAAAACATGAGTTTGGGGTCCAATGGCGTGGATCGTGTGTGTTCGTTGCGAAAACTTCTGATACGACTTCGTCGCACGAACTTGTGCATTTACGGCAACTGTTCGGCCTGTTTTGCTCCGAAGTTCATGCAATAGCGAAATGGTGTGAAACGCCCCGAAACATGAGTTTGGGGTCCAATGGCGTGGATTGTGTGCGTTCGTTGCGGAAAATTCCGACGCCACGTCGTTGCACGAACTCGTGCATTAATGGCACCGGTTCGGCCCATTTTGCACCCAAGTTCGTGCAGTAAGGAAACGGTCCGGAACGCCCCAAAACATGAGTTTGGGGTCCAATGGGTTGGATCGGGTGCGTTCGCTGCGTATAATTCCGATACGACTTCGTTGCACGAACTTGTGCATTAATGGCACCAATTCGGCCCGTCCAGCACCGAAGTTCGTGCAATAACAAAACGGTCTGAAACGCCCCAAAACATGAGTTTGGGGGTCCAATGGCGTGGATCGTGTGCGTTCGTTGCGAAAAATTCCGACGCCACGTCGTTGCACGAACTTGTGCATTAGTGGCACCGGTTCGGCCCATTTCTCACCCAAGTTCGTGCAGTAACGAAATGGTCCGAAACGCCCTAAAACATGAGTTTGGGGTCCAATGGGGTGGATCTGGTGCGTTCGTTGGAAAAAATTCCGATGCGACTTCGTGGCACGAACTCTTGCATTAATAGCACCGGTTCGGCCCGTTTCGCACCGAAGTTCGTGAAATAACGAAACGGTCTAAAACGCCGAAAACATGAGTTTGGGGTCCAATGGCGTGGATCGGGTGCGTTCGTTGCGAAAACTTCTGATGCGACTTCGTCGCACGAATTTGTGCATTCATGGCACCAGTTCGGCCTGTTTTGCACCGAAGTTCATGCAATTGCGAAATGGTGTGAAACGCCCCGAAACAAGAGTTTGGGGTCCAATGGCGAGGATTGGGAGCGTTTGTTGTGTAAAGTTCCCACGCGACGTCGTTGCACGAACTTGTGCATTAATGGCATGGGTTCAGCCAATTTTGCATCGAAGTTCGGGGATTAACGAAACGGTCCGAAACGCCCTAAATCATGACTTTGGGGTCCAATGGGGTGGATCGGGTGCGTTCGTCGCGAAAAATTTCGACGCGACTTCGTCGCACAAACTTGTGCATTAATGGCACCGGTTCGGACCGTTTTGCACTGAAGTTCGTGCAGTAAGGAAACGGTCCGAAACGCCCTAAATCATGAGTTTGGGGTCCAATGGGGTGGATCGGGTGCGTTCACTGCGTAAAATTCCGATACGACTTCGTTGCACGAACTTGTGCATTAATGGCACCAATTCGGCCCGTCCAGCACCGAAGTTCGTGCAATAACAAAACGGTCTGAAACGCCCCAAAACATGAGTTTGGGGTCCAATGGCGTGGATCGTGTGCGTTCGTTGCGAAAAATTCCGATGCCACATCGTTGCACGAACGTGTGCATTAGTGGCACCGGTTCGGCCCATTTCTCACCCAAGTTCCTGCAGTAACGAAATAGTGTGAAACGCCCTAAAACATGAGTTTGGCGTCCAATGGGGTGGATCTGGTGCGTCCGATGAAAAAATTCCGATGCGACTTCGTGGCACGAACGCTTGCATTAATAGCACCGGTTCGGCCCGTTTCGCAACGAAGTTCATGAAATAACGAAACGGTCTGAAACGCCGAAAACATGAGTTTGGGGTCCAATGGCGTGGATCGGGTGCGTTCGTTGCGAAAACTTCTGATGCGACTTCGTCGCACGAACTTGTGCATTCATAGCAACTGTTCAGCCTGTTTTGCACCGAAGTTCATGCAATAGCGAAATGGTGTGAAACGCCCCGGAACATGAGTTTGGGGTCCAATGGCGAGGATCGGGAGCGTTTGTTGCGTAAAGTTCCCACGCGACGTCGTTGCACGAACATGTGCATTAATGGCATGGGTTCGGCCAATTTTGCACCGAAGTTCGGGGATTAACGAAACCATCAGAAACGCCGCAAAACATGAGTTTAGGGCCAATAGGCTGGATCGGGTGCGTTCGTCGCGAAAAATTTCGACGCGACTTCGTCGCACAAACTTGTGCATTAATGGCACCGGTTCGGACCGTTTTGTGCCGAAGTTCGTGCAGTTTCGAAATGGTCTTAAACACCCCAAAACGTGAGTATGGGGTCTAATGGGGTGGATCGGGTGCGTTCGCTGCGTAAAATTCCGATACGACTTCGTTGCACGAACTTGTGCATCAATGGCACCAATTCGGCCCGTTTTGCACGGAAGTTCGTGCAATAAGAAAACGGTCTGAAATGCCCCAAAACATGTGTTTTGGGGTCCAATGGCATAGATCGTGTGCGTTCGTTGCGGAAAATTCCGACTCCACGTCGTTGCACGAACTTGTGCATTAATGGCACCGGTTCGGCCCATTTTGCACCCAAGTTCGTGCAGTAAGGAAACGGTCCGAAACGCCCTAAAACATGAGTTTGGGGTCCAATGGGGTGGATCGGGTGCGTTCGCTGCGTAAAATTCCGATATGACTTCGTTGCACGAACTTGTGCATTAATGGCACCAATTTGGCCCGTCCAGCACCGAAGTTCGTGCAATAACAAAACGGTCTGAAACGCCCCAAAACATGAGTTTGGGGTCCAATGGCGTGGATCGTGTGCGTTCGTTGCGAAAACTTCTGATACGACTTCGTCGCACGAACTTGTGCATTTACGGCAACTGTTCGGCCTGTTTTGCTCCGAAGTTCATGCAATAGCGAAATGGTGTGAAACGCCCCGAAACATGAGTTTGGGGTCCAATGGCGTGGATCGTGTGCGTTCGTTGCGGAAAATTCCGACGCCAGTTCGTTGCACGAACTCGTGCATTAATGGCACCCGGTTCGGCCCATTTTGCACCCAAGTTCGTGCAGTAAGGAAACGGTCCGAAACGCCCTAAATCATGAGTTTGGGGTCCAATGGGGTGGATCGGGTGCGTTCACTGCGTAAAATTCCGATACGACTTCGTTGCACGAACTTGTGCATTAATGGCACCAATTCGGCCCGTCCAGCTCCGAAGTTCGTGCAATAACAAAACGGTCTGAAACGCCCCAAAACATGAGTTTGGGGTCCAATGGCGTGGATCGTGTGCGTTCGTTGCGAAAAATTCCGATGCCACATCGTTGCACGAACGTGTGCATTAGTGGCACCGGTTCGGCCCATTTCTCACCCAAGTTCCTGCAGTAACGAAATAGTGTGAAACGCCCTAAAACATGAGTTTGGGGTCCAATGGGGTGGATCTGGTGCGTTCGTTGGAAAAAATTCCGATGCGACTTCGTGGCACGAACTCTTGCATTAATAGCACCGGTTCGGCCTGTTTCGCAACGAAGTTCGTGAAATAACGAAACGGTTTGAAACGCCGAAAACATGAGTTTGGGGTCCAATGGCGTGGATCGGGTCCGTTCGTTGCGAAAACTTCTGATGCGATTTCGTCGCACGAACTTGTGCTTTCACGGCAACTGTTCAGCCTGTTTTGCACGGAAGTTCACGCAATAGCGAAATGGTGTGAAACGCCCCGAAACATGAGTTTGGGGTCCAATGGCGTGGATCGTGTGCATTCGTTGCGGAAAATTTCGACACCACGTCGTTGCACGAACTTGTGCATTAATGGCACCCGGTTCGGCCCATTTTGCACCCAAGTTCGTGCAGTAAGGAAACGGTCCGAAACGCCCTAAATCATGACTTTGGGTTCCAATGTGGTGGATCTGGTGCGTTCACTGCGTAAAATTTTGATGCGACTTCGTTGCACGAACTTGTGCATTAATGGCACCAATTCGGCCCGTCCAGCACCGAAGTTCGTGCAATAACAAAACGGTCTGAAACGCCCCAAAACATGAGTTTGGGGTCCAATGGCGTGGATCGTGTGTGTTCGTTGCGAAAACTTCTGATACGACTTCGTCGCACGAACTTGTGCATTTACGGCAACTGTTCGGCCTGTTTTGCTCCGAAGTTCATGCAATAGCGAAATGGTGTGAAACGCCCCGAAACATGAGTTTGGGGTCCAATGGCGTGGATTGTGTGCGTTCGTTGCGGAAAATTCCGACGCCACGTCGTTGCACGAACTCGTGCATTAATGGCACCGGTTCGGCCCATTTTGCACCCAAGTTCGTGCAGTAAGGAAACGGTCCGGAACGCCCCAAAACATGAGTTTGGGGTCCAATGGGTTGGATCGGGTGCGTTCGCTGCGTATAATTCCGATACGACTTCGTTGCACGAACTTGTGCATTAATGGCACCAATTCGGCCCGTCCAGCACCGAAGTTCGTGCAATAACAAAACGGTCTGAAACGCCCCAAAACATGAGTTTGGGGTCCAATGGCGTGGATCGTGTGCGTTCGTTGCGAAAAATTCCGACGCCACGTCGTTGCACGAACTTGTGCATTAGTGGCACCGGTTCGGCCCATTTCTCACCCAAGTTCGTGCAGTAACGAAATGGTCCGAAACGCCCTAAAACATGAGTTTGGGGTCCAATGGGGTGGATCTGGTGCGTTCGTTGGAAAAAATTCCGATGCGACTTCGTGGCACGAACTCTTGCATTAATAGCACCGGTTCGGCCCGTTTCGCAACGAAGTTCGTGAAATAACGAAACGGTCTAAAACGCCGAAAACATGAGTTTGGGGTCCAATGGCGTGGATCGGGTGCGTTCGTTGCGAAAACTTCTGATGCGACTTCGTCGCACGAACTTGTGCATTCATGGCACCAGTTCGGCCTGTTTTGCACCGAAGTTCATGCAATTGCGAAATGGTGTGAAACGCCCCGAAACAAGAGTTTGGGGTCCAATGGCGAGGATTGGGAGCGTTTGTTGTGTAAAGTTCCCACGCGACGTCGTTGCACGAACTTGTGCATTAATGGCATGGGTTCGGCCAATTTTGCATCGAAGTTCGGGGATTAACGAAACGGTCCGAAACGCCCTAAATCATGACTTTGGGGTCCAATGGGGTGGATCGGGTGCGTTCGTCGCGAAAAATTTCGACGCGACTTCGTCGCACAAACTTGTGCATTAATGGCACCGGTTCGGACCGTTTTGCACTGAAGTTCGTGCAGTAAGGAAACGGTCCGAAACGCCCTAAATCATGAGTTTGGGGTCCAATGGGGTGGATCGGGTGCGTTCACTGCGTAAAATTCCGATACGACTTCGTTGCACGAACTTGTGCATTAATGGCACCAATTCGGCCCGTCCAGCACCGAAGTTCGTGCAATAACAAAACGGTCTGAAACGCCCCAAAACATGAGTTTGGGGTCCAATGGCGTGGATCGTGTGCGTTCGTTGCGAAAAATTCCGATGCCACATCGTTGCACGAACGTGTGCATTAGTGGCAACCGGTTCGGCCCATTTCTCACCCAAGTTCCTGCAGTAACGAAATAGTGTGAAACGCCCTAAAACATGAGTTTGGGGTCCAATGGGGTGGATCTGGTGCGTTCGTTGGAAAAAATTCCGATGCGACTTCGTGGCACGAACTCTTGCATTAATAGCACCCGGTTCGGCCTGTTTCGCAACGAAGTTTGTGAAATAACGAAACGGTTTGAAACGCCGAAAACATGAGTTTGGGGTCCAATGGCGTGGATCGGGTGCGTTCGTTGCGAAAACTTCTGATGCGACTTCGTCGCACGAACTTGTGCATTCATGGCACCAGTTCGGCCTGTTTTGCACCGAAGTTCATGCAATTGCGAAATGGTGTGAAACGCCCCGAAACAAGAGTTTGGGGTCCAATGGCGAGGATTGGGAGCGTTTGTTGTGTAAAGTTCCCACGCGACGTCGTTGCACGAACTTGTGCATTAATGGCATGGGTTCGGCCAATTTTGCATCGAAGTTCGGGGATTAACGAAACGGTCCGAAACGCCCTAAATCATGACTTTGGGGTCCAATGGGGTGGATCGGGTGCGTTCGTCGCGAAAAATTTCGACGCGACTTCGTCGCACAAACTTGTGCATTAATGGCACCGGTTCGGACCGTTTTGCACTGAAGTTCGTGCAGTAAGGAAACGGTCCGAAACCCTACGCCCTAAATCATGAGTTTGGGGTCCAATGGGGTGGATCGGGTGCGTTCACTGCGTAAAATTCCGATACGACTTCGTTGCACGAACTTGTGCATTAATGGCACCAATTCGGCCCGTCCAGCACCGAAGTTCGTGCAATAACAAAACGGTCTGAAACGCCCCAAAACATGAGTTTGGGGTCCAATGGCGTGGATCGTGTGCGTTCGTTGCGAAAAATTCCGATGCCACATCGTTGCACGAACGTGTGCATTAGTGGCACCGGTTCGGCCCATTTCTCACCCAAGTTCCTGCAGTAACGAAATAGTGTGAAACGCCCTAAAACATGAGTTTGGGGTCCAATGGGGTGAATCTGGTGCGTTCGTTGGAAAAAATTCCGATGCGACTTCGTGGCACGAACTCTTGCATTAATAGCACCGGTTCGGCCTGTTTCGCAACGAAGTTTGTGAAATAACGAAACGGTTTGAAACGCCGAAAACATGAGTTTGGGGTCCAATGGCGTGGATCGGGTGCGTTCGTTGCGAAAACTTCTGATGCGACTTCGTCGCACGAACTTGTGCATTCATGGCACCAGTTCGGCCTGTTTTGCACCGAAGTTCATGCAATTGCGAAATGGTGTGAAACGCCCCGAAACAAGAGTTTGGGGTCCAATGGCGAGGATTGGGAGCGTTTGTTGTGTAAAGTTCCCACGCGACGTCGTTGCACGAACTTGTGCATTAATGGCATGGGTTCGGCCAATTTTGCATCGAAGTTCGGGGATTAACGAAACGGTCCGAAACGCCCTAAATCATGACTTTGGGGTCCAATGGGGTGGATCGGGTGCGTTCGGCGCGAAAAATTTCGACGCGACTTCGTCGCACAAACTTGTGCATTAATGGCACCGGTTCGGACCGTTTTCACTGAAGTTCGTGCAGTAAGGAAACGGTCCGAAACGCCCTAAATCATGAGTTTGGGGTCCAATGGGGTGGATCGGGTGCGTTCACTGCGTAAAATTCCGATACGACTTCGTTGCACGAACTTGTGCATTAATGGCACCAATTCGGCCCGTCCAGCACCGAAGTTCGTGCAATAACAAAACGGTCTGAAACGCCCCAAAACATGAGTTTGGGGTCCAATGGCGTGGATCGTGTGCGTTCGTTGCGAAAAATTCCGATGCCACATCGTTGCACGAACGTGTGCATTAGTGGCACCGGTTCGGCCCATTTCTCACCCAAGTTCCTGCAGTAACGAAATAGTGTGAAACGCCCTAAAACATGAGTTTGGGGTCCAATGGGGTGGATCTGGTGCGTTCGTTGGAAAAAATTCCGATGCGACTTCGTGGCACGAACTCTTGCATTAATAGCACCGGTTCGGCCTGTTTCGCAACGAAGTTTGTGAAATAACGAAACGGTTTGAAACGCCGAAAACATGAGTTTGGGGTCCAATGGCGTGGATCGGGTCCGTTCGTTGCGAAAACTTCTGATGCGACTTCGTCGCACGAACTTGTGCATTCATGGCACCAGTTCGGCCTGTTTTGCACCGAAGTTCATGCAATTGCGAAATGGTGTGAAACGCCCCGAAACAAGAGTTTGGGGTCCAATGGCGAGGATTGGGAGCGTTTGTTGTGTAAAGTTCCCACGCGACGTCGTTGCACGAACTTGTGCATTAATGGCATGGGTTCGGCCAATTTTGCATCGAAGTTCGGGGATTAACGAAACGGTCCGAAACGCCCTAAATCATGACTTTGGGGTCCAATGGGGTGGATCGGGTGCGTTCGTCGCGAAAAATTTCGACGCGACTTCGTCGCACAAACTTGTGCATTAATGGCACCGGTTCGGACCGTTTTGCACTGAAGTTCGTGCAGTAAGGAAACGGTCCGAAACGCCCTAAATCATGAGTTTGGGGTCCAATGGGGTGGATCGGGTGCGTTCACTGCGTAAAATTCCGATACGACTTCGTTGCACGAACTTGTGCATTAATGGCACCAATTCGGCCCGTCCAGCACCGAAGTTCGTGCAATAACAAAACGGTCTGAAACGCCCCAAAACATGAGTTTGGGGTCCAATGGCGTGGATCGTGTGCGTTCGTTGCGAAAAATTCCGATGCCACATCGTTGCACGAACGTGTGCATTAGTGGCACCGGTTCGGCCCATTTCTCACCCAAGTTCCTGCAGTAACGAAATAGTGTGAAACGCCCTAAAACATGAGTTTGGGGTCCAATGGGGTGAATCTGGTGCGTTCGTTGGAAAAAATTCCGATGCGACTTCGTGGCACGAACTCTTGCATTAATAGCACCGGTTCGGCCTGTTTCGCAACGAAGTTTGTGAAATAACGAAACGGTTTGAAACGCCGAAAACATGAGTTTGGGGTCCAATGGCGTGGATCGGGTGCGTTCGTTGCGAAAACTTCTGATGCGACTTCGTCGCACGAACTTGTGCATTCATGGCACCAGTTCGGCCTGTTTTGCACCGAAGTTCATGCAATTGCGAAATGGTGTGAAACGCCCCGAAACAAGAGTTTGGGGTCCAATGGCGAGGATTGGGGAGCGTTTGTTGTGTAAAGTTCCCACGCGACGTCGTTGCACGAACTTGTGCATTAATGGCATGGGTTCGGCCAATTTTGCATCGAAGTTCGGGGATTAACGAAACGGTCCGAAACGCCCTAAATCATGACTTTGGGGTCCAATGGGGTGGATCGGGTGCGTTCGTCGCGAAAAATTTCGACGCGACTTCGTCGCACAAACTTGTGCATTAATGGCACCGGTTCGGACCGTTTTGCACTGAAGTTCGTGCAGTAAGGAAACGGTCCGAAACGCCCTAAATCATGAGTTTGGGGTCCAATGGGGTGGATCGGGTGCGTTCACTGCGTAAAATTCCGATACGACTTCGTTGCACGAACTTGTGCATTAATGGCACCAATTCGGCCCGTCCAGCACCGAAGTTCGTGCAATAACAAAACGGTCTGAAACGCCCCAAAACATGAGTTTGGGGTCCAATGGCGTGGATCGTGTGCGTTCGTTGCGAAAAATTCCGATGCCACATCGTTGCACGAACGTGTGCATTAGTGGCACCGGTTCGGCCCATTTCTCACCCAAGTTCCTGCAGTAACGAAATAGTGTGAAACGCCCTAAAACATGAGTTTGGGGTCCAATGGGGTGGATCTGGTGCGTTCGTTGGAAAAAATTCCGATGCGACTTCGTGGCACGAACTCTTGCATTAATAGCACCGGTTCGGCCTGTTTCGCAACGAAGTTTGTGAAATAACGAAACGGTTTGAAACGCCGAAAACATGAGTTTGGGGTCCAATGGCGTGGATCGGGTGCGTTCGTTGCGAAAACTTCTGATGCGACTTCGTCGCACGAACTTGTGCATTCATGGCACCAGTTCGGCCTGTTTTGCACCGAAGTTCATGCAATTGCGAAATGGTGTGAAACGCCCCGAAACAAGAGTTTGGGGTCCAATGGCGAGGATTGGGAGCGTTTGTTGTGTAAAGTTCCCACGCGACGTCGTTGCACGAACTTGTGCATTAATGGCATGGGTTCGGCCAATTTTGCATCGAAGTTCGGGGATTAACGAAACGGTCCGAAACGCCCTAAATCATGACTTTGGGGTCCAATGGGGTGGATCGGGTGCGTTCGTCGCGAAAAATTTCGACGCGACTTCGTCGCACAAACTTGTGCATTAATGGCACCGGTTCGGACCGTTTTGCACTGAAGTTCGTGCAGTAAGGAAACGGTCCGAAACGCCCTAAATCATGAGTTTGGGGTCCAATGGGGTGGATCGGGTGCGTTCACTGCGTAAAATTCCGATACGACTTCGTTGCACGAACTTGTGCATTAATGGCACCAATTCGGCCCGTCCAGCACCGAAGTTCGTGCAATAACAAAACGGTCTGAAACGCCCCAAAACATGAGTTTGGGGTCCAATGGCGTGGATCGTGTGCGTTCGTTGCGAAAAATTCCGATGCCACATCGTTGCACGAACGTGTGCATTAGTGGCACCGGTTCGGCCCATTTCTCACCCAAGTTCCTGCAGTAACGAAATAGTGTGAAACGCCCTAAAACATGAGTTTGGGGTCCAATGGGGTGAATCTGGTGCGTTCGTTGGAAAAAATTCCGATGCGACTTCGTGGCACGAACTCTTGCATTAATAGCACCGGTTCGGCCTGTTTCGCAACGAAGTTTGTGAAATAACGAAACGGTTTGAAACGCCGAAAACATGAGTTTGGGGTCCAATGGCGTGGATCGGGTGCGTTCGTTGCGAAAACTTCTGATGCGACTTCGTCGCACGAACTTGTGCATTCATGGCACCAGTTCGGCCTGTTTTGCACCGAAGTTCATGCAATTGCGAAATGGTGTGAAACGCCCCGAAACAAGAGTTTGGGGTCCAATGGCGAGGATTGGGAGCGTTTGTTGTGTAAAGTTCCGACGCGACGTCGTTGCACGAACTTGTGCATTAATGGCATGGGTTCGGCCAATTTTGCATCGAAGTTCGGGGATTAACGAAACGGTCCGAAACGCCCTAAATCATGACTTTGGGGTCCAATGGGGTGGATCGGGTGCGTTCGTCGCGAAAAATTTCGACGCGACTTCGTCGCACAAACTTGTGCATTAATGGCACCGGTTCGGACCGTTTTGCACTGAAGTTCGTGCAGTAAGGAAACGGTCCGAAACGCCCTAAATCATGAGTTTGGGGTCCAATGGGGTGGATCGGGTGCGTTCACTGCGTAAAATTCCGATACGACTTCGTTGCACGAACTTGTGCATTAATGGCACCAATTCGGCCCGTCCAGCACCGAAGTTCGTGCAATAACAAAACGGTCTGAAACGCCCCAAAACATGAGTTTGGGGTCCAATGGCGTGGATCGTGTGCGTTCGTTGCGAAAAATTCCGATGCCACATCGTTGCACGAACGTGTGCATTAGTGGCACCGGTTCGGCCCATTTCTCACCCAAGTTCCTGCAGTAACGAAATAGTGTGAAACGCCCTAAAACATGAGTTTGGGGTCCAATGGGGTGGATCTGGTGCGTTCGTTGGAAAAAATTCCGATGCGACTTCGTGGCACGAACTCTTGCATTAATAGCACCGGTTCGGCCTGTTTCGCAACGAAGTTTGTGAAATAACGAAACGGTTTGAAACGCCGAAAACATGAGTTTGGGGTCCAATGGCGTGGATCGGGTCCGTTCGTTGCGAAAACTTCTGATGCGATTTCGTCGCACGAACTTGTGCTTTCACGGCAACTGTTCAGCCTGTTTTGCACGGAAGTTCACGCAATAGCGAAATGGTGTGAAACTCCCCGAAACATGAGTTTGGGGTCCAATGGCGTGGATCGTGTGCGTTCGTTGCGGAAAATTCCGACACCACGTCGTTGCACGAACTTGTGCATTAATGGCACCGGTTCGGCCCATTTTGCACCCAAGTTCGTGCAGTAAGGAAACGGTCCGAAACGCCCTAAATCATGACTTTGGGGTCCAATGTGGTGGATCTGGTGCGTTCACTGCGTAAAATTTCGATGCGACTTCGTTGCACGAACTTGTGCATTAATGGCACCAATTCGGCCCGTCCTGCACCGAAGTGCGTGCAATAACAAAACGGTCTGAAACGACCTAAAACATGAGTTTGGGGTCCAATGGCGTGGATCGTGTGCGTTCGTTGCGGAAAATTCCGACGCCACGTCGTTGCACGAACTTGTGCATTAGTGGCACTGGTTCGGCCCATTTCTCACCCAAGTTCGTGCAGTAAGGAAACGGTCCGAAACGCCCTAAATCATGACTTTGGGGTCCAATGGGGTGGATCTGGTGCGTGCACTGCGTAAAATTCCGATACGACTTCGTTGCACGAACTTGTGCATTAATGGCACCAATTCGGCCCGTCAAGCACCGAAGTTCGTGCAATAACAAAACGGTCTGAAACGCCCCAAAACATGAGTTTGGGGTCCAATGGCGTGGATCGTGTGCGTTCGTTGCGAAAACTTCTGATACGACTTCGTCGCACGAACTTGTGCATTTACGGCAACTGTTCGGCCTGTTTTGCTCCGAAGTTCATGCAATAGCGAAATGGTGTGAAACGCCCCGAAACATGAGTTTGGGGTCCAATGGCGTGGATCGTGTGCGTTCGTTGCGGAAAATTCCGACGCCAGTTCGTTGCACGAACTCGTGCATTAATGGCACCGGTTCGGCCCATTTTGCACCCAAGTTCGTGCAGTAAGGAAACGGTCCGGAACGCCCCAAAACATGAGTTTGGGGTCCAATGGGTTGGATCGGGTGCGTTCGCTGCGTATAATTCCGATACGACTTCGTTGCACGAACTTGTGCATTAATGGCACCAATTCGGCCCGTCCAGCACCGAAGTTCGTGCAATAACAAAACGGTCTGAAACGCCCCAAAACATGAGTTTAGGGTCCAATGGCGTGGATCGTGTGCGTTCGTGTGCGTTCATGGCACCAGTTCGGCCTGTTTTGCACCGAAGTTCATGCAATTGCGAAATGGTGTGAAACGCCCCGAAACAAGAGTTTGGGGTCCAATGGCGAGGATTGGGAGCGTTTGTTGTGTAAAGTTCCCACGCGACGTCGTTGCACGAACTTGTGCATTAATGGCATGGGTTCGGCCAATTTTGCATCGAAGTTCGGATATTAACGAAACGGTCCGAAACGCCCTAAATCATGATTTTGGGGTCCAATGGGGTGGATCGGGTGCGTTCGTCGTGAAAAATTTCGACGCGACTTCGTCGCACAAACTTGTGCATTAATGCCACCGGTTCGGACCGTTTTGCACTGAAGTTCGTGCAGTTTCGAAATGGTCTTAAACACCCCAAAACATGAGTATGGGGTCCAATGGGGTGGATTGGGTGCGTTCGCTGCGTAAAATTCCGATACGACTTCGTTGCACGAACTTGTGCATCAATGGCACCAATTCGGCCCGTTTTGCACCGAAGTTCGTGCACTAAGAAAACGGTCTGAAACGCCCCAAAACATGAGTTTGGGGTCCAATGGCGTGGATTGTGTGCGTTCGTTGCGGAAAATTCCGACGCCACGTCGTTGCACGAACTTGTGCATTAGTGGCACCGGTTCGGCCCATTTCTCACCCAAGTTCGTGCAGTAAGAAAATGGTCTGAAACGCCCTAAAACATGAGTTTGGGGTCCAATGGGGTGGATCTGGTGCGTCCGATGAGAAAATTCCTATGCGACTTCGTGGCACGAACGCTTGCATTAATGGCACCGATTCGGCCCGTTTCGCAACGAAGTTCGTGAAATAACGAAACGGTCTGAAACGCCGAAAACATGAGTTTGGGGTCCAATGGCGTGGATCGGGTGCGTTCGTTTCGAAAACTTCTGATGCGACTTCGTCGCACGAACTTGTGCATTCATAGCAACTGTTCAGCCTGTTTTGCACCGAAGTTCATGCAATAGCGAAATGGTGTGAAACGCCCCGGAACATGAGTTTGGGGTCCAATGGCGAGGATCGGGAGCGTTTGTTGCGTAAAGTTCCCACGCGACGTCGTTGCACGAACATGTGCATTAATGGCATGGGTTCGGCCAATTTTGCACCGAAGTTCGGGGATTAACGAAACCATCAGAAACGCCGCAAAACATGAGTTTAGGGTCCAATAGGCTGGATCGGGTGCGTTCGTCGCGAAAAATTTCGACGCGACTTCGTCGCACAAACTTGTGCATTAATGGCACCGGTTCGGACCGTTTTGTGCCGAAGTTCGTGCAGTTTCGAAATGGTCTTAAACACCCCAAAACGTGAGTATGGGGTCTAATGGGGTGGATCGGGTGCGTTCGCTGCGTAAAATTCCGATACGACTTCGTTGCACGAACTTGTGCATCAATGGCACCAATTCGGCCCGTTTTGCACGGAAGTTCATGCAATAAGAAAACGGTCTGAAATGCCCCAAAACATGAGTTTAGGGTCCAATGGCATAGATCGTGTGCGTTCGTTGCGGAAAATTCCGACTCCACGTCGTTGCACGAACTTGTGCATTAATGGCACCGGTTCGGCCCATTTTGCACCCAAGTTCGTGCAGTAAGGAAACGGTCCGAAACGCCCCAAAACATGAGTTTGGGGTCCAATGGCGTGGATCGTGTGCGTTCGTTGCGAAAACTTCTGATACGACTTCGTCGCACGAACTTGTGCATTTACGGCAACTGTTCGGCCTGTTTTGCTCCGAAGTTCATGCAATAGCGAAATGGTGTGAAACGCCCCGAAACATGAGTTTGGGGTCCAATGGCGTGGATCGTGTGCGTTCGTTGCGGAAAATTCCGACGCCAGTTCGTTGCACGAACTCGTGCATTAATGGCACCGGTTCGGCCCATTTTGCACCCAAGTTCGTGCAGTAAGGAAACGGTCCGGAACGCCCCAAAACATGAGTTTGGGGTCCAATGGGTTGGATCGGGTGCGTTCGCTGCGTATAATTCCGATACGACTTCGTTGCACGAACTTGTGCATTAGTGGCACCAATTCGGCCCGTCCAGCACCGAAGTTCGTGCAATAACAAAACGGTCTGAAACGCCCCAAAACATGAGTTTAGGGTCCAATGGCGTGGATCGTGTGCGTTCGTTGCGAAAAATTCCGACGCCACGTCGTTGCACGAACTTGTGCATTAGTGGCACCGGTTCGGCCCATTTCTCACCCAAGTTCGTGCAGTAACAAAATGGTCCGAAACGCCGTAAAACATGAGTTTGGGGTCCAATGGGGTGGATCTGGTGCGTTCGTTGGAAAAAATTCCGATGCGACTTCGTGGCACGAACTCTTGCATTAATAGCACCGGTTCGGCCCGTTTCGCAACGAAGTTCGTGAAATAACGAAACGGTCTAAAACGCCGAAAACATGAGTTTGGGGTCCAATGGCGTGGATCGGGTGCGTTCGTTGCGAAAACTTCTGATGCGACTTCGTCGCACGAACTTGTGCATTCATGGCACCAGTTCGGCCTGTTTTGCACCGAAGTTCATGCAATTGCGAAATGGTGTGAAACGCCCCGAAACAAGAGTTTGGGGTCCAATGGCGAGGATTGGGAGCGTTTGTTGTGTAAAGTTCCCACGCGACGTCGTTGCACGAACTTGTGCATTAATGGCATGGGTTCGGCCAATTTTGCATCGAAGTTCGGGGATTAACGAAACGGTCCGAAACGCCCCAAATCATGACTTTGGGGTCCAATGGGGTGGATCGGGTGCGTTCGTCGCGAAAAATTTCGACGCGACTTCGTCGCACAAACTTGTGCATTAATGGCACCGGTTCGGACCGTTTTGCACTGAAGTTCGTGCAGTTTCGAAATGGTCTTAAACACCCCAAAACATGAGTATGGGGTCCAATGGGGTGGATTGGGTGCGTTCGCTGCGTAAAATTCCGATACGACTTCGTTGCACGTAATGGCGACCCGCTAGGGTTTGATTCCCGATCTTTCGATGAGAGGCGTGGATAACTCGATTGGTCGATGGAGGCGACATTCACGGCCCGACTACAGCCTTCCAAGCTGCGCCTTAGCAACCGATACACCCCCTCCAATGGCTGTCGCGATCTTGTGGAGCGCGGCACCCGGCCACTAGGGCACTCGTCCTGCAAGCAATCGAAGAACTAGCAAGAACAAGTATGACAAGTACTGAATTTACTAGATATAAATGAAGGTTTCACACGCAATCTCAATAATGGTGGGGTTCCGAAGACAAGAAGACGGGCGGCTGATCCAGCACGCGCGCTTGCAAGCAAGTAGCGAAGGCTAAACTTGATCTAAACAAAACCCAAGCATCCTTGGCGGCGGCTAAGGGGTATAAGTACGTGGGAGGACGACCACAGGGGTGTTGGGGTCGTACTCCAACCCTAGGACGCGTCCGTAATGGACTCAACTTGATACACGGCCCATTGGACCAAAACAGGGTGACGCAGCACCATGGGCAGAAAAGGACTCTGTATTAATTTAACGATTGCGGCCGACTCGTAATAGATATGGCTATGAGGCCGGATCCGTTTGAAAGAAGACTTCATAAGCTTTCCACGAAGTACTTGAACGCCCCAATCTGAGTTCGTATGCGACCGTGGTGTCCGTCACAAGTTGGTACTGTTCTGCAGTCCGAATCCAGCTTGCGCGAATCCGTTTCCCTTTCGGCCGCCTCCTTGGTTCCTAAGCAAAACAAGAGTACACGGGTCTCCATGGTCTAAACATGATGCACCTGAGCTTAGATTTGAACTCACCTGATGATTAAGTTGATGCGCACGAGCACGAGTAATAGGACCAGCAATAGGTACTTGTGTCGGAGTGGATGTATCATTGGTGTTGGTGTCCTCATCATCCTCCCCTTCTTGCATTTGAGTCGTCCTCGACTCAAGCTCATCTTCCTCTCCCAAATATGGCTTCAAATCTGCAATGTTAAATGTGGGACTAACCCCAAAATCCGCAGGCAGATCGAGCTTATATGCATTATCATTGACTTTCTCTAGCACTTTAAATGGTCCATCAGCCCGAGGTAGCAATTTAGATTTTCTCAATTCAGGAAACCTTTCCTTTCTCAAATGCAGCCAAACTAAATCTCCAGGTTCAAACTTTAGTTCCTTCCTACCTTTATCACCAGCAATCTTGTATTTAGCATTCATGCGCTCTATGTTTTCTTTAGTTGTTTCATGCAGTTTTAACATCAATTCGGCACGCTTAGTAGCATCAAAATTCGTTTTTTCAGAAAATGGCAAAGGCATTAAATCAATAGGAGCACGAGGCAAGAAACCATATACAATCTGAAATGGGCACATCTTTGTAGTAGAATGCAGCGATCGATTATAAGCGAATTCAATATGAGGCAAATAATCTTCCCACATCTTAATATTCTTCTTTAAAACAGCCCTTAACATAGTAGACAAAGTCCTATTAACCACTTCAGTTTGACCATCAGTTTGCGGATGACATGTAGTAGAAAACAACAATTTAGTTCCCAATTTAGCCCATAAAGTCTTCCAAAAATAACTAAAAAATTTAGCATCACGATCAGAAACAATTGTGTTGGGCACACCATGCAAACGAACAATTTCCCGAAAAAACAAATCAGCAATGTGAGAAGCATCATCAGTTTTATGACATGATATGAAATGGGCCATCTTAGAAAATCTATCAACAACCACAAACACACTATCACGTCCCTTCCTAGTCCTAGGCAATCCTAACACAAAATCCATAGAAATATCTTCCCAAGGAGCACTAGGAACAGGTAGAGGCAAATACAAACCATGTGGATTCAATCGTGATTTAGCCTTTTGACATGTCGTGCAGCGAGCAACAAATCTCTCCGCATCTCTTCTCATCTTTGGCCAAAAGAAATGACCAGCAAGTATATCTTCTATTTTCTTTGCTCCAAAATGCCCCATTAAGCCACCTCGATGCGCTTCCTGCAACAATAACAAGCGAACGGAGCTAGCTGGAATGCATAGCTTGTTAGCTCTAAAGACAAACCCATCACTAACGATGAATTTGTTCCATCCCTTCCCCTCTTTACAATGCAGCAACACATCTTTAAAATCAGCATCATTAACATATTGATCTTTAATCGTTTCCAATCCAAATATTTTGTAATCAAGTTGGTTCAACAAGGTGTATCTCCTAGACAATGCATCAGCAATTATATTCTCTTTCCCTTTCTTGTGCTTAATAATATAAGGAAAAGATTCAATAAATTCAACCCACTTAGCATGTCTACGGTTCAATTTTCCTTGACTACGAATATGTTTTAAAGATTCATGATCTGAATGAATAACAAACTCTTTGGGCCATAGATAATGCTGCCATGTTTCTAATGTGCGAACAAGAGCATACAATTCCTTATCATAAGTAGAATAATTCAGAACAGGCCCGCTCAATTTTTCACTGAAATAAGCAATAGGTTTGCCTTCTTGTAACAAAACACCACCCAAACCAATGCCACTAGCATCACATTCAAGCTCAAAGGTTTTATTAAAATCAGGGAGTTGGAGGAGAGGTGCATGTGTCAACTTATCTTTCAGCGTGTTGAAGGAGTTCTCTTGTGTTTTACCCCAACTAAAAGGCACTCCCTTCTTTGTAAGCTCATTCAAAGGCGCGGCAATGGTGCTGAAGTCCTTCACAAAACGACGATAGAAACCAGCAAGTCCTAGGAAACTCCGCACTTGCGTGATAGTCTTCGGTATAGGCCATCCATGTATAGCTTCCACCTTGGCTTGATCAACCTCGATTCCCTGTGGAGTCACGACATAGCCAAGAAAAGACACTCGATCGGTGCAAAAGGTGCACTTCTCAAGGTTACCAAATAAACGTGCATCTCGTAAAGCATTAAAAACAGCACGTAAGTGATCAAGATGTTCATCGAAAGATTTGCTGTAAATCAATATATCATCAAAGTAGACAACAACAAATTTCCCAATGAAAGCACGCAGAACCTCATTCATTAATCTCATGAAAGTACTCGGTGCATTAGTTAACCCAAAAGGCATGACCAACCACTCATATAACCCGAACTTAGTTTTGAAAGCAGTTTTCCATTCATCTCCCAATTTCATACGAATCTGGTGGTACCCACTACGCAAATCAACTTTGGAAAACACAATAGCACCACTCAATTCATCAAGCATATCATCCAAACGAGGGATAGGGTGTCGATATCGAATTGTAATATTATTAATAGCCCTACAATCAACACACATACGCCATGTTCCATCCTTTTTAGGCACTAAAATAACTGGAACAGCACAAGGACTAAGAGACTCACGCACATAACCTTTGTCGAGTAGTTCTTGCACTTGTCGCTGAATTTCCTTAGTTTCTTCCGGATTTGTCCTGTATGGCGCACGGTTTGGCAATGATGCACCAGGAATAAGGTCAATTTGGTGCTCAATCCCTCGTATTGGTGGCAGCCCCGCTGGTATCTCACTTGGAAACACATCAGAATACTCCTGCAAAAGGTTAGCAACAGCCGGGGGCAAAGAATGCTGCATATCGTGAACTGAAATCAAAGCATTCTTGCACACCAAAGCATAGGCAACAGAAGTGGAAGCAATCAATTCATTAATATCAGACTTAGTAGCACGCAAGCAATGTCCTTTCAATCTTATCTCATCTTCCCTGCTACTAACAGATTTGGCATTCTTATCGATCTCAGCTTTAGTTCTCTTAGCTTTAGCAACATCATCACGCACAATAGATTCAGGTGACATAGGAAGCAAAACGATTTTCTTATCATGATGTATAAGAGAATATTGATTTGATCTACCATGATGCATGCTATCGGTATCAAATTGCCATGGTCTACCTAGCAGAATATGACAAGCTTCCATAGGCACAACATCGCATTCAACAACATCATGATATGAACCAATAGCGAAATTAATTCGTACCAATCTCGTTACCTTGACCTTACCACTATTGTTGAGCCACCGAATGTGATATGGATGTGGGTGCGGTTTTGTTGTAAGTGCAAGCTTCTCGACCATATCGCTGCTAGCCAAGTTGTTGCAGCTACCTCCATCAATTATCAAACGGCATGAACGCTCTTTAATAACACACTTTGTTTGGAATAGTGTATGCCGTTGATTTTGCTCCGCCTTTTCCATTTGTGCACTAAGTACACGCTGCACAATGAGGCTCTCATAATGATCTGCATCCTCTGCACCAATCTGCTCTTCTGGTTGTTCCTTAGTACCTGCATGGTCAGCAGCAAGCAAAGCAAGTGTATCTTCATCAAAATCACTAGCAGAGGAATACCCACCATCTCCTTTGACCACCAAAACGCGCTTGTTAGGGCAGTCACGTTGCACGTGGCCAAAGCCCTTGCATCGATGGCACTGAATATCTCTTGTCCTTCCCGTGGAGGCAACCGAAGATGCACTCGTGGCTGGTTTCTGGACAGTCGTGGTTGCTGAATTTGTCGGGGGAGCACGTGTCTTATCGTTGGATGGAGCGGGTATTGTCGACCGACTCGGGAATGTAGAAGGTGCAGGAGCTCGTCCGGTCAATGAGGTAGATGTGCGCGGCTGCCATGATGAAGGTTTTCCTGCAGAAATATTAGTTCTTGTACTAGCACGTCGTCCCAGCACTTCCCTTTCAGCTTTACAAGCAAGATGGAACAAACGGGTTACGTTAGTATAATCTTTATAAGCAAGAATGTCCTGAATTTCTCGATTCAAACCTCCTAAAAATCTAGCCATAGCAGGTTCCTCATCCTCCACTAAATTACAACGCAACACACCCATTTGTAATTCCTGATAGTATTCTTCTACACTTTTATTACCCTGATACCAAATGATGCATCCGGCCCAGGTGGGGTTGGCCGAGGCCCAATAAATTAAGGTTGCCCGGACCCCAACAGTTCTTAGGCACACCAATTCGGGGAAAGGCCCAATCTCCCTAAAAGACTAGTCCAATAGGGGAAGGGTGGCTCTCCCTTTTAAGGTGGCTTCCTCCTCCCAAGCTAAGCAAGGTGGGATTATTCAGAGGCTCACACGGTCGCCGCCCGACTACAACTGGGCCGTTCGGCCCCCTTTGTTGCGTCTTTGCCAGCGGGTAATAGTGGAGGATGTCCTCATCATTCCCACCCCCTTAAACAAGGGCCCAGCTCTGATACCAACTAATGGAGACCCGCTAGGGTTTGATTCCCGATCTTTCGATGAGAGGCGTGGATAACTCGATTGGTCGATGGAGGCGACGTTCACGGCCCGACTACAGCCTTCCAAGCTGCGCCTTAGCAACCGATACACCCCCTCCAATGGCTGTCGCGATCTTGTGGAGCGCGGCACCCGGCCACTAGGGCACTCGTCCTGCAAGCAATCGAAGAACTAGCAGGAACAAGTATGACAAGTACTGAATTTACTAGATATAAATGAAGGTTTCACACGCAATCTCTATAATGGTGGGGTTCCGAAGACAAGAAGACGGGCGGCTGATCCAGCACGCGCGCTTGCAAGCAAGTAGCGAAGGCTAAACTTGATCTAAACAAAACCCAAGCATCCTTGGCGGCGGCTAAGGGGTATAAGTACGTGGGAGGACGACCACAGGGGTGTTGGGGTCGTACTCCAACCCTAGGACGCGTCCGTAATGGACTCAACTTGATACACGGCCCATTGGACCAAAACAGGGTGACGCAGCACCATGGGCAGAAAAGGACTCTGTATTAATTTAACGATTGCGGCCGACTCGTAATAGATATGGCTATGAGGCCGGATCCGTTTGAAAGAAGACTTCATAAGCTTTCCACGAAGTACTTGAACGCCCCAATCCGAGTTCCTATGCGACCGTGGTGTCCGTCACAAGTTGGTACTGTTCTGCAGTCCGAATCCAGCTTGCGCGAATCCGTTTCCCTTTCGGCCGCCTCCTTGGTTCCTAAGCAAAACAAGAGTACACGGGTCTCCATGGTCTAAACATGATGCACCTGAGCTTAGATTTGAACTCACCTGATGATTAAGTTGATGCGCACGAGCACGAGTAATAGGACCAGCAATAGGTACTTGTGTCGGAGTGGATGTATCGTTGGTGTTGGTGTCCTCATCAGCACGAACTTGTGCATCAATGGCACCAATTCGGCCCGTTTTGCACGGAAGTTCGTGCAATAAGAAAACGGTCTGAAATGCCCCAAAACATGAGTTTGGGGTCCAATGGCATAGATCGTGTGCGTTCGTTGCGGAAAATTCCGACTCCACGTCGTTGCACGAACTTGTGCATTAATGGCACCGGTTCGGCCCATTTTGCACCCAAGTTCGTGCAGTAAGGAAACGGTCCGAAACGCCCTAAAACATGAGTTTGGGGTCCAATGGGGTGGATCGGGTGCGTTCGCTGCGTAAAATTCCGATATGACTTCGTTGCACGAACTTGTGCATTAATGGCACCAATTTGGCCCGTCCAGCACCGAAGTTCGTGCAATAACAAAACGGTCTGAAACGCCCCAAAACATGAGTTTGGGGTCCAATGGCGTGGATCGTGTGCGTTCGTTGCGAAAACTTCTGATACGACTTCGTCGCACGAACTTGTGCATTTACGGCAACTGTTCGGCCTGTTTTGCTCCGAAGTTCATGCAATAGCGAAATGGTGTGAAACGCCCCGAAACATGAGTTTGGGGTCCAATGGCGTGGATTGTGTGCGTTCGTTGCGGAAAATTCCGACGCCAGTTCGTTGCACGAACTCGTGCATTAATGGCACCGGTTCGGCCCATTTTGCACCCAAGTTCGTGCAGTAAGGAAACGGTCCGGAACGCCCCAAAACATGAGTTTGGGGTCCAATGGGTTGGATCGGGTGCGTTCGCTGCGTATAATTCCGATACGACTTCGTTGCACGAACTTGTGCATTAATGGCACCAATTCGGCCCGTCCAGCACCGAAGTTCGTGCAATAACAAAACGGTCTGAAACGCCCCAAAACATGAGTTTAGGGTCCAATGGCGTGGATCGTGTGCGTTCGTGTGCGTTCATGGCACCAGTTCGGCCTGTTTTGCACCGAAGTTCATGCAATTGCGAAATGGTGTGAAACGCCCCGAAACAAGAGTTTGGGGTCCAATGGCGAGGATTGGGAGCGTTTGTTGTGTAAAGTTCCCACGCGACGTCGTTGCACGAACTTGTGCATTAATGGCATGGGTTCGGCCAATTTTGCATCGAAGTTCGGATATTAACGAAACGGTCCGAAACGCCCTAAATCATGATTTTGGGGTCCAATGGGGTGGATCGAGTGCGTTCGTCGCGAAAAATTTCGACGCGACTTCGTCGCACAAACTTGTGCATTAATGCCACCGGTTCGGACCGTTTTGCACTGAAGTTCGTGCAGTTTCGAAATGGTCTTAAACACCCCAAAACATGAGTATGGGGTCCAATGGGGTGGATTGGGTGCGTTCGCTGCGTAAAATTCCGATACGACTTCGTTGCACGAACTTGTGCATCAATGGCACCAATTCGGCCCGTTTTGCACCGAAGTTCGTGCACTAAGAAAACGGTCTGAAACGCCCCAAAACATGAGTTTGGGGTCCAATGGCGTGGATCGTGTGCGTTCGTTGCGGAAAATTCCGACGCCACGTCGTTGCACGAACTTGTGCATTAGTGGCACCGGTTCGGCCCATTTCTCACCCAAGTTCGTGCAGTAAGAAAATGGTCTGAAACGCCCTAAAACATGAGTTTGGGGTCCAATGGGGTGGATCTGGTGCGTCCGATGAAAAAATTCCTATGCGACTTCGTGGCACGAACGCTTGCATTAATGGCACCGATTCGGCCCGTTTCGCAACGAAGTTCGTGAAATAACGAAACGGTCTGAAACGCCGAAAACATGAGTTTGGGGTCCAATGGCGTGGATCGGGTGCGTTCGTTGCGAAAACTTCTGATGCGACTTCGTCGCACGAACTTGTGCATTCATAGCAACTGTTCAGCCTGTTTTGCACCGAAGTTCATGCAATAGCGAAATGGTGTGAAACGCCCCGGAACATGAGTTTGGGGTCCAATGGCGAGGATCGGGAGCGTTTGTTGCGTAAAGTTCCCACGCGACGTCGTTGCACGAACATGTGCATTAATGGCATGGGTTCGGCCAATTTTGCACCGAAGTTCGGGGATTAACGAAACCATCAGAAACGCCGCAAAACATGAGTTTAGGGTCCAATAGGCTGGATCGGGTGCGTTCGTCGCGAAAAATTTCGACGCGACTTCGTCGCACAAACTTGTGCATTAATGGCACCGGTTCGGACCGTTTTGTGCCGAAGTTCGTGCAGTTTTGAAATGGTCTTAAACACCCCAAAACGTGAGTATGGGGTCTAATGGGGTGGATCGGGTGCGTTCGCTGCGTAAAATTCCGATACGACTTCGTTGCACGAACTTGTGCATCAATGGCACCAATTCGGCCCGTTTTGCACGGAAGTTCGTGCAATAAGAAAACGGTCTGAAATGCCCCAAAACATGAGTTTAGGGTCCAATGGCATAGATCGTGTGCGTTCGTTGCAGAAAATTCCGACTCCACGTCGTTGCACGAACTTGTGCATTAATGGCACCGGTTCGGCCCATTTTGCACCCAAGTTCGTGCAGTAAGGAAACGGTCCGAAACGCCCTAAATCATGAGTTTGGGGTCCAATGGGGTGGATCGGGTGCGTTCGCTGCGTAAAATTCCGATATGACTTCGTTGCACGAACTTGTGCATTAATGGCACCAATTTGGCCCGTCCAGCACCGAAGTTCGTGCAATAACAAAACGGTCTGAAACGCCCCAAAACATGAGTTTGGGGTCCAATGGCGTGGATCGTGTGCGTTCGTTGCGAAAAATTCCGACGCCACATCGTTGCACGAACTTGTGCATTAGTGGCACCGGTTCGGCCCATTTCTCACCCAAGTTCCTGCAGTAACGAAATAGTGTGAAACGCCCTAAAACATGAGTTTGGGGTCCAATGGGGTGGATCTGGTGCGTTCGTTGGAAAAAATTCCGATGCGACTTCGTGGCACGAACTCTTGCATTAATAGCACCGGTTCGGCCTATTTCGCAACGAAGTTCGTGAAATAACGAAACGGTCTGAAACGCCGAAAACATGAGTTTGGGGTCCAATGGCGTGGATCGGGTGCGTTCGTTGCGAAAACTTCTGATGCGACTTCGTTGCACGAACTTGTGCATTCATGGCACCGGTTCGTCCTGTTTTGCACCGAAGTTCATGCAGTAGCAAAATGGTGTGAAACGCCCCGAAACATGAGTATTGATGAGGACATCAACACCAACGATACATCCACTCCGACACAAGTACCTATTGCTGGTCCTATTACTCGTGCTCGTGCGCATCAACTTAATCATCAGGTGAGTTCAAATCTAAGCTCATGTACATCATGTTTAGACCATGGAGACCCGTGTACTCTTGTTTTGCTTAGGAACCAAGGAGACGACCGAAAGGGAAACGGATTCGCGCAGGCTGGATACGGACTGCAGAACAGTACCAACTTGTGATGGACACCACGGTCGCATATTAACTCGGATTGGGGCGTTCATGTACTTCGTGGAAAGCTTATGAAGTCTTCTTTCAAACGGATCCGGCCTCATATCCATATCTATTACGAGTCGGCCGCAATCGTAAAATTAATATAGAGTCCTTTTCTGCACATGGTGCTGCGTCACCCTGTTTTGGCCCAATGGGCCGTGTATCAAGTTGAGTCCATTACGGACGCGTCCTAGGGTTGGAGTATGACCCCAGCACCCCTATGGTCGTCCTCCCACGTACTTATACCCCTTAGCCGCCACCAAGGATGCTTGGGTTTTGTTTAGATCATGTTTAGTCTTTGCTACTTGCTTGCAAGCGCGCGTGCTGGATCAGCCGCCTGTCTTCTTGTCTTCGGAACCCCACCATTTATTGAGATTGCGTGTGAAACCTTCATTTACATCTAGTAAATTCAGTACTTGTGATACTTGTTCTTGCTAGTTCTTCGATTGCTTGCAGGACGAGTGCCCTAGTGGCCGGGTGCCGCGCTCCACAAGATCGCGACAGCCATTGGAGGGGGTGTATCGGTTGCTAAGGCGCAGCTTGGAAGGCTGTAGTCGGGCCGTGAACGTCGCCTCCATCGACCAATCGAGTTATCCACGCCTCTCATTGAAAGATCGGGAATCAAACCCTAGCGGGTCGCCATTAGTTGGTAATCAGAGCAAGGTTTATCGGTGAGAGACTTCTAATTCTTCGCTGTTTTATTTTTCCTATAGTCCAGAAAAGCCAAAAAAAATAGTAGATTAGTTTACCTTCAATCCTATAAACTCGTTTGAGCCTTTGCTAGCACTGCTTAGTTAGGGCTTGTTGAATTTTCGGTTGCATCGGTTGCGTCGAGTTGCTGGTCTTAGTTTTAGTCCTTTAGAGTTTCGAGTTCTTGTCACGTTCTAGTCACAACCATGCGCTACCATACATACTCCGTGTTGGCGGAATCCGAGTCCATATTCGTGTTCAAGTCTGAGTTAGATTCTGTGTTGGTTTGTGACCGAATCGCACGCAGTGCTGTGATTCGAGTAGGGATCGGTTTCCTAGTTCGAATTGGTTATTGCGCCGTGTTATAAAATTCCATTGCTATTCGCACTTGTACTACATATTTTGTAGCGCTCCAGAAAGGCAGAAGTAGTCTCGGCTTACTCAAACCACAACTTTGCACGAATACATATAGTCTCGGCTTACTCCAGAGAGAGAGAGAGAGAGAGAGAGAAGTTTGTGTGCTGTGTGGCTCTTTTGAAGTCTTTTAGGTTATATAATCAGTTTTGAGGATCCCCTGAAAAAAAAGAAAAAAAGAAAGGACAAAAAAAGAAGGGAAAAAAAGAAAGGAAAAAAAATAAAAAAAAAAGAAGAAGAAGAAAAAGAAGGGAAGAAAAAGGGGCTGTTCTTTGTGCATCTTTTTTGTTCTTCGGTGGTGTCTCGTGACTTCATTTGTGTCCAGGTTCGCGTCTCTAGCACGGTCTAGGCTAGGACCAGCATAGTACCGCCGTTGAACGATTTTTTAGCTTGCTTTTGTAACTAACGTGGTGCTAGTTCATCCTTGCTTCAGCCCACCTATAGCTCCACATATCCGACTACAGCTTGACAGGTCCTGTTGTTGCGGCACCGATACACTTCATCCCACGGTTGCAGACTTGTTGGTTGCCGTCCCCTCCTGTTGAGCAAGGTAAGAATTGGTAAGAGCTTGTGTAACACATTGAGTGTGAGCGCCTTGCAGTAGCTACATCCCATTAGTTGTAGGATCTTATTTCTTCACCTATTTTCGTGTTTCCTTTGTTCATCTAACCATGACAGGATCAGAGGGTGATGGGAGTTCAGGTCACTCTCCTCGTACAAAGGGAATCATACAACATTTTAAAAATAAGATGAGGAGGCATGTAGATGGCCTTGCTGAAGATATGCTGGTGTCAAATGATAAGATTGGGCAGTTGGAGGCCACGCAGCTTGCCACCAACACCAAGCTTACAAGGCTGGAGACGTCGGTCGCTCATATTGACCAAAGCCTTGCTGCTTTTTTGAGGCGTTTTGATGAGATGCATGCCAGAATTGCAAATGGGCATGAGGGAGAAAACAAGAAGGATGAGCGTGTCGAGGATAATTGGGATGATTATGTCGCTGATACTGAACTAGATGACCAAGATGCTCCTAGTCGCCGATGACTGCGAACTAATCGGAGAGGTATGGGTGGACATCGACGACGTGAGGTACATAATAATGATGACGCTTTCAGTAAATTTAAGATACCTTCTTTCGATGGAAAATATGATCCTGATGCATACATTACTTGGGAAATTGTTGTTGATCAAAAGATTGCATGTCATGAATTTCCTGAGAATATACGTGTTAGGGCTGCTAGTAGTGAATTTACTGATTTTGCCTCTGTTTGGTGGATAGAACATGCTAAGAAAAATCCTAATAATATTCCACAAACCTGGGATGCTTTGAAACGGGTCATGCGGGCTAGATTTGTTCCTTCTTACTATGCGCGTGATCTGTTACATAGATTGCAACAATTGAGACGGGGTAATAAAAGTGTACAAGAATACTATCAGGAATTATAAATGGGTGTGGTGCGTTGTAATTTAGTGGAGGATGAGGAACCCGCTATGGCTAGATTTTTAGGAGGTTTGAATCAAGAAATTCAGGACATTCTTGCTTATAAAGATTATACTAACGTAACCCGTTTGTTCTATCTTGCTTGTAATGCTGAAAGGGAAGTGCTGGGACGACGTGCTAGTACAAGAACTAATATTTCTGCAGGAAAACCTTCATCATGGCAGCCGCGCACATCTACCTCATTGACCGGACGAGCTCCTGCACCTTCTACATTCCCGAGTCGGTCGACAATACCCGCTCCATCCAACGATAAGACACGTGCTCCCCCGACAAATTCAGCAACCACGACTGTCCAGAAACCAGCCACGAGTGCATCTTCGGTTGCCTCCACGGGAAGGACAAGAGATATTCAGTGTCATCGATGCAAGGGCTTTGGACACGTGCAACGTGACTGCCCTAACAAGCGCGTTTTGGTGGTCAAAGGAGATGGTGGGTATTCCTCTGCTAGTGATTTTGATGAAGATACACTTGCTTTGCTTGCTGCTGACCATGCAGGTACTAAGGAACAACCAGAAGAGCAGATTGGTGCAGAGGATGCAGATCATTATGAGAGCCTCATTGTGCAGCGTGTACTTAGTGCACAAATGGAAAAGGCGGAGCAAAATCAACGGCATACATTGTTCCAAACAAAGTGTGTTATTAAAGAGCGTTCATGCCGTTTGATAATTAATGGAGGTAGCTGCAACAACTTGGCTAGCAGCGATATGGTCGAGAAGCTTGCACTTACAACAAAACCGCACCCACATCCATATCACATTCGGTGGCTCAACAATAGTGGTAAGGTCAATGTAACGAGATTGGTATGAATTAATTTCGCTATTGGTTCATATCATGATGTTGTTGAATGCGATGTTGTGCCTATGGAAGCTTGTCATATTCTGCTAGGTAGACCATGGCAATTTGATACCGATAGCATGCATCACGGTAGATCAAATCAATATTCTCTTATACATCATGATAAGAAAATCGTTTTGCTTCCTATGTCACCGGAATCTATTGTGCGTGATGATGTTGCTAAAGCTACGAGAACTAAAACTGAGATCGATAAGAATGCCAAATCTGTTAGTAGCAGGGAAGATGAGATAAGATTGAAAGGACATTCCTTGCTTGCTACTAAGTCTGATATTAATGAATTGATTGCTTCCACTTCTGTTGCCTATGCTTTGGTCTGCAAGGATGCTTTGATTTCAGTTCACGATATGCAGCATTCTTTGCCCCTGGCTGTTGCTATCCTTTTGCAGGAGTATTCTGATGTGTTCCCAAGTGAGATACCAGCGGGGCTGCCACAAATACGAGGGATTGAGCACCAAATTGACCTTATTACTGGTGCATCGTTGCCAAACCGTGCGCCATACAGGACAAATCGGAAGAAACTAACGAAATTCAGCGACAAGTGCAAGAACTACTCGACAAAGGTTATGTGCGTGAGTCTCTTAGTCCTTGTGCTGTTCCGGTTATTTTAGTGCCTAAAAAGGATGGAACATGGCGTATGTGTGTTGATTGTAGGGCTATTAATAATATCACAATTCGATATCGACACCCTATCCCACGTTTGGATGATATGCTTGATGAATTGAGTGGTGCTGTTGTGTTTTCCAAAGTTGATTTGCGTAGTGGGTACCACCAGATTCGTATGAAATTGGGAGATGAATGGAAAACTGCTTTCAAAACTAAGTTCAGGTTATATGAGTGGTTAGTCATGCCTTTTGGGTTAACTAATGCACCTAGTACTTTCATGAGATTAATGAACGAGGTTCTGCGTGCTTTTATTGGGAAATTTGTTGTTGTCTACTTTGATGATATATTGATTTACAGCAAATCTTTCGATGAACATCTTGATCACTTACGTGCTGTTTTTAATGCTTTACGAGATGCACGTTTATTTGGTAACCTTGAGAAGTGCACCTTTTGCACCGATCGAGTGTCTTTTCTTGGCTATGTCGTGACTCCACAGGGAATCGAGGTTGATCAAGCCAAGGTGGAAGCTATACAGGGATGGCCTATACCGAAGGCTATCACGCAAGTGCGGAGTTTCCTAGGACTTGCTGGTTTCTATCGTCGTTTTGTGAAGGACTTCAGCACCATTGCCGCGCCTTTGAATGAGCTTACAAAGAAGGGAGTGCCTTTTAGTTGGGGTAAAACACAAGAGAACTCCTTCAACACGCTGAAAGATAAGTTGACACATGCACCTCTCCTCCAACTCCCTGATTTTAATAAAACCTTTGAGCTTGAATGTGATGCTAGTGGCATTGGTTTGGGTGGTGTTTTGTTACAAGAAGGCAAACCTGTTGCTTATTTCAGTGAAAAATTGAGCGGGCCTGTTCTGAATTATTCTACTTATGATAAGGAATTGTATGCTCTTGTTCGCACATTAGAAACATGGCAGCATTATCTATGGCCCAAAGAGTTTGTTATTCATTCAGATCATGAATCTTTAAAACATATTCGTAGTCAAGGAAAATTGAACCGTAGACATGCTAAGTGGGTTGAATTTATTGAATCTTTTCCTTATATTATTAAGCACAAGAAAGGGAAAGAGAATATAATTGCTGATGCATTGTCTAGGAGATACACCTTGTTGAACCAACTTGATTACAAAATATTTGGATTGGAAACGATTAAAGATCAATATGTTAATGATGCTGATTTTAAAGATGTGTTGCTGCATTGTAAAGAGGGGAAGGGATGGAACAAATTCATCGTTAGTGATGGGTTTGTCTTTAGAGCTAACAAGCTATGCATTCCAGCTAGCTCTGTTCGCTTGTTATTGTTGCAGGAAGCGCATCGAGGTGGCTTAATGGGGCATTTTGTAGCAAAGAAAACGGAAGATATACTTGCTGGTCATTTCTTTTGGCCAAAGATGAGAAGAGATGTGGAGAGATTTGTTGCTCGCTGCACGACATGTCAAAAGGCTAAATCACGATTGAATCCACACGGTTTGTATTTGCCTCTACCTGTTCCTAGTGCTCCTTGGGAAGATATTTCTATAGATTTTGTGTTAGGATTGCCTAGGACTAGGAAGGGACGTGATAGTGTGTTTGTGGTTGTTGATAGATTTTCTAAGATGGCCCATTTCATACCATGTCATAAAACTGATGATGCTTCTCACATTGCTGATTCGTTCTTTCGGGAAATTGTTCGTTTGCATGGTGTGCCCAACACAATTGTTTCTGATCGTGATGCTAAATTTCTTAGTTATTTTTGGAAGACTTTATGGGCTAAATTGGGAACTAAATTGTTGTTTTCTACTACATGTCATCCGCAAACTGATGGTCAAACTGAAGTGGTTAATAGGACTTTGTCTACTATGTTAAGGGCTGTTTTAAAGAAGAACATTAAGATGTGGGAAGATTGTTTGCCTCATATTGAATTCGCTTATAATCGATCGCTACATTCTACTACAAAGATGTGCCCATTTCAGATTGTATATGGTTTCTTGCCTCGTGCTCCTATTGATTTAATGCCTTTGCTATTTTCTGAAAAAACGAATTTTGATGCTACTAAGCGTGCCGAATTGATGTTAAAACTGCATGAAACAACTAAAGAAAACATAGAGCGCATGAATGCTAAATACAAGATTGCTGGTGATAAAGGTAGGAAGGAACTAAAGTTTGAACCTGGAGATTTAGTTTGGCTACATTTGAGAAAGGAAAGGATTCCTGAATTGAAAAAATCTAAATTGCTACCTCGGGCTGATGGACCATTTAAAGTGTTAGAGAAAGTCAATGATAATGCATATAAGCTCGATCTGCCTGCGGATTTTGGGGTTAGTCCCACATTTAACATTGCAGATTTGAAGCCATATTTGGGAGAGGAAGATGAGCTTGAGTCGAGGACGACTCAAATGCAAGAAGGGGAGGATGATGAGGACATCAACACCAATGATACATCCACTCCGACACAAGTACCTATTGCTGGTTCTATTACTCGTGCTCGTGCTCGTGCTCGTCAACTTAATCATCAGGAACCAAGGAGGCGACCGAAAGGGAAACGGATTCGCGCAGGCTGGATTCGGACTGCAGAACAGTACCAACATATGACGGACACCACGGTCGCATATGAACTCGGATTGGGGCGTTCAAGTACTTCGTGGAAAGCTTATGAAGTCTTCTTTCAAAAGGATCCGGCCTCATATCCATATCTGTTACGAGTCGGCTGCAATCGTAAAATTAATACAGAGTCTTTTTCTGCCCATGTTGCTGCGTCACCCTGTTTTGGCCCAATGGGCCGTGTATCAAATTGAGTCCATTACGGACGCGTCCTAGGGTAGGAGTACGACCCCAGCACCCCTTTGGTCGTCCTCCCACGTACTTATACCTTTTAGCCGCCACCAAAGATGCTTGGGTTTTGTTTAGATCAAGTTTAGCCTTCGCTACTTGCTTGCAAGCGCGCGTGCTGGATCAGCCGCCCGTCTTCTTGTCTTCGGAACCCCACCATTATTGAGATTGCGTGTGAAACCTTCATTTACATCTAGTAAATTCATTACTTGTCATACTTGTTCTTGCTAGTTCTTCGATTGCTTGCAGGACGAGTGCCCTAGTGGCCGGGTGCCGCGCTCCACAAGATCGCGACATCCATTGGAGGGGGTGTATCGGTTGCTAAGGCGCAGCTTGGAAGGCTGTAGTCGGGCCGTGAACGTCGCCTCCATCAACCAATCGAGTTATCCACGCCTCTCATCGAAAGATCGGGAATCAAACCCTAGCGGGTCGCCATTAAGTACGGGGTCCAACGGCGGTGCGTTCGCTGCATAAAATTCCGATACGACTTCATTGCACGAACTTGTGCATTAATGGCACCAATTCGGCCCGTTTTGCACCGAAGTTCGTGCAATAAGAAAACGGTCTGAAACGCCCCAAAACATGAGTTTGGGGTCCAATGGCGTGGATCGTGTGCGTTCGTTGCGGAAAATTCCGACACCACGTCATTGCACGAACTTGTGCATTAATGGCACCGGTTCGGCCCATTTTGCACCCAAGTTCGTGAAGTAAGGAAACGGTCCAAAACGCCCAAAATCATGAGTTTGCGGTCCAATGGGGTGGATCGGGTGCGTTCGCTGCGTAAAATTCCGATACGACTTCGTTGCACGAACTTGTGCATTAATGGCACCAATTCGGTCCGTCCTGCACCGAAGTTCGTGCAATAACAAAACAGTCTGAAACGCCCCAAAACATGAGTTTGGGGTCCAACGGCGTGGATCGTGTGTGTTCGTTATGGAAAATTCTGACGCCACGTCGTTGCACGAACTTGTGCATTAGTGGCACCGGTTCGGCCCATTTCTCACCCAAGTTCGTGCAGTAACGAAATGGTTCGAAACGCCCTAAAACATGAGTTTGGGGTCCAATTGGGTGGATCTGGTGCGTTCGTTGGAAAAAATTCCGATGCGACTTCGTGGCACGAACTCTTGCATTAATAGCACCGGTTCGGCCCGTTTCGCAATGAAGTTCGTGAATAACGAAACGGTCTGAAACGCCGAAAACATGAGTTTGGGGTCGAATGGCGTGGATCGGGTGCGTTCGTTGCGAAAACATCTGATGCGACTTCGTCGCATAAACTTGTGCGTTCACGGCAACTGTTCGGCCTGTTTTGCTCCGAAGTTCATGCAATAGACAAATGGTGTGAAACGCCCCGAACATGACTTTGGGGTCCAATGGCGTGGATCGTGTGCGTTCGTTGCGGAAAATTCCGACACCACATCGTTGCATGAACTTGTGCATTAATGGCACCGGTTCGGCCCATTTTGCACCCAAGTTCGTGCAGTAAGGAAACGGTCCGAAACGCCCTAAATCATGAGTTTGGGGTCCAATGGGGTGGATCGGGTGCGTTCGCTGCGTAAAATTCCGATACGACTTCGTTGCACGAACTTGTGCATTAAAGGCACCAATTCGGCCCGTCAAGCACCGAAGTTCGTGCAATAACAAAATGGTCTGAAACGCCCCAAAACATGAGTTTGGGGTCCAATGGCATGGATTGTGTGCGTTCGTTGCGAAAACTTCTGATGCGACTTCGTCGCACGAACTTGTGCATTCACGGCAACTGTTCGGCCTGTTTTGCTCCGAAGTTCATGCAATAGCGAAATGGTGTGAAACGCCCCGAAACATGAGTATGGGGTCCAACAGCGTGGATCGGGTGCGTTCGCTGCGTAAAATTCCAATACAACTTCGTTGCACGAACTTGTGCATTAATGGCACCAATTCGGCCCGTGTAGCACCGAAGTTCGTGCAATAAGAAAACGGTCTGAAACGCCCCAAAACATGAGTTTGGGGTCCAATGGCGTGGATCGTGTGCGTTCGTTGCGGAAAATTCCGACACCACGTCGTTGCACGAACTTGTGCATTAATGGCACCGGTTTGGCCCATTTCTCACCCAAGTTCGTGCAGTAATGAAATGGTCCGAAACGCCCTAGAACATGAGTTTGGGGTCCAATTGGGTGGATCTGGTGCGTTCGTTGGAAAAAATTCCGATGCGACTTCGTGGCACGAACTCTTGCATTAATAGAACCGGTTCGGCCCGTTTTGCAACGAAGTTCGTGAAATAACGAAACGGTCTGAAATGCCGAAAACATGAGTTTGGGGTCCAATGGCGTGGATCGGGTGCGTTCGTTGCGAAAACTTCTGATGCGACTTCGTCGCACGAACTTGTGCATCCACGGCAACTGTTCGGCCTGTTTTGCTCCGAAGTTCATGCAAGAGCGAAATGGTGTGAAACGCCCCGAAACATGAGTTATGGGTCCAATGGCGTGGATCGTGTGCGTTCGTTGCGGAAAATTCCGACACCATGTCGTTGCACGAACTTGTGCATTAATGGCACCGGTTCGGCCCATTTTGCACCCAAGTTCGTGCAGTAAGGAAACGGTCCGAAACGCCCTAAATCATGAGTTTGGGGTCCAATGGGGTGGATCGGGTGCGTTCGCTGCGTAAAATTCCGATACGACTTCGTTGCACGAACTTGTGCATTAATGGCACCGATTCGGCCCGTCAAGCACCGAAGTTCGTGCAATAACAAAACGATCTGAAACGCCCCAAAACATGAGTTTGGGGTCGAATGGCGTGGATCGAGTGCGTTCGTTGCGAAAACTTCTGATGCGACTTCGTCGCACGAACTTGTGCATTCACGACAAGTGTTCATGCAATAGCGAAATGGTGTGAAACTCCCCGAAACATGACTTTGGTGTCCAATGGCGTGGATCGTGTGCGTTCGTTGCAGAAAATTCTGACACCACGTCATTGCACGAACTTGTGCATTAATGGCACCGGTTCGGCCCATTTTGCACCCAAGTTCGTGCAGTAAGGAAACGGTCCGAAACGCCCTAAATCATGAGTTTGGGGTCCAATGGGGTGGATCGGGTGCATTCGCTGCGTAACATTCCGATACGACTTCGTTGCACGAACTTGTGCATTAATGGCACCAATTCGGCCCGTCAAGCACCGAAGTTCGTGCAATAACAAAACGGTCTGAAACGCCCCAAAACATGAGTTTGGGGTCCAATTGCATGGATCGTGTGCGTTCGTTGCGGAAAATTCCGACGGCACGTCGTTGCACGAACTTGTGCATCAGTGGCACCGGTTCGGCCCATTTCTCACCCAAGTTCGTGCAGTAACGAAACGGTCCGAAACGCCCTAAAACAAGAGTTTGGGGTCCAATGGGGTGGATCTGGTGCGTTCGTTGGAAAAAATTCTGATGCGACTTCGTGGCACGAACTCTTGCATTAATGGCACCTGTTCGGCCTATTTTGCAACGAAGTTCGTGAAATAACGAAACGGTCTGAAATGCGGAAATCATGAGTTTGGGGTCCAATGGCGTGGATCGGGTGCGTTCGCTGCGAAAACTTCTGATGCGACTTCGTCGCACGAACTTGTGCATTCATGGCACCGGTTCGGCCTGTTTTGCACCGAAGTTCATGCAATAGTGAAATGGTGTGAAACGCTCCGAAACATGAGTATGGGGTCCAACGGCGTGGATCGGGTGCGTTCGTTGCGTAAAATTCCGATACGACTTCGTTGCACGAACTTGTGCATTAATGGCACCAATTCGGCCCGTTTTGCACCGAAGTTCGTGCAATAAGAAAACGGTCTGAAACGCCCCAAAACATGAGTTTGGGGTCCAATGGCGTGGATCGTGTGCGTTCGTTGCCGAAAATTCCGACACCACGTCGTTGCACGAACTTGTGCATTAATGGCACCAGTTCGGCCCATTTTGTACCCAAGTTCGTGCAGTAAGGAAACGGTCCGAAACTCCCTCAATCATGAGTTTGGGGTCCAATGGGGTGGATCGTGTGCGTTCGCTGCGTAAAATTCCAATACGACTTTGTTGCACGAACTTGTGCATTAATGGCACTAATTCGGCCCGTCCTGCATCGAAGTTCGTGCAATAACAAATCGGACTGAAACGCCCCAAAACATGAGTTTGGGGTCCAATGGTGTGGATCGTGTGCGTTCGTTACGGAAAATTCCGACGCCATGTTGTTGCACGAACTTGTGCATTAGTGGCACCGGTTCGGCCCATTTTGCACCCAAGTTCGTGAAGTAAGGAAACGGTCCAAAACGCCCAAAATCATGAGTTTGGGGTCCAATGGGGTGGATCGGGTGCGTTCGCTGCGTAAAATTCCGATATGACTTCGTTGCACGAACTTGTGCATTAATGGCACCAATTCGGCCCGTCAAGCACCGAAGTTCGTGCAATAACAAAATGGTCTGAAACGCCACAAAACATGAGTTTGGGGTCTGATGCATCCGGCCTAGGTGGGATTGGCCGAGGCCCAATAAATTAAGGTTGCCCGGACCCCAACAGTTTTTAGGCACACCTACTCGGGGAAAGGCCCAGTCTCCCTAAAAGACTAGTCCAATAGAGGAAGGGTGACTCTCCCTTTTAAGGTAGCTTCCTCCTCCCAAGCTAAGCAAGGTGGGATTATTCAGAGGCTCACACGGTCGCCGCCCGACTACAACTGGACCACTTGGCCCCCTTTATTGCGTCTTTGCCAGCGGGTAATAGTGGAGGATGTCCTCATCATTCCCACCCCCTTAAACAAGGACCCAGCTCTGATACCAAATGATGCATCCGGCCCAGGTGGGATTGGCCGAGGCCCAATAAATTAAGGTTGCCCGGACCCCAACAGTTTTTAGGCACACCTACTCGGGGAAAGGCCCAGTCTCCCTAAAAGACTAGTCCAATAGAGGAAGGGTGGCTCTCCCTTTTAAGGTAGCTTCCTCCTCCCAAGCTAAGCAAGGTGGGATTATTCAGAGGCTCACACGGTCGCCGCCCGACTACAACTGGACCACTTGGCCCCCTTTATTGCGTCTTTGCCAGCGGGTAATAGTGGAGGATGTCCTCATCAGGGTCCAATGGCGTGGATTGTGTGCGTTGTTGCGAAAACTTCTGATGCGACTTCGTCGCACGAACTTGTGCATTCACGGCAATTGTTCGGCCTGTTTTGCTCCGAAGTTGATGCAATAGAGAAATGGTGTGAAATGCCCCGAAACATGAGTTTGGGGTCCAATGGCGTGGATCGTGTGCGTTCGTTGCGGAAAATTCCGACACCCCATCGTTGCACGAACCTGTGCATTAATGGCACCGGTTCGGCCCATTTTGCACCCAAGTTCGTGTAGTAAGGAAACGGTCCGAAACGCCCTAAATCATGAGTTTGGGGTCCAATGGGGTGGATCGGGTGCGTTCGCTGCGTAAAATTCCGATATGACTTCGTTGCACGAACTTGTGCATTAATGGCACCAATTCGGCCCGTTTCGCAACGAAGTTCGTGAATAACGAAACGGTCTGAAACGCCGAAAACATGAGTTTGGGGTCGAATGGCGTGGATCGGGTGCGTTCGTTGCGAAAACTTCTGATGCGACTTCGTCGCACGAACTTGTGCATTCACGGCAACTGTTCGGCCTGTTTTGCTCCGAAGTTCATGCAATAGCGAAATGGTGTGAAACGCCCCGAAACATGAGTATGGGGTCCAACAGCGTGGATCGGGTGCGTTCGCTGCGTAAAATTCCGATACGACTTCGTTGCACGAACTTGTGCATAAATGGCACCAATTCGGCCCGTTTTGCACCGAAGTTCGTGCAATAAGAAAACGGTCTGAAACGCCCCAAAACATGAGTTTGGGGTCCAATGGCGTGGATCGTGTGCGTTCGTTGCGGAAAATTCTGACACCACGTTGTTGCACGAACTTGTGCATTAATGGCACCGGTTCGGCCCTTTTCTCACCCAAGTTCGTGCAGTAATGAAATGGTCCGAAACGCCCTAGAACATGAGTTTGGGGTCCAATTGGGTGGATCTGGTGCGTTCGTTGGAAAAAATTCCGATGCAACTTCGTGGCACGAACTCTTGCATTAATAGCACCGGTTCGGCCCGTTTTGCAACGAAGTTCGTGAAATAACGAAACGGTCTGAAACGCCGAAAACATGAGTTTGGGGTCCAATGGCGTGGATCGGGTGTGTTCGTTGCGAAAACTTCTGATGCGACTTCGTCGCACGAACTTGTGCATCCACGGCAACTGTTCGGCCTGTTTTGCTCCGAAGTTCATGCAATAGCGAAATGGTGTGAAACGCCCCGAAACATGAGTTTGGGGTCCAATGGCATGGATCGTGTGCGTTCGTTGCGGAAAATTCCGACACCACGTCGTTGCACGAACTTGTGCATTAATGGCACCGGTTCGGCCCATTTTGCACCCAAGTTCGTGAAGTAAGGAAACGGTCCGAAACGCCCTAAATCATGAGTTTGGGGTCCAATGGGGTGGATCGGGTGCGTTCGCTGCATAAAATTCCGATACGACTTCGTTGCACGAACTTGTGCATTAATGGCACCAATTCGGCCCGTCAAGCACCGAAGTTCGTGCAATAACAAAACGGTTTGAAACGCCCCAAAACATGAGTTTGGGGTCCAATGGCGTGGATCGTGTGCGTTCGTTGCGGAAAATTCCGACGCCACGTCGTTGCACGAACTTGTGCATCAGTGGCACCGGTTCGGCCCATTTCTCACCCAAGTTCGTGCAGTAACGAAACGGTCCGAAACGCCCTAAAACATGAGTTTGGGGTCCAATGGGGTGGATCTGGTGCGTTCATTGGAAAAAATTCTGATGCGATTTCGTGGCACGAACTCTTGCATTAATGGCACCGGTTCGGCCCATTTCGCAACGAAGTTCGTGAAATAACGAAACGGTCTGAAATGCGGAAAACATAAGTTTGGGGTCCAATGGCGTGGATCGGGTGCGTTCGTTGCGAAAACTTCTGATGCGATTTCGTCGCACGAACTTGTGCATTCATGGCACCGGTTCGGCCTGTTTTGCACCGAAGTTCATGCAATAGTGAAATGGTGTGAACCGCCCCGAAACATGAGTATGGGGTCCAACGGCGTGGATCGGGTGCGTTCGCTGCGTAAAATTCCGATACGACTTCGTTGCACGAACATGTGCATTAATGGCACCAATTCGGCCCATTTTGCACCGAAGTTCATGCAATAAGAAAACGGTCTGAAACGCCCCAAAACATGAGTTTGGGGTCCAATGGCGTTGATCATGTGCGTTCGTTGCGGAAAATTCTGACACCACGTCGTTGCACGAATTTGTGCATTAATGGCACCGGTTCGGCCCATTTTGTACCCAAGTTCGTGCAGTAAGGAAACGGTCCAAAACTCCCTAAATCATTAGTTTGGGGTCCAATGGGGTGGATCGGGTGCGTTCGCTGTGTAAATTTCTGATACAACTTCGTTGCACGAACTTGTGCATTAATGGCACCAATTCTGCCCGTCCTGCATCGAAGTTCGTGCAATAACAAATCGGACTAAAACGCCCCAAAACATGAGTTTGGGGTCCAATGGCGTGGATCGTGTGCGTTCGTTACGGAAAATTCCGACGCCACGTTGTTGCACGAACTTGTGCATTAGTGGCACCGGTTCGGCCCATTTCTCACCCAAGTTCGTGCAGTAACGAAACGGTCTGAAACGCACTAAAACATGAGTTTGGGGTCCAATGGCGTGGATCGGGAGCGTTTGTTGCGGAAAGTTCCCACGCGACGTCGCGGCACGAACTTGTGCATTAATGGCATGGGTTCGGCCAATTTTGCACCGAAGATGAGATAAGATTGAAAGGACATTGCTTGCTTGCTACTATGTCTGATATTAATGAATTGATTGCTTCCACTTCTGTTGCCTATGCTTTGGTGTGCAAGAATGCTTTGATTTCAGTTCACGATATGCAGCATTCTTTGCCCCCGGCTGTTGCTAACCTTTTGCAGGAGTATTCTGATGTGTTCCCAAGTGAGATACCAGCGGGGCTGCCACCAATACGAGGGATTGAGCACCAAATTGACCTTATTCCTGGTGCATCGTTGCAAAACCGTGCGCCATACAGGACAAATCCGGAAGAAACTAAGGAAATTCAGCGACAAGTGCACGAACTACTCGACAAAGGTAACGTGCGTGAGTCTCTTAGTCCTTGTGCTGTTCCGGTTATTTTAGTGCCTAAAAAGGATGGAACATGGCGTATGTGTGTTGATTGTAGGGCTATTAATAATATCACAATTCGATATCGACACCCTATCCCTCGTTTGGATGATATGCTTGATGAATTGAGTGGTGCTCTTGTGTTTTTCAAAGTTGATTTGCGTAGTGGGTACCACCAGATTCGTATGAAATTGGGAGATGAATGGAAAACTGGTTTCAAAACTAAGTTCGGGTTATATGAGTGGTTAGTCATGCCTTTTGGGTTAACTAATGCACCGAGTACTTTCATGAGATTAATGAACGAGGTTCTGCGTGCTTTCATTAGGAAATTTGTTGTTGTCTACTTTGATGATATATTGATTTACAGCAAATCTTTCGATGAACATCTTGATCACTTACGTGCTGTTTTTAATGCTTTACGAGATGCACGTTTATTTGGTAACCTTGAGAAGTGCACCTTTTGCACCGATCGTGATGTGGACATCACCAGAATGGATACACCCACATGTAATAAACACACATGGAAGGTATGGAGGACCAAAGAAGTTGATTGGGGACCAAGCCTAAGTCTTCCCAATGTTCTCCATCAGGCCACCACGTCACTTTTGGTGCAAGGAAAGAAAGAGTCCATGTCCAACACGTTTTGGAGGCTGGATTCGGACTGCAGAACAGCACCAACTTGTGACGGACACCACGGTCGTATACGGACTCGGATAGGGACGTTCAAGTACTTCGTGGAAAGCTTATGAAGTCTAGTTTCATATGGATCCGGACTCAAGTCCATATCTCTCCTGATTCGTCCGCAATGACCAAAATACTACCGACTGGTTTTCTGTCTAAAGGTGCTGCGACATCTTAATTTGGCCCGATGGGCTTTGTATCAAGTCGGGTCCATTAGGGACGCGTCCTAGGGTTGGAGTGCGACTCAAACACCCTCTTGGTCGTCCTCCTAGGTATTAATAAGGGTTAGAGCCGCCATGAACAGATGGGGGGTTTTTGTTTTGTTGAAAGTTTAGCCATTGCTACTTCCTTGTAGACGCGTGTGTCGACTAGACCATCCGTTCTACTCGATTCGGAACCCCACCTTGTTGATTCCAGATTGGTTATTATCTCCATATTTGCAATTGAGTTGCTTGTTCTACTTGTTCTTGCTGGTTCTTCGATTGCTTGCAGGACAGGTGCCCTAGTGGCCGGGTGTCGCGCTCCACAAGATCGCGGCAGCCATTGGAGGTGGTGTATCGGTTGCTAAGGCGCAGCGTCCTTGGAAGGCTGTAGTCGGGCCGTGAACGTCGCCTCCATCTCAAATCGAGTTATCCCCCGCCTCTCATCGAAAGATCGGGAACAAACCCTAGCGGGTTCACATCAGATCGAGTGTCTTTTCTTGGCTATGTCGTGACTCCACAGGGAATCGAGGTTGATCAAGCCAAGGTGGAAGCTATACATGGATGGCCTATACCGAAGACTATCACGCAAGTGCGGAGTTTCCTAGGACTTGCTGGTTTCTATCGTCGTTTTGTGAAGGACTTCAGCACTATTGCCGCGCCTTTGAATGAGCTTACAAAGAAGGGAGTGCCTTTTAGTTGGGGTAAAACACAAGAGAACTCCTTCAACACGCTGAAAGATAAGTTGACACATGCACCTCTCCTCCAACTCCCTGATTTTAATAAAACCTCTGAACTTGAATGTGATGCTAGTGGCATTGGTTTGGGTGGTGTTTTGTTACAAGAAGGCAAACCTGTTGCTTATTTCAGTGAAAAATTGAGCGGGCCTGTTCTGAATTATTCTACTTATGATAAGGAATTGTATGCTCTTGTTCGCACATTAGAAACATGGCAGCATTATCTATGGCCCAAAGAGTTTGTTATTCATTCAGATCATGAATCTTTAAAACATATTCGTAGTCAAGGAAAATTGTACCGTAGACATGCTAAGTGGGTTGAATTTATTGAATCTTTTCCTTATATTATTAAGCACAAGAAAGGGAAAGAGAATATAATTGATGATGCATTGTCTAGGAGATACACCTTGCTGAACCAACTTGATTACAAAATATTTTTTGATTGGAAACGATTAAAGATCAATATGTTAATGATGCTGATTTTAAAGATGTGTTGCTGCATTGTAAAGAGGGGAAGAGATGGAACAAATTCATCGTTAGTGATGGGTTTGTCTTTAGAGCTAACAAGCTATGCATTCCAGCTAGCTCCGTTCGCTTGTTATTGTTGCAGGAAGCGCATCGAGGTGGCTTAATGGGGCATTTTGGAGCAAAGAAAACGGAAGATATACTTGCTGGCCATTTCTTTTGGCCAAAGATGAGAAGAGATGTGGAGAGATTTGTTGCTCGCTGCACGACATGTCAAAAGGCTAAATCACGATTGAATCCACACGGTTTGTATTTGCCTCTACCTGTTCCTAGTGCTCCTTGGGAAGATATTTCTATGGATTTTGTGTTAGGATTTCCTAGGACTAGGAAGGGACGTGATAGTGTGTTTGTGGTTGTTGATAGATTTTCTAAGATGGCCCATTTCATACCATGTCATAAAACTGATGATGCTTCTCACATTGCAGATTTGTTCTTTCGGGAAATTCGCTTATAATCGATCGCTGCATTCTACTACAAAGATGTGCCCATTTCAGATTGTATATGGTTTCTTGCCTCGTGCTCCTATTGATTTAATGCCTTTGCCATTTTCTGAAAAAACGAATTTTGATGCTACTAAGCGTGCCGAATTGATGTTAAAACTGCATGAAACAACTAAAGAAAACATAGAGCGCATGAATGCTAAATACAAGATTGCTGGTGATAAAGGTAGGAAGGAACTAAAGTTTGAACCTGGAGATTTAGTTTGGCTGCATTTGAGAAAGGAAAGGTTTCCTGAATTGAGAAAATCTAAATTGCTACCTCGGGCTGATGGACCATTTAAAGTGTTTGAGAAAGTCAATGATAATGCATACAAGCTCGATCTGCCTGCGGATTTTGGGGTTAGTCCCACATTTAACATTGCAGATTTGAAGCCATATTTGGGAGAGAAAGATGAGCTTGAATCGAGGACGACTCAAATGCAAGAAGGGGAGGATGATGAGGGCATCAACACCAACGATACATCCACTCCGACACAAGTACCTATTGCTGGTCCTATTACTCGTACTCGTGCGCATCAACTTAATCATCAGGTGAGTTCAAATCTAAGCTCATATACATCATGTTTAGACCATGGAGACCCGTGTACTCTTGTTTTGCTTAGGAACCAAGGAGGCGACCGAAAGGGAAACGGATTCGCGCAGGCTGGATTCGGACTGCAGAACAGTACCAACTTATGACGGACACCACGGTCGCATATGAACTCGGATTTGGGCGTTCAAGTACTTCTGGAAAGCTTATGAAGTCTTCTTTCAAGCGGATCCGGCCTCATATCCATATCTATTACGAGTCGGTCCCAATCGTAAAATTAATACAGAGTCCTTTTCTGCACATGGTGCTGCGTCACCCTGTTTTGGCCCAATGGGCTGTCTATCAAGTTGAGTCCATTACGGACGCGTCCTAGGGTTGGAGTACGACCCCAGCACCCCTGTGGTCGTCCTCCCACGTACTTATACCCCTTAGCCACCACCAAGGATTCTGGGGTTTTGTTTAGATCAAGTTTAGCCTTCGCTACTTGCTTGCAAGCGCGCGTGCTGGATCAGCTGCCCGTCTTCTTGTCTTCGGAACCCCACCATTATTGAGATTGCGTGTGAAACCTTCATTTACATCTAGTAAATTCAGTACTTGTCATACTTGTTCTTGCTAGTTCTTCGATTGCTTGCAGGACGAGTGCCCTAGTGGCCGGGTGCCGCGCTCCACAAGATCGCGACAGCCATTGTAGGGGGTGTATCGATTGCTAAGGCGCAGCTTGGAAGGCTGTAGTCGGGCCGTGAACGTCGCCTCCATCGACCAATCGAGTTATCCACGCCTCTCATCGAAAGATCGGGAATCAAACCCTAGCGGGTCGCCATTATTCGTGAAATAACGAAACGGTCCGAAACGCCGAAAACATGAGTTTGGGGTCCAATGGCGTGGATCGGGTGTGTTCGTTGCGAAAACTTCTGATGCGACTTCGTCGCACGAACTTGTGCATTCATGGCACCGGTTCGACATGTTTTGCACAGAAGTTCATGCAATAGCGAAATGGTGTCAAACGCCCGGAAACATGACTTTGGGGTGCAATGGCGTGGATCGGGAGCGTTCGTTGCGTAAAATTCCCACGCGACATCGTTGCACGAACTCTTGCATTAATGGCACCGGGTCGGCCCATTTCGCAACAAAGTTCGTGAAATAACGAAACGGTCTGAAATGCCGAAAACATGAGTTTGGGGTCGAATGGCGTGGATCGGGTGCGTTCGTTGCGAACATGCGACTTCGTCGCACAAACTTATGCATTCATGGCACCGGTTCGGCCTGTTTTGCACCGAAGTTCATGCAATAGTGAAATGGTGTAACACGCCCCGAAACATGAGTTTGGGGTCCAATGGCGTGGATCGGGTGCGTTCGCTATGTAAAATTCCGATACGACTTCGTTGCACGAACTTGTGCATTAATGGCACCAATTCGGCCCGTCCTGCACAGAAGTTCGTGCAATAACAAAACGGTCTGAAACGCCCCAAAACATGAGTTTGGGGTCTAATGTCGTGGATCGTGTGCGTTCGTTGCGGAAAATTCCGACGCCACGTTGTTACACGAACCTGTGCATTAATGGCACCGGTTCGGCCCATTTTGCACCCCAGTTCGTGCAGTAAGGAAACGGTCCGAAACGCCCTAAAACATGAGTTTGGGGTCCAATGGGGTGGATCTTGTGTGTTCGTTGGAAAAAATTCCGATGCGACTTCGTGGAACGAACTCTTTCATTAATGGCACTGGTTCTGCCCATTTCGCAACGAAGTTCGTGAAATAACGAAACCGTCTAAAACGCCGAAAACATGACTTTGGGGTCCAATGGCGTGGATCGGGTGCGTTCGTTGCGAAAACTTCTGATGCGACTTCGTCGCACGAACTTGTGCATTCATGGCACCGGTTCGGCCTGTTTTGCACTGAAGTTCATGCAATAGCGAAATGGTGTCAAACGCCCGGAAACATGACTTTGGGGTCCAATGGCGTGAGAGCGTTCGTTGCGTAAAATTCCCACGTGACATCGTTGCACGAACTCTTGCATTAGTGGCACCGGTTCGGCCTGTTTCGCAACGAAGTTCGTGAAATAACAAAACGGTCTGAAATGCCCAAATCATTAGTTTTGGTTCGAATGGCATGGATCGGGTACGTTCGTTGCGAAAACTTCTGAATCGACTTCGTCGCAATAACTTGTGCATTCATGGCACCGGTTCGGCCTGTTTTGCACCGAAGTTCATGCAATAGCGAAATGGTCTGACACGCCCCGAAACTTGAGTTTGGGGTCCAAAGGCGTGGATCGGGATCGTTCGCTGCGTAAAATTCCGATACGACTTCATTGCACGAACTTGTGCATTAATGGCACCAATTCGGCCCGTCCTGCATAGAGGTTCGTGCAATAACAAAACGGTCTGAAACGCCCCAAAACATGAGTTTGGGGTCTAATGTCGTGGATCGTGTGCGTTCATTGCGGAAAATTCCGACGCCACGTCGTTGCACGAACTTGTGCATTAATGGCACCGGTTCGGCCCATTTTGCACCCAAGATGGTGCAGTAAGGAAACGGTCTGAAACACCCTAAAACATGAGCTTGGGGTCCAATGGGGTGGATCTGGTGTGTTCATTGGAAAAAATTCCGAGGCGACTTCGTGCAACCAACTCTTTCATTAATGGCACTAGTTCGGCCCGTTTCGCAACGAAGTTCGTGAAATAACAAAATAGTCTGAAACGCCGAAAACATGAGTTTGGGGTCCAATGGCGTGGATCGGTTGCGTTCGTTGCGAAATCTTGTGATGCGACTTCGTCGCACGAACTTGTGCATTCATGGCACCGGTTCGGCCTATTTTGCACCGAAGTTCATGCAATAGGGAAATGGTGTGAAACGCCCCGAAACATGAGTTTGGGGTCCAATGTCGGGGATCGGGAGCGTTTGTTGCGTAAAGTTCCCACGCGACGTCGTTGCACGAACTTGTGCATTACTCGCATGGGTTCGGCCAATTCTGCACCGAAGTTCGGGGAGTAACGAAACCATCGGAAACGCCGCAAAACATGAGTTCAGGGTCCATTGGGTGGATCGGGTGCGTTCGTCGCGTAAATTTCGACGCGACTTCATCGCACAAACTTGTGCATTAATGGCACCGGTTCAGGCCGTTTTTCGCCGAAGTTCGTGCAGTATCGAAATGGTCTTAAACACCCCAAAAAATGAGTTTGGTGTCCAATGGGGTGGATCGGGTGCGTTCGTTGCGAAAAATTCCGACGCCGCATCGTTGCACGAACTTGTGCATTAAAGGCACCGGTTCGGCCTATTTTGCAACAAAGTTCGTGCACTAACGAAACGGTGCAAAACGCCCTAAAAAATGAGTTTGGGGTCCAATGGCATGGATCGTGTGCATTCGTTGCGCATAAGTCCAACGCCAAGTCGTTGCACGAACTTGTGCTTTAGTGGCACCTGTTCGGCTCATTTTGCACCCAAGTTCGTGCAGTAACGAAACGGTCCGAAACGCCCTAAAACATGAATTTGGGGTCCAATGGGGTGGATCTGGTGCGTTTCTTGGAAAAAATTCCGATGCGACTTCGTGGCACGAACTCTTGCATTAATGGCAACGGTTCGGCCCGTTTCGCAACGAAGTTCGTGAAATAACGAAACCGTCTGAAACGCCGAAAACATGAGTTTTGGGTCCAATCGCGTGGATCGGGTGCGTTCGTTGCGAAAACTTCTGATGCGACTTCGTCGCACGAACTTGTGCATTCATGGCACCGGTTCGGCCTGTGTTGCACCGAAGTTCACGCAATAGCGAAATGGTGTCAAACGCCCCGAAACATGAGTTTGGGGTCCAATGGCGTGGATCGGGAGCGTTCATTGTGTAAAATTCCCATGCGTCATCATTGCGCGAACTCTTGCATTAATGGCACCGGTTCGGCCCGTTTTGCAACGAAGTTCGTGAAATAACGAAACGGTCTGAAATGCCGAAAACATGAGTTTGGGGTCCAATGGCATGGATCGGGTGCGTTCGTTGCGAAAACTTCTGATGCGACTTCGTCGCACGAACTTGTGCATTAATGGCACCGGTTCGGCCCGTTTCGCAACGAAGTTCGTGCAATAACAAAACGGTTTGAAACGCCGCAAAACATGAGTTTCAGGTCCAATGGGGTGGATCGGGTGCGTTCGCTGCGTAAAATTCCGATACGACTTCATTGCATGAACTTGTGCATTAATGGCACCAATTCGGCCCGTTTTGCACCAAAGTTCGTGCAATAACAAAACCATCTGAAACACCCCAAAAGATGAGTTTGGGGTCCAATGGCGTGGATCGTGTGCGTTCGTTGCGAAAAATTCTGACGCCGCGTTGTTGCACGAACTTGTGCATTAGTGGCACCGGTTCGGCCCATTTTGCACCCAAGTTCGTGCAGTAAGGAAACGATACAAAACGCCTAAAACATGAGTTTGGGGTCCAATGGCGTGGATCGGGTGCGTTCGTTGCGAAATCTTGTGATGCGACTTCGTCGCACGAACTTGTACATTAATGGCACCGGTTCGGCCTATTTTGCACCGAAGCTCATGCAATAACGAAATGGTGTGAAACGCCCCGAAACATGAGTTTGGGGTCCAATGGCGTGGATCGGGAGCGTTCGTTGCGTAAAATTCCCATGCGACATCGTTGCACGAACTCTTGCATTACTGGCACCGGTTCAGCCCGTTTCGCACTGAAGTTCATGCAATAGCGAAATGGTGTGACACGCCCCGAAACATGAGTTTGGGGTCCAATGGCGTGGATCGGGAGCATTTGTTACGTAAAATTCCAACGCGACGTCGTTGCACGAACTTGTGCATTAATGGCATGGGTTCGCCCAATTTTGCACCGAACTTCGGGGAGTAACGAAACCATCGAAAACGCTGCAATAGGGTGGATCGGGTGCGTTCGTCGCTAAAAATTTCGACGCCACGTCATTTCACGAACTTGTGCATTAATGGCACCAGTTCGGCCCATTTTGCACCCAAGTTCGTGCAGTAAGGAAACGGTTCGAAACGTCCTAAAACATGAGTTTGGGGTCCAATGGGGTGGATCGAGTGCGTTTGCTGCAAAAAATTGCTACGCGACTTCGTTGCACGAACTTGTGCATTAATGGCACCAATTCGGCCCGTTTTGCAATGATGTTCGTGCAATAACAAAACGGTTTGAAACGCCCCAAAACATGAGTTTGTGGTCCAATGGGGTGGATCTGGTGCGTTCGTTGCAGAAAATTCCAACGCCATGTCGTTGCACGAACTTGTGCATTAGTCGCACCGGTTCGGCCCATTTTGCACCCAAGTTCGTGCAGTAACGAAACAGTCCGAAACGCACTAAAACATGAGTTTGGGTTCCAATGGGGTGGATCTGGTGCGTTCGTTGGAAAAAATTCCGATGCGACTTCGTGGCATGAACTCTTGCATTAATGGCACCGGTTTGGCCCGTGTCGCAACGAAGTTCGTGAAATAACGAAATGGTCTGAAATGCCGAAAACATGAGTTTGGGGTCCAATGGCGTGGATCGAGTGTGTTCGTTGTGAAAACTTCTAATGCGACTTCGTCGCACGAAATTGTGCATTCATGGCACCAGTTCGGCCTGTTTTGCACCGAAGTTCATGCAATAGCGAAATGGTGTGAAACACCCCGAAACATGAGTTTGGGGTCCAATGGCGTGGATCGGAAACGCCGCAAAACATGAGTTTAGGGTCCAAAAGGGTGGATCGGGTGCATTCGTCGCGAAATATTTCGACGCGACTTCGTCGCACAAACTTGTGCATTGATGGCACCGGTTCGGGCCGTTTTGCGCCGAAGTTCGTGCAGTATTGAAATGGTCTTAAACACCCCAAAACATGAGTTTAGGGTCCTGATGAGGACATCAACACCAACGATACATCCACTCCGACACAAGTACCTATTGCTGGTCCTATTACTCGTGCTCGTGCGCATCAACTTAATCATTAGGTGAGTTCAAATCTAAGCTCATGTACATCATGTTTAGACCATGGAGACCCGTGTACTCTTGTTTTGCTTAGGAACCAAGAAGGCGACCGAAAGGGAAACGGATTCGCGCAGGCTGGATTCGGACTGCAGAACAGTACCAACTTGTGACGGACACCACGGTCGCATATGAACTCGGATTGGGGCGTTCAAGTACTGCGTGGAAAGCTCATGAAGTCTTCTTTCAAACGGATCCGGCCTCATATCCATATCTGTTACGAGTCGGCCGCAATCGTAAAATTAATACAGAGTCCTTTTCTGCATATGGTGCTGCGTCACCCTGTTTTGGCCCAATGGGCCGTGTATCAAGTTGAGTCCATTACGGACGCGTCCTAGGGTTGGAGTACGACCCCAGCACCCCTGTGGTCGTCCTCCCACATACTTATACCCCTTAGCCGCCACCAAGGATGCTTGGGTTTTGTTTAGATCAAGTTTAGCCTTCGCTACTTGCTTGCAAGCGCACGTGCTGGATCAGCCGCCCGTCTTCTTGTCTTCGGAACCCCACCATTATTGAGATTGCGTGCGAAACCTTTATTTTACATCTAGTAAATTCAGTACTTGTCATACTTGTTCTTGCTAGTTCTTCGATTGCTTGCAGGACGAGTGCCCTAGTGGCCGAGTGCCGCGCTCCACAAGATCGCGACAGCCATTGGAGGGAGTGTATCGGTTGCTAAGGCGCAGCTTGGAAGGCTGTAGTCGGGCCGTGAACGTCGTCTCCATCGACCAATCGAGTTATCCACGCCTCTCATCGAAAGATCGGGAATCAAACCCAAGCGGGTAGCCATTAGTTGGTATCAGAGCAAGATTTATCGGTGAGAGACTTCTAATTCTTCGCTGTTTTATTTTTCCTATAGTCCAGAAAAGCCAAAAAAATAGTAGATTAGTTTACCTTCAATCCTATAAACTCGTTTGAGCCTTTGCTAGCACTGCTTAGTTAGGGCTTGTTGAACTTTCGGTTGCATCGGTTGCGTCGAGTTGCTGGTCTTAGTTTTAGTCCTTTAGAGTTTCGAGTTCTTATCACGTTCTAGTCACAACGGTGCGCTACCATACATACTCCGTGTTGGCGCAATCCGAGTCCATATTTGTGTTCAAGTTCGAGTTAGATTCTATGTTGGTTTGTGACCGAATCGCACGCGGTACTGTGATTTGAGTAGGGATCGGTTTCCGAGTCCGAATTGGTTATTGCGCCGTGTTATAAAATTCCATTGCTATTCGCACTTGTACTACATATTTTGTAGCGCTCTAGAAAGACAGAAGTAGTCTCGGCTTACTCTAGGGAGAGAGAGAGAGAGTTTGTGTGCTGTGTGTCCTCGAAATATGGGTTTGGGGTCCAATGGCGTGGATTGCGTTCATTGCATAAAATTCACACGCGACATCGTTGCACAAACTTGTGCATTAATGGCATTGTTTTTGCCAATTTTGCACTGAAGTTCGTGGAGTAACGAAACGATCCTGAACGTCGCAAAACATGAGTTTGTGGTCCAATAGGGTGGATCGGGTGCGTTCGTTGCAAAAAATTGCTACGCGACTTCGTTGCACGAACTTGCGCATTAATGGCACCCATTTGGCCCGTCCTGCACCGAAGTTCGGGCAATAACAAAATGGTTTCAAACGCCGCAAAACATGAGTTTGGGGTCCATTGGGGTGGATCGGCTGCGTTTGTTGCGAAAACTTCTGATGCGACTTTGTCGCACAAACTTGTGCATTAATGGCACCGGTTCGGCCTGTTTTGCACCGAAGTTCATGCAATAACGAAATGGTGTGAAACGCCCCGAAATATGAGTTTGGGGTCCAATGGCGTGGATTGGGAGCGTTCGTTGCGTAAAATTCACACGCGACATCGTTGCATGAACTTTTGCATTAATGGCATGGGTTTTGCCAATTTTGCACCGAAGTTCGTGCACCAACGAAACGCCCTAAAACATGAGTTTGGGGTCCAATGGAGTGGATCGGGTGCGTTCGTTGGGAAAAATCCCAATGCGACTTCGTTGTGCGAACTCTTGCATTAATGGCACCGGTTCGGCCCGTTTCGCAAAAAAAGTTCATGAAATAACGAAACGGTCTGAAATGCCCGAAAACATGAGTTTGGGGTCCAATGGCGTGGATCGGGCGCGTTCATTGCGTAAAATTCCGATGCAACATTGTTGCACAAACTTGTGCATTAATGGCACCAGTTCGGCCCATTTTGCACCCATGTTCGTGCAGTAAGGAAACGGACCGAATCTCCCCAAAACATGAGTTTCGGGTCCAATGGCGTGGATCGGGAGCGTTTGTTGCGTAAAAATCCGATGTGACTTCGTTGCACAAACTTGTGCATTAGTGGCACCGATTTGGCCCGTTCTGCACCGAAGTTCTTGCAATAACAAAACAATCTGGAACGCCCCAAAACATGAGTTTTGGGTCCATTGGGGTGAATCGGGTGCGTTCGTTGCGAAAACTTCTGATGCGACTTCGTCGCACGAACTTGTGCATTAATGGCACCGGTTCGGCCTGTTTTGCACCGAACTTCATGCAGTAACGAAACGGTCTGAAACGCCCCCAAAACATGAGTTTGGGGTCCAATGGCGTGGATTGGGAGCGTTCGTTGCGTAAAATTCACACGCGACATCGTTGCACGAACTTGTGCATTAATGGCACAAGTTCGGCCCATTTTGCACCCAAGTCCGTGCAGTAACGAAACGATCGGAAATGCCCCGAAACATGAGTTTGGGGTCCAATGGGGTAGATCAGGTGCGTTCGTTGCGAAAATTCCGACGCGACATCGTTACACGAACTTGTGTATCAATAGCACCGGTTCGACCTGTTTTGCACCGTAGTTCGTGCAGTAACGAAACGGTCTGAAACGCCGCAAAACATGAGTTTTGGGTCCAATGGCGTGGATCAGGTGCGTTCGCTGCGTAAAATTCCAATGCGACTTCGTTGCATGAACTTGTGCATTAATGGCACCAGTTCGGCCCATTTTGCACCCAAGCTCGTGCAGTAACGAAACGGTCCAAAATGCCCCAAAACATGAGTTTGGGGTCCAAAGGGGTGGATCGGGTGGGTTCGTTGCGAAAAATTCCGATGCGACTTCGTTGCATGCATTTTTGCTTTAATGGCACCGGTTAGACCTTTGTTGCAACGAAGTTCGTGCAATAACGAAATGGTCTGAAACACCCCAAAACAAGAGTTTGGGATATATGGGTTCATCGGGTGCATTCGTTACGAAAAACTCTAATGTGACTTCGTTACTCAAACTTGTTTATCAATGGCACCGGTTCTGACGCAAGATCGTTGCACCAACTTGTGCATTAATGGCACTGATTCGGCTTATTTTTCACAAAAGTCCGTGCAGTAATGAAACGGTCGGAAATGCCCCGAAACATGAGTTTGGGGTCCACTGGGTGGATCGGGTGCGTTCGTTGCGAAAAATTCTGATGCGAGTTCATTACACGAACTTGTGTATCAATGGCACCGGTTCGGCCCATTTTGCACCGAAGTTCGTGCAGTAATGAAACGGTCTGAAACGCTGCAAAATATGAGTTTGGGGTCCAATAGGGCGGATCGGGTGCATTCGTTGCGAAAAATTTCGACACGACTTCGTTGCACGAACTAGTGCATTAATGGCACTGGTTCGACCTGTTTTGCAACGAAGTTAGTGCAGTAACAAAACGGTCTGAAATACCCCAAAACATGAGTTTGGGGTCCAATGGGTGGATCGGGTGCGTTCGTTGCGAAAAATTCTGATGTGACTTCGTCGTACGAACTTGTGCACCGGTTCAGACTGTTTTGCATTGAAGTACGTGCAATAACAAAATGGTCTGAAACACCCCAAACCATGAGTTTGGGGTCCAATGGCGTGGATCGGGTGCGTTCGTTGCATTAAATTCTGCCGCAACATCGTTGCACGAACTTGTGCATTAATGGAATGGGTTCGGCCCATTTTGCACTGAAGTTCGTGGAGTAACGAAACGATCCGAAACGCCATGAAACATGAGTTTGGGGTCCAATAGGGTCGATCGGGTGCGTTCGTTGTGAAAAATTTTGACGCGACTTCGTTGCACGAACTTGTGCATTAATGGCACAAATTTGGCCCGTTCTGCACCGAAGTTCGTGCAATCACAAAACGATAAGAAACGCCCTAAAACATGAGTTTGGGGTCCAATTGGGTGGATCGGGTGCGTTCGTTGGGAAAAATTTCGATGCGATTTCGTTGCATGAACTCTTGCATTAATGGCACTGGTTCGGCCCGTTTCGCAACGAAGTTCGTGAAATAACGAAATGGTGTGAAATGCACCGAAACATGAGTTTGGGGTCCAATGGTGTGGATCGGGAGCGTTTGTTGTGTAAAATGCCCACGCGACATCTTTGCACGAACTTGTGCAATAATGGCATGGGTTCGGCCAATTTTGCACCAAAGTTCGGGGAGGAACGAAACGATCCGAAACGCTGCAAAACATGAGTTTAGGGTCAAATAGGGTGGATCGGGTATATTCGTCGCCAAAAAATCCGATGTGACTTTGTTGCACGAACTTGTTCATTAATGGCACCAATTCGGCCCGCACCGAAGTTCGTGCAATAACAAAACGGTCTGAAACGCCGCAAAACATGAGTTTGGGGTCCAATAGGGTGGATCGGGTGCGTTCGATGCGAAAAATTCCAACGTGACTTCGTTCCACGAACTTGTGCATCAATGGCACCTGTTCGGCCCGTTTTGCACTGAAGTTTGTGCAGTAACAAAACGGTCTGAAACTCCCCAAAACATGAGTTTGGGGTCCAATGGCGTGGATCGGGTGCGTTCGCTGCGTAAAATTTTAACGCGAATTCGTTGCACGAACTCTTGCATTAATGGCACCCGTTCGGCTCGTTTCGCAACGAAGTTCGTGAAATAACGAAATGGTCTAAAACGCCGAAAACATGAGTTTAGGGTCCAATGGCGTGGATCGGGTGCGTTCATTGCGTAAAATTCTGACGCCACGTCGTTGCACAAACTTGTACATTAATGGCACCGGTTCGGCCCATTTTGCACCAAAGTTCGTGCAGTAACGAAACGGTCTGAAACGCCCCAAAATATGAGTTTGGGGTCCAATGGGATGAATCGGGTGCGTTCGTTGGGAAAAAATCCGATGCGATTTCGTTGCACGAACTCTTGCATTAATGGCACCGGTTCGGCCCGTTTCGCAACGAAGATTGTGAAATAACGAAACGGTCTGAAACGCCGAAAACATGAGTTTGGGGTGCAATGGCGTGGATCGGGTGCGTTCGTTGCGAAAAATTCCGATGTTACTTCGTTGCACAAACTTGTGCATTAATGGCACCGATTCGGCCCATTCGGCACCGAAGTTCGTGCAATAACAAAACGGTCTGAAACGTCCCAAAACATGAGTTTGGGATCCATTGGGGTGGATCCAGTGCGTTCGTTACGAAAACATCTGATGCGACTTCGTCGCACGAACTTGTGCATTAATGGCATCGATTCGGCCCGTTTTGCACAGAAGTTTGTGCAATAACAAAACGGTCTAAAACGCCCCAAAACATGAGTTTGGGGTCCAATAGCGTGGATCGGGTGTGTTTGTTGCGTAAAATTCTGGCGCAAGATCGTTGCACGAACTTGTGCATTAATGGCACCGGTTGGGCCCATTTTGCACCCAAGTCCGTGCAGTAACAAACGGTCGGAAATGCCCCGAAACATGAGTTTGGGGTCCAATGGGGTAGATCGGGTGCGTTCGTTGCGAAAAATTCCGACGCGACTCCGTTACACGAACTTGTGTATCAATAGCACCGGTTTGACCCATTTTGCACCGTAGTTCGTGCAGTAACGAAACGGTCTGAAACGCCGCAAAACATGAGTGTTGGTGCTAAAAATCGGCCAGGAATCAGCCGATGACCTTCAGCGTCGGACACACGACCCGGGAGAATCTGCTTAGCTCCTGTTCGGGTTATTGCCCTGGTGCGGTTCGCGCGGCGTGCCAGTCAATCTGACCTGTTGATTGACAAGGAAATAAGAGTATTAAATTCCGGGCGTTCCGATCGGCTAGGGTTCCCGATCTGTCCCGAAGAGCGTATCGGCGAATCGGCTGATTTGCTGTGAAGATGACCGGCTATGGATCAGCCGATAATTGCATAATAATTGCAAAGAAAACTGCTGGAGCAACTTAAACAATTATTACAGATGCAACACTTGAAATAGATCTAATCGGCTGTATGACGATGAATGAGGAAGAGCGATGATAAAGCCGATAGTTTCAATCTCAAGCTGGATAACTGGTGATAATACTAGAACAACAAGTAAAACCTATAATTCTAGTAAATATCGATAACTGGTGAATAAATCCAAACGAAACCACGGCGATACGCCCGAAGTTAAAGCTCAGATGTTATTCGATAAGCAGAACCTACCAATTGGTCGGAGATCGAGTCGATGCAGCCCTGCCAATCCGTACGAACTCGTGAAAGAAGAAAAACTATTGACAAAGTCGCCGACTTGAAAGTAAAGTACTATGAAAAAGTAGATTGTTTTGTTGATTGATTCGTTGTTTTTTACAAAGCCCCGACGACTTCTATTTATACCCTAGGACCAGGACTCGTGATCGATTACGACTTGTTACAATCTTATTTTAAACAGAAAAACTACTATATCTATAATATTTTTATAAAGGAAACGGACTCCCGTAGAATCTTCTGCCGCCATCTCCTAATCCAATCAGGACTCTTTCTATTGCTTCTTGACCGAATCGGTATCGTTCCTAATGGCGACCCGCTAGGGTTTGATTCCCGATCTTTCGATGAGAGGCGTGGATAACTCGATTGGTCGATGGAGGCGACGTTCACGGCCCGACTACAGCCTTCCAAGCTGCGCCTTAGCAACCGATACACCCCCTCCAATGGCTGTCGCGATCTTGTGGAGCGCGGCACCCGGCCACTAGGGCACTCGTCCTGCAAGCAATCGAAGAACTAGCAAGAACAAGTATGACAAGTACTGAATTTACTAGATATAAATGAAGGTTTCACACGCAATCTCAATAATGGTGGGGTTCCGAAGACAAGAAGACGGGCGGCTGATCCAGCACGCGCGCTTGCAAGCAAGTAGCGAAGGCTAAACTTGATCTAAACAAAACCCAAGCATCCTTGGCGGCGGCTAAGGGGTATAAGTACGTGGGAGGACGACCACAGGGGTGTTGGGGTCGTACTCCAACCCTAGGACGCGTCCGTAATGGACTCAACTTGATACACGGCCCATTGGACCAAAACAGGGTGACGCAGCACCATGGGCAGAAAAGGACTCTGTATTAATTTAACGATTGCGGCCGACTCGTAATAGATATGGCTATGAGGCCGGATCCGTTTGAAAGAAGACTTCATAAGCTTTCCACGAAGTACTTGAACGCCCCAATCCGAGTTCATATGCGACCGTGGTGTCCGTCACAAGTTGGTACTATTCTGCAGTCCGAATCCAGCTTGCGCGAATCCGTTTCCCTTTCGGCCGCCTCCTTGGTTCCTAAGCAAAACAAGAGTACACGGGTCTCCATGGTCTAAACATGATGCACCTGAGCTTAGATTTGAACTCACCTGATGATTAAGTTGATGCGCACGAGCACGAGTAATAGGACCAGCAATAGGTACTTGTGTCGGAGTGGATGTATCGTTGGTGTTGGTGTCCTCATCATCCTCCCCTTCTTGCATTTGAGTCGTCCTCGACTCAAGCTCATCTTCCTCTCCCAAATATGGCTTCAAATCTGCAATGTTAAATGTGGGACTAACCCCAAAATCCGCAGGCAGATCGAGCTTATATGCATTATCATTGACTTTCTCTAGCACTTTAAATGGTCCATCAGCCCGAGGTAGCAATTTAGATTTTCTCAATTCAGGAAACCTTTCCTTTCTCAAATGCAGCCAAACTAAATCTCCAGGTTCAAACTTTAGTTCCTTCCTACCTTTATCACCAGCAATCTTGTATTTAGCATTCATGCGCTCTATGTTTTCTTTAGTTGTTTCATGCAGTTTTAACATCAATTCGGCACGCTTAGTAGCATCAAAATTCGTTTTTTCAGAAAATGGCAAAGGCATTAAATCAATAGGAGCACGAGGCAAGAAACCATATACAATCTGAAATGGGCACATCTTTGTAGTAGAATGCAGCGATCGATTATAAGCGAATTCAATATGAGGCAAACAATCTTCCCACATCTTAATGTTCTTCTTTAAAACAGCCCTTAACATAGTAGACAAAGTCCTATTAACCACTTCAGTTTGACCATCAGTTTGCGGATGACATGTAGTAGAAAACAACAATTTAGTTCCCAATTTAGCCCATAAAGTCTTCCAAAAATAACTAAGAAATTTAGCATCACGATCAGAAACAATTGTGTTGGGCACACCATGCAAACGAACAATTTCCCGAAAGAACAAATCAGCAATGTGAGAAGCATCATCAGTTTTATGACATGGTATGAAATGGGCCATCTTAGAAAATCTATCAACAACCACAAACACACTATCACGTCCCTTCCTAGTCCTAGGCAATCCTAACACAAAATCCATAGAAATATCTTCCCAAGGAGCACTAGGAACAGGTAGAGGCAAATACAAACCATGTGGATTCAATCGTGATTTAGCCTTTTGACATGTCGTGCAGCGAGCAACAAATCTCTCCACATCTCTTCTCATCTTTGGCCAAAAGAAATGACCAGCAAGTATATCTTCCGTTTTCTTCGCTCCAAAATGCCCCATTAAGCCACCTCGATGCGCTTCCTGCAACAATAACAAGCGAACGGAGCTAGCTGGAATGCATAGCTTGTTAGCTCTAAAGACAAACCCATCACTAACGATGAATTTGTTCCATCCCTTCCCCTCTTTACAATGCAGCAACACATCTTTAAAATCAGCATCATTAACATATTGATCTTTAATCGTTTCCAATCCAAATATTTTGTAATCAAGTTGGTTCAACAAGGTGTATCTCCTAGACAATGCATCAGCAATTATATTCTCTTTCCCTTTCTTGTGCTTAATAATATAAGGAAAAGATTCAATAAATTCAACCCACTTAGCATGTCTACGGTTCAATTTTTCTTGACTACGAATATGTTTTAAAGATTCATGATCTGAATGAATAACAAACTCTTTGGGCCATAGATAATGCTGCCATGTTTCTAATGTGCGAACAAGAGCATACAATTCCTTATCATAAGTAGAATAATTCAGAACAGGCCCGCTCAATTTTTCACTGAAATAAGCAACAGGTTTGCCTTCTTGTAACAAAACACCACCCAAACCAATGCCACTAGCATCACATTCAAGCTCAAAGGTTTTATTAAAATCAGGGAGTTGGAGGAGAGGTGCATGTGTCAACTTATCTTTCAGCGTGTTGAACGAGTTCTCTTGTGTTTTACCCCAACTAAAAGGCACTCCCTTCTTTGTAAGCTCATTCAAAGGCGCGGCAATGGTGCTGAAGTCCTTCACAAAACGACGATAGAAACCAGCAAGTCCTAGGAAACTCCGCACTTGCGTGATAGTCTTCGGTATAGGCCATCCATGTATAGTTTCCACCTTGGCTTGATCAACCTCGATTCCCTGTGGAGTCACGACATAGCCAAGAAAAGACACTCGATCGGTGCAAAAGGTGCACTTCTCAAGGTTACCAAATAAACGTGCATCTCGTAAAGCATTAAAAACAGCACGTAAGTGATCAAGATGTTCATCGAAAGATTTGCTGTAAATCAATATATCATCAAAGTAGACAACAACAAATTTCCCAATGAAAGCACGCAGAACCTCATTCATTAATCTCATGAAAGTACTCGGTGCATTAGTTAACCCAAAAGGCATGACTAACCACTCATATAACCCGAACTTAGTTTTGAAAGCAGTTTTCCATTCATCTCCCAATTTCATACGAATCTGGTGGTACCCACTACGCAAATCAACTTTGGAAAACACAATAGCACCACTCAATTCATCAAGCATATCATCCAAACGAGGGATAGGGTGTCGATATCGAATTGTAATATTATTAATAGCCCTACAATCAACACACATACGCCATGTTCCATCCTTTTTAGGCACTAAAATAACTGGAACAGCACAAGGACTAAGAGACTCACGCACATAACCTTTGTCGAGTAGTTCTTGCACTTGTCGCTGAATTTCCTTAGTTTCTTCCGGATTTGTCCTGTATGGCGCACGGTTTGGCAATGATGCACCAGGAATAAGGTCAATTTGGTGCTCAATCCCTCGTATTGGTGGCAGCCCCGCTGGTATCTCACTTGGAAACACATCATCATACTTCTGCAAAAGGTTAGCAACAGCCGGGGGCAAAGAATGCTGCATATCGTGAACTGAAATCAAAGCATTCTTGCACACCAAAGCATAGGCAACAGAAGTGGAAGCAATCAATTCATTAATATCAGACTTAGTAGCAAGCAAGCAATGTCCTTTCAGTCTTATCTCATCTTCCCTGCTACTAACAGATTTGGCATTCTTATCGATCTCAGCTTTAGTTCTCTTAGCTTTAGCAACATCATCACGCACAATAGATTCAGGTGACATAGGAAGCAAAACGATTTTCTTATCATGATGTATAAGAGAATATTGATTTGATCTACCATGATGCATGCTATCGGTATCAAATTGCCATGGTCTACCTAGCAGAATATGACAAGCTTCCATAGGAACAACATCGCATTCAACAACATCATGATATGAACCAATAGCGAAATTAATTCGTACCAATCTCGTTACCTTGACCTTACCACTATTGTTGAGCCACCGAATGTGATATGGATGTGGGTGCGGTTTTGTTGTAAGTGCAAGCTTCTCGACCATATCGCTGCTAGCCAAGTTGTTGCAGCTACCTCCATCAATTATCAAACGGCATGAACGCTCTTTAATAACACACTTTGTTTGGAATAGTGTATGCCGTTGATTTTGCTCCGCCTTTTCCATTTGTGCACTAAGTACACGCTGCACAATGAGGCTCTCATAATGATCTGCATCCTCTGCACCAATCTGCTCTTCTGGTTGTTCCTTAGTACCTGCATGGTCAGCAGCAAGCAGAGCAAGTGTATCTTCATCAAAATCACTAGCAGAGGAATACCCACCATCTCCTTTGACCACCAAAACGCGCTTGTTAGGGCAGTCACGTTGCACGTGGCCAAAGCCCTTGCATCGATGGCACTGAATATCTCTTGTCCTTCCCGTGGAGGCAACCGAAGATGCACTCGTGGCTGGTTTCTGGACAGTCGTGGTTGCTGAATTTGTCGGGGGAGCACGTGTCTTATCGTTGGATGGAGCGGGTATTGTCGACCGACTCGGGAATGTAGAAGGTGCAGGAGCTCGTCCGGTCAATGAGGTAGATGTGCGCGGCTGCCATGATGAAGGTTTTCCTGCAGAAATATTAGTTCTTGTACTAGCACGTCGTCCCAGCACTTCCCTTTCAGCTTTACAAGCAAGATGGAACAAACGGGTTACGTTAGTATAATCTTTATAAGCAAGAATGTCCTGAATTTCTCGATTCAAACCTCCTAAAAATCTAGCCATAGCAGGTTCCTCATCCTCCACTAAATTACAACGCAACACACCCATTTGTAATTCCTGATAGTATTCTTCTACACTTTTATTACCCTGTCTCAATTGTTGCAATCTATGTAACAGATCACGCGCATAGTAAGAAGGAACAAATCTAGCCCGCATGACCCGTTTCAAGGCATCCCAGGTTTGTGGAATATTATTAGGATTTTTCTTAGCATGTTCTATCCACCAAACAGAGGCAAAATCAGTAAATTCACTAGTAGCAGCCCTAACACGTATATTCTCTGGAAATTCATGACATGCAAACTTTTGATCAACAGCAATTTCCCAAGTAATGTATGCATCAGGATCGTATTTTCCATCAAAAGAAGGTATCTTAAATTTTATTTTACTGAAAGCATCATCATTATTATGTACCTCACGTCGTCGATGTCCACCCATACCTCTCCGATTAGTTCGCAGTCGTCGGCGACTAGGAGCATCTTGGTCATCTAGTTCAGTATCAGCGACATAATCATCCCAATTATCCTCGACACGCTCATCCTTCTTGTTTTCTCCCTCATGCCCATTTGCAGTTCTGGCATGCATCTCATCAAAACGCCTCAAAAGAGCAGCAAGGCTTTGGTCAATATGAGCGACCGACGTCTCCAGCCTTGTAAGCTTGGTGTTGGTGGCAAGTTGCGTGGCCTCCAACTGCCCAATCTTATCATTTGACACCAGCATATCTTCAGCAAGCCCATCTACATGCCTCCTCATCTTATTTTCAAAATGTTGTATGATTCCCTTTGTACGAGGAGAGTGACCTAAACTCCCATCACCCTCTGATCCTGTCATGGTTAGATGAACAAAGGAAACACGAAAATAGGTGAAGAAATAAGATCCTACAACTAATGGGATGTAGCTACTGCAAGGCGCTCACACTCAACCTGTTACACAAGCTCTTACCAATTCTTACCTTGCTCAACAGGAGGGGACGGCAACCACCAAGTCTGCAACCGTGGGATGAAGTGTATCGGTGCCGCAACAACAGGACCTGTCAAGCTGTAGTCGGATATGTGGAGCTATAGGTGGGCTGAAGCAAGGATGAACTAGCACCACGTTAGTTACAAAAGCAAGCTGAAAAATCGTTCAACGGCGGTACTATGCTGGTCCTAGCCTAGACCGTGCTAGAGACGCGAGCCTGGACACAAATGAAGTCACGAGACACCACCGAAGAACAAAAAAGATGCACAAAGAACAGCCCCTTTTTCTTCCCCTCTTTTTCTTCTTCTTCTTTTTTTTTTCTTTTTTTTTTCCTTTCTTTTTTTTTCCTTCTTTTTTTTCTCTTTTTTTTTTCTTTTTTTTTTCAGGGGATCCTCAAAACTGATTATATAACCTAAAAGACTTCAAAAGAGCCACACAGCACACAAACTTTTCTCTCTCTCTCTCTCTCTGGAGTAAGCCGAGGCTATATGTATTCGTGAAAAGTTGTGGTTTGAGTAAGCCGAGACTACTTCTGCCTTTCTGGAGCGTTACAAAATATGCAGTACAAGTGCGAAAAGCAATGGAATTTTATAACACGGCACAATAACCAATTGGGACTAGGAAATCGATCCCTACTCGAATCACAGCACCGCGTGCGATTCGGTCACAAACCAACACAGAATCTAACTCGGACTTGAACACGAATATGGACTCGGATTCCACCAACACGGAGTATGTATGGTAGCGCACGGTTGTGACTAGAACGTGACAAGAACTCGAAACTCTAAAGGACTAAAACTAAGACCAGCAACTCGACGCAACCGATGCAACCGAAAATTCAACAAGCCCTAACTAAGCAGTGCTAGCAAAGGCTCAAACGAGTTTATAGGACTGAAGGTAAACTAATCTACTATTTTTTTTTGGCTTTTCTGGACTATAGGAAAAATAAAACAGCGAAGAATTAGAAGTCTCTCACCGATAAACCTTGCTCTGATTACCAACTAATGGCGACCCGCTAGGGTTTGATTCCCGATCTTTCGATGAGAGGCGTGGATAACTCGATTGGTCGATGGAGGCGACGTTCACGGCCCGACTACAGCCTTCCAAGCTGCGCCTTAGCAACCGATACACCCCCTCCAATGGCTGTCGCGATCTTGTGGAGCGCGGCACCCGGCCACTAGGGCACTCGTCCTGCAAGCAATCGAAGAACTAGCAAGAACAAGTATGACAAGTACTGAATTTACTAGATATAAATGAAGGTTTCACACGCAATCTCAATAATGGTGGGGTTCCGAAGACAAGAAGACGGGCGGCTGATCCAGCACGCGCGCTTGCAAGCAAGTAGCGAAGGCTAAACTTGATCTAAACAAAACCCAAGCATCCTTGGCGGCGGCTAAGGGGTATAAGTACGTGGGAGGACGACCACAGGGGTGTTGGGGTCGTACTCCAACCCTAGGACGCGTCCGTAATGGACTCAACTTGATACACGGCCCATTGGACCAAAACAGGGTGACGCAGCACCATGGGCAGAAAAGGACTCTGTATTAATTTAACGATTGCGGCCGACTCGTAATAGATATGGCTATGAGGCCGGATCCGTTTGAAAGAAGACTTCATAAGCTTTCCACGAAGTACTTGAACGCCCCAATCCGAGTTCATATGCGACCGTGGTGTCCGTCACAAGTTGGTACTATTCTGCAGTCCGAATCCAGCTTGCGCGAATCCGTTTCCCTTTCGGCCGCCTCCTTGGTTCCTAAGCAAAACAAGAGTACACGGGTCTCCATGGTCTAAACATGATGCACCTGAGCTTAGATTTGAACTCACCTGATGATTAAGTTGATGCGCACGAGCACGAGTAATAGGACCAGCAATAGGTACTTGTGTCGGAGTGGATGTATCGTTGGTGTTGGTGTCCTCATCAGTTCCGTTGACCAACATCAGGCCATTTTTGACCGGGATCCTCTGTTGTGGTTCCAATGATTTCACTCTCCCTATCTGTTGGCGCAAGTTGCATCATCAATCGGCCGATTCCCAACTGTGGCCTCAATCGGCCGATTCCGCACTATAGCCTTTAGATCTGCCGCATCGGCCAATCTCTTCCTCCCCTGACGCCGATTTAACATGTGTCAAAATCTGGCGTCAACACATGCCCCCCAGTTTCAGAGTAAAACATAATTTTTACTTCGAAACTCTTTTCTTTAATCTTTCCTCCGAAACGAGCGCAGTAAAAATCTCCTTCCGTTTCGCGGTCTTCTACATGATGATTGCAATCTTCTCGAACCGGGCGCTTGAGATAACTGTTCCCCTGGAATTCGTGTAGACGGCGCGGCAGAAATCCCGCCTTTACCCTTTCTCTCTCGGATTGTCCTTAAGTACCGGCGTTCTCCGCCTCTCTTCCTCCACGAGCCTAGTAATCTCCTCCAACGAATCACTGTTCGTCTTCTTCCTGCGCCCTCTCGATCTCCAACCGCACCCTCCGGTGATTTTCTCTTGCCCGCACTCTGCTCCATCTTTCCAATGGCGGCGCCATCGGCAACTTCACCAACCACGGAGGTTCCGCCGGCAACTCCCTCAGCGACGGCGGTCCCATCGGCGGCTCCACTGGTGGCTCCATCGGCGACGATGAGCTTCATCCTGGAGGTATTCATTGAAACTTTCCTCTTTTATTTTTTACTGCTCAAGTATTTTCTAGACCCATTCTCAGTTTTTCTCCTTTTTCCCTCTTTTTAGGTATTTAGGCATCAGATTACTATCCCCCTTTCGGAAACCTCCAGCCTCATCTGCTTAGGTCCCATGGGGAATCCAGATCCAACCGACTTGATTAACCTAGAAACCCACAGAATTCCTTTCAAGCAATCACCCATGGATTTGGGTCAGTGGGCAGGTGCCTTTAGATCTTGGCTGAATGAAACCCCTGGCTGGAAAGAATGGTACCATAGATTATCCAAGTCTAAGAGAGTTCAGTGGGACGAGCTGATAATCGGCCAGTGCATCGATCTCTCTCTGTCCCAAATGGAGAAAAACGAGCCCTTAGTAATAGCGGCTTCTTATTTCTGGTCCGACGCGCTCAACTCGTTCCTCTTTGGGCACGGACCTATGACTCCAACCCTGGCCGATGTTCTGATGTTGACCGGCCTTGATATCTCCTCTCCTGATACCCCCTTTGATTATCTGATCAAACCATCCCATCGGCTAGAAACAAAAGGAATCGGCGGGTGGAAGCGGTATATCAGCAAGAATATGAGGACCAGGACGATTTCAGAGAGAGAACATACGGCATTCTTGATGATGTGGCTAGAGAAACACTTTTTCTATGGCAGAGCAGTTGGTCCTTCATCCAATACACAAGCCTTGGCAGAAGCTCTGTCACTAGGATCGGCCATCCCCCTTGGGAAACATCTGTTAGGATCGGCCTATCATATGATGCACCAAATCGGCGTTAAATTATCAAAAGGGGAGCCGATTGGCAATCCTGGTGGTCCTTGGTGGTTTATCACCCTCTAGCTCAACTTATACATGAGCAAGGTCTCCCAGCAGCAAATAGAGACCAAGACCTTTTCTAATATCGAGTCAGAGGAAAATCCCACCATTCGATGACGCTGTACGTCTTTTGGAGAAGCAGCATCGGCCTTCCCTGGCTGTCAATTCACTGTCACCCGAACGGCTGAATACTTAAGATGTTTCTACAGCGGCTTCAGTGAAGAGACTATCAGCTGGTAACCATATCAGACAACAGGGCCGATTTTCGAGCTTGCCGTCTGCTACGATTCATCATCAAACACTTTTGACAGTGATCTTATGGATATCCTGATCAAGCCAGGGATTCTACCGGCCAACTTCTTTGCTGGCAAAGATTCCCCCACCTATGAATTTTATAATCCATCGGCCGCAGCAAGGAAATTTGGCTTTGGTCAACTGCCGATTCAGGTTTACTTTGCCGGTCGAGCCAAATTTCGAGATGAACTGACCAAGAGCCTGGACTACAATCGGCTGTGCAACTTAGTACCAGATTCCAGTACCATCAACCTGAACAACTGGATGGTGGCCCCTTTTGCCGTCCAACAATTTAAACTATGGTGGGCAGAATGGAAGCAGTACCTCTTCTGTTCATCTCCATCAACATATTGTAATAGTTTGGACCCAGAAAACATCGATTCAAGTGCAGCGGTATGACCTTTCTCCAAGTCGATTTCAATATCGTCTCTTTCCATGCTACAATCTTACCGTTAACTTGTGTTTATCTTTTCAGTCTGAAAGCCAAGTCCCTCCGATGCGAAGCCGAAGTGGTAGGCCGATAGAGAGTGATCGCCCATATAAATCATTTCCACTTATCGGCTATCACGCTCCGACCATTAAGGACATCACTAGCGGCCGATGGAAACAAACGCCGAAAAGGCCAACCTTAAAGAAGACAAGCCGTCGAGTGCATGCCCGCATAGGACCGACTGACCAATCGGCGGTAGTATCGGCTCAAACCCCAACTCCTCCAGCCTTGCCGACTACCGAGATGGTCGATCCCCAAACTGCCGCAGAAGTCGGAGCGGCCGCTGCATCACTGCTGGTGGAAGCTGTTCAGGTAACCTTGCATACTTCACATATCTTTAAGTATTCTATCAATATTAACTTCTCCCTTCTGCCAGGCTGCACAGACCGCTCCAGCGCAATCCCCGCAACAATCGGCCACATCCCGAGCGGAAGCTGAAACGCCAGCGACCCTCCTCACCGAGGTAGAAAATCTCTTAACTCAATTTCTCGATATTCAGAAAACTAACCGATTCTGATGCAGATTGATCTGGGTGCGTCAATTGTACCCCCCCAACAAACATCGGCCGGAAGACCCACAGAGGTATGGCAGGTATCTCATATCATCAGATTCAATTATTCGCAGTATACTCATAAAATCTGTTTCCCATACCTTTTCAGGAAGCTGGCCCAAGCAGGGCATTGATAGTCGTTGAGTCCTCCTCTTCTGATGAATCGATTGCACCGGTTCCTGAGACGAGGGTGGCACTCCCGCCAGCACAAGCAAGAGAAATCCGCTTCAAAAAGGTAAGAAACTTATCACCGAAATCGGCCGATTCCCCTTTACTGTGTTCTAATCCTTGTCTTTATTCTTTCGCAGGAACAAGACACTCCTAATAACAGCCTTTTCTCTTTTGCGGTTCCTCTATCCGACGATGAAAAAGTCGGTTCACGCCAAGTTCCATCGAGCTCAATTCCTGATGACGTCCGCTCCAAGCTCGAGAGTATGCGGACCCTCCTCCAAGATGATATCGGCCGATTAGTGGGTGATGCCTCACCGATTCGGCGGCTTCTCAATGACATTAGAGGCCGAATTCCGGAGGAAGTGACAGAGACTCTACAACCTGCTGCATTCATAGAGTCAATATAGATTCCGGTGTTTAGGGCCCTGCGCCATGTAGCCGATCGTGCCCAGCTAGCAAAGACCCGGGAGGAAGCCAATTCTTACAAACACCGAGCCCAAGAAGTACATCAACGGATCAACTTCCTCGAGACCTCCCGCCCAGATATCGTCAGCACAATAGATCGCCTCAAACGGAGGAGGGCAGAGCTAGCCAAAGAGATGGAGCAGGTAACCAAGGACATAGCTGCTGAAGAAAAGAGACTTCAAGAGCTTCCATCTATCATCGCCGGGCTGAAGCAAGAAAGACAGAACCTGGCCCGTGAAGCGATAAGACTTCATCGTCATATGCCAGAAATTCCCGGATCGGCCGACGACGACCAACGAGTATTAGACTCGGCCGATCAGATTAGGCAACGAGCTATTGCGACCATAGATGCCCTCCTTGGGTTGTAAAGAATCTTGTAAACATTTAATGCTCTCTTAATATTGATGCGCCGATTTGAACTTGGACCGCCTCTTTTGGCAGCTTTGCATTTATGAACGCTTTTACTCTAATAGGACGCATCCTACTATCTCCTTACCTCCTTTTTTCTATAAGTACGAGATCCCACATCGTTTCCAGAGGCGTCTGTATTACCCACTTCCTTCTCCTCCAATAACTCGATCTTTATCCTCCCAAGCTGGACATCAAGATGTCTTCCTCATCTTCCTCCTCCTCTGTCAACCAGGTATGAAACCTCCTCTATTTCTCCTCTTGACATCCCAATCGCTCTGATACTGGGTAGTTGTTTATCCTTCTTTAGCCAAAGCGCCTGATGAGGACACCAACACCAACGATACATCCACTCCGACACAAGTACCTATTGCTGGTCCTATTACTCGTGCTCATGCGCATCAACTTAATCATCAGGTGAGTTCAAATCTAAGCTCATGTGCATCATGTTTAGACCATGGAGACCCGTGTACTCTTGTTTTGCTTAGGAACCAAGGAGGCGGCCGAAAGGGAAACGGATTCGCGCAAGCTGGATTCGGACTGCAGAAGAGTACCAACTTGTGACGGACACCACGGTCGCATATAAACTCGGATTGGGGCGTTCAAGTACTTCGTGGAAAGCTTATGAAGTCTTCTTTCAAACGGATTCGGCCTCATAGCCATATCTATTACGAGTCGGCCGCAATCGTTAAATTAATACAGAGTCCGTTTCTGCCCATGGTGCTGCGTCACCCTGTTTTGGTCCAATGGGCCGTGTATCAAGTTGAGTCCATTACGGACGCGTCCTAGGGTTGGAGTACGACCCCAACACCCCTGTGGTCGTCCTCCCACGTACTTATACCCCTTAACCGCCGCCAAGGATGCTTGGATTTTGTTTAGATCAAGTTTAGGCTTCGCTACTTGCTTGCAAGCGCGCGTGCTGGATCAGCCGCCCGTCTTCTTGTCTTCGGAACCCCACCATTATTGAGATTGCGTGTGAAACCTTCATTTATATCTAGTAAATTCAGTACTTGTCATACTTGTTCTTGCTAGTTCTTCGATTGCTTGCAGGACGAGTGCCCTAGTGGCCGGGTGCCGCGCTCCACAAGATCGCGACAGCCATTGGAGGGGGTGTATCGGTTGCTAAGGCGCAGCTTGGAAGGCTGTAGTCGGGCCGTGAACGTCGCCTCCATCGACCAATCGAGTTATCCACGCCTCTCATCGAAAGATCGGGAATCAAACCCTAGCGGGTCGCCATTAGTTGGTAATCAGAGCAAGGTTTATCGGTGAGAGACTTCTAATTCTTCGCTGTTTTATTTTTCCTATAGTCCAGAAAAGCCAAAAAAAATAGTAGATTAGTTTACCTTCAGTCCTATAAACTCGTTTGAGCCTTTGCTAGCACTGCTTAGTTAGGGCTTGTTGAATTTTCGGTTGCATCGGTTGCGTCGAGTTGCTGGTCTTAGTTTTAGTCCTTTAGAGTTTCGAGTTCTTGTCACGTTCTAGTCACAACCGTGCGCTACCATACATACTCCGTGTTGGTGGAATCCGAGTCCATATTCGTGTTCAAGTCCGAGTTAGATTCTGTGTTGGTTTGTGACCGAATCGCACGCGGTGCTGTGATTCGAGTAGGGATCAATTTCCTAGTCCCAATTGGTTATTGCGCCGTGTTATAAAATTCCATTGCTTTTCGCACTTGTACTGCATATTTTGTAACGCTCCAGAAAGGCAGAAGTAGTCTCGGCTTACTCAAACCACAACTTTTCACGAATACATATAGCCTCGGCTTACTCCAGAGAGAGAGAGAGAGAGAAAAGTTTGTGTGCTGTGTGGCTCTTTTGAAGTCTTTTAGGTTATATAATCAGTTTTGAGGATCCCCTGAAAAAAAAGAAAAAAAAGGAAAAAAAAAGAAGGAAAAAAAAGAAAGGAAAAAAAAGAAAAAAAAAGAAGAAGAAGAAAAAGAGGGGAAGAAAAAGGGGTTGTTCTTTGTGCATCTTTTTTGTTCTTCAGTGGTGTCTCGTGACTTCATTTGTGTCCAGGCTCGCGTCTCTAGCACGGTCTAGGCTAGGACCAGCATAGTACCGCCGTTGAACAATTTTTCAGCTTGCTTTTGTAACTAACGTGGTGCTAGTTCATCCTTGCTTCAGCCCACCTATAGCTCCACATATCCGACTACAGCTTGACAGGTCCTGTTGTTGCGGCACCGATACACTTCATCCCACGGTTGTAGACTTGCTGGTTGCTGTCCCCTCCTGTTGAGCAAGGTAAGAATTGGTAAGACCTTGTGTAACAGGTTGAGTGTGAGCGCCTTGCAGTAGCTACATCCCATTAGTTGTAGGATCTTATTTCTTCACCTATTTTTGTGTTTCCTTTGTTCATCTAACCATGACAGGATCAGAGGGTGATGGGAGTTTAGGTCACTCTCCTCGTACAAAGGGAATCATACAACATTTTGAAAATAAGATGAGGAGGCATGTAGATGGGCTTGCTGAAGATATGCTGGTGTCAAATGATAAGATTGGGCAGTTGGAGGCCACGCAGCTTGCCACCAACACCAAGCTTACAAGGCTGGAGACGTCGGTCGCTCATATTGACCAAAGCCTTGCTGCTCTTTTGAGGCGTTTTGATGAGATGCATGCCAGAACTGCAAATGGGCATGAGGGAGAAAACAAGAAGGATGAGCGTGTCGAGGATAATTGGGATGATTATGTCGCTGATACTGAACTAGATGACCAAGTTGCTCCTAGTCGCCGACGACTGCGAACTAATCGGAGAGGTATGGGTGGACATCGACGACGTGAGGTACATAATAATGATGATGCTTTCAGTAAAATAAAATTTAAGATACCTTCTTTCGATGGAAAATACGATCCTGATGCATACATTACTTGGGAAATTGCTGTTGATCAAAAGTTTGCATGTCATGAATTTCCAGAGAATATACGTGTTAGGGCCGCTACTAGTGAATTTACTGATTTTGCCTCTGTTTGGTGGATAGAACATGCTAAGAAAAATCCTAATAATATTCCACAAACCTGGGATGCCTTGAAACGGGTCATGCGGGCTAGATTTGTTCCTTCTTACTATGCGCGTGATCTGTTACATAGATTGCAACAATTGAGACAGGGTAATAAAAGTGTAGAAGAATACTATCAGGAATTACAAATGGGTGTGTTGCGTTGTAATTTAGTGGAGGATGAGGAACCTGCTATGGCTAGATTTTTAGGAGGTTTGAATCGAGAAATTCAGGACATTCTTGCTTATAAAGATTATACTAACGTAACCCGTTTGTTCCATCTTGCTTGTAAAGCTGAAAGGGAAGTGCTGGGACGACGTGCTAGTACAAGAACTAATATTTCTGCAGGAAAACCTTCATCATGGCAGCCGCGCACATCTACCTCATTGACCGGACGAGCTCCTGCACCTTCTACATTCCCGAGTCGGTCGACAATACCCGCTCCATCCAACGATAAGACACGTGCTCCCCCGACAAATTCAGCAACCACGACTGTCCAGAAACCAGCCACGAGTGCATCTTCGGTTGCCTCCACGGGAAGGACAAGAGATATTCAGTGCCATCGATGCAAGGGCTTTGGCCACGTGCAACGTGACTGCCCTAACAAGCGCGTTTTGGTGGTCAAAGGAGATGGTGGGTATTCCTCTGCTAGTGATTTTGATGAAGATACACTTGCTTTGCTTGCTGCTGACCATGCAGGTACTAAGGAACAACCAGAAGAGCAGATTGGTGCAGAGGATGCAGATCATTATGAGAGCCTCATTGTGCAGCGTGTACTTAGTGCACAAATGGAAAAGGCGGAGCAAAATCAACGGCATACACTGTTCCAAACAAAGTGTGTTATTAAAGAGCGTTCATGCCGTTTGATAATTGATTGAGGTAGCTGCAACAACTTGGCTAGCAGCGATATGGTCGAGAAGCTTGCACTTACAACAAAACCGCACCCACATCCATATCACATTCGGTGGCTCAACAATAGTGGTAAGGTCAAGGTAACGAGATTGGTACGAATTAATTTCGCTATTGGTTCATATCATGATGTTGTTGAATGCGATGTTGTGCCTATGGAAGCTTGTCATATTCTGCTAGGTAGACCATGGCAATTTGATACCGATAGCATGCATCATGGTAGATCAAATCAATATTCTCTTATACATCATGATAAGAAAATCGTTTTGCTTCCTATGTCACCTGAATCTATTGTGCGTGATGATGTTGCTAAAGCTAAGAGAACTAAAGCTGAGATCGATAAGAATGCCAAATCTGTTAGTAGCAGGGAAGATGAGATAAGATTGAAAGGACATTGCTTGCTTGCTACTAAGTCTGATATTAATGAATTGATTGCTTCCACTTCTGTTGCCTATGCTTTGATGTGCAAGAATGCTTTGATTTCAGTTCACGATATGCAGCATTCTTTGCCCCCGGCTGTTGCTAACCTTTTGCAGGAGTATTCTGATGTGTTTCCAAGTGAGATACCAGCGGGGCTGCCACCAATACGAGGGATTGAGCACCAAATTGACCTTATTCCTGGTGCATCATTGCCAAACCGTGCGCCATACAGGACAAATCCGGAAGAAACTAAGGAAATTCAGCGACAAGTGCAAGAACTACTCGACAAAGGTTATGTGCGTGAGTCTCTTAGTCCTTGTGCTGTTCCAGTTATTTTAGTGCCTAAAAAGGATGGAACATGGCGTATGTGTGTTGATTGTAGGGCTATTAATAATATCACAATTCGATATCGACACCCTATCCCTCGTTTGGATGATATGCTTGATGAATTGAGTGGTGCTATTGTGTTTTCCAAAGTTGATTTGCGTAGTGGGTACCACCAGATTCGTATGAAATTGGGAGATGAATGGAAAACTGCTTTCATAACTAAGTTCGGGTTATATGAGTGGTTAGTCATGCCTTTTGGGTTAACTAATGCACCGAGTACTTTCATGAGATTAATGAATGAGGTTCTGCGTGCTTTCATTGGGAAATTTGTTGTTGTCTACTTTGATGATATATTGATTTACAGCAAATCTTTCGATGAACATCTTGATCACTTACGTGCTGTTTTTAATGCTTTACGAGATGCACGTTTATTTGGTAACCTTGAGAAGTGCACCTTATGCACCGATCGAGTGTCTTTTCTTGGCTATGTCGTGACTCCACAGGGAATCGAGGTTGATCAAGCCAAGGTGGAAGCTATACATGGATGGCCTATACCGAAGACTATCACGCAAGTGCGGAGTTTCCTAGGACTTGCTGGTTTCTATCGTCGTTTTGTGAAGGACTTCAGCACCATTGCCGCGCCTTTGAATGAGCTTACAAAGAAGGGAGTGCCTTTTAGTTGGGGTAAAACACAAGAGAACTCCTTCAACACTCTGAAAGATAAGTTGACACATGCACCTCTCCTCCAACTCCCTGATTTTAATAAAACCTTTGAGCTTGAATGTGATGCTAGTGGCATTGGTTTGGGTGGTGTTTTGTTACAAGAAGGCAAACCTATTGCTTATTTCAGTGAAAAATTGAGCGGGCCTGTTCTGAATTATTCTACTTATGATAAGGAATTGTATGCTCTTGTTCGCACATTAGAAACATGGCAGCATTATCTATGGCCCAAAGAGTTTGTTATTCATTCAGATCATGAATCTTTAAAACATATTCGTAGTCAAGGAAAATTGAACCGTAGACATGCTAAGTGGGTTGAATTTATTGAATCTTTTCCTTATATTATTAAGCACAAGAAAGGGAAAGAGAATATAATTGCTGATGCATTGTCTAGGAGATACACCTTGTTGAACCAACTTGATTACAAAATATTTGGATTGGAAACGATTAAAGATCAATATGTTAATGATGCTGATTTTAAAGATGTGTTGCTGCATTGTAAAGAGGGGAAGGGATGGAACAAATTCATCGTTAGTGATGGGTTTGTCTTTAGAGCTAACAAGCTATGCATTCCAGCTAGCTCCGTTCGCTTGTTATTGTTGCAGGAAGCGCATCGAGGTGGCTTAATGGGGCATTTTGGAGCAAAGAAAACGGAAGATATACTTGCTGGTCATTTCTTTTGGCCAAAGATGAGAAGAGATGTGGAGAGATTTGTTGCTTGCTGCACGACATGTCAAAAGGCTAAATCACGATTGAATCCACATGGTTTGTATTTGCCTCTACCTGTTCCTAGTGCTCCTTGGGAAGATATTTCTATGGATTTTGTGTTAGGATTGCCTAGGACTAGGAAGGGACGTGATAGTGTGTTTGTGGTTGTTGATAGATTTTCTAAGATGGCCCATTTCATACCATGTCATAAAACTGATGATGCTTCTCACATTGCTGATTTGTTCTTTCGGGAAATTGTTCGTTTGCATGGTGTGCCCAACACAATTGTTTCTGATCGTGATGCTAAATTTCTTAGTTATTTTTGGAAGACTTTATGGGCTAAATTGGGAACTAAATTGTTGTTTTCTACTACATGTCATCCGCAAACTGATGGTCAAACTGAAGTGGTTAATAGGACTTTGTCTACTATGTTAAGGGCTGTTTTAAAGAAGAACATTAAGATGTGGGAAGATTGTTTGCCTCATATTGAATTCGCTTATAATCGATCGCTGCATTCTACTACAAAGATGTGCCCATTTCAGATTGTATATGGTTTCTTGCCTCGTGCTCCTATTGATTTAATGCCTTTGCCATTTTCTGAAAAAATGAATTTTGATGCTACTAAGCGTGCCGAATTGATGTTAAAACTGCATGAAACAACTAAAGAAAACATAGAGCGCATGAATGCTAAATACAAGATTGCTGGTGATAAAGGTAGGAAGGAACTAAAGTTTGAACCTGGAGATTTAGTTTGGCTGCATTTGAGAAAGGAAAGGTTTCCTGAATTGAGAAAATCTAAATTGCTACCTCGGGCTGATGGACCATTTAAAGTGCTAGAGAAAGTCAATGATAATGCATATAAGCTCGATCTGCCTGCGGATTTTGGGGTTAGTCCCACATTTAACATTGCAAATTTGAAGCCATATTTGGGAGAGGAAGATGAGCTTGAGTCGAGGACGACTCAAATGCAAGAAGGGGAGGATGATGAGGACACCAACACCAACGATACATCCACTCCGACACAAGTACCTATTGCTGGTCCTATTACTCGTGCTCATGCGCATCAACTTAATCATCAGGTGAGTTCAAATCTAAGCTCATGTGCATCATGTTTAGACCATGGAGACCCGTGTATTCTTGTTTTGCTTAGGAACCAAGGAGGCGGCCGAAAGGGAAACGGATTCGCGCAAGCTGGATTCGGACTGCAGAACAGTACCAACTTGTGACGGACACCACGGTCGCATATAAACTCGGATTAGGGCGTTCAAGTACTTCGTGGAAAGCTTATGAAGTCTTCTTTCAAACGGATCCGGCCTCATAGCCATATCTATTACGAGTCGGCCGCAATCGTTAAATTAATACAGAGTCCGTTTCTGCCCATGGTGCTGCGTCACCCTGTTTTGGTCCAATGGGCCGTGTATCAAGTTGAGTCCATTACGGACGCGTCCTAGGGTTGGAGTACGACCCCAACACCCCTGTGGTCGTCCTCCCACGTACTTATACCCCTTAACCGCCGCCAAGGATGCTTGGGTTTTGTTTAGATCAAGTTTAGCCTTCGCTACTTGCTTGCAAGCGCGCGTGCTGGATCAGCCGCCCGTCTTCTTGTCTTCGGAACCCCACCATTATTGAGATTGCGTGTGAAACCTTCATTTATATCTAGTAAATTCAGTACTTGTCATACTTGTTCTTGCTAGTTCTTCGATTGCTTGCAGGACGAGTGCCCTAGTGGCCGGGTGCCGCGCTCCACAAGATCGCGACAGCCATTGGAGGGGGTGTATCGGTTGCTAAGGCGCAGCTTGGAAGGCTGTAGTCGGGCCGTGAACGTCGCCTCCATCGACCAATCGAGTTATCCACGCCTCTCATCGAAAGATCGGGAATCAAACCCTAGCGGGTCGCCATTAGCGCCTTAGTCCCAGTCTGGAACGAGCGATTGAAGTTATGCATTCAGACAAACCACTGTCGCAGGCAGACATAGATCTGATAAGAGCTAACTCTGAAGAACTCAAAGGTCATGTTCCTGCTGATGTCTAGAAAATCTGGGACCAAATAGACGCTAACTGCTCCAAGCGACCGCCAACTGAAAGAAGTCATCCACTCCCTCGCTCAGTTGCCCTTGAAGATGCCGCGGCAGGAATATCCCAACCACCTCTCGACAGGAGCCATCTATTCCCTCATCAAGTCGAGGCTGAAACCGCCATGGAGGATCTGGAGGAGAAGACCATCCGCCTTCTGATAAAACTAGGCCGGATCGAGAGAGAGTTCAAGAAAAAGCGTGATCAGTAGATATATTGGTACTTTTTATTCTAAGGGCGACTTGTACCATGTCGGCCATGTACTCTGCTGTTTTTCACCGAATAATGAATCGGTCAGACCAAACCAAAATATTTCCTCCTGAAGGCGATGTCATTTTTACATCGGCTATGTAGACAAAAGCCGATAAGAGTCGGCCACATTGTCTTGATGCATCTTATTGCAAGTTATGCACCTACCCAAATGCTTGGATAGTACCTCTTCAGATATCTTCCGTTTAAAGCTCTTGGGAATTCTTCCCCTTCAATAGTTTCTAGAATATATGCATTTCCCGGAGCACATCGGCCGATTCTATACAGCCCTTCCCAAGTGGGCGACCATTTACCGAACTTGGGATCTTTAGACCCTATCGGCAGCACCAACTTCCATACCAGATCTCCTTGAAAGAATTGCTTAACTTTGACCTTTTTGTCATACCACCTGGCCACCCTTTTCTTGTTTTCTTCAATGCTAATCAGGGCCCTCAACCGCTGACCCGCCGAGTCATCGAGCTCATCCTTCATGAGGAAGGAATAGTCATCGGCCGTCAACTGATCTTGAAGCGATATATGTCTTGACCCCGTCCTTAATTCACAAGGCAGAACTGCCTCGTGACCATATACCAACTGATAAGGAGATATCTTAGTGGCCCCGTGGCAAGCCATCCTATAAGCCCATAGAGATTCAGCCAAAGACATGTGCCACTTTTTGGGTTGTTCTTCTATCTTTCTCTTGATCAACTTGATTATCCCCTTATTGGACGATTCGTCCTAGCCATTGGCTTGAGCATAGTATGGAGAAGAATTCAATAATTTAATCCCCATATCGGCGGCGAATCCTCCAAATTCTCCTGAGGTGAACATCGTTCCCTGATCAGTTGTGATAGTCTGAGGAATACCGAATCGATAAACAATGTGGTTCTTAACGAACTCGATCATATCGGCCGATGTCACGGTCCTTAACGGAACTGCCTCCACCCACTTAGTAAAATAATCAGTGGCTACCAATATAAACTTATGCCCCTTGCTCGAAGGAGGGTGAATCTGCCCGATGAGATCTATTCCCCAACCTCTGAACGGCCATGGCTTGATTACTGGATTCATAGCCGAAGCTGGCGCGCGCTGCACATTGCCAAACTTCTGACAATTTTGGCAACCTTTATAATATTTGAAACAATCTTCAAGAATCGTTAGCCAGTAATACCCATTATTTCTAATCATCTATTTCATCTTGTGAGCCGATTGATGGGCTCCACATACGCCTTCATGGATTTCTCCCATCAGGACCTTTGCTTCTTTTGTTCCCAGGCATTTGAGAAGAACCCCATCAATCGTCTGATAAAACAAATCACCTTCAAGTAACACATATTTTTTGGCCTGGAAACGCACTTGCCGATCCACCTTCTGGGACGGATCCCTCAAGTAATCGGCAATCTCCTTTCACCAATCATCGGCCGCGAGCTCCAAAATCATAGCTCCTTGAATCAGCCGATATCCGGACGCGTGTTGGGCCAGCCTGTTGGCCTCCTCATTGTAATTTCTCGGGATGTGCTCAATTATTGAAGACTTGAATTCCTTTAACAGCTGGAGGCAATCTTCATAATAAATCCTCAAGATATCATCTTTGCATTCAGATTTCCCCGTTAACTGATCTACGATGAGCATGGAATCTCCAAAAATCTCGACTGCATCAGCTTTGACTTCCCTTAATAAATGAATACCTTTTAGGACAGCTCGGTATTCCTCCTGGTTATTGGTTGCGGATGCTTCTATCGGCAGAGAGAAATCATAGCTTGCCCCCCGAAGCGATACAAGAACGATGCCGATTCCCGATCCGGCTCCACACGAAGAACCATCGAAATACAAAGTCCATGGTACCGGTTCGACGATAGCAATTTCCGGTCCACAATGTTGAGCCACGAAATCGGCCATGACCTGACCCTTGATAGCCTTAGCCGATTCGTACCTTAAGTCGAATTCCGACAGAGCCACTATCCATTTTCCAATCCTTCCTTTCAAAATCGGCAACGATGGCATATATTTCACCACATCATCTTTGCATACGACTATGCACTCTGCCGATAACAAATAGTGCCTGAGCTTGGTACACGAGAAGTATAAACACAAGCACAGCCGCTCCACCGGGGAATATCTTGTTTCGGCGTCCAGGAGTCTTCTGCTGACATAATATACCACTCGTTCTTTCCCCTCGAACTCCTGTACCAACGCCGATCCAATAGCTTGTTCATCAACTGATAAGTATAATTTGAACGGCTTACCCGGCTGTGGCGGGACTAACACCGGAAGTGAAATCAGATATTGCTTGATATCCTCTAACGCTCTGCGTTGTTCTTCTCCCCACACGAATTCCTGATCGGGTTTCAATTTCAACAAAGGAGTGAAAGCTCGAATACGCCCGGACAGGTTGGATATGAATCTTCTGATAAAATTGACCTTGCCGATGAGGGATTGCAGCTCAGTTTTATTCTGTGGGGCTACAACTTCATTGATGGCGTCTATGGTCTTCCGGTTAACCTCTATCCCGCGCTCATGGACCATGAATCCCAAGAATTGCCCGGCCGATACACCGAATGCACACTTGTTCGGGTTCATTCTCAACCCATGCTTCCTTGTGCACTCCAGTACTTCTTGTAAATCGGCCAGATGTTCCTGATGACCTTTCGACTTAACCACAACATCGTCGATGTAAATTTCCACCGATGCACCAATGAGCTTGTGAAAGATATAGTTCATGGCCCGCTGATATGTAGCACCGGCATTCTTTAACCCAATGGTCATTATGACCCATTCGAATAAACCGAGGTGGCCCGGACACCTGAAAGCCGTTTTCGAAATATCCTCTTCGGCCATTAATATTTGATTGTACCCAACATTACCATCCAAGAAACTGATGACTTTGTGTCCTGCGGCAGCATCTATCAAGACATTGGCCGTTGGCATTGGATATCCGTCCATTGGTGTAGCCTGATTTAGGTTCCTGAAGTCGATGCATACGCGCAACTTTCCGTTCTTCTTATATACGGGTACAATATTAGAAATCCATTCGGCGTAACGGCACTGCCGAATAAATCCTGCTTCAATCAATCTTGTGATCTCGGCCTTTATATCAGGTAGAATTTTAGGATTGCACCGTCCCGCAGGTTGCTGATATGTCCGATATCCTGACTTTATAGGCAACCGGTGTTCAACAATGGACCGGTCTAGACCAGGCATCTCATGGTATTCCCAAGCAAAGCAATCCTTGAATTCTTTTAATAAACTTGTCAATTTACATTTGTATCCGAGATCCAAACTAGCACTAATATACGTCGGCCTTGGCATGCTACCATCTCCTATATCCACCTTCTCCAATGAATCGGCCGACGTAAATCCATGCCCAAGCTTCCCGTCTTCTCGTACGAACTGATCCATCTATTCTGAATCTTCAGGGCTGACTGCTTGGATCGGCTGCAGACCAAAATCGGACACCCTCAGGAAATCCGTGTCCCATGTCCTGCCGGATATGCACCTGACATGTTCACAACTCCATTGTTGCGTGTCGGCCGCCGCAACACAGTAGGTGGAATCGGCGGTGACTATCTCTGTACTGTCGCCGACCCACTGCACCAGGCATTGGTGCATTGTAGATGGGACACAGCAATTCGCGTGTATCCAATCGCGACCGAGCAACATGTTGTAGGACCCCTTACCATTAATAATAAAAAAGGTAGTGGGAAGGGTCTTACTGCCGATGGTGAGGTCGACGCAGAGTGCTCCACGGGCGGGAGACACATTGCCTTCAAAATCCTTGAGCATCATGTCCAACTTGGTCAGGTCTTCATCACTTTTGCCTAACTTCCCGAACATGGCATATGGCATGATGTTGACTGCGGCGCCTCCGTCCACTAGTAGCCTGGTAATGGGCCGTCCGTCAATGTGCCCTTTGAGAAACAGTGCCTTGAGATGTTGCCATTTTTCATCTTCTGGTTTCTCAAAGGTGGCTGTCATCGGCTCCAAAACGAATTGCGCCATCTGCTCCTCCATCCTTGTCGCCTTATCTCGATCGGCAGGCGCCATGAACTCCATCGGCAATATGAACACCATGTTGACATCAGCTGCCGATTCTTGATTGTCAACCTCTTTGCTGTTGTTCTTCTTGGGGCGCCAGACTCGAGACTTGACGTTTCTCTTATCCGGCACCTGCCTCTGCTCTTCTTCTTGTTCCTCCCGTTGGCGCAGGCGTTGGATTCTCCGCTTCTGAGATTTAGACAATCCCTCAGGGCACCACCTGGGGTTTACGCTTCTTCCAGCTGATCGTGTACGCTAGTTCTGCCCCCCAGTCGCTCCTGTTGGTTGATCCTACCTTTTGATCGGTGATACCGGTCAACTCTGCCCCCCAGCCGATCATGCACTGAAAGGCGCCGTCCTTCTTGTTCGCGCCAATTTCTGCTGATCGGTTCTGATCCCCTGTCTCTGGAACGCGATCTTTTGAATGGGCGATCATTGCGGCTTGGTCCGCTGCACTCAGGACAGTCATCGGCTGATGGCAATCTGAGGTCGTTCTCCCAGCAATGGACGAAGAACGGACATCGCCAATGATCCTCGTGTCGGCGTATCATCTCATCGTGGTATCTTGACCGTTCCTGCTGCCGCCGATATTTGCTGAGCAAGAATTGGGAAGTGATGGGTCTATGCAATCGTTCTGACCCTTCGCCCTTGTCTTCAGCCCGTCTTTTCCCTTTGACTTCATCCACCGTGACTTGCTTCCTTGGATCTACGGCGCCGCTCCTTCTAGCCGATTCCGACGTCAGCACCTTGGTTTGAAGTGAGTTCCTTCCCGCATCAACCATGTTGGCCGGGAAAGGATGCTGGTCGATCTTCATCGGCTTTGCCGGGGTTTCGAACTTGAGTCTTCCCTGCTCAATGGCCGACTGTATCTGTTGACGGAAAATCTTGTATTCATTCGTGTCATGAGATGTAGCGTTGTGCCATTTGCAGTACTTCATCTTTTTGAGCTGATCGGCCGAAGGAATGGTATGATACGGTGATAGCTTGATCTGCCCTTCCTGGAGTAGTAAGTCGAAAATCTTATCAGCCTTTGACGTGTCAAAGCCGAATGCCTCTGGTTCCTTCTTTCCAAAAGGGCACAATATTGGCTTCTTCCCTTTGACCCATTCTGCTAGGCCGATTTCTTCCTCTTCCTCTGATTCAGATCTTTCCAGATATGCCACCTTTTTCTGGAAATTCCTCCGCTGCTCAAACAGACGTACTTCCTGACCGGCCAATCGGTGAACGATCTGGCTTAAACTTTCGAATTCTTGTGAGGCATACCTTTCCTTGATATGTGGCAAGAGGCCTTGGAAAGCGATATCGGCCAACTGGGCATCGGTCAGAGTCAGGCTATAGCATTTGTTTCTGATTTCTCTGAACCTCTGTATGTATCCAGTTACTGGTTTGTCGCTCCTCTACCTGAGGCTGGTCAAATCTAAGAGCTTCATCTCATGTACTCCTGCGTAGAAGTACTTATGCAATTGCTTTTCTAGATCGGCCCAAGTAACAATGGAATTGGGTGGCAAAGTGGTGAACCACTGGAAGGCCGATCCAGACAGAGATGATGAAAACAGGCGCACCCTCAGAGCATCTTGCGTGGCGGCTTCCCCGCACTGGATGATGAATCTGTTAATGTGCTCCACGGTAGAGGTGTCGTCCAGCCCCAAAAATTTGGTAAAGTCAGGAACCTTGTACCGTTGGGGAAACGGCAGCAGGTCGTAGGCCGATGGGTATGGCGTCTTGTATGTATAAGTCTGCACTTTCGGCTTCAACCCGAATTGGTCCTGAATTACCTCCGCTATTCTTGCCGTCCAATCCACTTGCTGATGAATAGCTGTTCGGGGTGCCGGTATATGTTGGAGGACTGACGGCGGTACGGCCGGGTGATGAATCGAAGCGTGCGACGGATTCTGTTGTGTCACGGCCGTCTGAGCAGTTGACAGTTGATGGAAAAGTGAATCCGCCGCCCCATCGTACATCGTCATCGGCGTCGTGCTTCTGAGTGCTTCTACAGCGCCTGCCCCCCTGCCGATTTCTGACGGGGTTGGTTGATACTGAGGGACCGTCAACCGAAAGGCCGAATGGAACGACTCCTGGATAGGATAGCCCCTATGTCCGGTTGATTGATCGGGGAAAGCCGCCGTTGCCGATGCCCCCCAAGGCACTGAGTTTGTGGGCAGTGACTGCACAGAAGCAATCTGGACAGGTCGAAGCGGTGCTTGCGATGGGGAACATGGTGCACCGTTATACCTTGGAGACACTGGAGGCAAAGACATGTTGTATCCTTCGCGTTGCGTCGACATTGGTGAGGAGCCGAGTGGGACGTGCCTGGTAAGCTTCTGGCTGGAGGTGCAATAGGTGGGGCGTATGCCGGCCCCTGATATCCTTGAGTTGCTCCGCTGACCAGAGAACTAATGACGGCGTTATACACCGTGTTGGTCATCACCGAGGATTTGGTCGATGAAAGCCTGGTAGACCGACTGTTGGATCATATCGGACATCTTGCCCGAATCCTCGGCGATGGTGATGTGGCAGGGAACAGGAAGAGGAGCTTTCTTGATTGCCTCCCCGCTTCTGGTACGACTGAAAGGCTGCAGATACATCCATTTGTAATCTTCCACATGTTTAGCCAATTCCTCTTTCTGGTCGTCCTTGAGATCTGCTTCTGTGACCTCAATGGTGTTGTTCTCAGAAACTTAGGTGTCTTCGACATCTTGGATCTTGAGGTCGTCCCACTTGGTGTGCCAAAAGAGTGTTGGCGCTAAAAATCGGCCAGGAATCGGCCGATGACCTTCAGCGTCGGACACACGACCCGGGAGAATCTGCTTAGCTCCTGTTCGGGTTATTGCCCTGGTGCGGTTCGCGCGGCGTGCCAGATAATCTGACCTGTTGATTGACAAGGAAATAAGAGTATTAAATTCTGGGCGTTCCGATCGGCTGGGGTTCCGATCTGTCCCGAAGAGCGTATCGGCGAATCGGCCGATTTGCTATGAAGATGACCGGCTATGGATCAGCCGATAATCGCGTAATAATTGCAAAGAAAACTGCTGGAGCAACTTAAACAATTATTACAGATGCAACACTTGAAATAGATCTAATCGGCTGTATGATGATGAATGAGGAAGAGCGATGATAAAGCCGATAGTTTCGATCTCAAGCTGGATAACTGGTGATAATACTAGAACAACAGGTAAAACCTATAATTCTAGTAAATATCGATAACTGGTGAATAAATCCAAACGAAACCACAGCGATGCGCCCGAGGTTAAAGCTCAGATGTTATTCGATAAGCGGAACCTACCAATTGGCCGGAGATCGAGTCGATGCAGCCCTGCCAATCCGTACGAACTCGTGAAAGAAGAAAAAGTATTGACGAAGTCGCCGACTTGAAAGTAAAGTACTATGAAAAAGTAGATTGTTTTGTTGATTGATTCGTTGTTTTTTACAAAGCCCTGACGACTCCTATTTATACCCTAGGACCAGGACTCCTGGTCGATTACGACTTGTTACAATCTTATTTTAAACAGAAAAACTACTATATCTATAATATTTTTATAAAGGAAACGGACTCTCGCAGAATCTTCTACCGCCATCTCCTAATCCAATCCGGACTCTCCTAATCGTTCCGTTGACCAACATCAGGCCATTTTTGACCGGGATCCTCTGTTGTGGTTCCAATGATTTCACTCTCCCTATCTGTTGGCGCAAGTTGCATCGTCAATCGGCCGATTCCCAACTGTGGCCTCAATCGGCCGATTCCTCACTGTAGCCTTTAGATCTGCCGCATCGGCCAATCTCTTCCTCCCCTGACACCGATTTAAAAGGAGTCAAAAGCTGGAGTCAACAATGAGTTTGGGATCCAATGGCGTGGATCGGGTGCGTTCGCTGCGTAAAATTCCAACGCGACTTCGTTGTATTAATGGCACCAGTTCGGCCCATTTTGCACCCAAGTTCGTGCAGTAACGAAAAGGTCCAAAATTCCCCAAAACATGAGTTTGGGGTCCAAAGGGGTGGATCGGGTGCATTCGTTGCGAAAAATTCCGATGCGACTTCGTTGCATGGACTTTTGCATTAATGGCACCAGTTAGACCTGTTTTGCAACGAAGTTCGTGCAATAAAGAAATGGTCTGTAACATCCAAAACATGAGTTTGGGGTCATATGGGTGGATCGGGTGCATTCGTTACGAAACATTCTAATGTGACCTCGTTACTCGAACTTGTTTATCAATTGCACCGGTTCTGTCGCCAGATCGTTGCACCAACTTGTGCATTAATAGCACTGGTTCGGCCTATTTTGCACAAAAGTCCGTGCAGTAACGAAACGGTCGGAAATGCCCCGAAACATGAGTTTGGGGTCCACTGGGTGGATCGGGTGCGTTCGTTGCGAAAAATTCTGATGCGACTTCGTTACACGAACTTGTGTATCAATGGCACCGGTTTGGCCCGTTTTGCACCGAAGTTCGTGCAGTAACGAAATGGTCTGAAACGCTGCAAAACATGAGTTTTGGGTCCAATGGCGTGGATCGGGTGCGTTCGCTACGTAAAATTTTAACGCGAATTCGTTGCACAAACTCTTGTATTAATGGCACCCATTCGGCCCGTTTCGCAACGAAGTTCGTGGAGTAACGAAACGATCTGAAACACCGTGAAACATGAGTTTAGGGTCCAATAGGGTGGATCGGGTGCGTTCGCTGCATAAAATTCCAACGCGACTTCGTTGCACGAACTTGTGCATTAATGGCACCGGTTCGGCCCATTTTGCACTAAAGTTTGTGGAGTAACAAAACGATCTGAAACACCGTGAAACATGAGTTTTAATGGCGACCCGCTAGGGTTTGATTCCCGATCTTTCGATGAGAGGCGTGGATAACTCGATTGGTCGATGGAGGCGACGTTCACGGCCCGACTACAGCCTTCCAAGCTGCGCCTTAGCAACCGATACACCCCCTCCAATGGCTGTCGCGATCTTGTGGAGCGCGGCACCCGGCCACTAGGGCACTCGTCCTGCAAGCAATCGAAGAACTAGCAAGAACAAGTATGACAAGTACTGAATTTACTAGATATAAATGAAGGTTTCACACGCAATCACAATAATGGTGGGGTTCCGAAGACAAGAAGACGGGCGGCTGATCCAGCACGCGCGCTTGCAAGCAAGTAGCGAAGGCTAAACTTGATCTAAACAAAACCCAAGCATCCTTGGCGGCGGCTAAGGGGTATAAGTACGTGGGAGGACGACCACAGGGGTGTTGGGGTCGTACTCCAACCCTAGGACGCGTCCGTAATGGACTCAACTTGATACACGGCCCATTGGACCAAAACAGGGTGACGCAGCACCATGGGCAGAAAAGGACTCTGTATTAATTTAACGATTGCGGCCGACTCGTAATAGATATGGCTATGAGGCCGGATCCGTTTGAAAGAAGACTTCATAAGCTTTCCACGAAGTACTTGAACGCCCCAATCCGAGTTCATATGCGACCGTGGTGTCCGTCACAAGTTGGTACTGTTCTGCAGTCCGAATCGAGCTTGCGCGAATCCGTTTCCCTTTCGGCCGCCTCCTTGGTTCCTAAGCAAAACAAGAGTACACGGGTCTCCATGGTCTAAACATGATGCACCTGAGCTTAGATTTGAACTCACCTGATGATTAAGTTGATGCGCACGAGCACGAGTAATAGGACCAGCAATAGGTACTTGTGTCGGAGTGGATGTATCGTTGGTGTTGGTGTCCTCATCATCCTCCCCTTCTTGCATTTGAGTCGTCCTCGACTCAAGCTCATCTTCCTCTCCCAAATATGGCTTCAAATCTGCAATGTTAAATGTGGGACTAACCCCAAAATCCGCAGGCAGATCGAGCTTATATGCATTATCATTGACTTTCTCTAGCACTTTAAATGGTCCATCAGCCCGAGGTAGCAATTTAGATTTTCTCAATTCAGGAAACCTTTCCTTTCTCAAATGCAGCCAAACTAAATCTCCAGGTTCAAACTTTAGTTCCTTCCTACCTTTATCACCAGCAATCTTGTATTTAGCATTCATGCGCTCTATGTTTTCTTTAGTTGTTTCATGCAGTTTTAACATCAATTCGGCACGCTTAGTAGCATCAAAATTCGTTTTTTCAGAAAATGGCAAAGGCATTAAATCAATAGGAGCACGAGGCAAGAAACCATATACAATCTGAAATGGGCACATCTTTGTAGTAGAATGCAGCGATCGATTATAAGCGAATTCAATATGAGGCAAACAATCTTCCCACATCTTAATGTTCTTCTTTAAAACAGCCCTTAACATAGTAGACAAAGTCCTATTAACCACTTCAGTTTGACCATCAGTTTGCGGATGACATGTAGTAGAAAACAACAATTTAGTTCCCAATTTAGCCCATAAAGTCTTCCAAAAATAACTAAGAAATTTAGCATCACGATCAGAAACAATTGTGTTGGGCACACCATGCAAACGAACAATTTCCCGAAAGAACAAATCAGCAATGTGAGAAGCATCATCAGTTTTATGACATGGTATGAAATGGGCCATCTTAGAAAATCTATCAACAACCACAAACACACTATCACGTCCCTTCCTAGTCCTAGGCAATCCTAACACAAAATCCATAGAAATATCTTCCCAAGGAGCACTAGGAACAGGTAGAGGCAAATACAAACCCTGTGGATTCAATCGTGATTTAGCCTTTTGACATGTCGTGCAGCGAGCAACAAATCTCTCCACATCTCTTCTCATCTTTGGCCAAAAGAAATGACCAGCAAGTATATCTTCCGTTTTCTTTGCTCCAAAATGCCCCATTAAGCCACCTCGATGCGCTTCCTGCAACAATAACAAGCGAACGGAGCTAGCTGGAATGCATAGCTTGTTAGCTCTAAAGACAAACCCATCACTAACGATGAATTTGTTCCATCCCTTCCCCTCTTTACAATGCAGCAACACATCTTTAAAATCAGCATCATTAACATATTGATCTTTAATCGTTTCCAATCCAAATATTTTGTAATCAAGTTGGTTCAACAAGGTGTATCTCCTAGACAATGCATCAGCAATTATATTCTCTTTCCCTTTCTTGTGCTTAATAATATAAGGAAAAGATTCAATAAATTCAACCCACTTAGCATGTCTACGGTTCAATTTTCCTTGACTACGAATATGTTTTAAAGATTCATGATCTGAATGAATAACAAACTCTTTGGGCCATAGATAATGCTGCCATGTTTCTAATGTGCGAACAAGAGCATACAATTCCTTATCATAAGTAGAATAATTCAGAACAGGCCCGCTCAATTTTTCACTGAAATAAGCAATAGGTTTGCCTTCTTGTAACAAAACACCACCCAAACCAATGCCACTAGCATCACATTCAAGCTCAAAGGTTTTATTAAAATCAGGGAGTTGGAGGAGAGGTGCATGTGTCAACTTATCTTTCAGCGTGTTGAAGGAGTTCTCTTGTGTTTTACCCCAACTAAAAGGCACTCCCTTCTTTGTAAGCTCATTCAAAGGCGCGGCAATGGTGCTGAAGTCCTTCACAAAACGACGATAGAAACCAGCAAGTCCTAGGAAACTCCGCACTTGCGTGATAGTCTTCGGTATAGGCCATCCATGTATAGCTTCCACCTTGGCTTGATCAACCTCGATTCCCTGTGGAGTCACGACATAGCCAAGAAAAGACACTCGATCGGTGCAAAAGGTGCACTTCTCAAGGTTACCAAATAAACGTGCATCTCGTAAAGCATTAAAAACAGCACGTAAGTGATCAAGATGTTCATCGAAAGATTTGCTGTAAATCAATATATCATCAAAGTAGACAACAACAAATTTCCCAATGAAAGCACGCAGAACCTCATTCATTAATCTCATGAAAGTACTCGGTGCATTAGTTAACCCAAAAGGCATGACTAACCACTCATATAACCCGAACTTAGTTTTGAAAGCAGTTTTCCATTCATCTCCCAATTTCATACGAATCTGGTGGTACCCACTACGCAAATCAACTTTGGAAAACACAATAGCACCACTCAATTCATCAAGCATATCATCCAAACGAGGGATAGGGTGTCGATATCGAATTGTAATATTATTAATAGCCCTACAATCAACACACATACGCCATGTTCCATCCTTTTTAGGCACTAAAATAACTGGAACAGCACAAGGACTAAGAGACTCACGCACATAACCTTTGTCGAGTAGTTCTTGCACTTGTCGCTGAATTTCCTTAGTTTCTTCCGGATTTGTCCTGTATGGCGCACGGTTTGGCAATGATGCACCAGGAATAAGGTCAATTTGGTGCTCAATCCCTCGTATTGGTGGCAGCCCCGCTGGTATCTCACTTGGAAACACATCAGAATACTCCTGCAAAAGGTTAGCAACAGCCGGGGGCAAAGAATGCTGCATATCGTGAACTGAAATCAAAGCATTCTTGCACACCAAAGCATAGGCAACAGAAGTGGAAGCAATCAATTCATTAATATCAGACTTAGTAGCAAGCAAGCAATGTCCTTTCAATCTTATCTCATCTTCCCTGCTACTAACAGATTTGGCATTCTTATCGATCTCGGCTTTAGTTCTCTTAGCTTTAGCAACATCATCACGCACAATAGATTCAGGTGACATAGGAAGCAAAACGATTTTCTTATCATGATGTATAAGAGAATATTGATTTGATCTACCATGATGCATGCTATCGGTATCAAATTGCCATGGTCTACCTAGCAGAATATGACAAGCTTCCATAGGCACAACATCGCATTCAACAACATCATGATATGAACCAATAGCGAAATTAATTCGTACCAATCTCGTTACCTTGACCTTACCACTATTGTTGAGCCACCGAATGTGATATGGATGTGGGTGCGGTTTTGTTGTAAGTGCAAGCTTCTCGACCATATCGCTGCTAGCCAAGTTGTTGCAGCTACCTCCATCAATTATCAAACGGCATGAACGCTCTTTAATAACACACTTTGTTTGGAATAGTGTATGCCGTTGATTTTGCTCCGCCTTTTCCATTTGTGCACTAAGTACACGCTGCACAATGAGGCTCTCATAATGATCTGCATCCTCTGCACCAATCTGCTCTTCTGGTTGTTCCTTAGTACCTGCATGGTCAGCAGCAAGCAAAGCAAGTGTATCTTCATCAAAATCACTAGCAGAGGAATACCCACCATCTCCTTTGACCACCAAAACGCGCTTGTTAGGGCAGTCACGTTGCACGTGGCCAAAGCCCTTGCATCGATGGCACTGAATATCTCTTGTCCTTCCCGTGGAGGCAACCGAAGATGCACTCGTGGCTGGTTTCTGGACAATCGTGGTTGCTGAATTTGTCGGGGGAGCACGTGTCTTATCGTTGGATGGAGCGGGTATTGTCGACCGACTCGGGAATGTAGAAGGTGCAGGAGCTCGTCCGGTCAATGAGGTAGATGTGCGCGGCTGCCATGATGAAGGTTTTCCTGCAGAAATATTAGTTCTTGTACTAGCACGTCGTCCCAGCACTTCCCTTTCAGCTTTACAAGCAAGATGGAACAAACGGGTTACGTTAGTATAATCTTTATAAGCAAGAATGTCCTGAATTTCTCGATTCAAACCTCCTAAAAATCTAGCCATAGCAGGTTCCTCATCCTCCACTAAATTACAACGCAACACACCCATTTGTAATTCCTGATAGTATTCTTCTACACTTTTATTACCCTGTCTCAATTGTTGCAATCTATGTAACAAATCACGCGCATAGTAAGAAGGAACAAATCTAGCCCGCATGACCCGTTTCAAGGCATCCCAGGTTTGTGGAATATTATTAGGATTTTTCTTAGCATGTTCTATCCACCAAACAGAGGCAAAATCAGTAAATTCACTAGTAGCAGCCCTAACACGTATATTCTCTGGAAATTCATGACATGCAAACTTTTGATCAACAGCAATTTCCCAAGTAATGTATGCATCAGGATCGTATTTTCCATCAAAAGAAGGTATCTTAAATTTTATTTTACTGAAAGCATCATCATTATTATGTACCTCACGTCGTCGATGTCCACCCATACCTCTCCGATTAGTTCGCAGTCGTCGGCGACTAGGAGCATCTTGGTCATCTAGTTCAGTATCAGCGACATAATCATCCCAATTATCCTCGACACGCTCATCCTTCTTGTTTTCTCCCTCATGCCCATTTGCAGTTCTGGCATGCATCTCATCAAAACGCCTCAAAAGAGCAGCAAGGCTTTGGTCAATATGAGCGACCGACGTCTCCAGCCTTGTAAGCTTGGTGTTGGTGGCAAGCTGCGTGGCCTCCAACTGCCCAATCTTATCATTTGACACCAGCATATCTTCAGCAAGCCCATCTACATGCCTCCTCATCTTATTTTCAAAATGTTGTATGATTCCCTTTGTACGAGGAGAGTGACCTAAACTCCCATCACCCTCTGATCCTGTCATGGTTAGATGAACTAAGGAAACACGAAAATAGGTGAAGAAATAAGATCCTACAACTAATGGGATGTAGCTACTGCAAGGCGCTCACACTCAACCTGTTACACAAGCTCTTACCAATTCTTACCTTGCTCAACAGGAGGGGACGGCAACCAACAAGTCTGCAACCGTGGGATGAAGTGTATCGGTGCAGCAACAACAGGACCTGTCAAGCTGTAGTCGGATATGTGGAGCTATAGGTGGGCTGAAGCAAGGATGAACTAGCACCACGTTAGTTACAAAAGCAAGCTGAAAAATCGTTCAACGGCGGTACTATGCTGGTCCTAGCCTAGACCGTGCTAGAGACGCGAGCCTGGACACAAATGAAGTCACGAGACACCACCGAAGAACAAAAAAGATGCACAAAGAACAGCCCCTTTTTCTTCCCCTCTTTTTCTTCTTCTTCTTTTTTTTTCTTTTTTTTTTCCTTTCTTTTTTTTTTCCTTCTTTTTTTTCTCTTTTTTTTCTTTTTTTTTTTCAGGGGATCCTCAAAACTGATTATATAACCTAAAAGACTTCAAAAGAGCCACACAGCACACAAACTTTTCTCTCTCTCTCTCTCTGGAGTAAGCCGAGGCTATATGTATTCGTGAAAAGTTGTGGTTTGAGTAAGCCGAGACTACTTCTGCCTTTCTGGAGCGTTACAAAATATGCAGTACAAGTGCGAAAAGCAATGGAATTTTATAACACGGCACAATAACCAATTGGGACTAGGAAATCGATCCCTACTCGAATCACAGCACCGCGTGCGATTCGGTCACAAACCAACATAGAATCTAACTCGGACTTGAACACGAATATGGACTCGGATTCCACCAACACGGAGTATGTATGGTAGCGCACGGTTGTGACTAGAACGTGACAAGAACTCGAAACTCTAAAGGACTAAAACTAAGACCAGCAACTCGACGCAACCGATGCAACTGAAAATTCAACAAGCCCTAACTAAGCAGTGCTAGCAAAGGCTCAAACGAGTTTATAGGACTGAAGGTAAACTAATCTACTATTTTTTTTGGCTTTTCTGGACTATAGGAAAAATAAAACAGCGAAGAATTAGAAGTCTCTCACCGATAAACCTTGCTCTGATTACCAACTAATGGCGACCCGCTAGGGTTTGATTCCCGATCTTTCGATGAGAGGCGTGGATAACTCGATTGGTCGATGGAGGCGACGTTCACGGCCCGACTACAGCCTTCCAAGCTGCGCCTTAGCAACCGATACACCCCCTCCAATGGCTGTCGCGATCTTGTGGAGCGCGGCACCCGGCCACTAGGGCACTCGTCCTGCAAGCAATCGAAGAACTAGCAAGAACAAGTATGACAAGTACTGAATTTACTAGATATAAATGAAGGTTTCACACGCAATCACAATAATGGTGGGGTTCCGAAGACAAGAAGACGGGCGGCTGATCCAGCACGCGCGCTTGCAAGCAAGTAGCGAAGGCTAAACTTGATCTAAACAAAACCCAAGCATCCTTGGCGGCGGCTAAGGGGTATAAGTACGTGGGAGGACGACCACAGGGGTGTTGGGGTCGTACTCCAACCCTAGGACGCGTCCGTAATGGACTCAACTTGATACACGGCCCATTGGACCAAAACAGGGTGACGCAGCACCATGGGCAGAAAAGGACTCTGTATTAATTTAACGATTGCGGCCGACTCGTAATAGATATGGCTATGAGGCCGGATCCGTTTGAAAGAAGACTTCATAAGCTTTCCACGAAGTACTTGAACGCCCCAATCCGAGTTCATATGCGACCGTGGTGTCCGTCACAAGTTGGTACTGTTCTGCAGTCCGAATCGAGCTTGCGCGAATCCGTTTCCCTTTCGGCCGCCTCCTTGGTTCCTAAGCAAAACAAGAGTACACGGGTCTCCATGGTCTAAACATGATGCACCTGAGCTTAGATTTGAACTCACCTGATGATTAAGTTGATGCGCACGAGCACGAGTAATAGGACCAGCAATAGGTACTTGTGTCGGAGTGGATGTATCGTTGGTGTTGGTGTCCTCATCAAGTTTGGGGTCCAATAGGGTGGATCGGGTGCGTTCGTTGCGAAAAATTTCGACACGACTTCGTTGCACGAACTTGTGCATTAAAGGCACCGGTTCGACCTGTTTTGCAACGAAGTTAGTGCAGTAACAAAACAGTCTGAAACTTCCCAAAACATGAGTTTGGGGTCCAATGGCGTGGATCGGGTGCGTTTGCTGCGCAAAATTTTAACGCGAATTCGTTGCACGAACTCTTGCATTAATGGCACCCGTTCGGCCCGTTTCGCAACGAAGTTCGTGAAATAACTAAATGGTCTGAAACGCCGAAAACATGAGTTTAGGGTCCAATGGCGTGGATCGGGTGCGTTCATTGCGTAAAATTCTGACGCCACGTCGTTGCACGAACTTGTGCATTAATGGCACCAGTTCGGCCCATTTTGCACCAAAGTTCATGCAGTAACGAAACGGTCCAAAACGCCCTAAAACAAGAGTTTGGGGTCCAATGGGGTGGATCGGGTGTGTTCGTTGGGAAAAAATCCGATGCGATTTCGTTGCACGAACTCTTGCATTAATGGCACCGGTTCGGCCCGTTTCGCAACGAAGTTTGTGAAATAACGAAACGGTCTGAAACGCCGAAAACATGAGTTTGGGGTCCAATGGCGTGGATCGGGTGCGTTTGTTGCGAAAAATTCCGATGTGACTTCGTTGCACAAACTTGTGCATTAGTGGCACCGATTCGGCACATTCGGCACCCAAGTTCGTGCAATAACAAAACGGTCTGAAACGCCCCAAAACATGAGTTTGGGGTCATATGGGTGGATCGGGTGCATTCGTTACGAAAAATTGTAATGTGACTTCGTTACTCGAACTTGTTTATCAATGGCACCGGTTCTGACGCCAGATCGTTGCACCAACTTGTGCATTAATGGCACTGGTTCGGCCTATTTTGCACAAATATCCGTGCAGTAACGAAACGGTCGGAAATGCCCCGAAACATGAGTTTGGGGTGCACTGGGTGGATCGGGTGCGTTCGTTGCGAAAAATTCTGATGCGACTTCGTGACACGAACTTGTGTATCAATGGCACCGGTTTGACCCGTTTTGCACCGAAGTTCGTGCAGTAACGAAATGGTCTGAAACGCTGCAAAACATGAGTTTGGGGTCCAATGGCGTGGATCGGGTGCATTCGCTGCGTAAAATTTTAACGCGAATTTTTTGCACAAACTCTTGCGTTAATGGCACCCGTTCGGCCCGTTTCGCAACGAAGTTCGTGGAGTAACGAAATGATCTGAAACACCTTGAAACATGAGTTTAGGGTCCAATAGGGTGGATCGGATGCGTTCATTGCGTAAAATTCCGACGCCACGTCGTTGCACGAACTTGTGCATTAATGGCACCGGTTCGGCCCATTTTGCACCCAAGTCCGTGCAGTAACGAAACTGTCGGAAATGCCCCAAAATATGAGTTTGGGGTCCAATGGGGTAGATCGGGTGCGTTCGTTGCGTAAAATTCCAACGCGACTTTGTTGCATGAACTTGTGCATTAATGGCACCAGTTGGGCCCATTTTGCACCCAAGTTCGTGCAGTAACGAAACGGTCCAAAATGCCCCAAAACATGAGTTTGGGGCCCAAACGGGTGGATCGGGTGCGTTCGTTGCGAAAAATTCCGATGCGACTTCGTTGCATGGACTTTTGAATTACTGGCACCGGTTAGACCTGTTTTGCAACGAAGTTCGTGCAATAACGAAACGGTCTGAAACACACCAAAACATGAGTTTGGGGTCATATGGGTGGATCGGGTGCATTCGTTATGAAAAATTCTAATGTGACTTCGTTACTCGAACTTGTTTATCAATGGCACCGGTTCTGACGCCAGATCGTTGCACCAACTTGTGCATTAATGGCACTGGTTCGGCCTATTTTGCACAAATATCCGTGCAGTAACGAAACGGTCGGAAATGCCCCGAAACATGAGTTTGGGGTGCACTGGGTGGATCGGGTGCGTTCGTTGCGAAAAATTCTGATGCGACTTCGTGACACGAACTTGTGTATCAATGGCACCGGTTTGACCCGTTTTGCACCGAAGTTCGTGCAGTAACGAAATGGTCTGAAACGCTGCAAAACATGAGTTTGGGGTCCAATGGCGTGGATCGGGTGCATTCGCTGCGTAAAATTTTAACGTGAATTTTTTGCACAAACTCTTGCATTAATGGCACCCGTTCGGCCCGTTTCGCAACGAAGTTCGTGGAGTAACGAAATGATCTGAAACACCTTGAAACATGAGTTTAGGGTCCAATAGGGTGGATAGGATGCGTTCGTTGCGAAAAGTTCTGATACGACTTCGTCGCACGAACTTGTGCATTAATGGCACCGATTCGGCCCGTTTTGCACAGAAGTTCGTGCAGTAACAAAACAGTCTAAAACGCCCCAAAACATGACCTTGGGCTCCAATAGCGTGGATCGGGTGTGTTTGTTGCGTAAAATTCTGGAGCAAGATCGTTGCACGAACTTGTGCATTAATGGCACCGGTTCGGCCCATTTTGCACCCAAGTCCGTGCAGTAACGAAACTATCGGAAATGCCCCAAAATATGAGTTTGGGGTCCAATGGGGTAGATCGGGTGCGTTCGTTGCGTAAAATTCCAACGCGACTTCGTTGCATGAACTTGTGCATTAATGGCACCAGTTGGGCCCATTTTGCACCCAAGTTCGTGCAGTAACGAAACGGTCCAAAATGCCCCAAAACATGAGTTTGGGGCCCAAACGGGTGGATCGGGTGCGTTCGTTGCGAAAAATTCCGATGCGACTTCGTTGCATGGACTTTTGAATTACTGGCACCGGTTAGACCTGTTTTGCAACGAAGTTCGTGCAATAACGAAACGGTCTGAAACACCCCAAAACATGAGTTTGGGGTCATATGGGTGGATCGGGGGCATTCGTTACGAAAAATTCTAATGTGACTTCGTTACTCGAACTTGTTTATCAATGGCACCGGTTCTGACGCCAGATCGTTGCACCAACTTGTGCATTAATGGCACTGGTTCGGCCTATTTTGCACAAATATCCGTGCAGTAACGAAACGGTCGGAAATGCCCCGAAACATGAGTTTGGGGTGCACTGGGTGGATCGGGTGCGTTCGTTGCGAAAAATTCTGATGCAACTTCGTGAGACGAACTTGTGTATCAATGGCACCGGTTTGACCCGTTTTGCACCGAAGTTCGTGCAGTAACGAAATGATCTGAAACGCTGCAAAACATGAGTTTGGGGTCCAATGGCGTGGATCGGGTGCATTCGCTGCGTAAAATTTTAATGCGAATTTTTTGCACAAACTCTTGCATTAATGGCACCCGTTCGGCCCGTTTCGCAACGAAGTTCGTGGAGTAACGAAATGATCTGAAACACCTTGAAACATGAGTTTAGGGTCCAATAGGGTGGATCGGATGCGTTCATTGCGTAAAATTCCGACGCCACGTCGTTGCACGAACTAGTGCATTAATGGCACCGGTTCGGCCCATTTTGCACCAATGTTCGTGCAGTAATGAAACGGTCCGAAACGCCCTAAAACATGAGTTTGGGGTCCAATAGGGTGGATCGGGTGCGTTCGTTGGGAAAAATCCGATGCGATTTCGTTGCACGAACTCTTGCATTAATGGCACCGGTTCGGCCCGTTTCGCAACGAAGTTTGTGAAATAACGAAACGGTCTGAAACGTCGAAAACATGAGTTTGGGGACCAATGGCGTGGATCGGGTGCGTTCGTTGCGAAAAATTCCGATGTGACTTCGTTGCACAAACTTGTGCATTAATGGCATCGAAACGCCCTAAAACATGAGTTTTGGATCCATTGGGGTGGATCCGGTGCGTTCGTTGCGAAAACTTCTGATGTGACTTCGTCGCACGAACTTGTGCATTAATGGCACCTATTCGGCCCGTTTTGCACAGAAGTTCGTGCAGTAACAAAACGGTCTAAAACACCCCAAAACATGAGTTTTGGGTCCAATAGCGTGGATCGGGTGTGTTTGTTGCGTAAAATTCTGGCGCAAGATCGTTGCAAGAACTTGTGCATTAATGGCACCGGTTCGGCCCATTTTGCACCCAAGTCCGTGCAGTAACGAAACGGTCGGAAATGCCCCGAAACATGAGTTTGGGGTCCAATGGGGTAGAATGGGTGCGTTCGTTGCGAAAAATCCGACGCGACTCCGTTACACGAACTTGTGTATCAATAGCACCGGTTCGACCCGTTTTGCATCGTAGTTCGTGCAGTAACGAAACGGTCTAAAACGCCGCAAAACATGAGTTTGGGGTCCAATGGCGTGGATCGGGTGCGTTCGCTGCGTAAAATTCCAACGTGACTTCGTTGCATGAACTTGTGCATTAATGGCACCAGTTCGGCCTATTTTGCACCCAAGTTTGTGCAGTAACAAAACGGTCCAAAATGCCCCAAAACATGAGTTTGGGGTCCAAAGGGGTGGATCGGGTGCGTTCGTTGCGAAAAATTCCGATGCGACTTCGTTGCATGGACTTTTGCATTAATGGCACCGGTTAGACCTGTTTTTCAACGAAGTTCGTGCAATAACGAAATGGTCTGAAACACCCCAAAACATGAGTTTGGGGTCATATGGGTGGATCGGGTGCATTCGTTACAAAAAATTCTAATGTGACTTCGTTACTCGAACTTGTTTATCAATGGCACAGGTTCTGACGCCAGATCGTTGCACCAACTTGTGCATTAATGGCACTGGTTCGGCCTATTTTGCACAAAAGTCCGTGCAGTAATGAAACGGTCGGAAATGCCCCGAAGCAAGAGGTTGGGGTCCACTGGGTAGATCGGGTGCGTTCGTTGCGAAAATTTCTGATGCGACTTTGTTACACGAACTTGTGTATCAATGGCACCGGTTCGGCCCGTTTTGCATCGAAGTTCGTGCAGTAACGAAATGGTCTGAAACGCTGCAAAACATGAGTTTGGGGTCCAATGGCGTGGATCGGGTGCGTTCGCTGCGTAAAATTCCAACGCGACTTCGTGGCACGAACTTATGCATTAATGGCACCGGTTCGGCCCACTTTGCACTAAAGTTTGTGGAGTAAAAACACCGTGAAACATGAGTTTGGGGTCCAATAGGGTGGATCGGGTGCGTTCGTTGCGAAAAATTTCGACACGACTTCGTTGCACGAACTTGTGCATTAATGGCACCGGTTCGACCTGTTTTGCAACGAAGTTAGTGCAGTAACAAAACGGTCTGAAACATCACAAAACTTGAGTTTGGGGTCCAATGGGTGGATCGGGTGCATTCGTTGCAAAAAATTCTGATGTGACTTCGTCATACGAACTTGTGCACCGGTTCGGACCGTTTTGCATTGAAGTACGTGCAATAACAAAATGGTCTGAAACACCCCAAACCATGAGTTTGGGGTCCAATGGCATGGATCGGGTGTGTTCGTTGTGTTAAATTCCGATGCAACATCGTTGCACGAACTTGTGCATTAATGGCACCGGTTCGGCCCATTTTGCACTAAAGTTCCTGGAGTAACGAAACGATCCGAAACGCCATGAAACATGAGTTTGGGGTCCAATAGGGTCGATCTGGTGCGTTCCTTGCGAAAAATTTTGACGCGACTTCGTTGCACGAACTTGTGCATTAATGGCACAAATTTGGCCCGTTCTGCACCGAAGTTTGTGCAATCACAAAACGATAAGAAACGCCCTAAAACATGAGTTTGGGATCCAATGGGGTGGATCGGGTGCTTTCCTTGGGAAAAATTCCAATGCGATTTCATTGCACGAACTCTTGCATTAATGGCACCAGTTCGGCCCGTTTTGCAACGAAGTTTGTGAAATAACGAAATGGTGCGAGACGCCCCAAAACATGTGTTTGGGGTCCAATGGCGTGGATCGGGAGCGTTTGTTGTGTAAAATTCCCACGCAACATCATTGCACGAACTTGTGCATTAATGGCATGGGTTCGGCCAATTTTGCACCAAAGTTCGGGGAGGAACGAAACGATCCGAAACGCCGCAAAACATGAGTTTAGGGTCAAATAGGATGGATCGGGTATGCTCGTTGCCAAAAATTCCGATGTGACTACATTGCACGAACTTGTGCATTAATGGCACAAATTCGGCCCGTTTTGCACTGAAGTTCGTGCAATAACAAAACGGTCTGAAACGCCGCAAAACATGAGTTTAGGGTCCAATAGGATGGATCGGGTATGCTCGTTGCCAAAAATTCCGATGTGACTACATTGCACGAACTTGTGCATTAATGGCACCAATTCAGCCCGTTTTGCACTGAAGTTCGTGCAATAACAGAACGGTCTGAAACGCCGCAAAACATGAGTTTGGGGTCCAATACGGTGGATCGGGTGCGTTCGATGCGAAAAATTACAACGTGACTTCGTTCCACGAACTTGTGCATCAATGGCACCGGTTCGGCCCGTTTTGCACCGAAGTTTTTGCAGTAACAAAACGGTCTGAAACTCCCCAAAACATGAGTTTGGGGTCCAATGGCGTGGATCGGGTGTTTTCGCTGCGCAAAATTTTAACGCGAATTCGTTGCACAAACCCTTGCATTAATGGCACCCATTCGGCCCGTTTCGCAATGAAGTTCGTGAAATAACGAAACGGTCTGAAATGCCGAAAACATGAGTTTAGGGTCCAATGGCGTGGATCGGGTGCGTTCATTGCGTAAAATTCCGACGCCACGTCGTTGCACGAACTTGTGCATTAATGGCACCGGTTCGGCCCATTTTGCACCAACGTTCGTGTAGTAACGAAACGGTCCGAAACGCCCTAAAACATGAGTTTGGGGTCCAATGGGGTGGATCGGGTGCGTTCGTTGGGAAAAAATCCGATGCGATTTCGTTGCACGAACTCTTGCATTAATGGCACCAGTTCGGCCCGTTTCGCAACGAAGTTTGTGAAATAACGAAATGGTCTGAAACACCGAAAACATGAGTTTGGGGTGTAACGGCGTGGATCGGGTGCGTTCGTTGCGAAAAATTCCGATGTGACTTCGTTGCACAAACTTGTGCATTAATGGCACCGATTCGGCCCATTCGGCACCGAAGTTCGTGTAATAACAAAACGGTCTGAAACACCCCAAAAGATGAGTTTGGGATCCATTGGGGTGGATCCGGTGCGTTCGTTGCGAAAACTTCTGATGCGACTTCGTCGCACGAACTTGTGCATTAATGGCACCTATTCGGCCCATTTTGCACAGAAGTTCGTGCAATAACAAAACGGTCTAAAACACCCCAAAACATGAGTTTGGGGTCCAATAGCGTGGATCGGGTGTGTTTGTTGCGTAAAATTCTGGCGCAAGATCGTTGCACGAACTTGTGCATTAATGGCACCGGTTCGGCCCATTTTGCACCCAAGTCCGTGCAGTAACGAAATGGTCGGAAATGCCCCGAAACATGAGTTTGGGGTCCAATGGGGTAGATCGGGTGCGTTCGTTGCGAAAAATTCCGACGCGACTCCGTTACACGAACTTGTGTATCAATAGCACCGGTTCGACCTGTTTTGCACCGTAGTTCGTGCAGTAACGAAACGGTCTAAAACGCCGCAAAACATGAGTTTGGGGTCCAATGGCGTGGATCGGGTGCGTTCGCTGCGTAAAATTCCAACGTGACTTCGTTGCATGAACTTGTGCATTAATGGCACCAGTTCGGCCCATTTTGCACCCAAGTTCGTGCAGTAACGAAACGGTCCAAAATGCCCCAAAACATGAGTTTGGGGTCCAAAGGGGTGGATCGGGTGCGTTCGTTGCGAAAAATTCCGATGCGACTTCGTTGCATGGACTTTTGCATTAATGGCACCGGTTAGACCTGTTTTGCAACGAAGTTCGTGCAATAACGAAATGGTCTGAAACACCTGAAAACATGAGTTTGGGGTCATATGGGTGGATCGGGTGCATTCGTTACGAAAAATTCTAATGTGACTTCGTTACTCGAACTTGTTTATCAATTGCACCGGTTCTGTCGCCAGATCGTTGCACCAACTTGTGCATTAATAGCACTGGTTCGGCCTATTTTGCACAAAAGTCCGTGCAGTAACGAAACGGTCGGAAATGCCCCGAAATATGAGTTTGGGGTCCACTGGGTGGATCGGGTGCGTTCGTTGCGAAAAATTCTGATGCGACTTTGTTACACGAACTTGTGTATCAATGGCACCGGTTCGGCCCGTTTTGCACCGAAGTTGGTGCAGTAACGAAATGGTCTGAAACACTGCAAAACATAAGTTTGGGGTCCAATGGCGTGGATCGGGTGCGTTCACTGCGTAAAATTCCAACGCGACTTCGTTGCACGAACTTATGCATTAATGGCACCGGTTCGGCCCACTTTGCACTAAAGTTTGTGGAGTAAAAACAGCGTGAAACATTAGTTTGGGGTCCAATAGGGTGGATCGGGTGCGTTTGTTGCGAAAAATTTCGACACGACTTCGTTGCATGAACGTGTGCATTAATGGCACTAGTTCGACCTATTTTGCAACGAAGTTAGTGCAGTAACAAAACGATCTAAAACACCCCAAAACTTGAGTTTGGGGTCCAATGGGTGGATCGGGTGCATTCGTTGCGAAAAATTCTGATGTGACTTCGTCATACGAACTTGTGCACCGGTTCGGACCGTTTTGCATTGAAGTACGTGCAATAACAAAATGGTCTGAAACACCCCAAACCATGAGTTTGGGGTCCAATGGCATGGATCGGGTGCGTTCGTTGCGTTAAATTTCGATGCAACATCGTTGCACGAACTTGTGCACACGGGTTCGGCCCATTTTGCACTGAAGTTCCTGGAGTAACGAAACGATCCAAAACGCCATGAAACATGAGTTTGGGTCCAATAGGGTCGATCTGGTGCGTTCGTTGCGAAAAATTTCGACGCGACTTCGTTGCACGAACTTGTGCACTAATGGCACAAATGTGGCCCGTTCTGCACCGAAGTTTGTGCAATCACAAAACGATAAGAAACGCCCTAAAACATGAGTTTGGGGTCCAATGGGGTGGATCAGGTGCTTTCGTTGGGAAAAATTCCGATGCGATTTCGTTGCACGAACTCTTGCATTAATGGCACCCGTTCGGCCCGTTTTGCAATGATGTTCGTGAAATAACGAAACGGTCTGAAACGCTGAAAACATGAGTTTAGGGTCCAATGGCGTGGATCGGGTGTGTTCATTGCGTAAAATTCCGACGCCACGTCGTTGCACGAACGTGTGCATTAATGGCACCGGTTCGGCCCATTTTGCACCAACGTTCGTGTAGTAACGAAACGGTACGAAACGCCCTAAAACATGAGTTTGGGGTCCAATGGGGTGGATCGGGTGCGTTCGTTGGGAAAAAATCCGATGCGATTTCGTTGCACGAACTCTTGCATTAATGGCACCGGTTCGGCCCATTTCGCAACGAAGTTTGTGAAATAACGAAATGGTCTGTAACGCCGAAAACATGAGTTTGGGGTCCAATGGCATGGATAGGGTGCGTTCGTTGCGAAAAATTCCGATGTGACTTCGTTGCACAAACTTGTGCATTAATGGCACCGATTCGTCCCATTCGGCACCGAAGTTCGTGTAATAACAAAACGGTCTGGAACACTCAAAAAACATGAGTTTGGGATCCATTGGGGTGGATCCGCTGCGTTCGTTGCGAAAACTTCTGATGCGACTTCGTCGCACGAACTTGTGCATTAATGGCACCTCTTCGGCCCGTTTTGCACAGAAGTTCGTGCAATAACAAAACGATCTAAAACACCCCAAAAAATGAGTTTGGGGTCCAATAGCGTGGATCGGGTGTGTTTGTTGCGTAAAATTCTGGCGCAAGATCTTTGCACGAACTTGTGCATTATTGGCACCGGTTCGGCCCATTTTGCACCCAAGTCCGTGCAGTAACGAAACGGTCGGAAATGCCCCGAAACATGAGTTTGGGGTCCAATGGGGTAGATCGGGTGCGTTCGTTGCGAAAAATTCCGACGCGACTCCGTTACACGAACTTGTGGATCAATAGCACCGGTTCGACCCGTTTTGCACCATAGTTCGTGCAGTAATGAAACGGTCTAAAACGCCGCAAAACAAGAGTTTGGGGTCCAATGGCGTGGATCGGGTGCGTTCGCAGCGTAAAATTCCAACGTGACTTCGTTGCATGAACTTGTGCATTAATGGCACCAGTTCGGCCCATTTTGCACCCAAGTTCGTGCAGTAACGAAACGGTCCAAAATGCCCCAAAACATGAGTTTGGGGTCCAAAGGGGTGGATCGGGTGCGTTCGTTGCGAAAAATTCCGATGCGACTTTGTTGCATGGACTTTTGCATTAATGGCACCGGTTAGACCTGTTTTGCAACGAAGTTCGTGCAATAACGAAATGGTCTGAAACACCCCAAAACATGAGTTTGGGGTCATATGGGTGGATCGGGTGCATTCGTTACGAAAAATTCTAATGTGACTTCGTTACTCGAACTTGTTTATCAATGGCACCGGTTCTGACGCCAGATCGTTGCACCAACTTGTGCATTAATGGCACTGGTTCGGCCTATTTTGCCCAAAAGTCCGTGCAGTAACGAAATGGTAGGAAATGCCTGAAACATGAGTTTGGGGTCCACTAGGTGGATCGGGTGCGTTCGTTGCAAAAAATTCTGATGCGACTTTGTTACACGAACTTGTGTATCAATGGCACCGGTTCGGCCCGTTTTGCACCGAAGTTCGTGCAGTAACGAAATGGTCTGAAACGCTGCAAAACATGAGTTTGGGGTCCAATGGCGTGGATCGGGTGCGTTCGCTGCATAAAATTCCAACGCGACTTCGTTGCACGAACTTATGCATTAATGGCACCGGTTCGGCCCACTTTGCACTAAAGTTTGTGGAGTAACGAAACGATCTGAAACACCGTGAAACATGAGTTTGGGGTCCAATAGGGTGGATCGGGTGCGTTCGTTGCGAAAAATTGCGACACGACTTCGTTGCACGAACTTGTGCATTAATGGCACCGGTTCGACCTGTTTTGCAACGAAGTTAGTGCAGTAACAAAACGGTCTGAAACACCCCAAAACTTGAGTTTGGGGTCCAATGGGTGGATCGGTTGCATTCATTGCGAAAAATTCTGATGTGACTTCGTCATACGAACTTGTGCACCGGTTCGGACCGTTTTGCATTGAAGTACGTGCAATAACAAAATGGTCTGAAACACCCCAAACCATGAGTTTGGGGTCCAATGGCATGGATCGGGTGCGTTCGTTGTATTAAATTTCGAGGCAACATCGTTGCACGAACTTGTGCATTAATGGCACGGGTTCGGCCCATTTTGCACTGAAGTTCCTGGAGTAACCAAACTCCATGAAACATGAGTTTGGGGTCCAATAGGGTCGATCTTGTGCAATAACAAAACACCATGAAACATGAGTTTGGGGTCCAATAGGGTCGATCTGGTGCGTTCGTTGCGAAAAATTTCGACGCGACTTCGTTGCACGAACTTGTGCATTAATGGCACAAATTTGGCCTCTTCTGCACCGAAGTTTGTGCAATCACAAAACGATAAGAAACGCCCTAAAACATGTGTTTGGGGTCCAATGGGGTGGATCGGGTGCTTTCGTTGGGAAAAATTCTGATGCGATTTCGTTGCACGAACTCTTGCATTAATGGCACCGGTTCAGCTCGTTTTGCAACGAAGTTTGTGAAATAACAAAATGGTGCGAGACGCCCCAAAACATGAGTTTGGGGTCCAATGGCGTGGATCGGGAGCGTTTGTTGTGTAAAATTCCCACGCAACATCATTGCACGAACTTGTGCATTAATGGCATGGGTCCGGCCAATTTTGCACCAAAGTTCGGGGAGGAACGAAACGATCCGAAACGCCGCAAAACATGAGTTTAGGGTCCAATAGGATGGATCGGGTATGTTTGTTGCCAAAAATTCCGATGTGACTACGTTGCACGAACTTGTGCATTAATGGCACCAATTCGGCCCGTTCTGCCCGTTCGTGCAATAACAAAACGGTCTGAAACGCCGCAAAACATGAGTTTGGGGTCCAATAGGGTGGATCGGGTGCGTTCGATGCGAAAAATTCCAACGTGACTTCGTTCCACGAACTTGTGCATCAATGGCACCGGTTCGGCCCGTTTTGCACCGAAGTTTGTGCAGTAACAAAACGGTCTAAAACTCCCCAAAACATGAGTTTGGGGTGCAATGGCGTGGATCGGGTGCGTTCGCTGCGCAAAATTTTAACGCGAATTCGTTGCACGAACTCTTGCATTAATGGCACCCGTTCGGCCCGTTTCGCAATGAAGTTCGTGAAATAACGAAACGGTCTGAAACGACGAAAACATGAGTTTAGGGTCCAATGGCGTGGATCAGGGTGGATCAGGTGTGTTCATTGCGTAAAATTCTGACGCCACGTCGTTGCACGAACGTGTGCATTAATGGCACCGGTTCGGCCCATTTTGCACCAAAGTTCGTGTAGTAACGAAACGGTCCGAAACGCCCTAAAACATGAGTTTGGGGTCCAATGGGGTGGATCGGGTGCGTTCGTAATGGCGACCCGGTAGGGTTTGACTCCCGATCTTTCGATGAGAGGCGTGGATAACTCGATTGGTCGATGGAGGCGACGTTCACGGCCCGACTACAACCTTCCAAGCTGCGTCTTAGCAACCGATACACCCCCTCCAATGGCTGTCGCGATCTTGTGGAGCGCGACACCCGGCCACTAGGGCACTCGTCCTGCAAGCAATCGAAGAACTAGCAAGAACAAGTATGACAAGTACTGAATTTACTAGATGTAAATGAAGGTTTCACACGCAATCTCAATAATGCTGGGGTTCCAAAGACAAGAAGACGGGCGGCTGATCCAGCACGCGTGCTTGCAAGCAAGTAGCGAAGGCTAAACTTGATCTAAACAAAACCCAAGCATCCTTGGTGGCGGCTAAGGGGTATAAGTACGTGGGAGGATGACCACAGGGGTGCTGGGGTCGTACTCCAACCCTAGGACGCGTCCGTAATGGACTCAACTTGATACACGGCCCATTGGGCCAAAACAGGGTGACGCAGCACCATGTGCAGAAAAGGACTCTGTATTAATTTTACGATTGCGGCCGACGCGTAAGAGATATGGATATGAGGCCGGATTCGTTTTAAAGAAGACTTCATAAGCTTTGCACGAAGTACTTGAACGCCCCAATCCGAGTTGATATGCGACCGTGGTGTCCGTCACAAGTTGGTACTGTTCTGCAGTCCGAATCCAGCCTGCGCGAATCCGTTTCCCTTTCGGTCGCCTCCTTGGTTCCTAAGCAAAACAAGAGTACACGGGTCTCCATGGTCTAAACATGATTTACATGATCTTAGATTTGAACCCACCGGATGATTAAGTTGATGCGCACGAGCACGAGTAATAGGACCAGCAATAGGTACTTGTGTCAGAGTGGATGTATCGTTGGTGTTGATGTCCTCATCATCCTCCCCTTCTTGCATTTGAGTCGTCCTCGACTCAAGCTCATCCTCCTCTCCCAAATATGGCTTCAAATCTGCAATGTTAAATGTGGAACTAACCCCAAAATCTGCAGGCATATCGAGCTTATATGCATTATCATTGACTTTCTCTAACACTTTAAATGATCCATCAGCCCGAGGTAGCAATTTAGATTTTCTCAATTCAGGAAACCTTTCCTTTCTCAAATGCAGCCAAACTAAATCTCCAGGTTCAAACTTTAGTTCCTTCCTACCTTTATCACCAGTAATCTTGTATTTAGCATTCATGCGCTCTATATTTTCTTTAGTTGTTTCATGCAGTTTTAACATCAATTCGGCACGCTTAGTAGCATCAAAATTCGGTTTTTCAGAAAATGGCAAAGGCATTAAATCAATAGGAGCACGAGGCAAGAAACCATATACAATCTGAAATGGGCACATCTTTGTAGTAGAATGCAGTGATCGATTATAAGCGAATTCAATATGAGGCAAACAATCTTCCCACATCTTAATGTTCTTCTTTAAAACAGCCCTTAACATAGTAGACAAAGTTCTATTAACCACTTCAGTTTGACCATCAGTTTGCGGATGACATGTAGTAGAAAACAACAACTTAGTTCCCAATTTAGCCCATAAAGTCTTCCAAAAATAACTAAGAAATTTAGCATCACGATCAGAAACAATTGTGTTGGGCACACCATACAAACGAACAATTTCCCGAAAGAACAAATCAGCAATGTGAGAAGCATCATCAGTTTTATGACATGGTATGAAATGGGCCATCTTAGAAAATCTATCAACAACCACAAACACACTATCACGTCCCTTCCTAGTCCTAGGCAATCCTAACACAAAATCCATAGAAATATCTTCCCAAGGAGCACTAGGAACAGGTAGAGGCAAATACAAACCGTGTGGATTCAATCGTGATTTAGCCTTTTGACATGTCGTGCAGCGAGCAACAAATCTCTCCACATCTCTTCTCATCTTTGGCCAAAAGAAATGACCAGCAAGTATATCTTCCATTTTCTTTGCTCCAAAATGCCCCATTAAGCCACCTCGATGTGCTTCCTGCAACAATAACAAGCGAACGGAGCTAGCTGGAATTCATAGCTTTTTAGCTCTAAAGACAAACCCATCACTAACGATGAATTTGTTCCATCCCTTCCCCTCTTTACAATGCAGCAACACATCTTTAAAATCCGCATCATTAACATATTGATCTTTAATCGTTTCCAATCCAAATATTTTGTAATCAAGTTGGTTCAGCAAGGTGTATCTCCTAGACAATGCATCAGCAATTATATTCTCTTTCCCTTTCTTGTGCTTCATAACATAAGGAAAGGATTCAATAAATTCAACCGACTTAGCATGTCTACGGTTCAATTTTCCTTGACTACGAATATGTTTTAAAGATTCATGATCTAAATGAATAACAAACTCTTTAGGCCATAGATAATGCTGCCATGTTTCTAATGTGCGAACAAGAGCATACAATTCCTTATCATAAGTAGAATAATTCAGAATAGGCCCGCTCAATTTTTCACTGAAATAAGCAACAGGTTTGCCTTCTTGTAACAAAACACCACCCAAACCAATGCCACTAGCATCACATTAAAGCTCAAAGGTTTTATTAAAATCAGGGAGTTGGAGGAGATGTGCATGTGTCAACTTATCTTTTAGCCTGTTGAAGGAGTTCTCTTGTGTTTTACCCCAACTAAAAGGCACTCCCTTCTTTGTAAGCTCATTCAAAGGTGCGGCAATGGTGCTGAAGTCCTTCACAAAACGACGATAGAAACCAGCAAGTCCTAGGAAACTCCGCACTTGCGTGATAGCCTTCGGTATAGGCCATCCCTGTATAGCTTCCACCTTGGCTTGATCAACCTCGATTCCCTGTGGAGTCACGACATAGCCAAAAAAAGACACTCGATCGGTGCAAAAGGTGCACTTCTCAAGGTTACCAAATAAACGTGCATCTCGTAAAGCATTAAAAACAGCACGTAAGTGATCAAGATGTTCATCGAAAGATTTGCTGTAAATCAATATATCATCAAAGTAGACAACAACAAATTTCCCAATGAAAGCACGCAGAACCTCGTTCATTAATCTCATGAAAGTACTAGGTGCATTAGTTAACCCAAAAGGCATGACTAACCACTCATATAACCCGAACTTAGTTTTGAAAGCAGTTTTCCATTCATCTCCCAATTTCATACGAATCTGGTGGTACCCACTACGCAAATCAACTTTGGAAAACACAACAGCACCACTTAATTCATCAAGCATATCATCCAAACGTGGGATAGGGTGTCGATATCGAATTGTGATATTATTAATAGCCCTACAATCAACACACATACGCCATGTTCCATCCTTTTTAGGCACTAAAATAACCGGAACAGCACAAGGACTAAGAGACTCACGCACATAACCTTTGTCGAGTAGTTCTTGCACTTGTCGCTGAATTTCTTTAGTTTCTTCCGGATTTGTCCTGTATGGCGCACGGTTTGGCAGCGATGCACCAGGAATAAGGTCAATTTGGTGCTCAATCCCTCGTATTGGTGGCAGCCCCGCTGGTATTAATGGCGACCCGCTAGGGTTTGATTCCCGATCTTTCGATGAGAGGCGTGGATAACTCGATTGGTCGATGGAGGCGACGTTCACGGCCCGACTACAGCCTTCCAAGCTGCGCCTTAGCAACCGATACACCCCCTCCAATGGCTGTCGCGATCTTGTGGAGCGCGGCACCCGGCCACTAGGGCACTCGTCCTGCAAGCAATCGAAGAACTAGCAAGAACAAGTATGACAAGTACTGAATTTACTAGATATAAATGAAGGTTTCACACGCAATCTCAATAATGGTGGGGTTCCGAAGACAAGAAGACGGGCGGCTGATCCAGCACGCGCGCTTGCAAGCAAGTATCGAAGGCTAAACTTGATCTAAACAAAACCCAAGCATCCTTGGCGGCGGCTAAGGGGTATAAGTACGTGGGAGGACGACCACAGGGGTGTTGGGGTCGTACTCCAACCCTAGGACGCGTCCGTAATGGACTCAACTTGATACACGGCCCATTGGACCAAAACAGGGTGACGCAGCACCATGGGCAGAAAAGGACTCTGTATTAATTTAACGATTGCGGCCGACTCGTAATAGATATGGCTATGAGGCCGGATCCGTTTGAAAGAAGACTTCATAAGCTTTCCACGAAGTACTTGAACGCCCCCCCAATCCGAGTTCATATGCGACCGTGGTGTCCGTCACAAGTTGGTACTGTTCTGCAGTCCGAATCCAGCTTGCGCGAATCCGTTTCCCTTTCGGCCGCCTCCTTGGTTCCTAAGCAAAACAAGAGTACACGGGTCTCCATGGTCTAAACATGATGCACATGAGCTTAGATTTGAACTCACCTGATGATTAAGTTGATGCGCACGAGCACGAGTAATAGGACCAGCAATAGATACTTGTGTCGGAGTGGATGTATCGTTGGTGTTGGTGTCCTCATCATCCTCCCCTTCTTGCATTTGAGTCGTCCTCGACTCAAGCTCATCTTCCTCTCCCAAATATGGCTTCAAATCTGCAATGTTAAATGTGGGACTAACCCCAAAATCCGCAGGCAGATCGAGCTTATATGCATTATCATTGACTTTCTCTAGCACTTTAAATGGTCCATCAGCCCGAGGTAGCAATTTAGATTTTCTCAATTCAGGAAACCTTTCCTTTCTCAAATGCAGCCAAACTAAATCTCCAGGTTCAAACTTTAGTTCCTTCCTACCTTTATCACCAGCAATCTTGTATTTAGCATTCATGCGCTCTATGTTTTCTTTAGTTGTTTCATGCAGTTTTAACATCAATTCGGCACGCTTAGTAGCATCAAAATTCGTTTTTTCAGAAAATGGCAAAGACATTAAATCAATAGGAGCACGAGGCAAGAAACCATATACAATCTGAAATGGGCACATCTTTGTAGTAGAATGCAGCGATCGATTATAAGCGAATTCAATATGAGGCAAACAATCTTCCCACATCTTAATGTTCTTCTTTAAAACAGCCCTTAACATAGTAGACAAAGTCCTATTAACCACTTCAGTTTGACCATCAGTTTGCGGATGACATGTAGTAGAAAACAACAATTTAGTTCCCAATTTAGCCCATAAAGTCTTCCAAAAATAACTAAGAAATTTAGCATCACGATCAGAAACAATTGTGTTGGGCACACCATGCAAACGAACAATTTCCCGAAAGAACAAATCAGCAATGTGAGAAGCATCATCAGTTTTATGACATGGTATGAAATGGGCCATCTTAGAAAATCTATCAACAACCACAAACACACTATCACGTCCCTTCCTAGTCCTAGGCAATCCTAACACAAAATCCATAGAAATATCTTCCCAAGGAGCACTAGGAACAGGTAGAGGCAAATACAAACCATGTGGATTCAATCGTGATTTAGCCTTTTGACATGTCGTGCAGCGAGCAACAAATCTCTCCACATCTCTTCTCATCTTTGGCCAAAAGAAATGACCAGCAAGTATATCTTCCATTTTCTTTGCTCCAAAATGCCCCATTAAGCCACCTCGATGCGCTTCCTGCAACAATAACAAGCGAACGGAGCTAGCTGGAATGCATAGCTTGTTAGCTCTAAAGACAAACCCATCACTAACGATGAATTTGTTCCATCCCTTCCCCTCTTTACAATGCAGCAACACATCTTTAAAATCAGCATCATTAACATATTGATCTTTAATCGTTTCCAATCCAAATATTTTGTAATCAAGTTGGTTCACCAAGGTGTATCTCCTAGACAATGCATCAGCAATTATATTCTCTTTCCCTTTCTTGTGCTTAATAATATAAGGAAAAGATTCAATAAATTCAACCCACTTAGCATGTCTACGGTTCAATTTTTCTTGACTACGAATATGTTTTAAAGATTCATGATCTGAATGAATAACAAACTCTTTGGGCCATAGATAATGCTGCCATGTTTCTAATGTGCGAACAAGAGCATACAATTCCTTATCATAAGTAGAATAATTCAGAACAGGCCCGCTCAATTTTTCACTGAAATAAGCAATAGGTTTGCCTTCTTGTAACAAAACACCACCCAAACCAATGCCACTAGCATCACATTCAAGCTCAAAGGTTTTATTAAAATCAGGGAGTTGGAGGAGAGGTGCATGTGTCAACTTATCTTTCAGCGTGTTGAAGGAGTTCTCTTGTGTTTTACCCCAACTAAAAGGCACTCCCTTCTTTGTAAGCTCATTCAAAGGCGCGGCAATGGTGCTGAAGTCCTTCACAAAACGACGATAGAAACCAGCAAGTCCTAGGAAACTCCGCACTTGCGTGATAGTCTTCGGTATAGGCCATCCATGTATAGCTTCCACATTGGCTTGATCAACCTCGATTCCCTGTGGAGTCACGACATAGCCAAGAAAAGACACTCGATCGGTGCAAAAGGTGCACTTCTCAAGGTTACCAAATAAACGTGCATCTCGTAAAGCATTAAAAATAGCACGTAAGTGATCAAGATGTTCATCGAAAGATTTGCTGTAAATCAATATATCATCAAAGTAGACAACAACAAATTTCCCAATGAAAGCACGCAGAACCTCATTCATTAATCTCATGAAAGTACTCGGTGCATTAGTTAACCCAAAAGGCATGACCAACCACTCATATAACCCGAACTTAGTTTTGAAAGCAGTGTTCCATTCATCTCCCAATTTCATACGAATCTGGTGGTACCCACTACGCAAATCAACTTTGGAAAACACAATAGCACCACTCAATTCATCAAGCATATCATCCAAACGAGGGATAGGGTGTCGATATCGAATTGTAATATTATTAATAGCCCTACAATCAACACACATACGCCATGTTCCATCCTTTTTAGGCACTAAAATAACTGGAACAGCACAAGGACTAAGAGACTCACGCACATAACCTTTGTCGGGTAGTTCTTGCACTTGTCGCTGAATTTCCTTAGTTTCTTCCGGATTTGTCCTGTATGGCGCACGGTTTGGCAATGATGCACCAGGAATAAGGTCAATTTGGTGCTCAATCCCTCGTATTGGTGGCAGCCCCGCTGGTATCTCACTTGGAAACACATCAGAATACTCCTGCAAAAGGTTAGCAACAGCCGGGGGCAAAGAATGCTGCATATCGTGAACTGAAATCAAAGCATTCTTGCACACCAAAGCATAGGCAACAGAAGTGGAAGCAATCAATTCATTAATATCAGACTTAGTAGCAAGCAAGCAATGTCCTTTCAATCTTATCTCATCTTCCCTGCTACTAACAGATTTGGCATTCTTATCGATATCAGCTTTAGTTCTCTTAGCTTTAGCAACATCATCACGCACAATAGATTCAGGTGACATAGGAAGCAAAACGATTTTCTTATCATGATGTATAAGAGAATATTGATTTGATCTACCATGATGCATGCTATCGGTATCAAATTGCCATGGTCTACCTAGCAGAATATGACAAGCTTCCATAGGCACAACATCGCATTCAACAACATCATGATATGAACCAATAGCGAAATTAATTCGTACCAATCTCGTTACCTTGACCTTACCACTATTGTTGAGCCACCGAATGTGATATGGATGTGGGTGCGGTTTTGTTGTAAGTGCAAGCTTCTCGACCATATCGCTGCTAGCCAAGTTGTTGCAGCTACCTCCATCAATTATCAAACGGCATGAACGCTCTTTAATAACACACTTTGTTTGGAATAGTGTATGCCGTTGATTTTGCTCCGCCTTTTCCATTTGTGCACTAAGTACACGCTGCACAATGAGGCTCTCATAATGATCTGCATCCTCTGCACCAATCTGCTCTTCTGGTTGTTCCTTAGTACCTGCATGGTCAGCAGCAAGCAAAGCAAGTGTATCTTCATCAAAATCACTAGCAGAGGAATACCCACCATCTCCTTTGACCACCAAAACGCGCTTGTTAGGGCAGTCACGTTGCACGTGGCCAAAGCCCTTGCATCGATGGCACTGAATATCTCTTGTCCTTCCCGTGGAGGCAACCGAAGATGCACTCGTGGCTGGTTTCTGGACAGTCGTGGTTGCTGAATTTGTCGGGGGAGCACGTGTCTTATCGTTGGATGGAGCGGGTATTGTCGACCGACTCGGGAATGTAGAAGGTGCAGGAGCTCGTCCGGTCAATGAGGTAGATGTGCGCGGCTGCCATGATGAAGGTTTTCCTGCAGAAATATTAGTTCTTGTACTAGCACGTCGTCCCAGCACTTCCCTTTCAGCTTTACAAGCAAGATGGAACAAACGGGTTACGTTAGTATAATCTTTATAAGCAAGAATGTCCTGAATTTCTCGATTCAAACCTCCTAAAAATCTAGCCATAGCAGGTTCCTCATCCTCCACTAAATTACAACGCAACACACCCATTTGTAATTCTTGATAGTATTCTTCTACACTTTTATTACCCTGTCTCAATTGTTGCAATCTATGTAACACATCACGCGCATAGTAAGAAGGAACAAATCTAGCCCGCATGACCCGTTTCAAGGCATCCCAGGTTTGTGGAATATTATTAGGATTTTTCTTAGCATGTTCTATCCACCAAACAGAGGCAAAATCAGTAAATTCACTAGTAGCAGCCCTAACACGTATATTCTCTGGAAATTCATGACATGCAAACTTTTGATCAACAGCAATTTCCCAAGTAATGTATGCATCAGGATCGTATTTTCCATCGAAAGAAGGTATCTTAAATTTTATTTTACTGAAAGCATCATCATTATTATGTACCTCACGTCGTCGATGTCCACCCATACCTCTCCGATTAGTTCGCAGTCGTCGGCGACTAGGAGCATCTTGGTCATCTAGTTCAGTATCAGCGACATAATCATCCCAATTATCCTCGACACGCTCATCCTTCTTGTTTTCTACCTCATGCCCATTTGCAGTTCTGGCATGCATCTCATCAAAACGCCTCAAAAGAGCAGCAAGGCTTTGGTCAATATGAGCGACCGACGTCTCCAGCCTTGTAAGCTTGGTGTTGGTGGCAAGCTGCGTGGCCTCCAACTGCCCAATCTTATCATTTGACACCAGCATATCTTCAGCAAGCCCATCTACATGCCTCCTCATCTTATTTTCAAAATGTTGTATGATTCCCTTTGTACGAGGAGAGTGACCTAAACTCCCATCACCCTCTGATCCTGTCATGGTTAGATGAACAAAGGAAACACGAAAATAGGTGAAGAAATAAGATCCTACAACTAATGGGATGTAGCTACTGCAAGGCGCTCACACTCAACCTGTTACACAAGCTCTTACCAATTCTTACCTTGCTCAACAGGAGGGGACGGCAACCAACAAGTCTGCAACCGTGGGATGAAGTGTATCGGTGCCGCAACAACAGGACCTGTCAAGCTGTAGTCGGATATGTGGAGCTATAGGTGGGCTGAAGCAAGGATGAACTAGCATCACGTTAGTTACAAAAGCAAGCTGAAAAATCGTTCAACGGCGGTACTATGCTGGTCCTAGCCTAGACCGTGCTAGAGACGCGAGCCTGGACACAAATGAAGTCACGAGACACCACCGAAGAACAAAAAAGATGCACAAAGAACAGCCCCTTTTTCTTCCCCTCTTTTTCTTCTTCTTCTTTTTTTTCTTTTTTTTCCTTTCTTTTTTTTTTCCTTCTTTTTTTCTCTTTTTTTCTTTTTTTTTTCCTTTCTTTTTTTTTCCTTCTTTTTTTTCTCTTTTTTTTTCTTTTTTTTTCAGGGGATCCTCAAAACTGATTATATAACCTAAAAGACTTCAAAAGAGCCACACAGCACACAAACTTTTCTCTCTCTCTCTCTCTCTGGAGTAAGCCAAGGCTATATGTATTCGTGAAAAGTTGTGGTTTGAGTAAGCCGAGACTACTTCTGCCTTTCTGGAGCGTTACAAAATATGCAGTACAAGTGCGAAAAGCAATGGAATTTTATAACACGGCACAATAACCAATTGGGACTAGGAAATTGATCCCTACTCGAATCACAGCACCGCGTGCGATTCGGTCACAAACCAACACAGAATCTAACTCGGACTTGAACACGAATATAGACTCGGATTCCACCAACACGGAGTATGTATGGTAGCGCACGGTTGTGACTAGAACGTGACAAGAACTCGAAACTCTAAAGGACTAAAACTAAGACCAGCAACTCGACGCAACCGATGCAACCGAAAATTCAACAAGCCCTAACTAAGCAGTGCTAGCAAAGGCTCAAACAAGTTTATAGGACTGAAGGTAAACTAATCTACTTTTTTTTTTTTGGCTTTTCTGGACTATAGGAAAAATAAAACAGCGAAGAATTAGAAGTCTCTCACCGATAAACCTTGCTCAGATACCAACTAATGGCGACCCGCTAGGGTTTGATTCCCGATCTTTCGATGAGAGGCGTGGATAACTCGATTGGTCGATGGAGGCGACGTTCACGGCCCGACTACAGCCTTCCAAGCTGCGCCTTAGCAACCGATACACCCCCTCCAATGGCTGTCGCGATCTTGTGGAGCGCGGCACCCGGCCACTAGGGCACTCGTCCTGCAAGCAATCGAAGAACTAGCAAGAACAAGTATGACAAGTACTGAATTTACTAGATATAAATGAAGGTTTCACACGCAATCTCAATAATGGTGGGGTTCCGAAGACAAGAAGACGGGCGGCTGATCCAGCACGCGCGCTTGCAAGCAAGTAGCGAAGGCTAAACTTGATCTAAACAAAACCCAAGCATCCTTGGCGGCGGCTAAGGGGTATAAGTACGTGGGAGGACGACCACAGGCCGGATCCGTTTGAAAGAAGACTTCATAAGCTTTCCACGAAGTACTTGAACGCCCCAATCCGAGTTCATATGCGACCGTGGTGTCCGTCACAAGTTGGTACTGTTCTGCAGTCCGAATCCAGCTTGCGCGAATCCGTTTCCCTTTCGGCCGCCTCCTTGGTTCCTAAGCAAAACAAGAGTACACGGGTCTCCATGGTCTAAACATGATGCACCTGAGCTTAGATTTGAACTCACCTGATGATTAAGTTGATGCGCACGAGCACGAGTAATAGGACCAGCAATAGGTACTTGTGTCGGAGTGGATGTATCGTTGGTGTTGGTGTCCTCATCAGGTATCTCACTTGGTAACACATCAGAATAATCCTGCAAAAGGTTAGCAACAGCCAGGGGCAAAGAATGCTGCATATCGTGAACTGAAATCAAAGCATCCTTGCACACCAAAGCATAGGCAACAGAAGTGGAAGCAATCAATTCATTAATATCAGACTTAGTAGCAAGCAAGCAATGTCCTTTCAATCTTATCTCATCTTCCCTGCTACTAACAGATTTGGCATTCTTATCGATCTCAGTTTTAGTTCTCTTAGCTTTAGCAACATCATCACGCACAATAGATTCAGGTGACATAGGAAGCAAAACAATTTTCTTATCATGATGTATATGAGAATATTGATTTGATCTACCATGATGCATGCTATCGGTATCAAATTGCCATGGTCTACCTAGCAGAATATGACAAGCTTCCATAGGCACAACATCGCATTCAACAACATCGTGATATGAACCAATAGCGAAATTAATTCGTACCAATCTCATTACCTTGACCTTACCACTATTGTTGAGCCACCTAATGTGATATGGATGTGGGTGCGGTTTTGTTATAAGTGCAAGCTTCTCGACCATATCGCTGCTAGCCAAGTTGTTGCAGCTACCTCCATCAATTATCAAACGGCATGAACGCTCTTTAATAACACACTTTGTTTGAAACAATGTATGCCGTTGATTTTGCTCCGCCTTTTCCATTTGTGCACTAAGTACACGCTGCACAATGAGGCTCTCATAATGATCTGCATCCTCTGCACCAATCTGCTCTTCTGGTTGTTCCTCAGTACCTGCATGGTCAGCAGCAAGCAAAGCAAGTGTATCTTCATCAAAATCACTAGCAGAGGAATACCCGCCATCTCCTTTGACCACCAAAACGCGCTTGTTAGGGCAGTCACGTTGCACGTGTCCAAAGCCCTTGCATCGATGGCACTGAACATCTCTTGTCCTTCCCGTGGAGGCAACCGAAGATGCACTTGTGGCTGGTTTCTGGACAGTCGTGGTTGCTGAATTTGTTGGTATCAGAGCAAAATAAGAGTACACGGGTCTTCATGGTCTAAACATAATTTAAATGAGCTTAGATTTGAACCCACCTGATGATTAAGTTGATGCGCACGAGCACGAGTAATAGGACCAGCAATAGGTACTTGTGTCAGAGTGGATGTATCGTTGGTATTGATGTCCTCATCAGTTCGCTGGGAAAAAATACGATGCGATTTCGTTGCATGAACTCTTGCATTAATGGCACCGGTTCGGCCCGTTTCGCAATGAAGTTCGTGAAATAACGAAACGGTCTGAAACGCCGAAAACATGAGTTTCGGGTCCAATGGCGTGGATCGGGTGCGTTCATTGCATAAAATTCCGACGCCACGTCGTTGCACGAACTTGTGCATTAATGGCACCGGTTCGGCCCATTTTGCACCAAAGTTCGTGTATTAACGAAACGGTCCGAAACGCCCTAAAACATGAGTTTAGGGTCCAATGGGGTGGATCGGGTGCGTTCGTTGGGAAAAAATCCGATGCGATTTCGTTGCACGAACTCTTGCATTAATGGCACCGGTTTGGCCCGTTTCGTAACGAAGTTTGTGAAATAACGAAACGGTCTGAAATGCCGAAAAATGAGTTTGGGGTCAATGGTGTGGATCGGGTGCGTTCGTTGCGAAAAATTCCGATGTGACTTCGTTGCACAAACTTGTGCATTAATGGCACCGATTCGGCCCATTCAGCACCGAAGTTCGTGCAATAACAAAACGGTCTGAAACACCCCAAAACATGAGTTTGGGATCCATTGGGGTGGATCCGGTGCGTTCGTTGTGAAAACTTCTGATGCGACTTCGTCGCACGAACTTGTGCATTAATGGCACCTATTCGGCCCGTTTTGCACAGAAGTTCGTGCAATAACAAAACGGTCTAAAACACCCCAAAACATGAGTTTGGGGTCCAATAGCGTGGATCGGGTGTGTTTGTTGCGTAAAATTCTGGCGCAAGATCGTTGCACGAACTTGTGCATTAATGGCACCGGTTCGGCCCATTTTGCACCCAAGTCCGTGCAGTAACGAAACGGTCGGAAATGCCCCGAAACATGAGTTTGGGGTCCAATGGGGTAGATCGGGTGCGTTCGTTGCGAAAAATTCCGACGCGACTCCGTTACACGAACTTGTGTATCAATAGCACCGGTTCGACCCGTTTTGCACCGTAGTTCGTGCAGTAACGAAACGGTCTAAAACGCCGCAAAACATGAGTTTGGGGTCCAATGGCGTGGATCGGGTGCGTTCGCTGCGTAAAATTCCAACGTGACTTCGTTGCATGATCTTGTGCATTAATGGCACCAGTTCGGCCCATTTTGCACCCAAGTTCGTGCAGTAACGAAACGGTCTAAAATGCTCCAAAACATGAGTTTGGGGTCCAAAGGGGTGGATCGGGTGCGTTCGTTGCGAAAAATTCCGATGCGACTTCGTTGCATGGACTTTATCATTAATGGCACCGGTTAGACCTGTTTTGCAACGAAGTTCGTGCAATAACGAAATGGTCTGAAACACCCCAAAACATGAGTTTGGGGTCATATGGGTGGATCGGGTGCATTCGTTACGAAAAATTCTAATGTGACTTCGTTACTCGAACTTGTTTATCAATGGCACCGGTTCTGACGCCAGATCGTTGCACCAACTTGTGCATTAATGGCACCGGTTCGGCCTATTTTGCACAAAAGTCCGTGCAGTAATGAAACGGTCGGAAATGCCCCGAAACATGAGTTTGGGGTCCACTGGGTGGATCGGGTGCGTTCGTTGCGAAAAATTCTGATGCGACTTTATTACACGAACTTGTGTATAATTGGCACCGGTTCGGCCTGTTTTGCACCGAAGTTCGTGCAGTAACGAAATGGTCTGAAACGCTGCAAAACATGAGTTTGGGGTCCAATGGCGTGGATCGGGTGCGTTCGCTGCGTAAAATTCCGACGCCACTTCATTGCACGAACTTATGCATTAATGGCACCAGTTCGGCCCACTTTGCACTAAAGTTTGTGGAGTAACGAAACGATCTGAAACACCGTGAAACATGAGTTTGGGGTCCAATAGGGTGGATCGGGTGCGTTCGTAGCGAAAAATTTCGACATGACTTCGTTGCACGAACTTGTGCATTAATGGCACCGGTTCGACCTGTTTTGCAACGAAGTTAGTGCAGTAACAAAACGGTCTGAAACACCCCAAAACTTGAGTTTGGGGTCCAATGGGTGGATCGGGTGCATTCGTTGCGAAAAATTCTGATGTGACTTCGTCATACGAATTTGTGCACCGGTTCGGACCGTTTTGCATTGAAGTACGTGCAATAACAAAATGGTCTGAAACACCCCAAACCATGAGTTTGGGGTCCGATGGCATGGATCGGGTGCATTCGCTGCGTTAAATTCCGATGCAACATCGTTGCACGACCTTGTGCATTAATGGCACGGATGGCCCATTTTGCACTGAAGTTCCTGGAGTAACGAAACGATCCGAAACGCCATGAAACATGTGTTTGGGGTCCAATTGGGTCGATCTGGTGCGTTCGTTGCGAAAAATTTCGACACAACTTCGTTGCACGAACTTGTGCATTAATGGCACAAATTTGGCCCGTTCTGCATCGAAGTTTGTGCAATCACAAAACGATAAGAAACGCCCTAAAACATGAGTTTGGGGTCCAATGGGGTGGATCGGGTGCTTTCGTTGGAAAAAATTCCGATGCGATTTCGTTGCACGAACTCTTGCATTAATGGCACCGGTTCGGCCCGTTTTGCACCGAAGTTTGTGCAGTAACAAAACGGTCTGAAACTCCCCAAAACATGAGTTTGGGGTCCAATGGCGTGGATAGGGTGTGTTCGCTGCGCAAAATTTTAACGCGAATTCGTTGCACGAACTCTTGCATTAATGGCACCCGTTCGGCCCGTTTCGCAATGAAGTTCGTGAAATAACGAAACGGTCTGAAACGCCGAAAACATGAGTTTCGGGTCCAATGGCGTGGATTGGGTGCGTTCATTGCATAAAATTCCGACGCCACGTCGTTGCACGAACTTGTGCATTAATGGCACCGGTTCGGCCCATTTTGCACCAAAGTTCGTGTATTAACGAAACGGTCCGAAACGCCCTAAAACATGAGTTTAGGGTCCAATGGGGTGGATCGGGTGCGTTCGTTGGGAAAAAATCCGATGCGATTTCGTTGCACGAACTCTTGCATTAATGGCACCGGTTTGGCCCGTTTCGTAACGAAGTTTGTGAAATAACGAAACGGTTGAAATGCCGAAAAATGAGTTTGGGGTCCAATGGTGTGGATCAGGTGCGTTCGTTGCGAAAAATTCCGATGTGACTTCGTTGCACAAACTTGTGCATTAATGGCACCGATTCGGCCCATTCAGCACCGAAGTTCGTGCAATAACAAAACGGTCTGAAACACCCCAAAACATGAGTTTGGGATCCATTGGGGTGGATCCGGTGCGTTCGTTGTGAAAACTTCTGATGCGACTTCGTCGCACGAACTTGTGCATTAATGGCACCTATTCGGCCCGTTTTGCACAGAAGTTCGTGCAATAACAAAACGGTCTAAAACACCCCAAAACATGAGTTTGGGGTCCAATAGCGTGGATCGGGTGTGTTTGTTGCGTAAAATTCTGGCGCAAGATCGTTGCACGAACTTATGCATTAATGGCACCGGTTCGGCCCATTTTGCACCCAAGTCCGTGCAGTAACGAAACGGTCGGAAATGCCCCGAAATATGAGTTTTGATGCATCCGGCCCAGGTGGGGTTGGCCGAGGCCCAATAAATTAAGGTTGCCCGGACCCCATTAGTTCTTAGGCGCACCCACTCGGGGAAAGGCCCAATCTCTCTAAAAGACTAGTCCAATAGGGGAAGGGTGGCTCTCCTTTTTAAAGTGGCTTCCTTGTCCCAAGCTAAGCAAGGTGGGATTATTCAGAGGCTCACACGATCGCCGCCCGACTACAACTTGGCCACTCGGCCCCTTTTGTTGCGTCTTTGCCAGCGGGTAATAGTGGAGGATGACCTCATCAATCCCACCCCCTTAAACAAGGGCCCAGCTCTGATACCAAATGATGCATCCGGCCCAGGTGGGGTTGGCCGAGGCCCAATAAATTAAGGTTGCCCGGACCCCAACTGTTCTTAGGCGCACCCACTCGGGGAAAGGCCCAATCTTCCTAAAAGACTAGTCCAATAGGGGAAGGGTGGCTCTCCCTTTTAAGGTGGCTTCCTCCTTCCAAGCTAAGCAAGGTGGGATTATTCAGAAGCTCACACGGTCGCCGCCCGACTACAACTGGGCCACTCGGCCCCTTTTGTTGCGTCTTTGCCAGCGGGTAATAGTGGAGGATGTCCTCATCAAGTTTGGGGTCCAATGGGGTAGATCGGGTGCGATCGTTGCGTAAAATTCCAACGCGACTCCGTTACACGAATTTGTGTATCAACAGCACCGGTTTGACCCATTTTGCACCGTAGTTCGTGCAGTAATGAAACGGTCTAAAACGCCGCAAAACATGAGTTTGGGGTCCAATGGCGTGGATCAGGTGCGTTCGCTGCATAAAATTCCAACGCGACTTCGTTGCATGAACTTGTGCATTAATGGCACCAGTTCGGCCCATTTTGCACCCAAGTTCGTGCAGTAACGAAACGGTCCAAAATGCCCCAAAACATGAGTTTGGGGTCCAAAGGGGTGGATCGGGTGCGTTCGTTGCGAAAAATTCCGATGCGACTTCGTTGCATGGACTTTTGCATTAATGGCACCGGTTAGACCTGTTTTGCAACGAAGTTCGTGCAATAACGAAATGGTCTGAAACACCCCAAACCATGAGTTTGGGGTCATATGGGTGGATCGGGTGCATTCGTTACAAAAAATTCTAATGTGACTTCGTTACTCGAACTTGTTTATCAATGGCAACGGTTCTGACGCCAGATCGTTGCACCAGCTTGTGCATTAATGGCACTGGTTCGGCCTATTTTGCACAAAAGTCCGTACAGTAACGAAATGGTCGGAAATGCCCCAAAACATGAGTTTGGGGTCCACTGGGTGGATCGGGTGCGTTCGTTGTGAAAAATTCTGATGCGACTTCGTTACACAAAATCAATGGCACCGGTTCGGCCAGTTTTGCACCGAAGTTCGTGCAGTAATGAAACGGTCTGAAACGCTGCAAAACATGACTTTGGAGTCCAATGGCGTGGATCGGGTGCGTTCGCTGCATAAAATTCCAACGCGACTTCGTTGCACGAACTTGTGCATTAATGGCACCGGTTCGACCCATTTTGCACTAAAGTTTGTGGAGTAACGAAACGATCCGAAACACCGTGAAACATGAGTTTGGGGTCCAAAAGGGTGGATCGGGTGCGTTCGTTACGAAAAATTTCAACACGACTTCGTTGCACGAACTTATGCATTAATGGCACCGGTTCGACATGTTTTGCAACGAAGTTCGTGCAATAACAAAACGGTCTAAAACGCCCCAGAACTTGTGCAATTAATGGACAAGTGCGTGCAACGAAGTTGTGCTGGAATTTTTCACAACGAGCAAATCCGATCCACCCTATTGGACCCTAAACTCATGTTTTGGGGCATTTCGGACCATTTCATTAGTGCATGAAAGTTAGTGCAAAATGGGCTGAACTAGTGGAAGTAATGCAGAAATTTGTGCAATGAAGTCGTGTAGGAATCTTTCGAGATGAACGCACCTGATCCACCCCAGTGGACCCTAAACTCATATTCTTGGGCGTTAGGACCGTTTCGTTACTGCCCGAAAGTCGGTGCAAAACGGGCCAAAGTGGTGCAATTAATGCACAAGTTCGTGCAACGAATTCACGTCAGAATTTTTCGCAACGAACGCACCTGATCCACCCCAATGGACCCTAAACTCATGTTTTGGGGTGTTTCACAGCGTTTCGTTACTGCATGAATGTCAGTGCAAAACGGACCGAATTGGTGCAATAATGCACAAGTTCGTGCAACAAATTTGGGTTGAAATTTTTCATAATGAACGCACCCGATCTAGCCCCAGTGGACCCTAAATTCATGACTTGGGGCATTTCAGGCCATTTCGTTACTGCTTGAAAGTCGCTGCAAAAGGGCCAAACTGGGGCAATTAATGCATAAGTTCGTGCAACGAAGTCATGTCAAAATTTTTCGCATCGAACGTAGCTGATCCACCATATTGGTCCCTAAAATCTTGTTTTGGGGCATTTCGGACCATTTCGTTAGTGCATGAAAGTCGGAGCAAAATGGGCCGAATTGGTGCAATTAATGCACAAGTTCGTACAATGAAGTCGTGTTAGAATTTTTCGCAACGAACGCACTCAATCTATCCCATTGGACCCTAAACTCAAATTCTGGGGCTTTTTGGACCATTTCGTTACTGCACGAAAGTCGGTGCAAAACGGGGCGAACACGTGTGCAATTAATGCTTCAGTTCGCGCAACGAAGTCCTGAATGAATTTTTTGCAACGAACGCACTTGATCCACCCTATTGGATCCAAAACTCATATTTTGGGATATTACGGACCATTTCGTAACTGCATGAACGTCGGTGCAAAACGGGCTGAAGTGTTGCAATTAATTGCACAACTTCATGCAACGAAGTCATGTTTGATATTTTCGCAACGAACGCACTCGATCCATGCTATTGGACCCTAAACTCAAGTTCTAGGGCGTTTCAAACCGTTTTGTTACTGCATGAAAGTCGGTGCAAAATAGGCCGAAGTGGTGCAATTAATGCATAAGTTCGTGCAACGAATTCGCGTCGAAATTTTTCACAAGCGACGCACCTGATCCACCCCAGTGGACCCTAAACTCATGTTTTGGGGCATTTCGGACCATTTTGTTACTACATGAAAGTTGGTGCAAAACAGGCTGAAGTGGTGCAATTAATGCACAAGTTCGTGCAACGAAGTTGTTTTGGAATTTTTCGCAACAAACACACTCGATCCATGCCATTGGACCCTAAACTCATGTTTTGGGGCCTTTCGAACCGTTTCGTTACTGCATGAAAGTCGGTGCAAAACGGGCTGAAACAGTGCAATAATGCATAAATTCCTGCAACAAAGTCGTGTAGGAATTTTTTGCAATGAACGCACCCCATCCACCCTATTGGACCCTAAAGTCGGAGCAAAACGGGTCATAGTGGTGCAATTAATGCACAAGTTCGTGCAATGAAGTTTTGTTGGAATCTTTCACAACGAACGCACTCGATCCACTCCATTGGACCCTAAACTCATGTCTTGGCGCGTTTCTGATCGTTTCATTACTGCACGAAAGTCGGTACAAAACGGGCCGAACTGGTGCAATTAATGCATAAGTTCGTGAAACGAAGTCGTGTTGGAATTTTTTGCAATGAACGCACCCGATCCACCCTATTGGATCTGAAAGTCATGTTTTGGGCCATTTCGGACCGTTTCGTTACTGCAGGAACGTCGGTCCAAAATGGGCTCAAGTGTTGCAATTAATGCACAACTTCGTGGAACGAATTCATTTTGGAATTTTTCGCAACAAATGCACTCGATCCATGCCATTGGACCTAAACTCAAGTTCTGGGGCGTTTTGCACTGTTTTATTACTGCACGAAAGTCGGTGCAAAACGGGCCAAAGTGGTGCAATTATTGCACAAGTTTGTGCAACGAATTCGCGTCAAAATTTTTGCAACGAACGCATCTGATCTACCCCAATGGACCCTAAACTCATGTTTTGGGACGTTTCAGACCGTTTCGTTACTGCATGAGAGTCGGTGCAATACGGGCCGAAGTGGTGCAATTAATGGACAAGTTCGTGCAACAAATTCGAGTTGGAATTTTTTGCAATGAACAAACCAATCCACCCTAGTGGACTCTAAACTCATGTTTTGGGGCGTTTCGGAACGTTTCGTTACTGCACGAAAGTCGGTGCAAAACGGGCCAAACTGGTGCAATTAATGCACAAGTTCGTGTGACGAATTCGCGTTGGAATTTTTCGCATCGAACGCACCTGATCCACCCAAGTGGACCCTAAAGTCATGTTTTGGGGTGTTTTGGATCCTTTCGTTACTGCATGAAAGTCGCTGCAAAATGGACCGAATTGGTGCAATAATGCACAAGTTCATGCAACGAATTCGCATTGGAATTTTTCGCAGTGAACGCACACGATCCACCCCAGTTGGACCCTAAATTCATGATTTGGGGTATTTCGTACCGTTACGTTATGGCACGAAAGTCGGTGCAAAACGGGCCAAACTGGGGCAATTAATGCATAAGATCGTGCAACGACGACGTGTTGAAATTTTTCGCAATGAATTCGTGTTGAAATTTTTTGCAACAAACAAGCGGATCCACCCTGGTTAACCCTAAACTCTTGTTTTGGGGCGTTTCGGACCATTTTGTTTCTCCATGAAAATCGGTGCAAAACGGGCCAAACTGGTGCAATTAATGCATAAGTTCGAGCAACATCGTCGTGTTGGAATTTTCGCAACGAGTGCACCTGATCCATGCTATTGGACCCTAATCTCATGTTTTGGGGCATTTTGGACCATTTCATTACTGCATGAAAGTCGGAGGAAAATGGGTCGAAGTGGTGCAATTAATACACAAGTTCGTGCAATGAAGACTGTGTTGGAATTTTTCGCAACGAGCGCACTCGATCCACCCTATTGAACCCTAAACTCATGATCTGGGGCGTTTCATACTGTTTCGTTCCTGCACGAAAGTTGGTGCAAAAAGGGCTGAAATGGTGCACTCGGAATTTTTTGCAATGAACGCACCTGATCCACCATAGTGGACCTAAACTCATGTTTTGGGGCATTTTGTACCATTTCATTACTGCAAAACAAGCCGAATTGGTGCAACTAATGCACAAGTTCGTGCAACGAAGTCGTGTCAGAATTTTTCGCAATGAACAGACTCCAACCACCCCAGTGGACCCTAAACTCATGATTTGGGGCGTTCGGACCATTTTGTTACTGCACCAAAGTCGGTGCAAAACAGGTTGTAGTGGTGCAATTAGTGCACAAATTCGTGCAATAAAGTCGTGTCAAAATTTTCACAACGAACGCACCCGATAGACCCCAGTGGACCCTAACCTCATGTTTGGAGGCCTTTCGGACCGATTCGTCACCGCATGAAAGTCGGTGAAAAACGAACCGAACCGGTGAAATTAATGCACAAGTTCGTGCAACGAACTCGCGTTGGATTTTTTTGCAACGAACGAACCGATTCACCCTAGTGGACCCTAAACTCATCATTTCGGACCGTTGCGTTAACGCATGAAAGTCAAAGCAAAATTGGCCGAAGTGGTGCAATTAATGCACATGTTTGTGCAATGAATTCGCGTCGGAATTTTTTGCAACGAACGCACCTGATCCACTCTAGTGGACCCTAAACTCATGTTTTAGGGCGTTTCGGACCGTTTCGTTACTCCATGAAAGTCGGTGCAAAACGGGCCGAACTGGTGCAATTAATGCATAAGTTTGTGCAATGAAGTCATGTCGGAATTTTTTTGCAACGAACGCACCCGATCCACTTTATTGGCACCAAAATTCTTGTTTTCGGGCATTTCGGACAGTTTCGCTACTGCATGAAAGTCAGTGCAAAACGGGCCAAAGTGGTGCAACTAGTGCATAAATTCGTGCAACGAAATCGGGTTGGAACTTTCACAACAAACGCACTCAATCCACGCCATTGGACCCTAAAGTCATGTTCTGGACGTTTGGGACCGTTTCATTGCTGCATGAAAGTCGGAGCACAAACAGGCCGAAGTGATGCAATGAATGCACAAGTTCGTGCAATGAAGTCGTGTTGGAATTTTTGACAACAAATGCACTTAATCCACCCTATTGGCCCCTAAACTCATGTTCTGGGGCGTTTTGGACCGTTTCGTTCCTGCACAAAAGTCGGTGCAAAATGGGCCAAAATGGTGCACTCGGAATTTTTTTGCAACGAACGCTCCTAATCCACCCTAGTGGATCCTATACTCATGTTTTGGGGCGTTTTGGACTGTTATGTTACTGCACCAAATTCGGTGCAAAATGGGCCGAAGTGGTGCAATTAGTGCATAAATTCGTGCAACGAAGTCGTGGTGTAATTTTTCGCAACGAACGGACTCGATCCACGCCATTGGATCCTAAAATCATGTTGTGAGTCGTTTCAGACCGTTACGTTACTGCACGAAAATCGGTGCAAAACGGGGCGAAGTGGTGCAATTAATGCACAAGTTCGTGCAACGAATTCGCGTCAAAAATTTTTGCAACGAACGCACCTGATCCAGCCTAGTGGACCATAAACTCATGTTTTGGGGCATTTCGCACCGTTTCGTTACTACATGAAAGTCGGTGCAAAACGGACCGAATTGGTGCAATTAATGCACAAGTTCGTGCAACGAAATCGTGTTGGAATTTTTGCAACGAACGCACTCGGTCCAAGCCATTGGACCCTAAACTCATGTTCTGGGGCGTTTCGGACCGTTTCGTTACTGCACGAAAGTTGGTGCAAAACGGGCCGAAGTGGTGCAATTAATGGACAAGTTCATGCAATGAATTTGCGTCAAAATTTTTCGCAACGAATGCACCTGATCCACCCTAGTGGACCCTTAACTCATGTTTTGGGGCGTTTTGGACCATTTCGTTACTGAACGAAATTCGGTACAAAATGAGACGAACTGGTGCAATTAGTGCATAAATCATGCGATGATGTCGTGTCGGAATTTTTCGCAAAGAGTGCACACGATCCACCCCATTGGACCCTAAACTCAAGTTTTGGGGCGTTTCGGATCGTTTCGTTACTACAAGAAAATTGGTGAAAAACGGACCGAACTGGTATAATTAATGCACATGTTCCGAATACGCGTTGGAACTTTTTGCAACGAACGAACCGATCCACCCTAGTGGACCCTAAACTCATGTTTTGGGACATTTCGGACCGTTTTGTTACTCCATGAAAGTCGGTTCAAAACATGCCGAACTTGTGCATTAATGCATAAGTTCGTGCAACAAAGTCGTGTCAGAATTTTTTGCAACGAGCGCACCCGATCCACGCTATTGGACCCTAAACTCATATTTTTGGGCATTTCGGACCATTTCGTTACTGTATGAAAGTCGGAGCAAAACGGGCCTTAGTGGTGCAATTAATGCACAAGTTCGTGCAATGAAGTCGTGTTGGAATTTTTTGCAACAAACGCACTTGATCCACCCCATTAGACTCTAAACTCATGTTATGGGGCGTTTTGGCCTGTTTCGTTCCTGCACAAAAGTTCATGCAAAATGGGCCGAAATGGTGCACTCGAAATTTTTTGCAACGAAGCATCTGATCCATGCTAGTGGATCCTAAACTTATGTTATGGGGCGGTTTGGACCGTTTCGTAACTGCACCAAATTCGGTGCAAAATAGGCTGAAGTGGCGCAATTAGTGCACAAATTCGTGCAACGAAGTCGTTGATGAGGACATCCCTATCATTGGTACAACCACGCCTACTACACAACAAGAACCAATTACTTGAGCACGAGCACGACAACTAAATTATCAGGTAAAGTCGTTCCTTGTTGTCCAAATAAGTTATTCTCCGAATGGGGTGCTACTAAAGCCTTGTGATGACTTTCTTAGGATTAGGAACTTGAAAGCCAAATCAGATTGGAGAAAGCACTACAATGAAAACAAACAAGTGGAAGGACGCATGAGGAAACGAATGATTGGACCAAAGAATCAAACTGCAAGTTCGGACCTCCAGGAACTTACAACTTCCACGGGACATAAATCTTTGCTCCGAAGGGTGTTGGAGGCTCATGAGCACTTGATGGAAAGCCCTTGAAGCCTACTTTCAGATGGATTAAGAAACACTGCCAGATTCCATCGGAGTTGCCCAGCAACTACAGAGAGATGTTTGGACTTACAGTCTTGGGTTGACAGCCTTGTATCAAGGTTAGCCCACTAGGGGCCCATTCTATGTTAGGGTTTCCACCCTCCCACGCCAACTGGCTGTCTCCCATGTTAGGGTTTAGGGTTGAGAAGGTTGGGTATTATTTTGTTGTAAGTTTAGCTTCTGCTACATCCTGGTCGCCATTCAAGAGTTTAAATACAATCTGGAAAGCTTATCTTGTTATCTTTCCAACGCATCTGACCTCATCCCCAAATTACTTTTGAGCGTTTCGCAGTAGCGCTGGAGATTTGCGATCTGCTGCGTGAAACTAGAGATGTCAATCTGATTTCAAAGGGTTGTGTGCAGCAATCCTCTTATTTCGGTTGTTGCAGTACTGAATAGAAGAGTTTAGACTTCTGAAGAAAAGAAAGAAAGAAAAAAAAGAGAAAAGGAGCAAAAAAAAAGAAAAAAAGAAAAAAAGTAAAGCTGTTGTTTCGTTGCACTCATTTGCTACTTTGGTGTGTGACAACGCTTGTGTTCAGGCTCATGTCTCTAGCATGATTTAGCCCTAGGACCAGCATAAGACCATCAATGAACGCTTATTTAACTTGCATTGACTAACATGGTTCTAGCTATACCTTGATTCATTTTCCTTGCAGCCACCTATAGCTCCACAAATTATCTACTACATAATAGGGCTGTGCTTGTATAACCATTTGTGCTATTCTTGCTGGCTGCCAACACCTTCTGCTTTGCATGGTAAGAACATCTAAGAACATGATTGCACAAGATTGAGAGGATAGAGTTTGCAGTCACCTAATTCCACTAGTTGATCCCATATATTTTCTTGTGAATTTCTTGCTGCATACTAACCATGAGAGGAGAAGACAAAAGGACCCCTTCCCAATCACCACGATCGAAGGCCTTGTTGCAGCACTTTGAGCCCAAAGTGAGGCTGCATACTGAACAGCTAGATGACGATGTTCGAGTCACCAATGATCACATTGGTCAGATGGAAACAGCCCAAATCGACACCAACACTAGGCTGGCCACACTAGAGAGGTCTATTGAGGATGTGAACACTTCTCTTGCAGCCATTTTGGACAGATTAGAGAAGATGGAACCGAATCAACGTGATGGCTCGGGGCAGCGCAATCACAACAGCAACAACACCAAGGGCACCGCTGCTGGTCGAGATGAAGAAGAATATTCAGCACACACTGAGCTTGAACAGGAGGTGAGTGGTTGTCATCGCACCGAACAGCGCCGTCACCGCCACGGGACAAGTCCTCGCTCACCACAGCGAGAGGTACGTGCTGATGACTCTCTAGGCAAGATCAAATTCACTATGCCTTCTTTTGATGGAAAATACAACCCTGATGCATACCTTACATGGGAACTAGATGTTGATCAGAAATTTAGTTGCCATGATTTTCCTGAGGACAAACGTGTTAGGTCTGCTACTAGTGAGTTTACTGACTTTGCCTCTATTTGGTGGTCTGAATACCATCGTAAGAACCGAAATAGCACACCAAATTGGGATACCTTAAAAAGGATCATGCGTGCCAGATTTGTTCTTTCTTACTATGCCCGTGATTTGATACATAAATTGCAACAACTAAAACAAGGAAATAAATGATGAGGACATCACCACCAACGATACATCCACACCTACGCCAGCATCTACTTCGCCAACACCACTTGGTCCTATTACTCGCGCTCGTGCTCGTCGGCTTAGCCATCACGTAAGTTCACTCTTAAGCTCACGTTCATCATATTTAGACAATGGAGACACGTGCACTCTTGTTTTACTCAGGAACAATGGATTGGATCAAAAGGGAAGAGGCATCGCGCAGGCTGGATTCAGACTGCAGGACAGACACGAGTTGTGACGGCCACCATGACTTCATCCGGACTCCGTCATGGGCGTTCAAGTACTTCCTGGAAAGCTAATCAAATCTACTTTCCAACGGATCAGGAACAACCTTCATATCTGTTCGGAGTCAACCACAGAGTCCTTTTCAGCCCACGGTGCTGCGTCACCCTATTTTGGCCCAATGGGCCGTGTATCAAGTTGAGTACAATTCGAACGCGTCCTAGGGTTGGGATACGACCCCAGCACCCTTGTGGTCGTTCTTCCACTTCCTTATAACCCTTAGCCGCCGCCAAGAACACTCGGATTTTGTTAGATGCAAGTTTAGCTTTTGCTACTACCTTGTAGGCGCGTGTGCTGATCCAGCTGCCCGTCCACTTGTTTTCGGTACTCCACCATATTTGAGATTCAGTTTGAGACCTTCGATTACACGTCGTATTTTCAATACTTGTTCTACCTGTTCTTGCTAGTTCTTTGATTGCTTGTAGGATGAGTGCCCTAGTGGCCGGGGTGTCGCGCTCCACAACATCGCGGCAACCATAGGGGGTGGTGTATCGGTTGCTAAGGCGCAGCGTCCTTTAAAGGCTGTAGTCGGGCCGTGAACGTCATCTCCTCTATCAATTGAGTTATCCCATGCCTCTCATCGAAAAATTAGGAACAAACCCTAGCGGGTTCACATCAATTGGTATCAGAGCAAGGTTGTTCGGTGAGAGACTTTCAATCCTTCGTTATTTTTATTTTTCTACAATCCAGAAAAAGCCAAAAATAGTAGATTCCCCCCCCCCCCCCACCGCAATCCTATAGACTCTTTTGAGCCTTTACTAGTACTGCTTAGTTAGGGCTTGTTGAGTTTTCGGTTGCATCGGTTGTTGTCGAGTTGCTGGTCTTAGTTGTAGTCCTTTAGAGTTTCGAGTTCTCGTCACGTTTGGTCACGTACACTACCTTTTAAACTACTATTTTGACCGAATCAGCATACACTTTGGCTGTCAAGTTCGACTTGGAATCGGTTAAGTGCGTGTTGGCCGAGACTGACTTGAATTCGGGTAGCCTTTTCATCTCTCGATTCGCCGAATCTGAGTCTCTTTGTTATCAAGTCCGAGTTGGAATCGGTGCTAGTTGAATCTGAGTTCGAACTGTGCAATAGAGGCAACAACACTTCATATGTATTTTTAGCTATTCGGCTTACTCCAGATAGAGAGAGAGAGAGAGAGAGAATTTATACCCTACTCTTTCTGGCAAAAGTGTGTGGTGACTTGCTCATTTGTATTCCTTTGTTCATAGAATCTATTTTTGAGGTTCCCCTGAAAAAAAAAGGAAAACAAAAAAAATGAAGAAAAGCAAAAAAAAGGGAAGAAACAAAAGGGGCTGATTCATTGCGTTGTTCTTCCCTTCTGTTCTGGGTGGTGCTTTGTGACTTCCTTTGTGTCCAGGCGCCTCTCTAGCACGGTCTAGGCTAGGACCAGCACTTCCTTGTTCCAACCCGCCTACAGCTCCACATATTCGACTACAGCTATATAGGTCTTATTGCTGCAGCACCGATACACTTCATTCCACGGTTGTGGACTTGTTGGTTGTCGTCCCCTCCTAGCAGCGAGGTAAGAATTGGTAAGAGCTTGTGCAACAGGTTGAGAGTGAGCGCCTTGGAGTAGCTACATCCTATTAGCTATAGGGATTTTATTACTTCACTTGTTTTCTTGTTGTCCTTGTTTTTCTCACCATGGCAGGCTCCGAGGAGGAGGATCATATCTTGCAGCAGTCTCCACGTACCAGGGGCATCATACAACATTTTGAAAGGCAAGTGAAGCTGCACATAAAGGGACTTGATAATGATATGCAGGTGACAAATGACAAGATTGGACAATTGGAGGCCACACAGATTGCCACCAACACCAAGCTTACGGGACTGGAGACAACGGTCGGCGATATTGACAAGAGTCTCGCTGCTCTTTTGCGGCATTTTGATGACCTCCATGCGAAGACCAACGAGCAGCGTGATGATTGGGAGGATGAATATATTGTTGATACTGAACAAGATGAATGAGACGCTCGCCATTGCCGACGGCTACGTACTAATTGTAGAGGTATGGGTGGTTTTCGCCGACGTGAGGTACACAACAATGATGATGCTTTCAGCAAGGTTAAATTTAAGATACCTCCTTTGGATGGTACATATGACCCTGATGCATACATTACTTGGGAAATTGATGTTGATCAAAAGTTTGCATGCCATGATTTTCCTGAGAATGCACATATTAGGGCTGCTACTAGTGAGTTCACTGATTTTGCTTCTGTTTGGTGGATAGAACAAGGCAAGAAAAATACTGATAACATGCCACAAACTTGGGATGCTTTGAAACGGGTCATGCGGGCTAGATTTGTTCCTTCTTACTATACATAAGCTATAACAATTGAGACAGGGCACTAAAAGTGTAGAAGAATATTATCAGGAATTGCAAATGGGTATGCTACATTGTAATTTAGTGGAGGGTGAGGAACCTGCTATGGCTAGATTTTTGGGAGGGTTAAATCAAGAAATTCAGGACATTCTTGCTTATAAAGATTATACTAACGTAACCTGTTTGTTCCATCTTGCTTGTAAAGCTGAAAGGGAAGTGCAGGGTAGACGTGCTAGTACCAGACCTAATGTTTCTGCAGGTAAATCTACATCATGGCAGCCACGCACGAATACTTCTATGGGTGGACGTGCACCTGTACCAACTCCTTCACCGAGTCGTGCAGCACCACCTTCTCCGTCCAGCGACAAGCCACGTGCTCCTCCCACCACTTCAGCAACCAAGACTGTCCAGAAGCTAGCCGCTAGTGCTTCCTCGATTGCATCCACGAGTAGAACAAGAGATGTCCAGTGTCATCGTTGCAAGAGCTTTGGGCACGTGCAGCATGACTGTCCTAGCAAGCGCGTTTTGCTGGTCAAAGATGATGGTGCGTATTCCTCCGCTAGTGATTTTGATGAAGATACACTTGCTTTGTTTGCTGCTAACCATGCAGGTAACAAGGGAACACCAGAAGAGCATATTGATGCAGGTGACGCTGAACACTACGAGAGTCTCATTGTGCAGCGTGTGCTTAGTGCACAAATGGAGAAGGCGGAGCAAAATCAGCGACACACGCTGTTCCAAACCAAGTGTGTCATTAAGGAGCATTCCTGTCGTATGATTATTGATGGAGGTAGCTGCAACAATTTGGCTAGCAGTGACTTCATCCGGACTCCGTCATGGGCGTTCAAGTACTTCCTGGAAAGCTAATCAAATCTACTTTCCAACGGATCAGGAACCACCTTCATATCTGTTCGGAGTCAACCACAGAGTCCTTTTTAGCCCACGGTGCTGCGTCACCCTATTTTGGCCCAATGGGCTGTGTATCAAGTTGAGTCCAATTCGGACGTGTCCTAGGGTTGGGATACGACCCCAGCACCCTTGTGGTCGTCCTTCCACTTCCTTATAACCCTAAGCCGCCGCCAAGAACACTCGGGTTTTGTTAGATGCAAGTTTAGCTTTTGCTACTTCCTTCTAGGCGCGCGTGCTGATCCAGCGCCCATCCACTTGTTTTCTGAACCCCACCATATTTGAGATTCAGTTTGAGACCCTCAATTACATCTCGTATTTTCAGTACTCGTTCTACTTGTTCTTGCTAGTTCTTCGATTGCTTACAGGACGAGTGCTAAGGCGCAGCGTCCGTCGTCTCCTCCATCAATCGAGTTATCCCACGCCAATCATCGAAAGATCAGGAACAAACCTGTGACACCCTAGGTGTCTAAAAAATAAACAAAGATCCAAACCATCAAATCAGTCACAAAAGAGCAAGAAAAGTTTGAAACAACTTATCAATTATACCTTTCAGCCAAAGAAATATGGGTATATGTATATATGCATAAAACAATTGAACCCGTACAAGCAAACTCTTGTAACTTTCAAAATTGATCACGTTTGAACTTGTAATTTTAATGGCACCTTTTTCATAATAGGAGGAACAAAAGTCTAGTTGAAGTCAAAAGCTAATAGTACAAAAATCACATGAAATGATGTGCCATCTAAATACTTGTTTTCGGAATTTCAAAATAACTTTTTATACATTGCTCAGCTGAACTTAGTCATAACAGAGAAAGTGTATATCTTGTAAAGTTGAACAAAATTGGTATTCAAATATTTTTGATTTGACCCTGGGAAGAATGAGTTTTAGCTTCTTTTTCCACCCAGACCCCTGCTATTTTGTTTTTCACACATCAGTCCCATCATTTTCTCCCTCCTCTCTCCTCCCCTGCCCTGTCCCATCGCCAGCAGGCCAGCTGGCCGGTGCGCCGCGGTGCAGCTGAGGCCGCCCGGCCAAGTGGGCCTGCCCGCGCATCGGAAATCTTCCGAAGCCCCACAAAATCTTGCGCTACCCCCTCAGGAAGCCTCCACGCGGCGCCCTTCCTCTGCCGCAGGCGCTGCGGCCGCCACGGCGAGCCCCCGCTGGCGCCAGCTAGGCCATCCGCCGCCGGTTTTGCCCCTGTCTCACCTCCGCCTGAGGCTCGAGCCCAGGCCGCCATTCCCCCTCCAGCGCCTATAAGAGCCACCCCAAGGCACATCAGTTCGTCGCCCCCAACCTCCAACTTCGGCGAGCAGTTCCCCGTGCGTGGAAGCACCAATCCACCCCCGCATTGCCCAAAACAACCCTTCCCCCACCTTATCCACCTCACCCCGAAGCTGCATAGACGTTCCCCGCGCCATCTCCCTCACCGGACCGTCGCCCCGACCATCCGCCCCCGCCGCCAGCTCTGTGCCACCGTCGGCAAGCCTCCTCGGTCCATCCCCCCCCCCCCCCCCCCAAGACCTCAAACAGGTGCGGTTTGTTCCTCTCTTGCCTTTCACACCTTCACCCCTCACCACCGGCCGCCCCAGTCGCCGGATTTTGGCCGGCGGTAGCCGTTTTCCCTATGCAAAGGACCCAATTGCTTCGATTTCAATCTTTATGAGAAGTTTTGTGTAAATCTCAGGGACTCATCTGTGAATCTGGAACAAGAACTTGAAAACCAATGTATTAACTTTGAAGATGCATAACAACTCACAGAAAAATCCTAAAAATACCAGCTATGACGTCCTGGAATCCTTAAGTTGAGATCTACAACTTTGTAACAAGACTTTGGATCTGTTTCCACATGTTTTTAGATGTGGATTTAAATCAAGTTTAAATGGCTTTTATTTGTTCCAAGAGTTTCAGGAAAGATCTGCTCATGAAACTTGGATGGTAGCTTTAGTGCTAAGGGTAAAATCTTCCATAAAAAATTCATGCTCTAAATACAAGCACAACCAGTGGTTTCGAGTGCTTTTGTTATAAGCTAGATCCCTTTTAAAACTAAAATGTTTTCCTCTGTCCCTTGCGCAAGAAAATCTCCAAAAATGTGAAGTAAACTACTCATGCGAGTAGGTTTGATCAGTAAAAAGTTGAGCACCAGTTTCTTGCATGGGTTATTCTATGCAAGTAGATCTTAATCATAAAAATAGCTCTTTAAAAAGTTTTCATGTTAACTTGCTGAATAAAAATAACTCAAACTTTTACAGTAAGGTTGTAATTAAGTAACAAGCTCTACATAAAAATCTCAACTCAGGAGCTACCTTTACGAGTGTTTTTTCAACCCAGAAACTACCCCTGCGAGTAGTTTCGGTTAACCAGTGCTCCCTACGAAAAATTGTTGTACAACATGCACAGCCACCCGCTCACTTAATAAAGTCAGATAATCCAGATAAGTACTCGATAAATGACTGCCCAGGGAAAAGAAAATAAAGTACTCGACTACTAAACCTAAGTTTTGACTACTTTATCATGCAATCTTGTACGAGTAAAACCACTCATACTTGTGCATTCCTATAGACTCGACTACTCTCGCCGAGAGTGAGCACCACGAAGCTCAGGTGAATCTAACAGCAGTCGCTGAAGACCCGAACCAACGTTCGGAGGAAGCCCCAGCTAGTTTTACACAAGAAGGCAAGCCCCGGTGCATGATCCCAGTTTTTAAATTATGCAATTGTTGTTCCTTTAGCCTGTGCATTTATAGTTCATAGGAGTTGATTGGAACCCTAGCTGCATGATCCTAGGTACCTTTGTAATGGCTACTAAAACAGGGAGATCGAGTAGATGCTATGCTAATAGGTACGGTAAAAGTCGAGTAGTTTCCTGCTACTCGTGAGAACTGTAGGAGTTGATTGATTTACCGCATACTGCAACTATAAGGTTGGCAGGCGGGGCTGTGGTAAAGTACTCATAGTTGAAGCCCAGTCTGAGTAGTGAAAAATGCTAAGGTTGCAACGTGTGGTAGTGGTGGTTAAGCTTTTGAAAGTACTAACCACATGCCGAGAATATGGTAATCGGTAAGCTTAAGTACTCGATTGAACTGGTGCATAGACAGGTTCCACCATCTTGATGCTGTCCCATGGGCCGGCATCGTCCGTGGTTCATGGACCTTTTGTACTCGAGGCCGGTGGTCCTGATCCATAAAACGGGAATAAAGGGGAAAAGCTGCACGTGTGACTCTTGGAGTAACCACGTGACGTGTGTTTAGGTTTACCTTGCAAGGTTAAGAAATTCGATTCGAATCATCTGTTTCTCACGGTGATTGAGACTGCTTAATACTTCTGCCACATAGAGTAACAAAAGGAACTATGGTTATGATGAGACTTGTTGGATGATTAATTGTTTTTCCACCCTGTTTGATTAGAATTAGATGCTCATCTAGACTGGTTAAATGAACTAGAATATGGAAAGCTAAAATATGAAATTAAGGAACTACTCTTTGTTGCTTTGCAGCAAAAAGAAAACCCTAGAACCTTAGAGCCTTGCATGATTAGTAGTCGGTATTTCCATACCACTAGTCGGGTAAGCCTTGCTGAGTATTAGTATACTTAGCCTTGCTTGTGGCAATATTTTCAGATATGTCTGTTGAACATATGGTAGCTGGTTTGGCTTGGCCGAGTGCTTTGCCGACTGGTTGGATGGTGGAATGGGATCCTTCCCCGACTAGTAAGGACCCTGCCGACACTAGTTGATCGTGTTTGTCTTTCCGCTGCAATAAAAGTCTGAATAAAGTTTGTATGTTGACGTTTAAAATTACTCGAGTGGTATTTTCGACTTGTAATATTTCATGTCCGGCTGGTGCTTATAAAATCTGTGGAATGTTGTAATCTCTGGACTTGCCTTCGTGCGAGTTATGTGTATGCTTGGTTTCGATCGAAATATTGAGTGGTTGCATCGGGATCTACCCGACAGACTGTCGGATTAATCTGTTTGAAGTGCATGGTGGCCAGTTCATCTACAATGGTGATTGTTAGTGCACTTGAGCCGGGTTAATTCGGGTGGTTCTGCCACAAAACCCTAGCGGGTTCACATCACTAAATCTGTTGAAGAGTACTATCAAGAGTTGCAAATGGGCATGCTTAGATGTGGTTTAGAGGAAAGTGAGGATGGTGCTATTGCAAGATTTATGGGTGGGCTGAATCGGGAAATTCAAGATGTTTTAGCTTACAAGGAATACAATTCGGTTACTCGTTTATTTCACCTTGCTTGTAAAGCTAAAAGGGAAGTGCAGGGACGTCGAGCTAGCATGAGAACTAACATTTCTGCAGGTCGTGCTAGCCCGTGGCCACCATCCAACACTGCTGCACCACCATCACGAGCAACCCCACAACTTTCCTCGGGCAGCAAACCACGTCCTCCAATGAATTCTGCAGCATGCCCGAGTGAACCAACAAGAGGAGTAGTGGATGAACCTTCCAAGAGCTCATCCTCCGTAGCATTCACAGGAAGAACAAGGGATATTAAGTGCCTATGTTGCAAGGGCTATGGCCACGTGCACAAGGACTGCCCAAGCACACGAGTGATGGTTGTGCGAGCTGATGGTGGGTATTCCTCTGTTTGTGATTTGGATGAAGAAACATATGCTTTGCTTGCTGCTAACAATGTAGGGGAAGGAGAAGTCTCCCACTAAGATGAAGAGCACATTGGGGCTGACGCTGCTGAACACTATGAGAGCCTCGTGGTGCAACGTGTGCTAAGTGCACAAATGGAGAAGGATGAACAAAATCAGCGCCACACTCTTTTCCAAACGAAGTGTGTGATCAAGGAATGCTATTGTCATGTGATCATAGATGGGGGAAGCTGCAACAACTTAGCAAGTGCTGACATGGTGGACAAGCTTTCATTATGCACAAAGCCACATCCGCAGCCCTACTACATTCAATGGCTTAATAACAGCGGTAAAGTGAAGGTAACACGGATGGTAAGAGTTAATTTTTCGATTGGTTCCTATCATGATTATTGATTGTGGTGTTGTGCCTATGCAAGCATGCTCGATGCGGTTAGGTAGACCATGGCAGTACGACATTGATTCTTTGCACCATGGTAGAACTAATCAATATTCTTTTGTGCATATTGGCAAGAAACTTGTTTTGCATCCAATGTCTCCTGAAGCTATTTTAAAAGATGAGCTTGCTAGAGCTAGCAAACTAAGAGTGAAAATCAGAATGTGGCTAATGACTTTGGAAAGCATAAAAAGAAAAACACCAAATCTGTTCAGGATAATAAAAATGAGATTAACCTAAAAGGGTCATGTTTCATTAAATCTGATTTGGATGATATTGATGCTAGAACTACTGTTTGCTATGCTTTACTTTGCAAAGAAACTTTGTTCTCACTTGAAGATACATCTATTGCTTTGCCTCTTGCTGTCACTAATCTTTTGCAGGAGTACACCAATGTTTTTCCAAAGGAGGTGCCACCAGGGCTGCCACCAAATTGAGGGATTGAGCACCAAATTGACCTTATTCCTGGGGCCTCCTTGCCTAATCGTGCGCCATACAGAACCAACCCAGAAGAGACAAAAGAGATTCAGCGGCAAGTGCAAGAATTACTCGACAAAGGTTATGTGCGTGAGTCCCTTAGAACTTATGTTGTTCCCATGCTTTTAGTTCCTAAGAAAGATGGGTCGTGGCGCATGTGTGTGGATTGTAGAGCGATAAACAACATCACAAGCAGATATCGCCATCCTATCCCTTGGTTAGATGACATGCTTGATGAATTGAGTGGCTCAATTGTGTTCTCTAAAATTGATTTGCGTAGCGGTTACCACCAGATTCGCATGAAGCTAGAAGATGAATGGAAAACAACGTTTAAAACTAAGTTTGGCTTGTGTGAATGGTTAGTCATGCCATTTGGGCTCACAAATGCACCCAGCACTTTCATGAGATTTATGAACGAAGTTTTACGCGCTTTTATTGGCAGATTTGTGGTAGTATATTTTGATGATATTTTGATCTATAGCAAATCACTAGAAGACCATCTCGATCATTTGCGTGCTATTTTTGATGCTCTACGTGATGCACACTTGTTTGGTAACCTTGAGAAGTGCAACTTTTGCACAGATTGAGTTTCTTTTCTTGGCTATGTTTTGACATCGCAGGGAGTTGAAGTTGATCAAACCAAGGTTGATGCCATTCATAGCTGGCCAGTTTTTGCAACAGTCAAGCAAGTGCGAAGCTTTCTAGGACTTGCTGGTTTTTACCGTTGCTTTGTGAAGGACTTCAGCACCATTGCAGCCCCGCTGCATGAACTCACAAAGAAGAGTGCAAGATTCACGAGGGCTGCACCACATCAGAATGCTTTCGACATGCTAAAAGATAAGTTAACACATGCCCCATTACTCCAACTTACAGATTTCAACAAAACCTTTGAGCTTGAATGTGATACTAGTGGAATTGGTTTGGGTGGTGTGCTGCTAGAAGAGGGCAAACCTGTAGCGTATTTCAGTGAGAAATTGACTGGGCCTACTTTGAACTATTCAACTTATGATAAGGAATTACTTGCTCTAGTTCGAACTTTGGAAACATGGCAGCATTATTTATGGTCCAAAGAATTTGTTATACATTCTGATTATGAGTCCTTAAAACACATTCGAAGTCAAGCAAAACTGAATCATAGGCATGCGAAATGGGTTGATTCATTGAGTCTTTCCCTTATGTCAGAACACAAAAAGGGTAAATAAAATATCATTGCTGATGCTTTGTCTAGATGTTACACCATGCTGTCCCAACTAGATTTCAAAATATTTAGCTTGGAAACAATTAAAGCACAATATGCTCATGATGATGATTTCAAGGATGTATTGCTGAACTGCAAGGAGGGAAAACCTTGGAACAAATTTGTCCTAGCTGATGGGTTTGCTTTTAGAGCTAACAAGCTATGCATTCCAGCTAGCTCCGTGCGTTTGTTATTGCTGCAGGAAGCACATGGAGGAGGGCTGATGGGACATTTTGGAGTGAAGAAGACTGAGGACATCCTTGCTGGTCATTGCCCAAGATGAGGAGAGATGTGGATAGGTTCGTTGCTCGCAGCACAACATGCCAAAAAGTAAGTCACGCCTTAATCCTCACGGTTTATACATGCCTCTTCCTGTTCCAAGTGCACCTTGGGAAGATATTTCTATGGACTTTGTTTTAGGACTGCCTAGAACAAAGAAAGGGAGGGATAGTGTCTTTGTTGTAGTGGACAGGTTTTCTAAGATGGCTCATTTCATACCATGCCATAAGAGTGATGATGCCACAAATGTTGCTGATTTGTTCTTTCGTGAGATTGTTCGCTTGCATGGTGTACCAAATACTATTATTTATGATCGCGATGCAAAATTTCTTAGCTATTTTTGGCGAACTTTGTGGGCTAAGTTGGGTACTAAGCTTTTATTTTCCACTACATGTCATCCACAAACTGATGGGCAAACTAAAGTTGTGAATAGAACTTTATCTACCATGCTTAGGGCTATTTTAAAAAAGAACATTAAAATGTGGGAAGAGTGCTTGCCTCATGTTGAGTTTGCCTATAATCGTTCGCTACATTCTACTACTAAGAAATGCCCTTTTGAGATTGTGTACGGTTTTGTCTCTCATACTCCTATTGACCTTTTACCTATTCCAACTTCGGAGAGGATCAATTTTGATGCTGGACGACGTGCTGAAATGATCGTAAAACTGCATGAGACCACTAAAGAAAATATAGAGAGCATGAATGCCAAATATAAATTTGCTGGTAGCAAAGGGAAGAAACATGTCACATTTGAACCAGGCGATTTGGTTTGATTGCATTTGAGAAAGGATAGATTTCCTGATTTGAGAAAGTCTAAGTTGCTTCCTAGAGCTGATGGTCCCTTTAAAGTGTTAGAAACAATCAATAAAAATGCATACAAACTTGAGTTGCCCGTAGATTTTGGGGTTAGCCCCACATTTAACATTGCATATTTGAAACCTTATTTGGGAGAAAAAGATGAACTTGAGTCGAGGACGACTCAAATACAAGAAGGGGAGGATGATGAGGACATCACTATCATTGGTACAACCACGCCAACTACACAGCCAGGACCAATTACTCGAGCACGATCACGACAACTAAATTATCAGGTAAAGTCGTTCCTTGCTGTCCATACAAGCTATTCTCCGAATGGGTGCTACTAAAGACTCGTGATGACTTTCTTATGATTAGGAACTTGAAAGCTGAATCAGATTGGAGAAAGCACTACAATGAAAACAAACAAGTGGAAGGAGGCATGAGGAAACGAAGGATCGGACCAAAGAATCAAACTACAAGTTCGAACAGCCTGTTCGGACCTCCAGGAACTGACAACTTCCATGGGACATATTCTTTGCTCCGAAGGGTTTTGGAGGCTCATGAGCACTTGATGGAAAGTCCTTGAAGCCTACTTTCAGATGGATTAAGAAACACTGCCAGATTCCATCGGAGTCACCCAGCAACTATAGAGAGATGTTTGGATCTCCAATCTCGGGCTGACAGCCTTGTATCAAGTAAAGCCCACTAGGGGCCCATTCTATGTTAGGGTTTCCAACCTCCCACACCTCCTGGCTGTCTCCCATGTATAAATACATGCTCCAGCAGCTAGGAGAAGGTTGGGTTTTGTTTTGTTGTAAGTTTAGCTTCAGCTACTTCATGGTGAGCACGTGTGTCGATTAGACCACCCATTTGCTTGATTCCAGACCCCAACTCGTGATTTAGTTTCAGCCTTTGGCTTGATTTTCGTGAGTTATTTGCTTGCTCATTTGTGCTTGCTTGTTCTCGATTGCTAGCAGGTTCAAAGGTGTTCTTGGCACAGCAAGAACATCACAATCGGAGACGGTGTTATCCCCAGCTCTCATCGAAGATCAGGAACATACCCTAGCGGGTTCTACTTGTCGTGTTGGATTTCTCGCAACAAACGGACTCGATCCACGCTATTGGACCCTAAACTCATGTTCTGGGGTGTTTCAGACCGTTCGTCACTGCACGAAAATCAATGCAAAATGGGGCGAAGTGGTGCGATTAATGCACAAGTTCGTGCAACGAATTTGTGTCGGAATTGTTCGAAACGAACGCACCTGATCCACCCTAATGGACCCTAAACTCATGTTTTGGTCCATTTTGGACTGTTTCATTATTACATGAAAGTTGGTGCAAAATGGACCGAACTGGTGCAATTAATGCACAAGTTCATGCAACGAATTCGGGTTGGAATTTTTGCAACAAATGAACCGATCCACCCTAGTGGACCCTAAACTCATGTTTTGGGACGTTTTAGACTGTTTCATTACTCCACAAAAGTCGATGCAAAATAGTCCAAACTTGTGCAATTAATGCATAAGTTCGTGCAACAAAGTCGTGTCGGAATTTTTCGCAACGAGCGCACCCGATCCACGCTATTGGACCCTAAACTCATGTTTTGGGTATTTCGAACCATTTCGTTACTGCATGAAAGTCGGAGCAAAACGGGCCGAAGTGGTGCAATTAATTCACAAGTTTGTGCAATGAAGTCATGTTGGAACTTTTTGCAACGAACGCACTCGATCCATCCCATTGGACCCTAAACTCATGTTTTGGGGCGTTTCGGACCGTTTCGTTCCTGCACGAAAGTTGGTGCAAAATGGGCTGAAGTGGTGCACTCGAAATTTTTCGCAACGAACGCACGTGAACCACCCTATTAGATCCTAAACTCATGTTTTGGGACGTTTTGGACCGTTTCGTTACTGCACCAAATTCGGTGCAAAACGGGCCGAACTGGTGCAATTAGTGCACAAATTCGTGCAACGAAGTCGTGTTGAAATTTTTGGCAACGAACTGACTCGATCCACCCCATTGGACCCAAAACTCATGTTCTGGGGTGTTTCAGACCGTTTCGTTACTGCACGAAAGTCGGTGCAAAATGGGGCGATGTGGTGCAATTAGTGCATAAGTTAGTGCAACGAATTCGCGTCGGAATTTTTCACAACGAACGCACCTAATCCACCCCAGTGGACTGTAAACTCATGTTTTAGGGCATTTTGGACCATTTCGTTACTGCATGAAAGACGGAGCAAAACGGGCCGAAGTAGTGCAATTAATGGACAATTTCGTGCAACAAATTCGTATCGGAATTTTTCGCAACGAACGCACCTGACCCGCCCTAATGGACCCTAAACTCATGTTTTGGGGCATTTCGGATCGTTTCGTTATGCACAAAAATTGGTGCAAAATGAGCCGAACTGGTGCAACTAATGCCAAATTCGTACAGAATTTTTTGCAATGAATGCATCCGATCCACCCCATTGGACCCCAAATTCATGATTTGGGGCGTTTCGGACCATTTTGTTACTGCACATAAGTCGGCGCAAAACAGGCTCAAGTGGTGCTATTAATACACAAGTTCGTGCTGAGTATTAGTATACTTAGCCTTGCTTGTGGCAATATTTTCAGATATGTCTGTTGAACATATGGTAGCTGGTTTGGCTTGGCCGAGTGCTTTGCCGACTGGTTGGATGGTGGAATGGGATCCTTCCCCGACTAGTAAGGACCCTGCCGACGCTAGTTGATCGTGTTTGTCTTTCCGCTGCAATAAAAGTCTGAATAAAGTTTGTATGTTGACGTTTAAAATTACTCGAGTGGTATTTTCGACTTGTAATATTTCATGTCCGGCTGGTGCTTATAAAATCTGTGGAATGTTGTAATCTCTGGACTTGCCTTCGTGCGAGTTATGTGTATGCTTGGTTTCGATCGAAATATTGAGTGGTTGCATCGGGATCTACCCGACAGACTGTCGGATTAATCTGTTTGAAGTGCATGGTGGCCAGTTCATCTACAATGGTGATTGTTAGTGCACTTGAGCCGGGTTAATTCGGGTGGTTCTGCCACAAAACCCTAGCGGGTTCACATCACTAAATCTGTTGAAGAGTACTATCAAGAGTTGCAAATGGGCATGCTTAGATGTGGTTTAGAGGAAAGTGAGGATGGTGCTATTGCAAGATTTATGGGTGGGCTGAATCGGGAAATTCAAGATGTTTTAGCTTACAAGGAATACAATTCGGTTACTCGTTTATTTCACCTTGCTTGTAAAGCTAAAAGGGAAGTGCAGGGACGTCGAGCTAGCATGAGAACTAACATTTCTGCAGGTCGTGCTAGCCCGTGGCCACCATCCAACACTGCTGCACCACCATCACGAGCAACCCCACAACTTTCCTTGGGCAGCAAACCACGTCCTCCAATGAATTCTGCAGCATGCCCGAGTGAACCAACAAGAGGAGTAGTGGATGAACCTTCCAAGAGCTCATCCTCCGTAGCATTCACGGGAAGAACAAGGGATATTAAGTGCCTATGTTGCAAGGGCTATGGCCACGTGCACAAGGACTGCCCAAGCACACGAGTGATGGTTGTGCGAGCTGATGGTGGGTATTCCTCTGTTTGTGATTTGGATGAAGAAACATATGCTTTGCTTGCTGCTAACAATGTAGGGGAAGGAGAAGTCTCCCACTAAGATGAAGAGCACATTGGGGCTGATGCTGCTGAACACTATGAGAGCCTCGTGGTGCAACGTGTGCTAAGTGCACAAATGGAGAAGGATGAACAAAATCAGCGCCACACTCTTTTCCAAACGAAGTGTGTGATCAAGGAATGCTATTGTCATGTGATCATAGATGGGGGAAGCTGCAACAACTTAGCAAGTGCTGACATGGTGGACAAGCTTTCATTATGCACAAAGCCACATCCGCAGCCCTACTACATTCAATGGCTTAATAACAGCGGGATGTTGTGTTGGAATTTTTCGCAATGAACGCACCTGATCCATCCTAGTGGACCCTAAACTAATGTTTTTTGGATTTTTGGACCGTTTCGTTTCTGGATGAAAGTCGGAGCAAAACGGGCCGAAGTGGTGCAATTAATGCACATGTTCGTGCAACAAAGTCGTTGTAGAATTTTTCGCTATGAACGCACGAGATCCACCCCACTGGACCTTAAACTCACTTTCTGGGGCGTTTCGGACCGTTTCGTTACTACACGAAAGTCGGTGCAAAATGGGGCAAAGTGGAGCTATCATTGCACAAGTTCGAGCAATGAATTTGCATCAGAATTTTTTGCAACGAACGCACCTGATCCACCCTAGTTTACCCGAAACTAATGTTTGGGGGCGTTCGGACCGTTTTGTCACAGCATGAAAATCGGTGCAAAACGAGTTGAATTGGTGCAATTAATGCACAAGTTGGTGCAACAAAGTAGTGTAGGAACTTTCCACAACGAACGCACCTGATCCAACCTAGTGGATCCTAAACTCATGTTTTGGGGCGTTTTGGATCGTTTCGTTACTGCACGAATTTTGGTGCAAAATGGGCCGAAGTGATGCAATTAATGCACAAATTCGTGCAACGAAGTCGTGTTGGATTTTTTCGCAACGAACAGACTCGATCCACGCCATTGGACCCTAAACTCATGTTTTGGGGCGTTTCGGACCGTTTCGTTAGCGCACGAAAGTCGGTGCAAAACGTACCGAACTGATGCAATTAATGCATAAGTTGGTGCAACGAAGTCGTGTGAGAATTTTCCGCAAAGAACGCACCCGACCGAACCCTATTAGCTCTAAAACTCATGTTTTGGGTCATTTCGGACCGTTTTGTTACTGCATGAAAGTCACTGCAAAACGGGCGCACAAGTTCGTGCAACGAAGTTGTGTTGGAATTTTTCGCAACGGACGCAATCGATCCACGCCATCTGACCCTAAACTCATGTTTTGGTGCGTTTCGAACCATTTCGTTACTGTATGAGAGTCGGTGCTAAATGGGCCGAACTGGTGCAATTAATGCATAAGTTCGTGCAACGAAGTCGTCGGAATTTTTCACAACGAACGCACCCGATCCACCAAAAGGTGATGAGGACATCCTCCACTATTACCCGCTGGCAAAGTCGCAACAAAGGGGGCCGAGTGGCCCAGTTGTTGTCGGGCGGTGACCGTGTGAGCCTCTGAATAATCCCATCTTGCTTAGCTTGGGCGGAGGAAGCCACCTTAAAAGGGAGAGCCATCCTTCCCCTATTGGACTAGTCTTTTAGGGAGATTGGGCCTTTCCCCGAGTGGGTGTGCCTAAGAACTGTTGGGGTCTGGGCAACCTTAATTTATTGGGCCTCGGCCAACCCCACCTGGGCCGGATGCATCAAAATGGCTCCAAAACTCTTGTTTTTGGGCATTTTGGACCATTTCGTTACTGCATGAAAGTCAGTGCAAAACGGGCCGATGTGGTGCAATTAATGCACAAGTTTGTGAAATGAATTCGCTTCAGAATATTTCGCAACGGACGGACCTGATCCACCCTATTGGATCCAAAACTCATATTTGGGGGCATTCGGACCATTTTTATTGCATGAAAGTTAGTATAAAATGGGCCGAACTGGTGCAATTAATGCATAAATTCGTGCGACAAAGTCGTGTTGGAATTTTTCGCAACGAACGCACTAGATCCGCGCCATTGGACCCTAAACTCATATTCTGGGGCATTTCGGATCGTTTCGTTCCTGCACGAAAGTCGGTGCAAAACGGGCCGAAGTGGTGCAATTAATGGACAACTTCGTGCAACGAATTTTTGTCATAATTTTTCGCAACGAACGCACTTGATCCACACCAGTGGACCCTATACTCATGTTCTGGGGCCTTTCAGACCGTTTTGTTACTACACTAAAGGCGGTGCCAAAAAGGCCGAACTAGTGCAATTAATGCACAAGTTCGTGCAACGAATTTGCGTTAGAATTTTTCACAACGAACGCACCTGATCCACCCTTGTAGACCCTAAACTCATTGTTGACGCCAAATTTTGCCACGTGTTGAATCGGCGTCAGGAGGAGAGGTTGGCCGATACGGTAGATCTAAAGGCTACAGTAAAGAATCGGCCGATTGAGGTAACAGTTGGAAATCGGCGGATTGGTGATATAGCTTACGCCAACAGATTGGGGCCACAACAGAGGATCCCGGTCAAAAGTGGCCTGATGTTGGTCAACGGAGCAATGCCGATTCGGTCAAGGAGCAATGGAAAAAGTCCTGATTGGATTAGGAGACGGTGGCGGAAGATTCTGTGGGAGTCCGTTTCCTTTTTAAAGATATTATAGATATAGTAGTTTTCCTGTTTTAAATAAGGTTGTAACAAGTCGTAATCGACCAGGAGTCCTAGTTTTAGGGTATAAATAGGAGTCGTCAGGGCTTTGCAATGGATCAACACATCAATCAACAAAACACTTCTACTTTTTACTAGTACTTTACTTTCAAGTCGGCGACTTCGCCAATACTTTTTCTTCTTTCACGAGTTCGTACGGATTGGCAGGGCTGTATCAACTTGATCTCCGGCCAATTGGTAGGTTCCGCTTACCGAGTAACATCCGAGCTTTAACTATGGGTGCATCGCTGTGGTTTCGTTTGGATTTATTCACCAGTTATCGATATTTACTAGAATTGCAAGTTTTACCTGTTGTTCTAGTATTATCACCAGTTATCCAGCTTGAGATTGGAACGATCGGCTTCGTTATCGCTCTTCTTCGATTTATTGTCATATAGCCGATTAGATTTATTTCAAGTGTTGTATCTGTAATAATTGTTTAAGTTGCTCCAGCAGTTTCTTTGCAATTATTACGCGATTATCGGCTGATCCATAGCCGATCATCTTTATAGCAAATCGGCCGATTCACCGACGCACTCTTCGGGACAGATCGGAACCCTAGCCGATCGGAGCGCCCTGAATTTAATACTCTTATTTCCTTGTCAATCAACAGGTCAGATTGACTGGCACGCCGCGCGAACCGCACCAGGGCAAATAACCCGAACAGGAGCTAAGCAGATTCTCCCGGGTCGTGTGTCCGACGCTGAAGACCATCGGCCGATTCCTTGGCCGATTTTAGCGCCAACACACTTTTGGCACGCCCGGTGGGACCAAACTTCAAGATCCGACATGTCGAAGAACGCAGAGGTTTCCGAAAACAACATCATTGAGATCACAGAAGCGGATCTCAAGGACGACCAGAAGGAAGAATTGGCTAAACATCTAGAAGATTATAAGAAGATGTATCTGCAGTCGTTCAGCCATACCAGAAGCAGGGAGACAGTCAAGAAAGCTCCTATTCCAGTTCCCCGCCACATCACCATTGCTGAGGACTCGGGCAAGATGTCCGATATGATCCAACAATCCGTCTACTAGGCGTTCATCGACCAATCCTCGGTGATGACCAACACGGTGTACAATGCCGTCATCAGTTCAACGGCCAGCGGAGCAGTTCAAGGCTATCAGGGGCCAGCGTATGCCCCGCCGATTGCACTTCCATCCAGAAGCTTACCAGGCACGTCCTAATCGGCTCCTCAGCCGATGTTGACGCAACGCGAAGGCTATAACACTTCATTGCCTCCAGCATCTCCAAGGTATAGCGGTATACCATGCTTCCCATCGCAAGCACCGCTTCAACCTTTCCAGATCGCCTCTGTGCAATCGTTGCCCACGAACTCGGTACCCTGGGGGGCATCGGCAATAATGGCGACCCGCTAGGGTTTGATTCCCGATCTTTCGATGAGAGGCGTGGATAACTCGATTGGTCGATGGATGCGACGTTCACGGCCCGACTACAGCCTTCCAAGCTGCGCCTTAGCAACCGATACACCCCCTCCAATGGCTGTCGCGATCTTGTGGAGCGCGGCAGCCGGCCACTAGGGCACTCGTCCTGCAAGCAATCGAAGAACTAGCAAGAACAAGTATGACAAGTACTGAATTTACTAGATATAAATGAAGGTTTCACATGCAATCTCAATAATGGTGGGGTTCCGAAGACAAGAAGACGGGCGGCTGATCCAGCACGCGCGCTTGCAAGCAAGTAGCGAAGGCTAAACTTGATCTAAACAAAACCCAAGCATCCTTGGCGGCGGCTAAGGGGTATAAGTACGTAGGAGGACGACTACAGGGGTGTTGGGGTCGTACTCCAACCCTAGGACGCGTCCGTAATGGACTCAACTTGATACACGGCCCATTGGACCAAAACAGGGTGACGCAGCACCATGGGCAGAAACGGATTCTGTATTAATTTAACGATTGCGGCCGACTCGTAATAGATATGGCTATGAGGCCGGATCCGTTTGAAAGAAGACTTCATAAGCTTTCCACTAAGTACTTGAACGCCCCAATCCGAGTTTATATGCGACCGTGGTGTCCGTCACAAGTTGGTACTGTTCTGCAGTTCGAATCCAGCTTGCGCGAATCCGTTTCCCTTTCGGCCGCCTCCTTGGTTCCTAAGCAAAACAAGAGTACACGGGTCTCCATGGTCTAAACATGATGCACATGAGCTTAGATTTGAACTCACCTGATGATTAAGTTGATGCGCATGAGCACGAGTAATAGGACCAGCAATAGGTACTTGTGTCGGAGTGGATGTATCGTTGGTGTTGGTGTCCTCATCATCCTCCCCTTCTTGCATTTGAGTCGTCCTCGACTCAAGCTCATCTTCCTCTCCCAAATATGGCTTCAAATTTGCAATGTTAAATGTGGGACTAACCCCAAAATCCGCAGGCAGATCGAGCTTATATGCATTATCATTGACTTTCTCTAGCACTTTAAATGGTCCATCAGCCCGAGGTAGCAATTTAGATTTTCTCAATTCAGGAAACCTTTCCTTTCTCAAATGCAGCCAAACTAAATCTCCAGGTTCAAACTTTAGTTCCTTCCTACCTTTATCACCAGCAATCTTGTATTTAGCATTCATGCGCTCTATGTTTTCTTTAGTTGTTTCATGCAGTTTTAACATCAATTCGGCACGCTTAGTAGCATCAAAATTCATTTTTTCAGAAAATGGCAAAGGCATTAAATCAATAGGAGCACGAGGCAAGAAACCATATACAATCTGAAATGGGCACATCTTTGTAGTAGAATGCAGCGATCGATTATAAGCGAATTCAATATGAGGCAAACAATCTTCCCACATCTTAATGTTCTTCTTTAAAACAGCCCTTAACATAGTAGACAAAGTCCTATTAACCACTTCAGTTTGACCATCAGTTTGCGGATGACATGTAGTAGAAAACAACAATTTAGTTCCCAATTTAGCCCATAAAGTCTTCCAAAAATAACTAAGAAATTTAGCATCACGATCAGAAACAATTGTGTTGGGCACACCATGCAAACGAACAATTTCCCGAAAGAACAAATCAGCAATGTGAGAAGCATCATCAGTTTTATGACATGGTATGAAATGGGCCATCTTAGAAAATCTATCAACAACCACAAACACACTATCACGTCCCTTCCTAGTCCTAGGCAATCCTAACACAAAATCCATAGAAATATCTTCCCAAGGAGCACTAGGAACAGGTAGAGGCAAATACAAACCATGTGGATTCAATCGTGATTTAGCCTTTTGACATGTCGTGCAGCGAGCTTCAAATCTCTCCACATCTCTTCTCATCTTTGGCCAAAAGAAATGACCAGCAAGTATATCTTCCGTTTTCTTTGCTCCAAAATGCCCCATTAAGCCACCTCGATGCGCTTCCTGCAACAATAACAAGCGAACGGAGCTAGCTGGAATGCATAGCTTGTTAGCTCTAAAGACAAACCCATCACTAACGATGAATTTGTTCCATCCCTTCCCCTCTTTACAATGCAGCAACACATCTTTAAAATCAGCATCATTAACATATTGATCTTTAATCGTTTCCAATCCAAATATTTTGTAATCAAGTTGGTTCAACAAGGTGTATCTCCTAGACAATGCATCAGCAATTATATTCTCTTTCCCTTTCTTGTGCTTAATAATATAAGGAAAAGATTCAATAAATTCAACCCACTTAGCATGTCTACGGTTCAATTTTCCTTGACTACGAATATGTTTTAAAGATTCATGATCTGAATGAATAACAAACTCTTTGGGCCATAGATAATGCTGCCATGTTTCTAATGTGCGAACAAGAGCATACAATTCCTTATCATAAGTAGAATAATTCAGAACAGGCCCGCTCAATTTTTCACTGAAATAAGCAATAGGTTTGCCTTCTTGTAACAAAACACCACCCAAACCAATGCCACTAGCATCACATTCAAGCTCAAAGGTTTTATTAAAATCAGGGAGTTGGAGGAGAGGTGCATGTGTCAACTTATCTTTCAGCGTGTTGAAGGAGTTCTCTTGTGTTTTACCCCAACTAAAAGGCACTCCCTTCTTTGTAAGCTCATTCAAAGGCGCGGCAATGGTGCTGAAGTCCTTCACAAAACGACGATAGAAACCAGCAAGTCCTAGGAAACTCCGCACTTGCGTGATAGTCTTCGGTATAGGCCATCCATGTATAGCTTCCACCACCTTGGCTTGATCAACCTCGATTCCCTTTGGAGTCACGACATAGCCAAGAAAAGACACTCGATCGGTGCAAAAGGTGCACTTCTCAAGGTTACCAAATAAACGTGCATCTCGTAAAGCATTAAAAACAGCACGTAAGTGATCAAGATGTTCATCGAAAGATTTGCTGTAAATCAATATATCATCAAAGTAGACAACAACAAATTTCCCAATGAAAGCACGCAGAACCTCATTCATTAATCTCATGAAAGTACTCGGTGCATTAGTTAACCCAAAAGGCATGACCAACCACTCATATAACCCGAACTTAGTTTTGAAAGCAGTTTTCCATTCATCTCCCAATTTCATACGAATCTGGTGGTACCCACTACGCAAATCAACTTTGGAAAACACAATAGCACCACTCAATTCATCAAGCATATCATCCAAACGAGGGATAGGGTGTCGATATCGAATTGTAATATTATTAATAGCCCTACAATCAACACACATACGCCATGTTCCATCCTTTTTAGGCACTAAAATAACTGGAACAGCACAAGGACTAAGAGACTCACGCACATAACCTTTGTCGAGTAGTTCTTGCACTTGTCGCTGAATTTCCTTAGTTTCTTCCGGATTTGTCCTGTATGGCGCACGGTTTGGCAATGATGCACCAGGAATAAGGTCAATTTGGTGCTCAATCCCTCGTATTGGTGGCAGCCCCGCTGGTATCTCACTTGGAAACACATCAGAATACTCCTGCAAAAGGTTAGCAACAGCCGGGGGCAAAGAATGCTGCATATCGTGAACTGAAATCAAAGCATTCTTGCACACCAAAGCATAGGCAACAGAAGTGGAAGCAATCAATTCATTAATATCAGACTTAGTAGCAAGCAAGCAATGTCCTTTCAATCTTATCTCATCTTCCCTGCTACTAACAGATTTGGCATTCTTATCGATCTCAGCTTTAGTTCTCTTAGCTTTAGCAACATCATCACGCACAATAGATTCAGGTGACATAGGAAGCAAAACGATTTTCTTATCATGATGTATAAGAGAATATTGATTTGATCTACCATGATGCATGCTATCGGTATCAAATTGCCATGGTCTACCTAGCAGAATATGACAAGCTTCCATAGGCACAACATCGCATTCAACAACATCATGATATGAACCAATAGCGAAATTAATTCGTACCAATCTCGTTACCTTGACCTTACCACTATTGTTGAGCCACCGAATGTGATATGGATGTGGGTGCGGTTTTGTTGTAAGTGCAAGCTTCTCGACCATATCGCTGCTAGCCAAGTTGTTGCAGCTACCTCCATCAATTATCAAACGGCATGAACGCTCTTTAATAACACACTTTGTTTGGAATAGTGTATGCCGTTGATTTTGCTCCGCCTTTTCCATTTGTGCACTAAGTACACGCTGCACAATGAGGCTCTCATAATGATCTGCATCCTCTGCACCAATCTGCTCTTCTGGTTGTTCCTTAGTACCTGCATGGTCAGCAGCAAGCAAAGCAAGTGTATCTTCATCAAAATCACTAGCAGAGGAATACCCACCATCTCCTTTGACCACCAAAACGCGCTTGTTAGGGCAGTCACGTTGCACGTGGCCAAAGCCCTTGCATCGATGGCACTGAATATCTCTTGTCCTTCCCGTGGAGGCAACCGAAGATGCACTCGTGGCTGGTTTCTGGACAGTCGTGGTTGCTGAATTTGTCGGGGGAGCACGTGTCTTATCGTTGGATGGAGCGGGTATTGTCGACCGACTCGGGAATGTAGAAGGTGCAGGAGCTCGTCCGGTCAATGAGGTAGATGTGCGCGGCTGCCATGATGAACGTTTTCCTGTAGAAATATTAGTTCTTGTACTAGCACGTCGTCCCAGCACTTCCCTTTCAGCTTTACAAGCAAGATGGAACAAACGGGTTACGTTAGTATAATCTTTATAAGCAAGAATGTCCTGAATTTCTCGATTCAAACCTCCTAAAAATCTAGCCATAGCAGGTTCCTCATCCTCCACTAAATTACAACGCAACACACCCATTTGTAATTCCTGATAGTATTCTTCTACACTTTTATTACCCTGTCTCAATTGTTGCAATCTATGTAACAGATCACGCGCATAGTAAGAAGGAACAAACCTAGCCCGCATGACCCGTTTCAAGGCATCCCAGGTTTGTGGAATATTATTAGGATTTTTCTTAGCATGTTCTATCCACCAAACAGAGGCAAAATCAGTAAATTCACTAGTAGCAGCCCTAACACGTATATTCTCTGGAAATTCATGACATGCAAACTTTTGATCAACAGCAATTTCCCAAGTAATGTATGCATCAGGATCGTATTTTCCATCAAAAGAAGGTATCTTAAATTTTATTTTACTGAAAGCATCATCATTATTATGTACCTCACGTCGTCGATGTCCACCCATACCTCTCCGATTAGTTCGCAGTCGTCGGCGACTAGGAGCATCTTGGTCATCTAGTTCAGTATCAGCGACATAATCATCCCAATTATCCTCGACACGCTCATCCTTCTTGTTTTCTCCCTCATGCCCATTTGCAGTTCTGGCATGCATCTCATCAAAACGCCTCAAAAGAGCAGCAAGGCTTTGGTCAATATGAGCGACCGACGTCTCCAGCCTTGTAAGCTTGGTGTTGGTGGCAAGCTGCGTGGCCTCCAACTGCCCAATCTTATCATTTGACACCAGCATATCTTCAGCAAGCCCATCTACATGCCTCCTCATCTTATTTTCAAAATGTTGTATGATTCCCTTTGTACGAGGAGAGTGACCTAAACTCCCATCACCCTCTGATCCTGTCATGGTTAGATGAACAAAGGAAACACGAAAATAGGTGAAGAAATAAGATCCTACAACTAATGGGATGTAGCTACTGCAAGGCGCTCACACTCAACCTGTTACACAAGCTCTTACCAATTCTTACCTTGCTCAACAGGAGGGGACGGCAACCAACAAGTCTGCAACCGTGGGATGAAGTGTATCGGTGCCGCAACAACAGGACTTGTCAAGCTGTAGTCGGATATGTGGAGCTATAGGTGGGCTGAAGCAAGGATGAACTAGCACCACGTTAGTTACAAAAGCAAGCTGAAAAATCGTTCAACGGCGGTACTATGCTGGTCCTAGCCTAGACCGTGCTAGAGACGCGAGCCTGGACACAAATGAAGTCACGAGACACCACCGAAGAACAAAAAAGATGCACAAAGAACAGCCCCTTTTTTTCTTCCCCTCTTTTTCTTCTTCTTCTTTTTTTTTCTTTTTTTTTCCTTTCTTTTTTTTTCTTCCTTTTTTTTCTCTTTTTTTTTTCTTTTTTTTTTCAGGGGATCCTCAAAACTGATTATATAACCTAAAAGACTTCAAAAGAGCCACACAGCACACAAACTTCTCTCTCTCTCTCTCTCTCTCTGGAGTAAGCCGAGGCTATATGTATTCGTGAAAAGTTGTGGTTTGAGTAAGCCGAGACTACTTCTGCCTTTCTGGAGCGTTACAAAATATGCAGTACAAGTGCGAAAAGCAATGGAATTTTATAACACGCCACAATAACCAATTGGGACTAGGAAATCGATCCCTACTCGAATCACAGCACCGCGTGCGATTCGGTCACAAACCAACACAGAATCTAACTCGGACTTGAACACGAATATGGACTCGGATTCCACCAACACGGAGTATGTATGGTAGCGCACGGTTGTGACTAGAACGTGACAAGAACTCGAAACTCTAAAGGACTAAAACTAAGACCAGCAAATCGACGCAACCGATGCAACCGAAAATTCAACAAGCCCTAACTAAGCAGTGCTAGCAAAGGCTCAAACGAGTTTATAGGACTGAAGGTAAACTAATCTACTATTTTTTTTTGGCTTTTCTGGACTATAGGAAAAATAAAACAGCGAAGAATTAGAAGTCTCTCACCGATAAACCTTGCTCTGATTACCAACTGATGGCGACCCGCTAGGGTTTGATTCCCGATCTTTCGATGAGAGGCGTGGATAACTCGATTGGTCGATGGAGGCGACGTTCACGGCCCGACTACAGCCTTCCAAGCTGCGCCTTAGCAACCGATACACCCCCTCCAATGGCTGTCGCGATCTTGTGGAGCGCGGCACCCGGCCACTAGGGCACTCGTCCTGCAAGCAATCGAAGAACTAGCAAGAACAAGTATGACAAGTACTGAATTTACTAGATATAAATGAAGGTTTGACACGCAATCTCAATAATGGTGGGGTTCCGAAGACAAGAAGACGGGCGGCTGATCCAGCACGCGCGCTTGCAAGCAAGTAGCGAAGGCTAAACTTGATCTAAACAAAACCCAAGCATCCTTGGCGGCGGCTAAGGGGTATAAGTACGTGGGAGGACGACCACAGGGGTGTTGGGGTCGTACTCCAACCCTAGGACGCGTCCGTAATGGACTCAACTTGATACACGGCCCATTGGACCAAAACAGGGTGACGCAGCACCATGGGCAGAAAAGGACTCTGTATTAATTTAACGATTGCGGCCGACTCGTAATAGATATGGCTATGAGGCCGGATCCGTTTGAAAGAAGACTTCATAAGCTTTCCACGAAGTACTTGAACGCCCCAATCCGAGTTCATATGCGACCGTGGTGTCCGTCACAAGTTGGTACTGTTCTGCAGTCCGAATCCAGCTTGCGCGAATCCGTTTCCCTTTCGGCCGCCTCCTTGGTTCCTAAGCAAAATAAGAGTACACGGGTCTCCATGGTCTAAACATGATGCATCTGAGCTTAGATTTGAACTCACCTGATGATTAAGTTGATGCGCACGAGCACGAGTAATAGGACCAGCAATAGGTACTTGTGTCGGAGTGGATGTATCGTTGGTGTTGGTGTCCTCATCAAACAAATTCATCGTTAGTGATGGGTTTGTCTTTAGAGCTAACAAGCTATGCATTCCAGCTAGCTCCGTTCGCTTGTTATTGTTGCAGGAAGCGCATCGAGTTGGCTTAATGGGGCATTTTGGAGCAAAGAAAACGAAAGATATACTTGCTGGTCATTTCTTTTGGCCAAAGATGAGAAGAGATGTGGAGAGATTTGTTGCTCGCTGCACGACATGTCAAAAGGCTAAATCACGATTGAATCCACATGGAGAGGAAGATGAGCTTGAGTCGAGGACGACTCAAATGCAAGAAGGGGAGGATGATGAGGACACCAACACCAACGATACATCCACTCCGACACAAGTACCTATTGCTGGTCCTATTACTCGTGCTCGTGCGCATCAACTTAATCATCAGGTGAGTTCAAATCTAAGCTCAGGTGCATCATGTTTAGACCATGGAGACCCGTGTACTCTTGTTTTGCTTAGGAACCAAGGAGGCGGCCGAAAGGGAAACGGATTCGCGCAAGCTGGATTCGGACTGCAGAACAGTACCAACTTGTGACGGACACCACGGTCGCATATGAACTCGGATTGGGGCGTTCAAGTACTTCGTGGAAAGCTTATGAAGTATTGTTTCAAACGGATCCGGCCTCATAGCCATATCTATTACGAGTCGGCCGCAATCGTTAAATTAATACAGAGTCCTTTTCTGCCCATGGTGCTGCGTCACCCTGTTTTGGTCCAATGGGCCGTGTATCAAGTTGAGTCCATTACGGACGCGTCCTAGAGTTGGAGTACGGCCCCAACACCCCTGTGGTCGTCCTCCCACGTACTTATACCCCTTAGCCGCCGCCAAGGATGCTTGGGTTTTGTTTAGATCAAGTTTAGCCTTCGCTACTTGCTTGCAAGCGCGCGTGCTGGATCAGCCGCCCGTCTTCTTGTCTTCGGAACCCCACCATTATTGAGATTGCGTGTGAAACCTTCATTTATATCTAGTAAATTCAGTACTTGTCATACTTGTTCTTGCTAGTTCTTCGATTGCTTGCAGGACGAGTGCCCTAGTGGCCGGGTGCCGCGCTCCACAAGATCGCGACAGCCATTGGAGGGGGTGTATCGGTTGCTAAGGCGCAGCTTGGAAGGCTGTAGTCGGGCCGTGAACGTCGCCTCCATCGACCAATCGAGTTATCCACGCCTCTTATCGAAAGATCGAGAATCAAACCCTAGCGGGTCGCCATTAATTTAGTTCCCAATTTAGCCCATAAAGTCTTCCAAAAATAACTAAGAAATTTAGCATCACGATCAGAAACAATTGTGTTGGGCACACCATGCAAACGAACAATTTCCCGAAAGAACAAATCAGCAATGTGAGAAGCATCATCAGTTTTATGACATGGTATGAAATGGGCCATCTTAGAAAATCTATCAACAACCACAAACACACTATCACGTCCCTTCCTAGTCCTAGGCAATCCTAACACAAAATCCATAGAAATATCTTCCCAAGGAGCACTAGGAACAGGTAGAGGCAAATACAAACCATGTGGATTCAATCGTGATTTAGCCTTTTGAAATGTCGTGCAGCGAGCAACAAATCTCTCCACATCTCTTCTCATCTTTGGCCAAAAGAAATGACCAGCAAGTATATCTTCCGTTTTCTTTGCTCCAAAATGCCCCATTAAGCCACCTCGATGCGCTTCCTGCAACAATAACAAGCGAACGGAGCTAGCTGGAATGCATAGCTTGTTAGCTCTAAAGACAAACCCATCACTAACGATGAATTTGTTCCATCCCTTCCCCTCTTTACAATGCAGCAACACATCTTTAAAATCAGCATCATTAACATATTGATCTTTAATCGTTTCCGATCCAAATATTTTGTAATCAAGTTGGTTCAACAAGGTGTATCTCCTAGACAATGCATCAGCAATTATATTCTCTTTCTCTTTCTTGTGCTTAATAATATAAGGAAAAGATTCAATAAATTCAACCCACTTAGCATGTCTACGGTTCAATTTTCCTTGACTATGAATATGTTTTAAAGATTCATGATCTGAATGAATAACAAACTCTTTGGGCCATAGATAATGCTGCCATGTTTCTAATGTGCGAACAAGAGCATACAATTTCTTATCATAAGTAGAATAATTCAGAACAGGCCCGCTCAATTTTTCACTGAAATAAGCAATAGGTTTGCCTTCTTGTAACAAAACACCACCCAAACCAATGCCACTAGCATCACATTCAAGCTCAAAGGTTTTATTAAAATCAGGGAGTTGGAGGAGAGGTGCATGTGTCAACTTATCTTTCAGAGTGTTGAAGGAGTTCTCTTGTGTTTTACCCCAACTAAAAGGCACTCCCTTCTTTGTAAGCTCATTCAAAGGCGCGGCAATGGTGCTGAAGTCCTTCACAAAACGACGATAGAAACCAGCAAGTCCTAGGAAACTCCGCACTTGCGTGATAGTCTTCGGTATAGGCCATCCATGTATAGCTTCCACCTTGGCTTGATCAACCTCGATTCCCTGTGGAGTCACGACATAGCCAAGAAAAGACACTCGATCGGTGCAAAAGGTGCACTTCTCAAGGTTACCAAATAAACGTGCATCTCGTAAAGCATTAAAAACAGCACGTAAGTGATCAAGATGTTCATCGAAAGATTTGTTGTAAATCAATATATCATCAAAGTAGACAACAACAAATTTCCCAATGAAAGCACGCAGAACCTCATTCATTAATCTCATGAAAGTACTCGGTGCATTAGTTAACCCAAAAGGCATGACTAACCACTCATATAACCCGAACTTAGTTTTGAAAGCAGTTTTCCATTCATCTCCCAATTTCATACGAATCTGGTGGTACCCACTACGCAAATCAACTTTGGAAAACACAATAGCACCACTCAATTCATCAAGCATATCATCCAAACGAGGGATAGGGTGTCGATATCGAATTGTGATATTATTAATAGCCCTACAATCAACACACATACGCCATGTTCCATCCTTTTTAGGCACTAAAATAACTGGAACAGCACAAGGACTAAGAGACTCACGCACATAACCTTTGTCGAGTAGTTCTTGCACTTGTCGCTGAATTTCCTTAGTTTCTTCCGGATTTGTCCTGTATGGCGCACGGTTTGGCAATGATGCACCAGGAATAAGGTCAATTTGGTGCTCAATCCCTCGTATTGGTGGCAGCCCCGCTGGTATCTCACTTGGAAACACATCAGAATACTCCTGCAAAAGGTTAGCAACAGCCGGGGGCAAAGAATGCTGCATATCGTGAACTGAAATCAAAGCATTCTTGCACACCAAAGCATAGGCAACAGAAGTGGAAGCAATCAATTCATTAATATCAGACTTAGTAGCAAGCAAGCAATGTCCTTTCAATCTTATCTCATCTTCCCTGCTACTAACAGATTTGGCATTCTTATCGATCTCAGCTTTAGTTCTCTTAGCTTTAGCAACATCATCACGCACAATAGATTCAGGTGACATAGGAAGCAAAACGATTTTCTTATCATGATGTATAAGAGAATATTGATTTGATCTACCATGATGCATGCTATCGGTATCAAATTGCCATGGTCTACCTAGCAGAATATGACAAGCTTCCATAGGCACAACATCGCATTCAACAACATCATGATATGAACCAATAGCGAATGGATTTCTAATATTGTGCCCGTGTATAAGAAAAATGGAAAACTGCGCGTGTGCATCGATTTCAGGAACTTAAATCAGGGGCCACACCAATGGACGGATATCCAGTGCCGACGGCCGATATCTTGATAGATGCTGCCGCAGGACACAAAGTCATCAGTTTCATGGATGGTAATGCCGGGTACAATCAGATTTTAATGGCCGAAGAAGATATCTCGAAAACGGCTTTTAGGTGTCCAGGTCACCTTGGTTTATTCGAGTGGGTTGTAATGACCTTTGGGTTAAAGAACGCCGGTGCTACATATCAACGGGCCATGAACTATATCTTTCACAAGCTTATTGGTACATCAGTGGAAATTTATATAGATGATGTCGTGGTCAAGTCAAAAGGTCATCAAGAACATCTGGCCGATTTACAAGAAGTACTGGAGTGCACAAGGAAGCATGGCTTGAAAATGAACCCGAACAAGTGTGCATTTTGCGTATCGGCCGGGCAATTCTTAGGATTCATGGACCATGAGCATGGGATAGAGGTCAACCGGAAGACCATAGACGCCATCAACAAAGTTGTGGCCCCATAGAACAAAACTGAACTGCAGTCCCTCATCGGCAAGGTCAATTTTATCAGAAGATTCATATCCAACCTGTCAGGGCGTATTCGAGCTTTTACCCCTTTGTTGAAATTAAAGCCCGATCAGGAATTTGTATGGGGAGAAGAACAACCAGAGCATTGGAAGATATCAAGCAATATCTGATTTCACCTCCGGTGTTAGTCCCGCCACAGCCGGGTAAGCCGTTCAAATTATATTTATCGGCTGATGAACAGGCTATTAGATCGGCGATGGTACAAGAGTTCGAAGGGAAAGAACGGGTGGTATATTATGTCAGCAGAAGGCTCCTAGACGCCGAAACAAGATATTCCCCGGTGGAGTGGCTGTGCTTGTGTTTATACTTCTCGTGTACCAAGCTCAGGCACTATTTGTTATCGGCAGAATGCATAGTTATATGCAAAGATGACGTGGTGAAATATATGCTATCATTGCCGATTTTGAAAGGGCGGATTGGAAAATGGATCCTGGCTCTATCAGAATTCGACTTAAGGTACGAATCGGCCAAAGCTGTCAAGGGTCAAGTCATGGCCGATTTCATAGCTCAGCATTGTGGGCCAGAAATTGCTGTCGTCGAACCGGTTCCATGGACTCTATACTTCGATGGTTCTTCGTGTGGGGCCGGATCAGGAATCGGCATCGTTCTTGTATCACCTCGGGGGGCAAGTTATGATTTCTCTCTGCCGATAGAAGCATCCGCAACCAATAATCAAGCGAAATATCGAGCCGTTCTAAAAGGTATCCAATTATTAAGGGAAGTCAAAGCTGATGCAGTCGAAATTTTTGGAGATTCCATGCTCATCGTGGATCAGTTAACAGGGCGATCTGAGTGCAAAGATGATATCTTGAGGATTTATTATGAAGATTGCCTTCAGCTTTTAAAGGACTTCAAGTTTGCAATAATTGAGCATATCCCCAGAAATTATAATGAAGAGGCCAACAGGCTGGCCCAACATGCGTCCGGATATCGGCCGATTTAGGGAGCTATGATTTTAGAGCTCGCGGCCGATGACTGGCGAAAGGAAATCGCCGATTACTTGAAAGATCCCTCCCGGAAAGTGGATCGGCGAGTACGTTTTCAAGCCACAAAATATGTGTTGCTTGAAGATGATTTATTTTACCGGACGATTGATGGAGTTCTTCTCAAGTGCCTGGGAACAGAAGAAGCAAAGGTCCTGATGGGAGAAATCCATGAAGGCGTATGTGGAGCCCATCAATCGGCTCACAAAATGAAATGGATGATCAAAAACAATGGGTATTACTGGCCGACGATTCTTGAGGATTGTTTCAAATATTATAAAGGATGCCAAGACTGTCAGAAGTTTGGCAATGTACAACGCGCGCCAGCATCGGCTTTGAATCCAGTAATCAAGCCATGGCCGTTCAGAGGTTGAGGAATAGATCTCATCGGACAGATTCACCCTCCATCGAGTAAAGGGCATAAGTTCATATTAGTGGCCACCGATTATTTTACTAAGTGGGTGGAGGCAGTTCCTTTAAGGAATGTGACGTCGGCCGATATGATCGAGTTCATTAAGAACCATATTGTCTATCGATTCGGTATTCCTCAGACTATCACAACTGATCAGGGAACAATGTTCACCTCTGGAGAATTCGGAGAATTCGCCGCCGATATGGGGATTAAATTATTAAATTCTTCTCCATACTATGCTCAAGCCAATGACTAGGCAGAATCGTCCAATAAGGGGATAATCAAGTTGATCAAGAGGAAAATAGAAGAACAACCCAAAAAGTGGCACACGTCTTTAGCTGAATCTCTATGGGCTTATAGGATGGCTTGTCACGGAGCCACTAAGATATCTCCTTATCAGCTGGTTTATGGTCATGAGGCAGTCCTGCCTTGGGAATTAAAAACAGGGTCAAGATGTATATCGCTTCAAGATTAGTTGACGGCCGATGACTATTCCTTCCTCATGAAAAATGAGCTCGATGACTCGGCAGGTCAGCGGTTGAGAGCCCTAATTAGCATAGAAGAAAACAAGAAAAGGGTGGCCAGATGGTATGACAAAAAGGTCAAAGTTAAACAATTCTCTTAGGGAGATTTGGTATGGAAGTTGGTGCTGCCGATAGGGTCTAAGGATCCCAAATTCGGTAAATGGTCGCCCACTTGGGAAGGGCCGTACAGAATCGGCCGATGTGCCCCTGGAAATGCATATATTCTGGAAACTATTGAAGGGTCTGAATTCCCAAGAGCTTTAAATAGGCGATATCTGAAAAGATACTATCCAAGCATTTGGGTAGATGCATAACCTGCAGTAAGATATATCAAGACGACATGGCCGATCCCTATCGGCGTTTGTCCGTACAGCCGATGTGGGAATGACATCGCCTTAAGAAAGAAACATTGTGATTCGGTTTGACCAGCTCATTATTCGATGAAAACAACAGAGTACATGGCCGACATGATACAAGTCGCCCTTAGAATAAAAATACCGATATATCTATTGATTACGCTTGCTCTGGATTTCTCTCTCGATCCGGCCCAGTTCTATCAGAAGGCGGGTCCTATTCTCCTTTGGATCCTCCACGGTGGCTCCAGTCTCAGCTTGATGGCATAGTTCTATCAGGAGGCGGGTCTTCTTCTCCTCCAGATTCTCCATGGCGGCTTCAGTATCGACTTGATGAGGGAGTGGAGGACTCTTTTTAGATGGTAGTCGCTTACGGACTGGGCAGTGAGTGTCTATAAGGTCCCAATACTTCTGGACAATAGCAGGAACATGGTCTCTAAGTTCTTAAGAATGAGCTCTTATCAGATCTACGTCTGCCTGCGATAGTGGTTCGTCTGAATGCATAACTTCAATCGCTCGTTCCAGACTGGGGCTGAGATGTTTTGACTAAACAAAGATGAAAAGCTACCCAGCATTAGAGCGATTGAGATGTCTAGGGGGGAGGCAGAGGAGAGTTCGTACCTGATTGACAAAGGAAGAAGATGAAGAAGACATCTTGCTGTTCGGTTTAGGGAGAATAAAGATCCAGTTGTTGGAGGGAGAGAAGATGGGTAATGCATATGCCTCTAGAGACGGTGTGGGATCTACTTATAAAGAGAAGGAAGTAAGAAGATAGTGGGACACATCCTATCGGAGTAAAAGCATTCATAAATGCAAATCTGCCAAAGGAAGTGGGCCAGGATAAAATCGGCGTAGTAACATTAAAGGAGCATTAAATGTTTACAACATTCTTTACAACCCGAGGAAAGCATCTATGGCCGCGATAGCTCTTCGCCTAATCTGATCGGCCGAATCTAGTACTCTTTGGTCGTCATCGGTCGATCCAGGAACTTCTGATATGTGGCGACGAAGCCTTATCGCTTCACAGGCCAAGTTCTGCCTCTCTTGCTTCAGCCCAGCGATGACGGATGGGAGCTCTTGAAGTCTCTTTTCTTCGGCAGCTATGTCTTGGTTTACTTGCTCCATCTCTTTGGCCAGTTCTGCTCTCCTCCGTTTGAGGCGATCTATCGTGCCGACGATATCCGGGCGAGAGCTCTCGAGGAAGTTGATCCGTTGATGTACCTCTTGGGCTCGGTGCTTGTACGAGTCGGCTTCTTCCCGGGTCTTTGCTAGTTGGGCACGATCGGCCATGTGGCGCAGGGCCCTGGAAACTGGGGTTTGCATATATTCTATATATGCAATAGGTTCCAAGCTTTCTGTCATTTCTTCCGGGATTCGACCCTTGATGTCACTGAAAAGCCGCCGAATCGGCGAAGCATCTTCTACTAATCGGCCGATATCATCTTGGAGGAGAATCCGCATGCTCTCGAGCTTGGCGCGGATATCGTCAGCAATAGAGCTCAACGGAATTTGGCGTGAAGCGATTTCTTCATCATCAGGCAAAGAAACGGCGAAGGAGAAAACGCTGTTATTCGGGGTGTCTTGTTCCTGCGGGAGAATAAAGAAAAGGATTGGTAAGCAGTAATAGGGAATCGACCGATTCCGGTGATAAGTTTATTACCTCCTTGAAGCGGATCTCTCTTGCTTGCGCTGATGGGAGCGCCTCCCTCATCTCAGGGACCGGTACAGTCGGCTCGTCAGAGGAAGAGGACTCGACAACTATTAATGCTCTGCTTGGACCAGCTTCCTGAAAAGGTATGGAAGACAGACCTTATGAGTACACTATGGATAGTGGAAATAAGATGATATGAGATATTTGCCATGCCTCTGTTGGTCTTCCGGCCGATGTTTGTTGTGGGGCTACAGTAGACGTACCCAAATTGGCCTGCATCAAGTGATGAGGACATCAACACCAACGATACATCCACTTCGACACAAGTACCTATTGCTGGTCCTATTACTCGTACTCGTGCGCATCAACTTAATCATCAGGTGAGTTCAAATCTAAGGTCATGTACATCATGTTTAGACCATGGAGACCCGTGTACTCTTGTTTTGCTTAGGAACCAAGGAGGCGACCGAAAAGGAAACGGATTCGCGCAGGCTGGATTCGGACTGCAGAACAGTACCAACTTGTGACGGACACCACGGTCGCATATGAACTCGGATTGGGGCGTTCAAGTACTTCGTGGAAAGCTTATGAAGTCTTCTTTCAAACTTATCGGTTACGAGTCGGCCGCAATCGTAAAATTAATACAGAGTCCTTTTCTGCACATGGTGCTGCGTCACCCTGTTTTGGCCCAATGGGCCGTGTATCAAGTTGAGTCCATTACGGACGCGTCCTAGGGTTGGAGTACGACCCCAGCACCCCTGTGGTCATCCTCCCACGTACTTATACCCCTTAGTCACCACCAAGGATGCTTGGGTTTTGTTTAGATCAAGTTTAGCCTTCGCTACTTGCTTGCAAGCGCGCGTGCTGGATCAGCCGCCCGTCTTCTTGTCTTCGGAACCCCACCATTATTGAGATTGCGTGTGAACCTTCATTTACATCTAGTAAATTCAGTACTTGTCATACTTGTTCTTGCTAGTTCTTCGATTGCTTGCAGGACGAGTGCCCTAGTGGCCGGGTGCCGCGCTCCACAAGATCGCGACAGCCATTGGAGGGGGTGTATCGGTTGCTAAGGCGCAGCTTGGAAGGCTGTAGTCGGGCCGTGAACGTCGCCTCCATCGACCAATCGAGTTATCCACGCCTCTCATCGAAAGATCGGAAATCAAACCCTAGCGGGTCGTCATTAGTTGGTAATCAGAGCAAGGTTTATCGGTGAGAGACTTCTAATTCTTCGCTGTTTTATTTTTCCTATAGTCCAGAAAAGCCAAAAAAAAATAGTAGATTAGTTTACCTTCAATCCTATAAACTCGTTTGAGCCTTTGCTAGCACTGCTTAGTTAGGGCTTGTTGAACTTTCGGTTGCATCGGTTGCGTCGAGTTGCTGGTCTTAGTTTTAGTCTTTTAGAGTTTCGAGTTCTTGTCACGTTCTAGTCACAACCGTGCGCTACCATACATACTCCGTGTTGGCGGAATCCGAGTCCATATTCGTGTTCAAGTCCGAGTTAGATTCTGTGTTGGTTTGTGACCGAATCGCATGCGGTGCTGTGGTTCGAGTAGGGATCGGTTTCCGAGTCCGAATTGGTTATTGCGTCGTGTTATAAAATTCCATTGCTATTCGCACTTGTACTGCATATTTTGTAGCGCTCCAAAAAGGCAGAAGTAGTCTCGGCTTACTCAAACCACAACTTTGCACGAATACATATAGTCTCGGCTTACTCCAGAGAGAGAGAGTGTGTGTGTGTGTGTGCTGTGTGGCTCTTTTGAAGTCTTTTAGGTTATATAATCAGTTTTGAGGATCCCCTGAAAAAAAAAGAAAAAAAAAAGGAAAAAAAAGAAAAGAAAAAAAAGAAGAAGAAGAAGAAAAAGAAGCGAAGAAAAAGGGGTTGTTCTTTGTGCATCTTTTTTGTTTTTCGGTGGTGTCTCGTGACTTCATTTGTGTCCAGGCTCGCGTCTCTAGCACGGTCTAGGCTAGGACCAGCATAGTACCGCCGTTGAACGATTTTTCAGCTTTCTTTTGTAACTAATGTGGTGCTAGTTCATCCTTGCTTCAGCCAACCTATAGCTCCACATATTCGACTACAGCTTGACAGATCCTGTTGTTGCGGCACCGATACACTTCATCCCACGGTTGCAGACTTGTTGGTTGCCGTCCCCTCCTGTTGAGCAAGGTAATAATTGGTAAGAGCTTGTGTAACAGGTTGAGTGTGAGCGCCTTGCAGTAGCTACATCCCATTAGTTGTAGGATCTTATTTCTTCACCTATTTTCGTGTTTCCTTTGTTCATCTAACCATGACAGGATCAGAGGGTGATGGGAGTTTAGGTCACTCTCCTCGTACAAAGGGAATCATACAACATTTTGAAAATAAGATGAGGAGGCATGTAGATGGGCTTGCTGAAGATATGCTGGTGTCAAATGATAAGATTGGGCAGTTGGAGGCCACGCAGCTTGCCACCAACACCAAGCTTACAAGGCTGGAGACGTCAGTCGCTCATATTGACCAAAGCCTTGCTGCTCTTTTGAGGCGTTTTGATGAGATGCATGCCAGAACTGCAAATGGGCATGAGGGAGAAAACAAGAAGGATGAGCGTGTCGAGGATAATTGGGATGATTATGTCGCTGATACTGAACTAGATGACCAAGATGCTCCTAGTCGCCGACGACTGCGAACTAATCGGAGAGGTATGGGTGGACATCGACGACGTGAGGTACATAATAATGATGATGCTTTCAGTAAAATAAAATTTAAGATACCTTCTTTCGATGGAAAATACGATCCTGATGCATACATTACTTGGGAAATTGCTGTTGATCAAAAGTTTGCATGTCATGAATTTCCTGAGAATATACGTGTTAGGGCTGCTACTAGTGAATTTACTGATTTTGCCTCTGTTTGGTGGATAGAACATGCTAAGAAAAATCCTAATAATATTCCACAAACCTGGGATGCCTTGAAACGGGTCATGCGGGCTAGATTTGTTCCTTCTTACTATGCGCGTGATCTGTTACATAGATTGCAACAATTGAGACAGGGTAATAAAAGTGTAGAAGAATACTATCAGGAATTACAAATGGGTGTGTTGCGTTGTAATTTAGTGGAGGATGAGGAACCTGCTATGGCTAGATTTTTAGGAGGTTTGAATCGAGAAATTCAGGACATTCTTGCTTATAAAGATTATACTAACGTAACCCGTTTGTTCCATCTTGCTTGTAAAGCTGAAAGGGAAGTGCTGGGACGACGTGCTAGTACAAGAACTAATATTTCTGCAGTAAAACCTTCATCATGGCAGCCGCGCACATCTACCTCATTGACCGGACGAGCTCCTGCACCTTCTACATTTCCGAGTCGGTCGACAATACCCGCTCCATCCAACGATAAGACACGTGCTCCCCCGACAAATTCAGCAACCACGACTGTCCAGAAACCAGCCACGAGTGCATCTTCGGTTGCCTCCACGGGAAGGACAAGAGATATTCAGTGCCATCGATGCAAGGGCTTTGGCCACGTGCAACGTGACTGCCCTAACAAGCGCGTTTTGGTGGTCAAAGGAGATGGTGGGTATTCCTCTGCTAGTGATTTTGATGAAGATACACTTGTTTTGCTTGCTGCTGACCATGCAGGTACTAAGGAACAACCAGAAGAGCAGATTGGTGCAGAGGATGCAGATCATTATGAGAGCCTCATTGTGCAGCGTGTACTTAGTGCACAAATGGAAAAGGCGGAGCAAAATCAACGGCATACACTGTTCCAAACAAAGTGTGTTATTAAAGAGCGTTCATGCCGTTTGATAATTGATGGAGGTAGCTGCAACAACTTGGCTAGCAGCGATATGGTCGAGAAGCTTGCACTTACAACAAAACCGCACCCACATCCATATCACATTCGGTGGCTCAACAATAGTGGTAAGGTCAAGGTAACGAGATTGGTACGAATTAATTTCGCTATTGGTTCATATCATGATGTTGTTGAATGCGATGTTGTGCCTATGGAAGCTTGTCATATTCTGCTAGGTAGACCATGGCAATTTGATACCGATAGCATGCCTCATGGTAGATCAAATCAATATTCTCTTATACATCATGATAAGAAAGTCGTTTTGCTTCCTATGTCACCTGAATCTATTGTGCGTGATGATGTTGCTAAAGCTAAGAGAACTAAAGCTGAGATCGATAAGAATGCCAAATCTGTTAGTAGCAGGGAAGATGAGATAAGATTGAAAGGACATTGCTTGCTTGCTACTAAGTCTGATATTAATGAATTGATTGCTTCCACTTCTGTTGCCTATGCTTTGGTGTGCAAGAATGCTTTGATTTCAGTTCACGATATGCAGCATTCTTTGCCCCCGGCTGTTGCTAACCTTTTGCAGGAGTATTCTGATGTGTTCCCAAGTGAGATACCAGAGGGGCTGCCACCAATACGAGGGATTGAGCACCAAATTGACCTTATTCCTGGTGCATCGTTGCCAAACCGTGCGCCATACAGGACAAATCCGGAAGAAACTAAAGAAATTCAGCGACAAGTGCAAGAACTACTCGACAAAGGTTATGTGCGTGAGTCTCTTAGTCCTTGTGCTGTTCCGGTTATTTTAGTGCCTAAAAAGGATGGAACATGGCGTATGTGTGTTGATTGTAGGGCTATTAATAATATCACAATTCGATATCGACACCCTATCCCACGTTTGGATGATATGCTTGATGAATTGAGTGGTGCTGTTGTGTTTTCCAAAGTTGATTTGCGTAGTGGGTACCACCAGATTCGTATGAAATTGGGAGATGAATGGAAAACTGCTTTCAAAACTAAGTTCGGGTTATATGAGTGGTTAGTCATGCCTTTTGGGTTAACTAATGTACCTAGTACTTTCATGAAATTAATTAACGAGGTTCTGCGTGCTTTCATTGGGAAATTTGTTGTTGTCTACTTTGATGATATATTGATTTACAGCAAATCTTTCGATGAACATCTTGATCACTTACGTGCTGTTTTTAATGCTTTACGAGATGCATGTTTATTTGGTAACCTTGAGAAGTGCACCTTTTGCACCGATCGAGTGTCTTTTCTTGGCTATGTCGTGACTCCACAGGGAATCGAGGTTGATCAAGCCAAGGTGGAAGCTATACAGGGATGGCCTATACCGAAGGCTATCACGCAAGTGCGGAGTTTCCTAGGACTTGCTGGTTTCTATCGTCGTTTTGTGAAGGACTTCAGCACCATTGCCGCGCCTTTGAATGAGCTTACAAAGAAGGGAGTCCCTTTTAGTTGGGGTAAAACACAAGAGAACTCCTTCAACACGCTGAAAGATAAGTTGACACATGCACCTCTCCTCCAACTCCCTGATTTTAATAAAACCTTTGAGCTTGAATGTGATGCTAGTAGCATTGGTTTGGGTGGTGTTTTGTTACAAGAAGGCAAACCTGTTGCTTATTTCAGTGAAAAATTGAGCGGGCCTGTTCTGAATTATTCTACTTATGATAAGGAATTGTATGCTCTTGTTCGCACATTAGAAACATGGCAGCATTATCTATGGCCCAAAGAGTTTGTTATTCATTCAGATCATGAATCTTTAAAACATATTCGTAGTCAAGGAAAATTGAACCGTAGACATGCTAAGTGGGTTGAATTTATTGAATCTTTTCCTTATATTATTAAGCACAAGAAAGGGAAAGAGAATATAATTGCTGATGCATTGTCTAGGAGATACAACTTGTTGAACCAACTTGATTACAAAATATTTGGATTGGAAACAATTAAAGATCAATATGTTAATGATGCTGATTTTAAAGATGTGTTGCTGCATTGTAAAGAGGGGAAGGGATGGAACAAATTCATCGTTAGTGATGGGTTTGTCTTTAGAGCTAACAAGCTATGCATTCCAGCTAGCTCCGTTCGCTTGTTATTGTTGCAAGAAGCGCATCGAGGTGGCTTAATGATGTGAACCCGCTAGGGTTTGTTCCCGATCTTTCGATGAGAGGCGGGGGATAACTCGATTTGAGATGGAGGCGACGTTCACGGCCTGACTACAGCCTTCTAAGGACGCAGCGCCTTAGCAACCGATACACCACCTCCAATGGCTGCCGCGATCTTGTGGAGCGCGACACCCGGCCACTAGGGCACCTGTCCTGCAAGCAATCGAAGAACCAGCAAGAACAAGTAGAACAAGCAACTCAATTGCAAATATGGAGATAATAACCAATCTGGAATCAACAAGGTGGGGTTCCGAATCGAGTAGAACGGATGGTCTAGTCGACACACGCGTCTACAAGGAAGTAGCAATGGCTAAACTTTCAACAAAAGAAAAAAACCCAATCTGTTCATGGCGGCTCTAACCGTTATTAATACCTAGGAGGACGACCAAGAGGGTGTTTGAGTCGCACTCCAACCCTAGGACGCGTCCCTAATGGACCCGACTTGATACAAAGCCCATCGGGCCAAATTAAGATGTCGCAGCACCTTTAGACAGAAAACCAGTCGGTAGTATTTTGGTCATTGCATACGAATCAGGAGAGATATGGACTTGAGTCCGGATCCATATGAAACTAGACTTCATAAGCTTTCCACGAAGTACTTGAACGTCCCTATCCGAGTCCGTATGCGACCGTGGTGTCCGTCACAAGTTGGTGCTGTTCTGCAGTCCGAATCCAGCCTCCAAAACGTGTTGGACATGGACTCTTTCTTTCCTTGCACCAAAAGTGACGTGGTGGCCTGATGGAGAACATTGGGAAGACTTAGGCTTGGTCCCCAATCAACTTCTTTGGTCCTCCATACCTTCCATGTGTGTTTATTACATGTGGGTGTATTCATTCTGGTGATGTCCACATCACTTAATGGGGCATTTTGGAGCAAAGAAAACGGAAGATATACTTGCTGGTCATTTCTTTTGGCCAAAGATGAGAAGAGATGTGGAGAGATTTGTTGCTCGCTGCACGACATGTCAAAAGGCTAAATCACGATTGAATCCACACGGTTTGTATTTGCCTCTACCTGTTCCTAGTGCTCCTTGGGAAGATATTTCTATGGATTTTGTGTTAGGATTGTCTAGGACTAGGAAGGGACGTGATAGTGTGTTTGTGGTTGTTGATAGATTTTCTAAGATGGCCCATTTCATACCATGTCATAAACTGAGGATGCTTCTCACATTGCTGATTTGTTCTTTCGGGAAATTGTTCATTTGCATGGTGTGCCCAACACAATTGTTTCTGATCGTGATGCTAAATTTCTTAGTTATTTTTGGAAGACTTTATGGGCTTAATTGGGAACTAAATTGTTGTTTTCTACTACATGTCATCCGCAAACTGATGGTCAAACTGAAGTGGTTAATAGGACTTTGTCTACTATGTTAAGGGCTGTTTTAAAGAAGAACATTAAGATGTGGGAAGATTGTTTGCCTCATATTGAATTCGCTTATAATCGATCGCTGCATTCTACGACAAAGATGTGCCCATTTCAGATTGTATATGGTTTCTTGCCTCGTGCTCCTATTGATTTAATGCCTTTGCCATTTTCTGAAAAAACGAATTTTGATGCTACTAAGCGTGCCGAATTGATGTTAAAACTGCATGAAACAACTAAAGAAAATATAGAGCGCATGAATGCTAAATACAAGATTGCTGGTGATAAAGGTAGGAAGGAACTAAAGTTTGAACCTGGAGATTTAGTTTGGCTGCATTTGAGAAAGGAAAGGTTTCCTGAATTGAGAAAATCTAAATTGCTACCTCGGGCTGATGGACTATTTAAAGTGTTAGAGAAAGTCAATGATAATGCATATAAGCTCGATCTGCCTGCGGATTTTGGGGTTAGTCCCACATTTAACATTGTAGATTTGAAGCCATATTTGGGAGAGGAAGATGAGCTTGAGTCGAGGACGACTCAAATGCAAGAAGGGGGGGATGATGAGGACATCAACACCAACGATACATCCACTCCGACACAAGTACCTATTGCTGGTCCTATTACTCTTGCTCATGCGCATCAACTTAATCATCAGGTGAGTTCAAATCTAAGCTCATGTACATCATGTTTAGACCATGGAGAACCGTGTACTCTTGTTTTGCTTAGGAACAAAGGAGGCGACCGAAATGGAAATGGATTCGCGCAGGCTGGATTTGGACTGCAGAACAGTACCAACTTGTGACGGACACCACGGTCGCATATGAACTCGGATTGGGGCGTTCAAGTACTTCGTGGAAATCTTATGAAGGCTTCTTTCAAACGGATCCAGCCCCATATCCATATCTATTACGAGTCAGCCCCAATCGTAAAATTAATACAGAGTCCTTTTCTGCACATGGTGCTACGTCACCCTGTTTTGGCCCAATGGGCCGTGTATCAAGTTGAGTCCATTACGGACGCGTCCTAGGGTTGGAGTACGACCCCAGCACCCCTGTGGTCGTCCTCCCACGTACTTATACCCCTTAGGCGCCACCAAGGATGCTTGGGTTTTTTTTAGATCAAGTTTAGCCTTCGCTACTTGCTTGCAAGCGCGCGTGCTGGATCAGCCGCCCGTCTTCTTGTCTTCGGAACCCCACCATTATTGAGATTGCGTGTGAAACCTTCATTTACATCTAGTAAATTCAGTACTTGTCATACTTGTTCTTGCTAGTTCTTCGATTGCTTGCAGGAAGAGTGCCCCAGTGGCCGGGTGCCGTGCTCCACAAGATCGCGACAGCCATTGGAGGGGGTGTATTGGTTGCTAAGGCGCAGCTTGGAAGGCTGTAGTCGGGCCGTGAATGTCGCCTCCATCGACCAATCGAGTTACCCATGCCTCTCATCGAAAGATCGGGAATCAAACCCTAGCGGGTCGCCATTAAAAACGGGCCGAAGTCGTGTTAGAACTTTTCGCAATGAATGCATTCGATCCACCCCATTGGATCGTAAACTCATGTTCTGGGGCGTTTCGGAACGTTTCGTTACTACACGAAAGTCGGTGCAAAACAGGATGAAGTGGTGCAATTAATGCACAAGTTCGTGCAATGAATTCACGTCGAAATTTTTTTCAATGAACGCACCTGATCCACCCTAGTGGACCCTAAACTCATAGTTTGAGGCATTTCGGACCGGTTCGTTACTGCATGAAATTTGGTGCAAAATGGTCGAAATGGTGCAATTAATGCACAAGTTCGTACAACCAAGTCGTGTTGAAATTTCCTGCAACGAACTAACCAATCCAACCTAGTGGACCCCAAACTCATGTTCTGGTGCGTTTCGGACCGTTTCGTTAACGCATGAAAGTCGGTGAAAAACGGGTCGAACTAGTGCAATTAATGCATAAGTTCATCCAACGACGTCGTCGTTGAATTTTTCGCAACGAACCACCTGATCTACCGTATTGGATCCTAAACTCATGTTTTGTGGCATTTTGGACCGTTTCGTTACTGCAGGAAAGTCGGTGCGAAACAGGCCGAAGTGGTGCAATTAATGCACAAATTCGTCCAACGAAGTCATGTTGGAAATTTTCACAATGAACGCACTCGATCCACGCCATTGGACCCTAAACTCATATTCTGGAGCGTTTTAGAATGTTTCGTTACTTCAAGAAAGTCGGTGCAAAACAGGCCAAAGTGGTGCTATTAATGCACAAGTTCGTGCCACGAATTCACATCGGAATTTTTCGATACGAACGCACATGATCCACCCCAGTGAACCCTAAACTCATGTTTTAGGGTGTTCAAACCATTTCGTTACAGCATAAAAGTCGGTGCAAAATGGACCGAACTTGTGCTATTAATGCACATGTTTGTGCAACGAATTCGCGTTGGAATTTTTGCAACGAAGGAACCGATCCACCCTAGTGGATCGTAAACTCATGTTTTGGGGCATTTCAGACTATTTCGTTAATGCACAAAAGTCGGTGCCAAATGGGCCCAACTAGTGCAATTAATGCAAACGATTAAGCAACGACGTCATGTTGGAACTTTTCACAACGTACGCACCCGATCCACCATATTGGACCCTAAACATTGTTTTGTGGCATTTCGGACCATTTCGCTACTGCATGAAAATCGGAGCAAAAGGGGCCGAAGTGGTGCAATTAATTCACAAGTTCATGCCACGAAGTCGTGTTGGAATTTTTCGCAACGAACACACTCAATGCACCCCATTGGACCCTAACTCATGTTCTGGGGCATTTCAGACAGTTTTGTTACTACACGAAAGTCGGTGCAAAACGGGCCAAAATGGTACAAATAATTGACAAGTTCATGCCATGAATTCGCATCGGAATTTTTCGCAATGAATGCACCTGATCCACCTAGTGGACACCAAACTCATGTTTTGGGGCGTTTTGGACCATGTCATTAATGCATGAAAGTCGGTGCAAAACGGACCGAACTGGTGCAATTAATGCACAAATTTGTGCAACGAATTCGCGTTGGAGTTTTTTGCAACGAATCATCGATCCACCCTAGTGGACCCTAAACTCATGTTTGGGGCCTTTCAGACCGTTTCATTACTGCACAAAAGTCGGTACAAAACGGGCCGAACTCATGCAATTAATGCATAAGTTCGTGCAATGACATCGTGTTGGAATTTTTCACAACAAACGCACCCGACCCACCCTATTAGACCCTAAACTCAATTTTTAGGGTGTTTCAGACCGTTTCGTTACAGCACTAAAGTCGGTTCAAAATTGGCCAAAGTGGTGCAATTAATACATAAGTTCGTGCAACGAAGTCGTGTTAGAATTTTTCGCAATGAACGCACTCGATCCATACCATTGGACCGTAAACTCATGTTCTATGGTGTTTCTGAATGTTTCATTACTGCACAAAAGTCGGTGCAAAACAGGCCAAAGTGGTGCAATGAAGGCACAAGTTCGTGCCACAAATTCGCGTCGGAATTTTTCGCAACGAACGCATATGATCCACCTAGTGAACCCTAAACTCATGTTTTAGGGTGTTCGGACCGTTTTGTTACTGCATAAAAGTCGGTGCAAAACGGAACGAACTTGTGCTATTAATGCACATGTTCGTACAACGAATTCGTGTTGGAAATTTTTGCAATGAAGGAACCGATCCACCCTAGTGGATCGTAAACTCATGTTTTGGGCGTTCCAGACTGTTTCGTTACTGCACGAATGTCGGTCCAAATGGGCCCAATTGGTGCAATTAATGCAAATGATTGCGCAACGACGTCATGTTGGAATTTTTCGCAACGTACACACCCGATCCACCATATTGGACCCTAAGCTTTGTTTTGTAGCATTTCGGACCATTTCGCTACTGCATGAAAGTCGGAGCAAAATGGGCCGAAGTGGTGCAATTAATTAACAAGTTCATGCCACAAAGTCTTTGTTGGAATTTTTCGCAACGAACACACTCAATCCACCCCATTGGACCCTAACTCTTATTCTGGGGCGTTTCGGACCGTTTCGTTACTGCATGAAAGTCGGTGCAAAATGGGCCGAAATGGTGCAAATAATGCACAAGTTCGTGCCAGAAATTCGCGTCGGAATCTTTCACAACAAATGCACCTGATTCAGAAAACTGCATGAAACAACTAAAGAAAACATAGAGCGCATGAATGCTAAATACAAGATTGCTGGTGATAAAGGTAGGAAGCAACTAAAGTTTGAACCTGGAGATTTAGGTTGGCTGCATTTGAGAAAGGAAAGGTTTCCTGAATTGAGAAAATCTAAATTGCTACCTCGGGCTGATGGACCATTTAAAGTGTTAGAGAAAGTCAATGATAATGCATATAAGCTCGATCTGCCTGCGGATTTTGGGGTTAGTCCCACATTTAACATTGCAGATTTGAAGCCATATTTGGGAGAGGAAGATGAGCTTGAGTCGAGGACGACTCAAATGCAAGAAGGGGAGGATGATGAGGACATCAACACCAACGATACATCCACTCCGACACAAGTACCTATTGCTGGTCCTATTACTCGTACTCGTGCACATCAACTTAATCATCAGGTGAGTTCAAATCTAAGCTCATGTACATCATGTTTAGACCATGGAGACCCGTGTACTCTTGTTTTGCTTAGGAACCAAGGAGGCGACCGAAAGGGAAACGGACACCACGGTCGCATATGAACTAAATCTCCAGGTTCAAACTTTAGTTCCTTCCTACCTTTATCACCAGCAATCTTGTATTTAGCATTCATGAGCTCTATGTTTTCTTTAGTTGTTTCATGCAGTTTTAACATCAATTCGGCACGCTTAGTAGCATCAAAATTCATTTTTTCAGAAAATGGCAAAGGCATTAAATCAATAGGAGCACGAGGCAAGAAACCATATACAATATGAAATGGGCACATCTTTGTCGTAGAATGCAGCGATCGATTATAAGCGAATTCAATATGAGGCAAACAATCTTCCCACATCTTAATGTTCTTCTTTAAAACAGCCCTTAACATAGTAGACAAAGTCCTATTAACCACTTCAGTTTGACCATCAGTTTGCGGATGACATGTAGTAGAAAACAACAATTTAGTTCCCAATTAAGCCCATAAAGTCTTCCAAAAATAACTAAGAAATTTAGCATCACGATCAGAAACAATTGTGTTGGGCACACCATGCAAACGAACAATTTCCCGAAAGAACAAATCAGCAATGTGAGAAGCATCCTCAGTTTTATGACATGGTATGAAATGGGCCATCTTAGAAAAATCTATCAACAACCACAAACACACTATCACGTACCTTCCTAGTCCTAGGCAATCCTAACACAAAATCCATAGAAATATCTTCCCAGGGAGCACTAGGAACAGGTAGAGGCAAATACAAACCGTGTGGATTCAATCGTGATTTAGCCTTTTGACATGTCGTGCAGCGAGCAACAAATCTCTCCACATCTCTTCTCATCTTTGGCCAAAAGAAATGGCCAGCAAGTATATCTTCCGTTTTCTTTGCTCCAAAATGCCCCATTAAGGCACCTCGATGCGCTTCCTGCAACAATAACAAGCGAACGGAGCTAGCTGGAATGCATAGCTTGTTAGCTCTAAAGACAAACCCATCACTAATGATGAATTTGTTCCATCCCTTCCCCTCTTTACAATGCAGCAACACATCTTTAAAATCAGCATCATTAACATATTGATCTTTAATCGTTTCCAATCAAAATATTTTGTAATCAAGTTGGTTCAGCAAAGTGTATCTCCTAGACAATGCATCAACAATTATATTCTCTTTCCCTTTCTTGTGCTTAATAATATAAGGAAAAGATTCAATAAATTCAACCCACTTAGCATGTCTACGGTTCAATTTTCCTTGACTACGAATATGTTTTAAAGATTCATGATCTGAATGAATAACAAACTCTTTGGGCCATAGATAATGCTGCCATGTTTCTAATGTGCGAACAAGAGCATACAATTCCTTATCATAAGTAGAATAATTCAGAACAGGCCCGCTCAATTTTTCACTAAAATAAGCAATAGGTTTGCCTTCTTGTAACAAAACACCACCCAAACCAATGCCACTAGCATCACATTCAAGCTCAAAGGTTTTATTAAAATCAGGGAGTTGGAGGAGAGGTGCATGTGTCAACTTATCTTTCAGCGTGTTGAAGGAGTTCTCTTGTGTTTTACCCCAACTAAAAGGCACTCCCTTCTTTGTAAGCTCATTCAAAGGCGCGGCAATAGTGCTGAAGTCCTTCACAAAACGACGATAGAAACCAGCAAGTCCTAGGAAACTCAGCACTTGCGTGATAGTCTTCGGTATAGGCCATCCATGTATAGCTTCCACCTTGGCTTGATCAACCTCGATTCCCTGTGGAGTCACGACATAGCCAAGAAAAGACACTCGATTGGTGCAAAAGGTGCACTTCTCAAGGTTACCAAATAAACGTGCATCTCGTAAAGCATTAAAAACAGCACGTAAGTGATCAAGATGTTCATCGAAAGATTTGCTGTAAATCAATATATCATCAAAGTAGACAACAACAAATTTCCCAATGAAAGCACGCAGAACCTCGTTCATTAATCTCATGAAAGTACTCGGTGCATTAGTTAACCCAAAAGGCATGACTAACCACTCATATAACCCGAACTTAGTTTTGAAAGCAGTTTTCCATTCATCTCCCAATTTCATACGAATCTGGTGGTACCCACTACGCAAATCAACTTTGGAAAACACAATAGCACCACTTAATTCATCAAGCATATCATCCAAACGAGGGATAGGGTGTCGATATCGAATTGTGATATTATTAATAGCCCTACAATCAACACACATACGCCATGTTCCATCCTTTTTAGGCACTAAAATAACCGGAACAGCACAAGGACTAAGAGACTCACGCACGTAACCTTTGTCGAGTAGTTCGTGCACTTGTCGCTGAATTTCCTTAGTTTCTTCCGGATTTGTCCTGTATGGCGCACGGTTTGGCAACGATGCACCAGGAATAAGGTCAATTTGGTGCTCAATCCCTCGTATTGGTGGCAGCCCCGCTGGTATCTCACTTGGAAACACATCAGAATACTCCTGCAAAAGGTTAGCAACAGCCGGGGGCAAAGAATGCTGCATATCGTGAACTGAAATCAAAGCATTCTTGCACACCAAAGCATAGGCAACAGAAGTGGAAGCAATCAATTCATTAATATCAGACTTAGTAGCAAACAAGCAATGTCCTTTCAATCTTATCTCATCTTCCCTGCTACTAACAGATTTGGCATTCTTATCGATCTCAGCTTTAGTTCTCTTAGCTTTAGCAACATCATCACGCACAATAGATTCAGGTGACATAGGAAGCAAAACGACTTTCTTATCATGATGTATAAGAGAATATTGATTTGATCTACCATGATGCATGCTATCGGTATCAAATTGCCATGGTCTACCTAGCAGAATATGACAAGCTTCCATAGGCACAACATCGCATTCAACAACATCATGATATGAACCAATAGCAAAATTAATTCGTACCAATCTCGTTACCTTGACCTGACCACTATTGTTGAGCCACCGAATGTGATATGAATGTGGGTGCGGTTTTGTTGTAAGTGCAAGCTTCTTGACCATATCGCTGCTAGCCAAGTTGTTGCAGCTACCTCCATCAATTATCAAACGGCATGAATGCTCTTTAATAACACACTTTGTTTGGAACAGTGTATGCCGTTGATTTTGCTCCGCCTTTTCCATTTGTGCACTAAGTACACGCTGCACAATGAGGCTCTCATAATGATCTGCATCCTCTGCACCAATTTGCTCTTCTGGTTGTTCCTTAGTACCTGCATGGTCAGCAGCAAGCAAAGCAAGTGTATCTTCATCAAAATCACTAGCAGAGGAATACCCACCATCTCCTTTGACCACCAAAACGCGCTTGTTAGGGCAGTCACGTTGCACGTGGCCAAAGCCCTTGCATCGATGGCACTGAATATCTCTTGTCCTTCCCGTGGAGGCAACCGAAGATGCACTCGTGGCTGGTTTCTGGACAGTCGTGGTTGCTGAATTTCTCGGGGGAGCACGTGTCTTATCGTTGGATGGAGCGGGTATTATCGACCGACTCGGGAATGTAGAAGGTGCAGGAGCTCGTCCGGTCAATGAGGTAGATGTGCGCGGCTGCCATGATGAAGGTTTTACTGCAGAAATATTAGTTCTTGTACTAGCACGTCGTCCCAGCACTTCCCTTTCAGCTTTACAAGCAAGATGGAACAAACGGGTTACGTTAGTATAATCTTTATAAGCAAGAATGTCCTGAATTTCTCGATTCAAACCTCCTAAAAATCTAGCCATAGCAGGTTCCTCATCCTCCACTAAATTACAACGCAACACACCCATTTGTAATTCCTGATAGTATTCTTCTACACTTTTATTACCCTGTCTCAATTGTTGCAATCTATGTAACAGATCACGCGCATAGTAAGAAGGAACAAATCTAGCCCGCATGACCCGTTTCAAGGCATCCCAGGTTTGTGGAATATTATTAGGATTTTTCTTAGCATGTTCTATCCACCAAACAGAGGCAAAATCAGTAAATTCACTAGTAGCAGCCCTAACACGTATATTCTCAGGAAATTCATGACATGCAAACTTTTGATCAACAGCAATTTCCCAAGTAATGTATGCATCAGGATCGTATTTTCCATCGAAAGAAGGTATCTTAAATTTTATTTTACTGAAAGCATCATCATTATTATGTACCTCACGTCGTCGATGTCCACCCATACCTCTCCGATTAGTTCGCAGTCGTCGGCGACTAGGAGCATCTTGGTCATCTAGTTCAGTATCAGCGACATAATCATCCCAATTATCCTCGACACGCTCATCCTTCTTGTTTTCTCCCTCATGCCCATTTGCAGTTCTGGCATGCATCTCATCAAAACGCCTCAAAAGAGCAGCAAGGCTTTGGTCAATATGAGCGACTGACGTCTCCAGCCTTGTAAGCTTGGTGTTGGTGGCAAGCTGCGTGGCCTCCAACTGCCCAATCTTATCATTTGACACCAGCATATCTTCAGCAAGCCCATCTACATGCCTCCTCATCTTATTTTCAAAATGTTGTATGATTCCCTTTGTACGAGGAGAGTGACCTAAACTCCCATCACCCTCTGATCCTGTCATGGTTAGATGAACAAAGGAAACACGAAAATAGGTGAAGAAATAAGATCCTACAACTAATGGGATGTAGCTACTGCAAGGCGCTCACACTCAACCTGTTACACAAGCTCTTACCAATTATTACCTTGCTCAACAGGAGGGGACGGCAACCAACAAGTCTGCAACCGTGGGATGAAGTGTATCGGTGCCGCAACAACAGGATCTGTCAAGCTGTAGTCGAATATGTGGAGCTATAGGTTGGCTGAAGCAAGGATGAACTAGCACCACATTAGTTACAAAAGAAAGCTGAAAAATCGTTCAACGGCGGTACTATGCTGGTCCTAGCCTAGACCGTGCTAGAGACGCGAGCCTGGACACAAATGAAGTCACGAGACACCACCGAAAAACAAAAAAGATGCACAAAGAACAACCCCTTTTTCTTCGCTTCTTTTTCTTCTTCTTCTTCTTTTTTTTCTTTTCTTTTTTTTCCTTTTTTTTTTCTTTTTTTTTCAGGGGATCCTCAAAACTGATTATATAACCTAAAAGACTTCAAAAGAGCCACACAGCACACACACACACACACTCTCTCTCTCTGGAGTAAGCCGAGACTATATGTATTCGTGCAAAGTTGTGGTTTGAGTAAGCCGAGACTACTTCTGCCTTTTTGGAGCGCTACAAAATATGCAGTACAAGTGCGAATAGCAATGGAATTTTATAACACGACGCAATAACCAATTCGGACTCGGAAACCGATCCCTACTCGAACCACAGCACCGCATGCGATTCGGTCACAAACCAACACAGAATCTAACTCGGACTTGAACACGAATATGGACTCGGATTCCGCCAACACGGAGTATGTATGGTAGCGCACGGTTGTGACTAGAACGTGACAAGAACTCGAAACTCTAAAAGACTAAAACTAAGACCAGCAACTCGACGCAACCGATGCAACCGAAAGTTCAACAAGCCCTAACTAAGCAGTGCTAGCAAAGGCTCAAACGAGTTTATAGGATTGAAGGTAAACTAATCTACTATTTTTTTTTGGCTTTTCTGGACTATAGGAAAAATAAAACAGCGAAGAATTAGAAGTCTCTCACCGATAAACCTTGCTCTGATTACCAACTAATGACGACCCGCTAGGGTTTGATTTCCGATCTTTCGATGAGAGGCGTGGATAACTCGATTGGTCGATGGAGGCGACGTTCACGGCCCGACTACAGCCTTCCAAGCTGCGCCTTAGCAACCGATACACCCCCTCCAATGGCTGTCGCGATCTTGTGGAGCGCGGCACCCGGCCACTAGGGCACTCGTCCTGCAAGCAATCGAAGAACTAGCAAGAACAAGTATGACAAGTACTGAATTTACTAGATGTAAATGAAGGTATCACACGCAATCTCAATAATGGTGGGGTTCCGAAGACAAGAAGACGGGCGGCTGATCCAGCACGCGCACGACACAGGGGTGCTGGGGTCGTACTCCAACCCTAGGACGCGTCCGTAATGGACTCAACTTGATACACGGCCCATTGGGCCAAAACAGGGTGACGCAGCACCATGTGCAGAAAAGGACTCTGTATTAATTTTACAATTGCGGCCGACTCGTAACAGATATGGATATGAGGCCGGATCCGTTTCCCTTTCGGTCGCCTCCTTGGTTCCTAAGCAAAACAAGAGTACACGGGTCTCCATGGTCTAAACATGATGTACATGAGCTTAGATTTGAACTCACCTGATGATTAAGTTGATGTGCACGAGAACGAGTAATAGGACCAGCAATAGGTACTTGTGTTGGAGTGGATGTATCGTTGGCATGAAAAAACTAAAGAAAACATAGAGCGCATGAATGCTAAATACAAGATTGCTAGTGATAAAGGTAGGAAGGAACTAAAGTTTGAACCTGGAAATTTAGTTTGACTGCATTTGAGAAAGGAAAGATTTCCTGAATTGAGAAAATCTAAATTGCTACCTCGGGCTGATGGACCATTTAAAGTGTTAGAGAAAGTCAATGATAATGCATATAAGCTCGATCTGCCTGCGGATTTTGGGGTTAGTCCCACATTTAACATTGCAGATTTGAAGCCATATTTGGGAGAGGAAGATGAGCTTGAGTCGAGGACGACTCAAATGCAAGAAGGGGAGGATGATGAGGACATCAACACCAACGATACATCCACTCCGACACAAGTACCTATTGCTGGTCCTATTACTCGTGCTCGTGCGCATCAACTTAATCATCAGGTGAGTTCAAATCTAAGCTCATGTACATCATGTTTAGACCATGGAGACCCGTGTACTCTTGTTTTGCTTAGGAACTAAGGAGTCGACCGAAAGGGAAACGGATTCACGCAGGCTGGATTCGGACTGCAGAACAGTACCAACTTGTGATGGTGCAATTAGTACACAAACTTGGATTTGTGTACTAATTAGTACACAAATTAGTACACAAACTAGTATACAAATTCATGTACACAAACTTGCGCATTAATTTGCATTATTTCTGGCACGAACTTGTGCATTATTTGCACCATTTCGGCCCGTTTTGCACCGACTTTCGTGCAGTAACTGAACGGTCGGAAATGCCCCAAAACATGAGTTTAGGGTCCACTAGGGTGGATCAGTTCGTTCATTGCAAAAATTTCCAACACGAATTTGTTGCACGATCTTGTCCATTAATTGCACCAGTTCGGTCCGTTTTGCACCGATTTTCATGCATTAACGACATGTCCAAAACGCCCCAAAACATGAGTTCAGGTGCATTTGTTGCGAAAAATTCCGACGCGAGTTTCTGGAACTTGTGCATTATTTGCACCATTTCGGCCTGTTTTGCACCGGCTTTCATGTAGTAATGAAACGGTCTGAAACGCCCCAGAACATGAGATTAGGGTTCAATGGGGTGGATTGAGTGTATTCGTTGCAAAAAATTCCAACACGACTTCGTGGCACGAACTTGTGCGTTAATTGCACCGCTTCGGCCCGTTTTGCTCCAACTTTCATGAAGTAACGAAACGGTCCGAAATGTCCCAAAACATGAGTTTAGGGTCCAATAGGGTGGATCGGGTGTTTTTGTTGTGAAAAATTTCGGCACGATTTTGATGCGCGAACGCATGCATTAATTGGACCAATTCAGCCCTTTTTCACTGAGTTTCGTGCGGTATCGAAACGGTTCAAAACGCACCAAAACATGAGTTTAGGGTCCAGTAGGGTGAATCGGAGCGTTCGTTACGAAAAATTCCGACAGAACTTCGATGCACGAACTTGTGCGTTAATTGCACCACTTCGGCCCGTTTTGAAGCGACTTTCGTGCGGTAATGAAACTTTCCAAAACGCCGAGAACATGAGTTTACGGTCCAATGGGGTGGATCGAGTGCACTAATTCCCCCACTTCAGGGTCCACTAGGGTCGATCAGGTCTGTTTGTTGAAAAAAATTCCGATGCGAATTCATTGCACGAACTTGTGCATTAATTGCACCACTTCATCCTGCTTTGCACCGACTTTCGTGTAGTAATGAACGTTCTGAAACGCCCCAGAACATGAGTTTACGGTCCAATGGGGTGGATCGAGTGCGTTCATTGCGAAAAGTTCTAACACGACTTTGTTGCACGAACTTATGTATTAATTGCTCCACTTTGGCCCGTTTTGCACTGAATTTCATGCGGTAACAAAACGGTCCAAAACGCCCCAAAACTAGAGTTTAGGGTCCAATAGGGTGGATTGGATCGTTCATTGCAAAAAATTCCAACGCGAATTCATTGGACGAACTTGTGTATTAATTGCACCAGTTCGGTCCGTTTTGCACCGAGTTTCATGCATTAACAACATGGTCCAAAACGCCCCAAAACATCAGTTTAGGGTCCAATAGGGTGGATCAGGTGCATTAGTTGCGAAAAATTCGGACGCGAATTTCTGGCACGAACTTGTGCATTATTTGCACCCTTTCAACCCGTTTTGCACCAATTTTCGCGCAGTAATGAAACGGTCCGAAACGCCCCGAAACATGAGTTTAGGGTCCACTAGGATGGATCGGTTCGTTCGTTGCAAAAAATTCCAATGCGAATTCGTTGCACGAACTTATGCATAAATTGCACGAGTTCGGCTCGTTTTGCACCGAATTTCGTGTAGTAACTAAACGGTCCGAAATGCCCCAAAACATGAGTTTAGGGTCCACTAGGGTGGATCGGTTCGTTCGTTGCAAAAATTCCAACGCGAATTCATTGCACGATCTTGTGTATTAAACTGCACCACTTCGGCCCGTTTTTCTCCGACTTTCATGCTGTAATCAAATGGTCCGAAATGCCCCAAAACATGAGTTTAGGGTCCAATAGGGTGGATCGGGTCCGTACGTTGTGAAAAATTCCAACATGACGTCGTTGCACGAACTTTTGCATTAATTGCACCAGTTCGGCAAGTATTGACCGACTTTTGTGCAGTAACGAGACGGTCCGAAACGCCCCCGAATATGAATTTAGGGTCCAATGGAGTGGATCGAGTGCGTTCGTTGTGAAAAATTCCAACACGACTTCGTTACATGAATTTGTGTACTAATTGCACCACTTCGACCAATTTTGCACCGACTTTCATGCTGTAATGAAACGGTACGAAATTCCCTAAAATATAAGTTTTGGATCTAATAGGGTGCATCAAGTGCGTTCGTTGCGTACAAATCCAACGCGAATTGGTTGCACGAACTTGTGCATTAATTGCACCACTTCGGCCCATTTTGCACCGACTTTCGTGCAGTAACGAGATGATGAGGACACCAACACCAACGATACATCCACTCCGACACAAGTACCTATTGCTGGTCCTATTACTCGTGCTCGTGCGCATCAACTTAATCATCAGGTGAGTTCAAATCTAAGCTCAGGTGCATCATGTTTAGACCATGGAGACCCGTGTACTCTTGTTTTGCTTAGGAACCAAGGAGGCGGCCGAAAGGGAAACGGATTCGCGCAAGCTGGATTCGGACTGCAGAACAGTACCAACTTGTGACGGACACCACGGTCGCATATGAACTCGGATTGGGGCGTTCAAGTACTTCGTGGAAAGCTTATGAAGTCTTCTTTCAAACGGATCCGGCCTCATAGCCATATCTATTACGAGTCGGCCGCAATCGTTAAATTAATACAGAGTCCTTTTCTGCCCATGGTGCTGCGTCACCCTGTTTTGGTCCAATGGGCCGTGTATCAAGTTGAGTCCATTACGGACGCGTCCTAGGGTTGGAGTACGACCCCAACACCCCTGTGGTCGTCCTCCCACGTACTTATACCCCTTAGCCGCCGCCAAGGATGCTTGGGTTTTGTTTAGATCAAGTTTAGCCTTCGCTACTTGCTTGCAAGCGCGCGTGCTGGATCAGCCGCCCGTCTTCTTGTCTTCGGAACCCCACCATTATTGAGATTGCGTGTGAAACCTTCATTTATATCTAGTAAATTCAGTACTTGTCATACTTGTTTTTGCTAGTTCTTCGATTGCTTGCAGGACGAGTGCCCTAGTGGCCGGGTGCCGCGCTCCACAAGATCGCGACAGCCATTGGAGGGGGTGTATCGGTTGCTAAGGCGCAGCTTGGAAGGCTGTAGTCGGGCCGTGAACATCGCCTCCATCGACCAATCGAGTTATCCACGCCTCTCATCGAAAGATCGGGAATCAAACCCTAGCGGGTCGCCATTAGTTGGTAATCAGAGCAAGGTTTATCGGTGAGAGACTTCTAATTCTTCGCTGTTTTATTTTTCCTATAGTCCAGAAAAGCCAAAAAAAAATAGTAGATTAGTTTACCTTCAGTCCTATAAACTCGTTTGAGCCTTTGCTAGCACTGCTTAGTTAGGGCTTGTTGAATTTTCGGTTGCATCGGTTGCGTCGAGTTGCTGGTCTTAGTTTTAGTCCTTTAGAGTTTCGAGTTCTTGTCACGTTCTAGTCACAACCGTGCGCTACCATACATACTCCGTGTTGGTGGAATCCGAGTCCATATTCGTGTTCAAGTCCGAGTTAGATTCTGTGTTGGTTTGTGACCGAATCGCACGCGGTGCTGTGATTCGAGTAGGGATCGATTTCCTAGTCCCAATTGGTTATTGTGCCGTGTTATAAAATTCCATTGCTTTTCGCACTTGTACTGCATATTTTGTAACGCTCCAGAAAGGCAGAAGTAGTCTCGGCTTACTCAAACCACAACTTTTCACGAATACACATAGCCTCGGCTTACTCCAGAGAGAGAGAGAGAGAAAAAAAAGTTTGTGTGCTGTGTGGCTCTTTTGAAGTCTTTTAGGTTATATAATCAGTTTTGAGGATCCCCCAAAAAAAAAAGAGAAAAAAAAAGAGAAAAAAAAAGAAGGAAAAAAAAGAAAGGAAAAAAAAAGAAAAAAAAAGAAGAAGAAGAAAAAGAGGGGAACAAAAAGGGGCTGTTCTTTGTGCATCTTTTTTGTTCTTCGGTGGTGTCTCGTGACTTCATTTGTGTCCAGGCTCGCGTCTCTAGCACGGTCTAGGCTAGGACCAGCATAGTACCGCCGTTGAACGATTTTTCAGCTTGCTTTTGTAACTAACGTGGTGCTAGTTCATCCTTGCTTCAGCCCACCTATAGCTCCACATATGCGACTACAGCTTGACAGGTCCTGTTGTTGCGGCACCGATACACTTCATCCCACGGTTGCAGACTTGTTGGTTGCCGTCCCCTCCTGTTGAGCAAGGTAAGAATTGGTAAGAGCTTGTGTAACAGGTTGAGTGTGAGCGCCTTGCAGTAGCTACATCCCATTAGTTGTAGGATCTTATTTCTTCACCTATTTTCGTGTTTCCTTTGTTCATCTAACCATGACAGGATCAGAGGGTGATGGGAGTTTAGGTCACTCTCCTCGTACAAAGGGAATCATACAACATTTTGAAAATAAGATGAGGAGGCATGTAGATGGGCTTGCTGAAGATATGCTGGTGTCAAATGATAAGATTGGGCAGTTGGAGGCCACGCAGCTTGCCACCAACACCAAGCTTACAAGGCTGGAGACGTCGGTCGCTCATATTGACCAAAGCCTTGCTGCTCTTTTGAGGCGTTTTGATGAGATGCATGCCAGAACTGCAAATGGGCATGAGGGAGAAAACAAGAAGGATGAGCGTGTCGAGGATAATTGGGATGATTATGTCGCTGATACTGAACTAGATGACCAAGATGCTCCTAGTCGCCGACGACTGCGAACTAATCGGAGAGGTATGGGTGGACATCGACGACGTGAGGTACATAATAATGATGATGCTTTCAGTAAAATAAAATTTAAGATACCTTCTTTTGATGGAAAATACGATCCTGATGCATACATTACTTGGGAAATTGCTGTTGATCAAAAGTTTGCATGTCATGAATTTCCAGAGAATATACGTGTTAGGGCTGCTACTAGTGAATTTACTGATTTTGCCTCTGTTTGGTGGATAGAACATGCTAAGAAAAATCCTAATAATATTCCACAAACCTGGGATGCCTTGAAACGGGTCATGCGGGCTAGATTTGTTCCTTCTTACTATGCGCGTGATCTGTTACATAGATTGCAACAATTGAGACAGGGTAATAAAAGTGTAGAAGAATACTATCAGGAATTACAAATGGGTGTGTTGCGTTGTAATTTAGTGGAGGATGAGGAACCTGCTATGGCTAGATTTTTAGGAGGTTTGAATCGAGAAATTCAGGACATTCTTGCTTATAAAGATTATACTAACGTAACCCGTTTGTTCCATCTTGCTTGTAAAGCTGAAAGGGAAGTGCTGGGACGACGTGCTAGTACAAGAACTAATATTTCTGCAGGAAAACCTTCATCATGGCAGCCGCGCACATCTACCTCATTGACCGGACGAGCTCCTGCACCTTCTACATTCCCGAGTCGGTCGACAATACCCGCTCCATCCAACGATAAGACACGTGCTCCCCCGACAAATTCAGCAACCACGACTGTCCAGAAACCAGCCACGAGTGCATCTTCGGTTGCCTCCACGGGAAGGACAAGAGATATTCAGTGCCATCGATGCAAGGGCTTTGGCCACGTGCAACGTGACTGCCCTAACAAGCGCGTTTTGGTGGTCAAAGGAGATGGTGGGTATTCCTCTGCTAGTGATTTTGATGAAGATACACTTGCTTTGCTTGCTGTTGACCATGCAGGTACTAAGGAACAACCAGAAGAGCAGATTGGTGCAGAGGATGCAGATCATTATGAGAGCCTCATTGTGCAGCGTGTACTTAGTGCACAAATGGAAAAGGCGGAGCAAAATCAACGGCATACACTATTCCAAACAAAGTGTGTTATTAAAGAGCGTTCATGCCGTTTGATAATTGATGGAGGTAGCTGCAACAACTTGGCTAGCAGCGATATGGTCGAGAAGCTTGCACTTACAACAAAACCGCACCCACATCCATATCACATTCGGTGGCTCAACAATAGTGGTAAGGTCAAGGTAACGAGATTGGTACGAATTAATTTCGCTATTGGTTCATATCATGATGTTGTTGAATGCGATGTTGTGCCTATGGAAGCTTGTCATATTCTGCTAGGTAGACCATGGCAATTTGATACCGATAGCATGCATCATGGTAGATCAAATCAATATTCTCTTATACATCATGATAAGAAAATCGTTTTGCTTCCTATGTCACCTGAATCTATTGTGCGTGATGATGTTGCTAAAGCTAAGAGAACTAAAGCTGAGATCGATAAGAATGCCAAATCTGTTAGTAGCAGGGAAGATGAGATAAGATTGAAAGGACATTGCTTGCTTGCTACTAAGTCTGATATTAATGAATTGATTGCTTCCACTTCTGTTGCCTATGCTTTGGTGTGCAAGAATGCTTTGATTTCAGTTCACGATATGCAGCATTCTTTGCCCCCGGCTGTTGCTAACCTTTTGCAGGAGTATTCTGATGTGTTTCCAAGTGAGATACCAGCGGGGCTGCCACCAATACGAGGGATTGAGCACCAAATTGACCTTATTCCTGGTGCATCATTGCCAAACCGTGCGCCATACAGGACAAATCCGGAAGAAACTAAGGAAATTCAGCGACAAGTGCAAGAACTACTCGACAAAGGTTATGTGCGTGAGTCTCTTAGTCCTTGTGCTGTTCCAGTTATTTTAGTGCCTAAAAAGGATGGAACATGGCGTATGTGTGTTGATTGTAGGGCTATTAATAATATTACAATTCGATATCGACACCCTATCCCTCGTTTGGATGATATGCTTGATGAATTGAGTGGTGCTATTGTGTTTTCCAAAGTTGATTTGCGTAGTGGGTACCACCAGATTCGTATGAAATTGGGAGATGAATGGAAAACTGCTTTCAAAACTAAGTTCGGGTTATATGAGTGGTTGGTCATGCCTTTTGGGTTAACTAATGCACCGAGTACTTTCATGAGATTAATGAATGAGGTTCTGCGTGCTTTCATTGGGAAATTTGTTGTTGTCTACTTTGATGATATATTGATTTACAGCAAATCTTTCGATGAACATCTTGATCACTTACGTGCTGTTTTTAATGCTTTACGAGATGCACGTTTATTTGGTAACCTTGAGAAGTGCACCTTTTGCACCGATCGAGTGTCTTTTCTTGGCTATGTCGTGACTCCACAGGGAATCGAGGTTGATCAAGCCAAGGTGGAAGCTATACATGGATGGCCTATACCGAAGACTATCACGCAAGTGCGGAGTTTCCTAGGACTTGCTGGTTTCTATCGTCGTTTTGTGAAGGACTTCAGCACCATTGCCGCGCCTTTGAATGAGCTTACAAAGAAGGGAGTGCCTTTTAGTTGGGGTAAAACACAAGAGAACTCCTTCAACACGCTGAAAGATAAGTTGACACATGCACCTCTCCTCCAACTCCCTGATTTTAATAAAACCTTTGAGCTTGAATGTGATGCTAGTGGCATTGGTTTGGGTGGTGTTTTGTTACAAGAAGGCAAACCTATTGCTTATTTCAGTGAAAAATTGAGCGGGCCTGTTCTGAATTATTCTACTTATGATAAGGAATTGTATGCTCTTGTTCGCACATTAGAAACATGGCAGCATTATCTATGGCCCAAAGAGTTTGTTATTCATTCAGATCATGAATCTTTAAAACATATTCGTAGTCAAGGAAAATTGAACCGTAGACATGCTAAGTGGGTTGAATTTATTGAATCTTTTCCTTATATTATTAAGCACAAGAAAGGGAAAGAGAATATAATTGCTGATGCATTGTCTAGGAGATACACCTTGTTGAACCAACTTGATTACAAAATATTTGGATTGGAAACGATTAAAGATCAATATGTTAATGATGCTGATTTTAAAGATGTGTTGCTGCATTGTAAAGAGGGGAAGGGATGGAACAAATTCATCGTTAGTGATGGGTTTGTCTTTAGAGCTAACAAGCTATGCATTCCAGCTAGCTCCGTTCGCTTGTTATTGTTGCAGGAAGCGCATCGAGGTGGCTTAATGGGGCATTTTGGAGCAAAGAAAACGGAAGATATACTTGCTGGTCATTTCTTTTGGCCAAAGATGAGAAGAGATGTGGAGAGATTTGTTGCTCGCTGCACGACATGTCAAAAGGCTAAATCACGATTGAATCCACATGGTTTGTATTTGCCTCTACCTGTTCCTAGTGCTCCTTGGGAAGATATTTCTATGGATTTTGTGTTAGGATTGCCTAGGACTAGGAAGGGACGTGATAGTGTGTTTGTGGTTGTTGATAGATTTTCTAAGATGGCCCATTTCATACCATGTCATAAAACTGATGATGCTTCTCACATTGCTGATTTGTTCTTTCGGGAAATTGTTCGTTTGCATGGTGTGCCCAACACAATTGTTTCTGATCGTGATGCTAAATTTCTTAGTTATTTTTGGAAGACTTTATGGGCTAAATTGGGAACTAAATTGTTGTTTTCTACTACATGTCATCCGCAAACTGATGGTCAAACTGAAGTGGTTAATAGGACTTTGTCTACTATGTTAAGGGCTGTTTTAAAGAAGAACATTAAGATGTGGGAAGATTGTTTGCCTCATATTGAATTCGCTTATAATCGATCGCTGCATTCTACTACAAAGATGTGCCCATTTCAGATTGTATATGGTTTCTTGCCTCGTGCTCCTATTGATTTAATGCCTTTGCCATTTTCTGAAAAAACGAATTTTGATGCTACTAAGTGTGCCGAATTGATGTTAAAACTGCATGAAACAACTAAAGAAAACATAGAGCGCATGAATGCTAAATACAAGATTGCTGGTGATAAAGGTAGGAAGGAACTAAAGTTTGAACCTGGAGATTTAGTTTGGCTGCATTTGAGAAAGGAAAGGTTTCCTGAATTGCGAAAATCTAAATTGCTACCTCGGGCTGATGGACCATTTAAAGTGCTAGAGAAAGTCAATGATAATGCATATAAGCTCGATCTGCCTGCGGATTTTGGGGTTAGTCCCACATTTAACATTGCAGATTTGAAGCCATATTTGGGAGAGGAAGATGAGCTTGAGTCGAGGACGACTCAAATGCAAGAAGGGGAGGATGATGAGGACACCAACACCAACGATACATCCACTCCGACACAAGTACCTATTGCTGGTCCTATTACTCGTGCTCGTGCGCATCAACTTAATCATCAGGTGAGTTCAAATCTAAGCTCAGGTGCATCATGTTTAGACCATGGAGACCCGTGTACTCTTGTTTTGCTTAGGAACCAAGGAGGCGGCCGAAAGGGAAACGGATTCGCGCAAGCTGGATTCGGACTGCAGAACAGTACCAACTTGTGACGGACACCACGGTCGCATATGAACTCGGATTGGGGCGTTCAAGTACTTCGTGGAAAGCTTATGAAGTCTTCTTTCAAACGGATCCGGCCTCATAGCCATATCTCTTACGAATCGGCCGCAATCGTTAAATTAATACAGAGTCTTTTTCTGCCCATGGTGCTGCGTCACCCTGTTTTGGTCCAATGGGCAGTGTATCAAGTTGAGTCCATTACGGACGCGTCATAGGGTTGGAGTACGACCCCAACACCCCTGTGGTCGTCCTCCCACGTACTTATACCCCTTAGCCGCCGCCAAGGATGCTTGGGTTTTGTTTAGATCAAGTTTAGCCTTCGCTACTTGCTTGCAAGCGCGCGTGCTGGATCAGCCGCCCGTCTTCTTATCTTCGGAACCCCACCATTATTGAGATTGCGTGTGAAACCTTCATTTATATCTAGTAAATTCAGTACTTGTCATACTTGTTCTTGCTAGTTCTTCGATTGCTTGCAGGACGAGTGCCCTAGTGGCCGGGTGCCGCGCTCCACAAGATCGCGACAGCCATTGGAGGGGGTGTATCGGTTGCTAAGGCGCAGCTTGGAAGGCTGTAGTCGGGCCGTGAACATCGCCTCCATCGACCAATCGAGTTATCCACGCCTCTCATCGAAAGATCGGGAATCAAACCCTAGCGGGTCGCCATTACGAGATGGTCCGAAACGCACCAAAATATGAGTTTAGGGTCCAATGGCGTGGATCGAGTGCGTTCTTTGCGAAAAATTCCAACACGACTTCATTGCACGAATTTGTGTACTAGTTGCATCACTTCGGCCCATTTTGCACTGACTTTCATGCTGTAACGAAACGATCAGAAATGCCCGAAAATATAAGTTTTGGAGTGCGTTCGTTGCGTAAAATTCCAACACGAATTCGTTGCACGAACTTGTGCATTCGGCCCGTTTTACACCGACTTTCTTGCAGTAACGAAATGGTCTGAAATGCCCTAGAACATGAGTTTAGGGTCCAATGGCGTGGATCTAGTGCGTTTGTTGTGGAAAATTCCAACACGACTTCGTTGCACGAATTTGTGCGCCCGTTTTGCAGTGACTTTCATGCAGTAACGAAACGGTCCGAAATGCCCCAAAACATGAGTTTTGGACCCAATAGGGTGGATCGGGTGGTTTCGTTGAGAAAAATTCCGATACGACTTCGTTGTATGAAATTATGCATTAATTGCACTAGTTCGGCCTATATTGCATCGACACTCGTTGCGTAACGAAACGGTCCCAAACGCACCAAAACATGAGTTTAGGGTCCACTAGGGTGGATCGGTTCGTTCGTTGCATAAAAATCCAACGCAAATTCGTTGCACGAACTTGTGCATTGATTGCACCAGGTCGGTCCGTTTTGCACCGACTTTCATGCATTAACGACATGGTCCAAAACGCCCCAAAACATGAGTTTAGGATCCATTGCGATGGATCGAGTGCGCTCATTGCGAAAAATTCTAACACGACTTCGTTGCACGAACTTGTGTATTAATTGCACCACTTCGGCCCGTTTTGCTCCGACTTTCATGCTGTAATCAAATGGTCCGAAATGCCCCAAAACATGAGTTTAGGGTCCAATAGGGTGGATCGGGTCCGTATGTTGCAAAAAATTCCAACATGACGTCGTTGCACGAACTTTTGCATTAATTGCACCAGTTCGGACCATTTTGCACCGACTTTCGTGCAGTAACGAAACGGTCCGAAACGCTCCAAAACATGAGTTTAGGGACCACTAGGGTGGATCGGTTCGTTTGTTGCAAAAAATTCCAACGCGAATTCGTTGCACTAACTTATGCATTAATAGCACAAGTTCGGTCCGTTTCGCACCGACTTTTATGCAATAATGAAACGGTCCAAACACCCCAAAACCTGAGTTTAGGTTTCACTGTGGTTGACCATGTGCGTTTGTTGTGAAAAATTCCAACGCGAATTCGTGGCACCAACTTGTGCATTAATTGCACCACTTCGGCAAGTTTTGCACCGACTTTTGTGCAGTAACGAGATGGTCCGAAACGCCCCCGAATATGAATTTAGGGTCCAATGGAGTGGATCGAGTGCGTTCGTTGCAAAAAATTCCAACACGACTTGCATGTATTTGTGTACTAATTGCACCACTTCGACCGATTTTGCATTGACTTTCATGCTGTAACGAAACGGTCCGAAATGCTCGAAAATATAAGTTTTGGATCCAATAGGGTGCATCAGGTGCGTTCATTGCATAAAATTCCAACGTGAATTGGTTGCACGAACTTGTGCATTAATAGCACCACTTCGGCCCGTTTTGCACCGACTTTTGTGCAGTAACGAGATGGTCTGAAACGCACCAAAATATGAGTTTAGGGTCCAATGGAGTGGATCCAGTGCGTTCGTTGCAAAAAATTCCAACACGACTTCGTTGCATGAATTTGTGTACAAATTGCACCACTTCGACCGATTTTGCACTGACTTTCATGCTGTAACGAAACGGTCCGAAATGCCACAAAATATAAGTTTTGGATCCAATAGGATGCATCTGGTGCATTCGTTCCGTAAAATTCCGACGCGAATTGGTGGCACCGACTTTCATGCATTAACGACATGGTCCAAAACGCCCCAAAACGACGCGGATCGGGTGCTTTCGTTGAGAAAAATTCCGACACGACTTCGTTGTACGAAATTATAAATTAATTGCACCAGTTCGGCCTATTTTGCATCGACACTCGTGTAGTAACGAAACGGTTCGAAACGCACCAAAACATGAGTTTAGGGTCCACTAGGGTGGATCGGTTCGTTCTTGCAAAAGATTCCATCGTGAATTCGTTGCACAAACTTGGGCTTTAATCGCACTACTTTGGCCCATTTTGCTCCGACTTTCATGTAGTAACCAAACGGTCCAAAATGCCCCAAAACATGAGTTTAGGGTCCAATAGGGTGGATTGGGTGGGTTTGTTGCGAAAAATTCCAACACGACGTCATTGCACGAACTTATGCATTAATTGCACCAGCTCGGCCCGTGTTTCACTGACTTTCATGCGTTAACGAAATGGTCCGAAACGCACCAGAACATGCGTTTGTGGTCCACTAGGGTGGATTGGTGCGTTCGTTGCAAAACATTTCAACACGACTTCGTTGTACGAACTTGTGCATTAATTGCACCATTTCGACCCTTTTTGCACCGAATTCATGTAGTAACGAAACTGTCGGAAACGCCCCAAAACATGAGTTTAGGTGGATGTGGCAGAACCGCCCGAATTAACCTGGCTTAAGTGCACTAACCATCATCGTTGTAGATAAAAATGGCCACCATGCACTTCAAACGGATTAATCCGACAGTCTGTCGGGTAGATCCCGATGCAACCACTCAATATTTTGATCGAAACCAAGCATACACATAACTCCCACGAAGGCAAGTCCAGAGATTACAACATTCCACAGATTTTATAAACACCAGCTGGACATGAATTATTAGAAGTCGAAAATACCACTCGAGTACTTTTATAGGTCAACATACAAACTTTTTGCAGAGTTTTACTGCATTGAAAAGACAAACACGATCAACTAGCGTCGGCAGGGTCATTACTAGTCGGGGAAGGATCCCATTCCACCGTCCAACCAGTCGGCAAAGCACTCGGCCAAGCCAAACCAGCTACCATATCTTCAATAGACACACCTGAAAATATTGCCACAAGCAAGGCTGAGTATACTAATACTCAGCAAGACTTACCCGACTAGTGGTATGTAAATACCGACTACTAAGCACGCACGGCTCTAAGGTACTAGGGTTTTCTTTTTGCTGAAAAGCGAAAAAGAGTTGGTCCTTAACTTCATATTTTAGCTTTCAATATTCTAGTTCATTTAACCAGTCTAGATGAGCACCTAGATCTAACCAAACATGGTGGAACAATTCATCATCCAACAAGTTTCATCATATCCATAGTTCCTCTTGTTACTCTATGTGGCAAGAGTGTTAAGCAGTCTCAATTACTGCAAGAAACAGACGATTCAAATCGAATTTCTTAACCTTGCAAGGGAAACCTAAAAACAGGTCACGTCGTTACTCCAAGAGTCACACGTGCAACTTTTTCCCTTTATTCCTGTTTTATGGATCAGGGCCACCGGCCTCGAGTACAAGAGGTCAACAAACCATGGTGACACCGGGACATGAACCCTCTTGCACTCACCATTGGGCCCATGGGACAGAGTCAAGACGGTAGAGCCTGTCCACGCACTGGTGCAATCGAATACTTAAGCTTACCGATTACGATATTCTCGGCATGTGGTTAGTACTTTCAAATGCTTAACCACTGCTACCACACACTGCGACCTTAGCATTTTTCACTACTTAGACGGGGCTTCAACCACGAGTACATTACAACAGCCCAACCTGCCAACTGATGAGGACATCAACACCAACGATACATCCACTCCGACACAAGTACCTATTGTTGGTCCTATTACACGTGCTCGTGCGCATCAACTTAATCATCAGGTGGGTTCAAATCTAAGCTCATGTACATCATGTTTAGACCATGGAGACCCGTGTACTCTTGTTTTGCTTAGGAACCAAGGAGGCGACCGAAAGGGAAACGGATTCGCGCAGGCTGGATTCGGACTGCAGAATAGTACCAACTTGTGACGGACACCACGGTCGCATATAAAATCGGATTGGGGCGTTCAAGTATTTCGTGGAAAGCTTGTGAAGTCTTCTTTCAAACAAATCCAGCCTCATATCCATATCCATTACGAGTCGGCCGCAATCGTAAAATTAATACAGAGTCCTTTTCTGCACATGGTGCTGCGTCACCCTGTTTTGGCCCAATGGGCCGTGTATCAAGTTGAGTCCATTACGAACGCGTCTTAGGGTTGGAGTACGACCCCAGCACCCCTGTGGTTGTCCTCCCACGTACTTATACCCCTTAGCCGCCACCAAGGATGCTTGGGTTTTGTTTAGATAAAGTTTAGCCTTCGCTACTTGCTTGCAAGCGCGCGTGCTGGATCAGCCGCCCGTCTTCTTGTCTTCAGAACCCCACCATTATTGAGATTGCATGTGAAACCTTCATTTACATCTAGTAAATTCAGTACTTGTCATACTTGTTCTTGCTAGTTCTTCGATTGCTTGTAGGACAAGTGCCCTAGTGGCCGGGTGCCGCGCTCCACAAGATCGCGACAACCATTGGAGGGGGTGTATCGGTTGCTAAGGCGCAGCTTGGAAGGCTGTAGTCGGGCCGTAAACGTCGCCTCCATCGACCAATCGAGTTATCCACACCTCTCATCGAAAGATCGGGAATCAAACCCTAGCGGGTCGCCATTAGTTGGTAATCAGAGCAAGGTTTATCGGTGAGAGACTTCTAATTCTTCGCTGTTTTATTTTTCCTATAGTCTAGAAAAGCCAAAAAAAATAGTAGATTAGTTTACCTTCAATCCTATAAACTCGTTTGAGCCTTTGCTAGCACTGCTTAGTTAGGGCTTGTTGAACTTTCGGTTGCATCGGTTGCGTCGAGTTGCTGGTCTTAGTTTTAGTCCTTTAGAGTTTCGAGTTCTTGTCACGTTCTAGTCACAACCGTGCGCTACCATACATACTCCGTGTTGGCGGAATCCGAGTCCATATTCGTGTTCAAGTCCGAGTTAGATTCTGTGTTGGTTTGTGACCGAATCGCATGCGGTGCTGTGATTCGAGTAGGGATCGGTTTCCGAGTCCGAATTGGTTATTGCGTCGTGTTATAAAATTCCATTGCTATTCGCACTTGTACTGCATATTTTGTAGCGCTCCAAAAAGGCAGAAGTAGTCTCGGCTTACTCAAATCGCAACTTTGCACGAATACATATAGTCTCGGCTTACTCCAGAGAGAGAGAGAGAGAGAGAAAAGTTTGTGTGGTGTGTGTCTCTTTTGAAGTCTTTTAGGTTATATAATCAGTTTTGAGGATCCCCTGAAAAAAAAGAAAAAAAAGAAAAAAGAAAAAAGAAAGGAAAAAAAGAAAAGAGAAAAAAAAGAAGAAGAAAAAGAAGGGAAGAAAAAGGGGCTGTTCTTTGTGCGTCTTTTTTGTTCTTCGGTGGTGTCTCGTGACTTCATTTGTGTCCAGGCTCGCGTCTCTAGCACGGTCTAGGCTAGGACCAGCATAGTGCCGCCGATGAATGATTCTTCAGCTTGCTTTTGTAACTAACGTGGTGCTAGTTCATCCTTGCTTCAGCCCAACTATAGCTCCACATATCCGACTACAGCTTGACAGGTCCTGTTGTTGCGGCACCGATACACTTCATCCCACGGTTGCAGACTTGTTGGTTGCCGTCCCTCCTGTTGAGCAAGATAAGAATTGGTAAGAGCTTGTGTAACAGGTTGAGAGGGAGCGCCTTGCAGTAGCTACATCCCATTAGTTGTAGGATCTTATTTCTTCACCTATTTTCGTGTTTCCTTTGTTCATCTAACCATGACAGGATCAGAGGGTGATGGGAGTTTAGGTCACTCTCCTCGTACAAAGGGAATCATACAACATTTTGAAAATAAGATGAGGAGGCATGTAGATGGGCTTGCTGAAGATATGCTGGTGTCAAATGATAAGATTGGGCAGTTGGAGGCCACGCAGCTTGCCACCAACACCAAGCTTACAAGGCTGGAGACGTCGGTCGCTCATATTGACCAAAGCCTTGCTGCTCTTTTGAGGCGTTTTGATGAGATGCATGCCAGAACTGCAAATGGGCATGAGGGAGAAAACAAGAAGGATGAGCGTGTCGAGGATAATTGGGATGATTATGTTGCTGATACTGAACTAGATGACCAAGATGCTCCTAGTCGCCAACGACTACGAACTAATCGGAGAGGTATGGATGGACATCGACGACGTGAGGTACATAATAATGATGATGCTTTCAGTAAAATAAAATTTAAGATACCTTCTTTCGATGGAAAATACGATCCTGATGCATACATTACTTGGAAAATTGCTGTTGATCAAAAGTTTGCATGTCATGAATTTCCTGAGAATATACGTGTTAGGGCTGCTACTAGTGAATTTACTGATTTTGCCTCTGTTTGGTGGATAGAACATGATAAGAAAAATCCTAATAATATTCCACAAACCTAGGATGCTTTGAAATGGGTCATGCGGGCTAGATTTGTTCCTTCTTACTGTGCGCGTGATCTGTTACATAGATTGCAACAATTGAGACAGGGTAATAAAAGTGTAGAAAAATACTATCAGGAATTACAAATGGGTGTGTTGCATTGTAATTTAGTGGAGGATGAGGAACCTGCTATGGCTAGATGTTTAGGAGGTTTGAATCGAGAAATTCAGGACATTCTTGCTTATAAAGATTATACTAACGTAACCCGTTTGTTCCATCTTGCTTGTAAAGCTGAAAGGGAAGTGCTAGGACGACGTGCTAGTACAAGAACTAATATTTCTGCAGGAAAACCTTCATCATGGCAGCCGCACACATCTACCTCATTGACCGGATAAGCTCCTGCACCTTCTACATTCCCGAGTCGGTCGACAATACCCGCTCCATCCAACGATAAGACACGTGCTCCCTCGACAAATTCAGCAACCACAACTGTCCAGAAACCAGCCACGAGTGCATCTTCGGTTGCCTCCACGGGAAGGACAAGAGATGTTCAGTGCCATCGATGCAAGGGCTTTGGACACGTGCAACGTGACTGCCCTAACAAGCGCGTTTTGGTGGTCAAAGGAGATGGTGGGTATTCCTCTGCTAGTGATTTTGATAAAGATACACTTGCTTTGCTTACTGCTGACCATGCAGGTACCGAGGAACAACCAGCAGAGCAGATTGGTGCAGAGGATGCAGATCATTATGAGAGCCTCATTGTGCAGCGTGTACTTAGTGCACAAATGGAAAAGGCGGAGCAAAATCAACGGCATACACTGTTCCAAACAAAGTGTGTTATTAAAGAGTGTTCATGCCGTTTGATAATTGATGGAGGTAGCTGCAACAACTTGGCTAGCAGCGATATGGTCGAGAAGCTTGCACTTACAACAAAACCGCACCCACATCCATATCACATTCGGTGGCTCAACAATAGTGGTAAGGTCAAGGTAACGAGATTGGTACGAGTTAATTTCGCTATTGGTTCATATCATGATGTTGTTTAATGCAATGTTGTGCCTATGGAAGCTTGTCATATTCTGCTAGGTAGACCATGGCAATTTGATACCGATAGCATGCATCATGGTAGGTCAAATCAATATTCTCTTATACATCATGATAAGAAAATCGTTTTGCTTCCTATGTCACCTGAATCTATTGTGCGTGATGATGTTGCTAAAACTAAGAGAACTAAAACTGAGATCGATAAGAATGCCAAATCTGTTAGTAGTATGGAAGATGAGATAAGATTGAAAGGACATTGCTTGCTTGCTACTAAGTCTGATATTAATGAATTGATTGCTTCCACTTCTGTTGCCTATGCTTTGGTGTGCAAGGATGCTTTGATTTCAGTTCACGATATGCAGCATTCTTTGCCCCCGGCTGTTGCTAACCTTTTGCAGGAGTATTCTGATGTGTTCCCAAGTGAGATACCAGCGGGGCTGCCATCAATACGAGGGATTGAGCACCAAATTGACCTTATTCCTGGTGCATCGTTGCCAAACCGTGCGCCATACAGGACAAATCCGGAAGAAACTAAAGAAATTCAGCGACAAGTGCAAGAACTACTCGACAAAGGTTATGTGCGTGAGTCTCTTAGTCCTTGTGCTGTTCTGGTTATTTTAGTGCCTAAAAAGGATGGAACATGGCATATGTGTGTTGATTGTAGGGCTATTAATAATATCACAATTCGATATCGACACCCTATCCCACGTTTGGATGACATGCTCGATGAATTGAGTTGTGCTGTTGTGTTTTCCAAAGTTGATTTGCATAGTGGGTACCACCAGATTCGTAGAGTTTACGATCCACTAGGGTGGATCGGTTCCTTCGTTGCAAAAATTTCCAACACGAATTCGTTGTACGAACATGTGCATTAATAGCACAAGTTCGGTCCGTTTTGCACCGACTTTTATGCAGTAACAAAACGGTCCGAACACCCTAAAACATGAGTTTAGGGTTCACTGGGTGGATCATATGCGTTCGTTGCGAAAAGTTCCGACGCGAATTCGTGGCACGAACTTGTGCCTTCATTGCACCTCTTTGGCCTGTTTTGCACCGACTTTTGTGCAGTAATAAAACATTCAGAAACACCATAGAACATGAGTTTACGGTCCAATGGTATGGATCGAGTGCGTTCATTGCAAAAAATTCTAACACGACTTCGTTGCACGAACTTATGTATTAATTGCACCACTTTGGCCAATTTTGAACCGACTTTCGTGCAGTAATGAAACGGTCCGAAACGCCCTAAAACTTGAGTTTAGGGTCTAATAGGGTGGGTCGGGTGCGTTTGTTGCGAAAAATTCCAACACGATGTCGTTGCACGAACTTATGCATTAATTGCATGAGTTCGGCCCGTTTTGCACCGACTTTCGTGCAGTAACGAAATGGTCCGAAACACCCCAAAACATGAGTTTAGGGTCCACTAGGGTGGATCGGTTCGTTCATTGCAAAAAATTCCAACGCGAATTCATTGCACGATCTTGTGCATTAATTGCGCCAGTTCGGTCCGTTTTGCACCGACTTTCATGCATTAACGACATGTCCAAAACGCCCCAAAACAAGAGTTTAGGGTCCACTGGGGTGGATCAGGTGCATTTGTTGTGAAAGATTCCGACGCGAATTTCTGGCACGAACTTGTGCATTATTTGCACCATTTCGGCCCGTTTTGCACCGACTTTCATGCAGTAACGAAACGGTCCGAAACGCCCCAGAATAAGAGTTAGGGTCCAATGGGGTGGATTGAGTGTGTTCGTTGCGAAAAATTCGAACAAAGACTTTGTGGCATGAACTTGTTAATTAATTGCACCACTTCGGCCCATTTTGCTCCGACTTTCATGCAGTAGCGAAATGGTCCGAAATGCTACAAAACAAAGCTTAGGGTCCAATATGGTGGATCGGGTGTGTACGTTGCGAAAAATTCCAACATGACGTCGTTGCACAATCATTTGCATTAATTGCACCAATTGGGCCCATTTGGACCGACATTCGTGCAGTAACGAAACAGTCTGGAACGCCCAAAACATGAGTTTACGATCCACTAGGGTGGATCGGTTCCTTCATTGCAAAAATTTCCAACACGAATTCGTTGTACGAACATGTGCATTAATAGCACAAGTTCGTTCCGTTTTGCACCGACTTTTATGCAGTAACAAAACGGTCCGAACACCCTAAAACATGAGTTTAGGGTTCACTAGGTGGATCATATGCGTTCGTTGCGAAAAATTCCGACGCGAATTCGTGGCACGAACTTGTGCCTTCATTGCACCACTTTGGCCTGTTTTGCACCGACTTTTGTGCAGTAATGAAACATTCAGAAACACCATAGAACATGAGTTTACGGTCCAATGGTATGGATCGAGTGCGTTCATTGCGAAAAATTCTAACACGACTTCGTTGCACGAACTTATGTATTAATTGCACCACTTTGGCCAATTTTGAACCGACTTTAGTGCTGTAACGAAACGGTCTGAAACGCCCTAAAAATTGAGTTTAGGGTCTAATAGGGTGGGTCGGGTGCGTTTGTTGCGAAAAATTCCAACACGATGTCATTGCACGAACTTATGCATTAATTGCATGAGTTCGGCCCGTTTTGTACCGACTTTTGTGCAGTAATGAAACGGTCCGAAAGGCCCCAAAACATGAGTTTAGGGTCCACTAGGGTGGATCGATGATTCATTGCAAAAAACTCCAACGCGAATTCGTTGCACAAATTTGTGCATTAATTGCACCAGTTCGGTCCGTTTTGCACCGACTTTCATGCATTAACGACATGGTCCAAAACGCCCCAAAACATGAGTTTGGTGTCCACTAGGTGGATCAGGTGCATTCATTGCGAAAAATTCCGATGCGAATTCATGGCATGAACTTGTCAATTATTTGTACCATTTTGGCCCGTTTTGCACCGACTTTCGTGTAGTAACAAAACTGTCTGAAATGCCCCAGAACATGAGTTAGGGTCCAATGGGGTGCATTGAGTGTGTTCGTTGCGAAAAATTCCAACACGACTTCGTGGCATGAACTTGTGAATTAATTGCACCACTTCGGCCCCTTTTGCTCCGATTTTCATGCAGTAGCGAAATGGTCCGAAATGCCACAAAACAATGTTTAGGGTCCAATATGGTGGATCGGGTGCGTACGGACCCTAAATATGTTGGGCACACCATGCAAATGAACAATTTCCCGAAAGAACAAATCAGCAATGTGAGAAGCATCATCAGTTTTATGACATGGTATGAAATGGACCATCTTAGAAAATCTATCAACAACCACAAACACACTATCACGTCCCTTCCTAGTCCTAGGCAATCCTAACACAAAATCCATAGAAATATCTTCCCAAGGAGCACTAGGAACAGGTAGAGGCAAATACAAACCGTGTGGATTCAATCGTGATTTAGCCTTTTGACATGTCGTGCAGCGAGCAACAAATCTCTCCACATCTCTTCTCATCTTTGGCCAAAAGAAATGACCAGCAAGTATATCTTCCGTTTTCTTTGCTCCAAAATGCCCCATTAAGCCACCTCGATGCGCTTCCTGCAACAATAACAAGCGAACGGAGCTAGCTGGAATGCATAGCTTGTTAGCTCTAAAGACAAACCCATCACTAACGATGAATTTGTTCCATCCCTTCCCCTCTTTACAATGCAGCAACACATCTTTAAAATCAGCATCATTAACATATTGATCTTTAATCGTTTCCAATCCAAATATTTTGTAATCAAGTTGGTTCAACAAGGTGTATCTCCTAGACAATGCATCAGCAATTATATTCTCTTTCCCTTTCTTGTGCTTAATAATATAAGGAAAAGATTCAATAAATTCAACCCACTTAGCATGTCTACGGTTCAATTTTCCTTGACTACGAATACGTTTTAAAGATTCATGATCTGAATGAATAACAAACTCTTTGGGCCATAGATAATGCTGCCATGTTTCTAATGTGCGAACAAGAGCATACATTTCCTTCTCATAAGTAGGATAATTCAGAACAGGCCTGCTCAATTTTTCACTGAAATAAGCAACAGGTTTGCCTTCTTGTAACAAAACACCACCCAAACCAATGCCACTAGCATCACATTCAAACTCAAAGGTTTTATTAAAATCAGGGAGTTGGAGGAGAGGTGCATGTGTCAACTTATCTTTCAGCGTGTTGAAAGAGTTCTCTTATGTTTTACCCCAACTAAAAGGCACTCCCTTCTTTGTAAGCATGGGCGCGGCAATGGTGCTGAAGTCCTTCACAAAAGGACGATAGAAACCAGCAAGTCCTAGGAAACTCCGCACTTGCGTGATAGCCTTCGGTATAGGCCATCCCTGTATAGCTTCCATCTTGGCTTGATCAACCTCGATTCCCAGTGGAGTCACGACATAGCCAAGAAAAGACACTCGCTCGGTGCAAAAGGTGCACTTCTCAAGGTTACCAAATAAACGTGCATCTCGTAAATCATTAAAAACAGCACGTAAGTGATCAAGATGTTCATCGAAAGATTTGCTGTAAATCAATATATCATCAAAGTAGACAACAACAAATTTCCCAATGAAAGCACGCAGAACCTCGTTCATTAATCTCATGAAAGTACTAGGTGCATTAGTTAACCCAAAAGGCATGACTAACCACTCATATAACCCAACTTAGTTTTGAAAGCAGTTTTCCATTCATCTCCCAATTTCATACAAATCTGGTGGTACCCACTACGCAAATCAACTTTGGAAAACACAACAGCACCACTCAATTCATCAAGCATATCATCCAAACGTGGGATAGGGTGTCGATATCGAATTGTGATATTATTAATAGCCCTACAATCAACACACATATGCCATGTTCCATCCTTTTTAGGCACTAAAATAACCGGAACAGCACAAGGACTAAGAGACTCACGCACATAACCTTTGTCGAGTAGTTCTTGCACTTGTCGCTGAATTTCTTTAGTTTCTTCCGGATTTGTCCTGTATGGCGCACGGTTTGGTAACGATGCACCAGGAATAAGGTCAATTTGGTGCTCAATCCCTCGTATTGGTGGCAGCCCCGCTGGTATCTTACTTGGGAACACATCAGAATACTCCTGCAAAAGGTTAGCAACAGCCGGGGGAAAAGAATGCTGCATATCGTGAACTGAAATCAAAGCATTCTTGCACACCAAAGCATAGGCAACAGAAGTGGAAGCAATCAATTCATTAATATCAGACTTAGTAGCAAGCAAGCAATGTCCTTTCAATCTTATCTCATCTTCCCTGCTACTAACAGATTTGGCATTCTTATCGATCTCAGCTTTAGTTCTCTTAGCTTTAGCAACATCATCACGCACAATAGAGTCAGGTGACATAGGAAGCAAAACGATTTTCTTATCATGATGTATAAGAGAATATTGATTTGATCTACCATGATGCATGCTATCGGTATCAAATTGCCATGGTCTACCTAGCAGAATATGACAAGCTTCCATAGGCACAACATCGCATTCAACAACATCATGATATGAACCAATAGCGAAATTAATTCGTACCAATCTCGTTACCTTGACCTTACCACTATTGTTGAGCCACCGAATGTGATATGGATGTGGGTGCGGTTTTGTTGTAAGTGCAAGCTTCTCGACCATATCGCTGCTAGCCAAGTTGTTGCAGCTACCTCCATCAATTATCAAACGGCATGAACGCTCTTTAATAACGCACTTTGTTTGGAGCAGTGTATGCCGTTGATTTTGCTCCGCCTTTTCCATTTGTGCACTAAGTACACGCTGCACAATGAGGCTCTCATAATGATCTGCATCCTCTGCACCAATCTGCTCTTCTGGTTGTTCCTTAGTACCTGCATGGTCAGCACCAAGCAAAGCAAGTGTATCTTCATCAAAATCACTAGCAGAGGAATACCCACCATCTCCTTTGACCACCAAAACGCGCTTGTTAGGGCAGTCACGTTGCACGTGGCCAAAGCCCTTGCATCGATGACCAGCATATCTTCAGCAAGCTCATCTACATGCCTCCTCATCTTATTTTCAAAATGTTGTATGATTCCCTTTGTACGAGGAGAGTGACCTAAACTCCCATCACCCTCTGATCCTGTCATGGTTAGATGAACAAAGGAAACACGAAAATAGGTGAAGAAATAAGATCCTACAACTAATGGGATGTAGCTACTGCAAGGCGCTCACTCTCAACCTGTTACACAAGCTCTTACCAATTCTTACCTTGCTCAACAGGAGGGGACGGCAACCAACAAGTCTGCAACCGTGGGATGAAGTGTATCGGTGCCGCAACAACAGGACCTGTCAAGTTGTAGTCGGATGATGTTACAAAAGCAAGCTGAAAAATCGTTCAACGGCGGTACTATGCTAGTCCTAGCCTAGACCGTGCTAGAGACGCGAGCCTGGACACAAATGAAGTCACGAGACACCACCGAAGAACAAAAATGATGCACAAAGAACAGCCCCTTTTTCTTCCCTTCTTTTTCTTCTTCTTATTTTTTTTCTTTTTTTTTTCCTTTCTTTTTTTCCCTTCTTTTTTTTCTTCTTTTTTCTTTTTTTTTCCTTCTTTTTTTTTCTTTTTTTTTCTTTTTTTTTCAGGGGATTCTCAAAACTGATTATATAACCTAAAAGACTTCAAAAGAGCCACACAACACACAAACTTTTCCCAAAAGGGTAGGGGTATTCCGGTAAAAAAAGAGCACACAAACTTATGCATTAATTGCACCACTTCGGTCCGTTTTGCACCGACTTTCGTGCAGTAACTAAATGGACCGAAACGCCCCAAAACTTGAGTTTAAGATCAATGGCGTGGATAGAGTGCGTTCTTTGCAAAAAAATTCCAACCCGACTTCGTTGCAAGAATTTGTGCATTAATTGCACCACCTCGGCCCGTTTTGCTCTTACTATCTTGCAGTAACGAAATGGTTTGAAATGCCCCAAAATATTAGTTTTGAATCCAATAGGCCGGATCAGGTGCATCCGTTGCGAAAAATTCTGACCCGAATTCGTTTCACGAACTTACGCATTAATTGCACCACTTCAGCCAGTTTTGCACCAACTTTCGTGCAGTAACGAAATGGTCCGAAATGCCCCAGAACATTAGTTAGTGTCCGATGGGGTGGTGATGCGGACATCAACACCAACGATACATCCACTCCGACACAAATACCTATTGCTTGTCCTATTACTCATGCTCGTGCGCATCGACTTAATCATCAGGTGAGTTCAAATCTAAGCTCATGTACATCATGTTTAGACCATGGAGACCCGTGTACTCTTGTTTTGCTTAGGAACCAAGGTGGCGACCGAAAGGGAAATGGATTCGCGCAGGCTGGATTCGGACTGAACAGTACCAATTTGTGACGGACACCACGGTCGCATATAAACTCGGATTGGAGCGTTCAAGTACTTTTTGGAAAGCTTATGAAGTTTTCTTTCAAACGGATCCGGCCTCATATCCATATCTATTACGAGTCGGCCGCAATCGTAAAATTAATACAGAGTCCTTTTCTGCACATGGTGCTGCGTCACCCTGTTTTGGCCCAATGGGCCGTGTATCAAGTTGAGTCCATTACGGACGCGTCCTAGGGTTGGAGTACGCCCCCAGCACCCCTGTGGTCGTCCTCCCACGTACTTATACCCCTTAGCCGCCACCAAGGATGCTTGGGTTTTGTTGAGATCAAGTTTAGCCTTCGCTACTTGCTTGCAAGCGCGCGTGCTGGATCAGCCGCCCGTCTTCTTGTCTTCGGAACCCAACCAAATTGACCTTATTCCTGGTGCATTGTTGCCAAACCGTGCGCCATACAGGACAAATTCGGAAGAAACTAAAGACATTCAGCGACAAGTGCAAGAACTACTCGACAAAGGTTATGTGCGTGAGTCTCTTAGTCCTTCTGCTGTTCCGGTTATTTTAGTGCCTAAAAAGGATGGAACATGGCATATGTGTGTTGATTGTAGGGCTATTAATAATATCACAATTCGATATCGATACCCTATCCCACGTTTGGATGATATGCTTGATGAATTGAGTGGTGCTGTTGTGTTTTCCAAAGTTGATTTGCGTAGTGGGTACCACCAGATTCGTATGAAATTGGGAGATGAATGGAAAACTGCTTTCAAAACTAAGTTCGGGTTATATGAGTGGTTAGTCATGCCTTTTGGGTTAACTAATGCACATAGTACTTTCATGAGATTAATGAACGAGGTTCTGCGTGCTTTCATTGGGAAATTTGTTGTTGTCTACTTTGATGATATATTGATTTACAGCAAATCTTTCGATGAACATCTTGATCACTTACGTGCTGTTTTTAATGCTTTACGAGATGCACGTTTATTTGGTAACCTTGAGAAGTGCACCTTTTGCACCGATCGAGTGTCTTTTCTTGGCTATGTCGTGACTCCACAGGGAATCGAGGTTGATCAAGCCAAGGTGGAAGCTATACAGGGATGGCCTATACCGAAGGCTATCACGCAAGTGCGGAGTTTCCTAGGACTTGCTGGTTTCTATCGTCGTTTTGTGAAGGACTTCAGCACCATTGCCGCGCCTTTGAATGAGCTTACAAAGAAGGGAGTGCCTTTTAGTTGGGGTAAAACACAAGAGAACTCCTTCAACACTCTGAAAGATAAGTTGACACATGCACCTCTCCTCCAACTCCCTGATTTTAATAAAACCTTTGAGCTTGAATGTGATGCTAGTGGCATTGGTTTGGGTGGTGTTTTGTTACAAGAAGGCAAACCTATTGCTTATTTCAGTGAAAAATTGAGCGGGCCTGTTCTGAATTATTCTACTTATGATAAGGAATTGTATGCTCTTGTTCGCACATTAGAAACATGGCAGCATTATCTATGGCCCAAAGAGTTTGTTATTCATTCAGATCATGAATCTTTAAAACATATTCGTAGTCAAGGAAAATTGAACCGTAGACATGCTAAGTGGGTTGAATTTATTGAATCTTTTCCTTATATTATTAAGCACAAGAAAGGGAAAGAGAATATAATTGCTGATGCATTGTCTAGGAGATACACCTTGTTGAACCAACTTGATTACAAAATATTTGGATTGGAAACGATTAAAGATCAATATGTTAATGATGCTGATTTTAAAGATGTGTTGCTGCATTGTAAAGAGGGGAAGGGATGGAACAAATTCATCTTAGTAATGGGTTTGTCTTTAGAGCTAACAAGCTATGCATTCCAGCTAGCTCCGTTCGCTTGTTATTGTTGCAGGAAGCGCATCGAGGTGGCTTAATGGGGCATTTTGGAGCAAAGAAAACGGAAGATATACTTGCTGGTCATTTCTTTTGGCCAAAGATGAGAAGAGATGTGGAGAGATTTGTTGCTCGCTGCACGACATGTCAAAAGGCTAAATCACGATTGAATCCACATGGTTTGTATTTGCCTCTACCTGTTCCTAGTGCTCCTTGGGAAGATATTTCTATGGATTTTGTGTTAGGATTGCCTAGGACTAGGAAGGGACGTGATAGTGTGTTTGTGGTTGTTGATAGATTTTCTAAGATGGCCCATTTCATACCATGTCATAAAACTGATGATGCTTCTCACATTGCTGATTTGTTCTTTCGGAAAATTGTTCGTTTGCATGGTGTGCCCAACAAAATTGTTTCTGATCGTGATGCTAAATTTCTTAGTTATTTTTGGAAGACTTTATGGGCTAAATTGGGAACTAAATTGTTGTTTTCTACTACATGTCATCCGCAAACTGATGGTCAAACTGAAGTGGTTAATAGGACTTTGTCTACTATGTTAAGGGCTGTTTTAAAGAAGAACATTAAGATGTGGGAAGATTGTTTGCCTCATATTGAATTCGCTTATAATCGATCGCTGCATTCTACTACAAAGATGTGCCCATTTCAGATTGTATATGGTTTCTTGCCTCGTGCTCCTATTGATTTAATGCCTTTGCCATTTTCTGAAAAAACGAATTTTGATGCTACTAAGCGTGCCGAATTGATGTTAAAACTGCATGAAACAACTAAAGAAAACATAGAGCGCATGAATGCTAAATACAAGATTGCTGGTGATAAAGGTAGGAAGGAACTAAAGTTTCAACCTGGAGATTTAGTTTGGCTGCATTTGAGAAAGGAAAGGTTTCCTGAATTGAGAAAATCTAAATTGCTACCTCGGGCTGATGGACCATTTAAAGTGCTAGAGAAAGTCAATGATAATGCATATAAGCTCGATCTGCCTGCGGATTTTGGGGTTAGTCCCACATTTAACATTGCAGATTTGAAGCCATATTTGGGAGAGGAAGATGAGCTTGAGTCGAGGACGACTCAAATGCAAGAAGGGGAGGATGATGAGGACACCAACACCAACGATACATCCACTCCGACACAAGTACCTATTGCTGGTCCTATTACTCGTGCTCGTGCGCATCAACTTAATCATCAGGTGAGTTCAAATCTAAGCTCAGGTGCATCATGTTTAGACCATGGAGACCCGTGTACTCTTGTTTTGCTTAGGAACCAAGGAGGCGGCCGAAAGGGAAACGGATTCGCGCAAGCTGGATTCGGACTGCAGAACAGTACCAACTTGTGACGGACACCACGGTCGCATATGAACTCGGATTGGGGCGTTCAAGTACTTCGTGGAAAGCTTATGAAGTATTCTTTCAAACGGATCCGGCTCATAGCCATATCTATTACGAGTCGGCCGCAATCGTTAAATTAATACAGAGTCCTTTTCTGCCCATGGTGCTGCGTCACCCTGTTTTGGTCCAATGGGCCGTGTATCAAGTTGAGTCCATTACGGACGCGTCCTAGGGTTGGAGTACGACCCCAACACCCCTGTGGTCGTCCTCCCACGTACTTATACCCCTTAGCCGCCGCCAAGGATGCTTGGGTTTTGTTTAGATCAAGTTTAGCCTTCGCTACTTGCTTGCAAGCGCGCGTGCTGGATCAGCCGCCCGTCTTCTTGTCTTCGGAACCCCACCATTATTGAGATTGCGTGTGAAACCTTCATTTATATCTAGTAAATTCAGTACTTGTCATACTTGTTCTTGCTAGTTCTTCGATTGCTTGCAGGACGAGTGCCCTAGTGGCCGGGTGCCGCGCTCCACAAGATCGCGACAGCCATTGGAGGGGGTGTATCGGTTGCTAAGGCGCAGCTTGGAAGGCTGTAGTCGGGCCGTGAACGTCGCCTCCATCGACCAATCGAGTTATCCACGCCTCTCATCGAAAGATCGGGAATCAAACCCTAGCGGGTCGCCATTATCTTCCGTTTTCTTTGCTCCAAAATGCCCCATTAAGCCACCTCGATACGCTTCCTGCAACAATAACAAGCGAACAGAGCTAGCTGGAATGCACAGCTTGTTAGCTCTAAAGACAAACCCATCACTAATGATGAATTTGTTCCATCCCTTCCCCTCTTTACAATGCAGCAACACATCTTTAAAATCAGCATCATTAACATATTGATCTTTAATCGTTTCCAATCCAAATATTTTGTAATCAAGTTGGTTCAGCAAGGTGTATCTCCTAGACAATGCATCAGCAATTATATTCTCTTTCCCTTTCTTGTGCTTAATAACATAAGGAAAAGATTCAATAAATTCAACCCACTTAGCATGTCTACGGTTCAATTTTCCTTGACTACGAATATGTTTTAAAGATTCATGATCTGAATGAATAACAAACTCTTTGGGTCATAGATAATGCTGCCATGTTTCTAATGTGCGAACAAGAGCATAAGTAGAATAATTCAGAACAGGCCCGCTCAATTTTTCACTGAAATAAACAACAGGTTTACTTTCTTGTAACAAAACACCACCCAAACCAATGCCACTAGCATCACATTCAAGCTCAAAGGTTTTATTAAAATCAGGGAGTTGGAGGAGAGGTGCATGTGTCAACTTATCTTTCAGCGTGTTGAAGGAGTTCTCTTGTGTTTTACCCCAACTAAAAGGCACTCCCTTCTTTGTAAGCTTATTCAAAGGCGCGGCAATGGTGCTGAAGTCCTTCACAAAACAACGATAGAAACCAGCAAGTCCTAGGAAACTCCGCACTTGCGTGACAGCCTTCGGTATAGGCCATCCCTGTATAGCTTCCACCTTGGCTTGATCAACCTCGATTCCCTGTGGAGTCACGACATAGCCAAGAAAAGACACTCGATCGGTGCAAAAGGTGCACTTCTCAAGGTTACCAAATAAACGTGCATCTCGTAAAGCATTAAAAACAGCACGTAAGTGATCAAGATGTTCATCGAAAGATTTGCTGTAAATCAATATATCATCAAAGTAGACAACAACAAATTTCCCAATGAAAGCACGCAGAACCTCGTTCATTAATCTCATGAAAGTACTAGGTGCATTAGTTAACCCAAAAGGCATGACTAACCACTCATATAACCCGAACTTAGTTTTGAAAGCAGTTTTCCATTCATCTCCCAATTTCATACGAATCTGGTGGTACCCACTACGCAAATCAACTTTGGAAAACACAACAGCGCCATTCAATTCATCAAGCATATCATCCAAACGTGGGATATGGTGTCGATATCGAATTGTGATATTATTAATAGCCCTACAATCAACACACATACGCCATGTTCCATCCTTTTTAGGCACTAAAATAACCGGAACAGCACAAGGACTAAGAGACTCACGCACATAACCTTTGTCGAGTAGTTCTTGCACTTATCGATGAATTTCTTTAGTTTCTTTCGGATTTGTCCTGTATGGCGCACGGTTTGGCAACGATGCACCAGGAATAAGGTCAATTTGGTGCTCAATCCCTCGTATTGGTGGCAGCCCCGCTGGTATCTTACTTGGGAACACTTCAGAATACTCCCGCAAAAGGTTAGCAACAGCCGGGGGCAAAGAATGCTGCATATCGTGAACTGAAATCAAAGCATCCTTGCACACCAAAGCATAGGCAACAGAAGCGGAAGCAATCAATTCATTAATATCAGACTTAGTAGCAAGCAAGCAATGTCCTTTCAATCTTATCTCATCTTCCCTGCTACTAACAGATTTGGCATTCTTATCGATCCCAGTTTTAGTTCTCTTAGCTTTAGCAACATCATCACGCACAATAGATTCAGGTGACATAGGAAGCAAAACGATTTTCTTATCATGATGTATAAGAGAATGTTGATTTGATCTACCATGATGCATGCTATCGGTATCAAATTGCCATGTTCTACCTAGCAGAATATGACAAGCTTCCATAGGCACAACATCGCATTCAACAACATCATGATATGAACCAATAGCGAAATTAATTCGTACCAATCTCGTTACCTTGACCTTACCACTATTGTTGAGCCACCGAATGTGATATGGATGTGGGTGCGGTTTTGTTGTAAGTGCAAGCTTCTCGACCATATCGCTGCTAGCCAAGTTGTTGCAGCTACCTCCATCAATTATCAAACGGCACGGACGCTCTTTAATAACACACTTTGTTTGGAACAGTGTATGCCGTTGATTTTGCTCCGCCTTTTCCATTTGTGCACTAAGTACATGCTGCATAATGAGGCTCTCATAATGATCTGCATCCTCTGCACCAATCTGCTCTTCTGGCTGTTCCTCAGTACCTGCATGGTCAGCAGCAAGCAAAGCAAGTGTATCTTCATCAAAATCACTAGCAGAGGAATACCCACCATCTCCTTTGACCACCAAAACGCGCTTGTTAGGGCAGTCATGTTGCACGTGTCCAAAGCCCTTGCATCGATGGCACTGAACATCTCTTGTCCTTCCCGTGGAGGCAACCGAAGATGCACTCGTGGCTGGTTTCTGGACAGTCGTGGTTGCTGAATTTGTCGGGGGAGCACGTGTCTTATCGTTGGATGGAGCGGGTATTGTCGACCGACTCGGGAATGTAGAAGGTGCAGGAGCTCATCCGGTCAATGAGGTAGATGTGCGCGGCTGCCATGATGAAGGTTTTCCTGCAGAAATATTAGTTCTTGTACTAGCACGTCGTCCGAGCACTTCCCTCTCAGCTTTACAAGCAAGATGGAACAAACGGGTTACGTTAGTATAATCTTTATAAGCAAGCATGTCCTGAATTTCTCGGTTCAAACCTTCTAAAAATCTAGCCATAGCAGGTTCCTCATCCTCCACTAAATTACAACGCAACACACCCATTTGTAATTCCTGATAGTATTCTTCTACACTTTTATTACCCTGTCTCAATTGTTGCAATCTATGTAACAGATCACGCGCATAGTAAGAAGGAACAAATCTAGCCCGCATGACCCATTTCAAAGCATCCCAGGTTTGTGGAATATTATTAGGATTTTTCTTAGCATGTTCTATCCACCAAACAGAGGCAAAATCAGTAAATTCACTAGTAGCAGCCCTAACACGTATATTCTCAGGAAATTCATGACATGCAAACTTTTGATCAACAGCAATTTCCCAAGTAATGTATGCATCAGGATCGTATTTTCCATCAAAAGAAGGTATCTTAAATTTTATTTTACTGAAAGCATCATCATTATTATGTACCTCACGTCGTCGATGTCCACCCATACCTCTCCGATTAGTTCGCAGTCGTCGGCGACTAGGAGCATCTTGGTCATCTAGTTCAGTATCAGCGACATAATCATCCCAATTATCCTCGACATGCTCATCCTTCTTGTTTTCTCCCTCATGCCCATTTGCAGTTCTAGCATGCATCTCATCAAAACGCCTCAAAAGAGCAGCAAGGCTTTGGTCAATATGAGCGACCGACGTCTCCAGCCTTGTAAGCTTGGTGTTGGTGGCAAGCTGCGTGGCCTCCAACTGCCCAATCTTATCATTTGACACCAGCATATCTTCAGCAAGTCCATCTACATGCCTCCTCATCTTATTTTCAAAATGTTGTATGATTCCCTTTGTACGAGGAGAGTGACCTAAATTCCCATCACCCTCTGATCCTGTCATGGTTAGATGAACAAAGGAAACACGAAAATAGGTGAAGAAATAAGATCCTACAACTAATGGGATGTAGCTACTGCAAGGCGCTCACTCTCAACCCGTTACACAAGCTCTTACCAATTCTTACCTTGCTCAACAGGAGGGGATGGCAACCAACAAGTTTGCAACCGTGGGATGAAGTGTATCGGTGCCGCAACAACAGGACCTGTCAAGCTGTAGTCGGATATGTGGAGCTATAGGTGGGCTAAAGCAAGGATGAACTAGCACCACATTAGTTACAAAAGCAAGCTGAAGAATTGTTCAACGGCGGCACTATGCTGGTCCTAGCCTAGACCGTGCTAGAGACGCGAGCCTGGACACAAATGAAGTCACGAGACACCACCGAAGAACAAAAAAGATGCACAAAGAACAGCCCCTTTTTCTTCCCTTCTTTTTCTTCTTCTTCTTTTTTTTTCTTTTCTTTTTTTTCCTTTCTTTTTTTCTTTTTTTTCTTTCTTTTTTTTTCAGGGGATCCTCAAAACTGATTATATAACCTAAAAGATTTCAAAAGAGCCACACAACACACAAACTTTTTCCGAAAGGGTAGGGGTATTTCGGTAAGCCGAGACTACTTCTGCCTTTCTGGAGCGCTACAAAATATGCAGTACAAGTGCGAATAGCAATGGAATTTTATAACACGGCGCAATAACCAATTCGGACTCGGAAACCGATCCCTACTCGAATCACAGCACCGCGTGCGATTCGGTCACAAACCAACACAGAATCTAACTCGGACTTGAACACGAATATGGACTCGGATTCCGCCAACACGGAGTATGTATGGTGCACGGTTGTGTCTAGAACGTGACAAGAACTCGAAACTCTAAAGGACTAAAACTAAGACCAGCAACTCGACGCAATCGATGCAACCGAAAGTTCAACAAGCCCTAACTAAGCAGTGCTAGCAAAGGCTCAAACGAGTTTATAGGATTGAACGTAAACTAATCTACTATTTTTTTTGGCTTTTCTGGACTATAGGAAAAATAAAACAACGAAGAATTAGAAGTCTCTCACCGATAAACCTTGCTCTGATTACCAACTAATGGCGACCCGCTAGGGTTTGATTCCCGATCTTTCGATGAGAGGCGTGGATAACTTGATTGGTCGATGGAGGCAACGTTCACGGCCCGACTACAGCCTTCCAAGCTGCGCCTTAGCAACCGATACACCCCCTCCAATGGCTGTCGCGATCTTGTGGAGCGCGGCACCCGGCCACTAGGGCACTCGTCCTGCAAGCAATCGAAGAACTAGCAAGAACAAGTATGACAAGTACTGAATTTACTAGATGTAAATGAAGGTTTCACACGCAATCTCAATAATGGTGGGGTTCCGAAGACAAGAAGACGGGCGGCTGATCCAGCACGCGCGCTTGCAAGCAAGTAGCGAAGACTAAACTTGATCTAAACAAAACCCAAGCATCCTTGGTGGCGGCTAAGGGGTATAAGTACATGGGAGGACGACCACAGGGTCGCATATGAACTCGGATTGGGGCGTTCAAGTACTTCGTGGAACGCTTATGAAGTCTTCTTTCAAACGGATCCGGCTTCATATCCATATCTATTACGAGTCGGCCGCAATCGTAAAATTAATACAGAGTCCTTTTCTGCACATGGTGCTGCGTCACCCTGTTTTGGCCCAATGGGCCGTGTATCAAGTTGAGTCCATTACGGACGCGTCCTAGGGTTGGAGTATGACCCCAGCACCCCTGTGGTCATCCTCCTACGTACTTATACCCCTTAGCCGCCACCAAGGATGCTGGGGTTTTGTTTAGATCAAGTTTAGCCTTCGCTACTTGCTTGCAAGCGCGCGTGCTGGATCAGCCGCCCGTCTTCTTGTCTTCGGAACCCCACCATTATTGAGATTGCGTGTGAAACCTCCATTTACATCTAGTAAATTCAGTACTTGTCATACTTGTTCATGCTAGTTCTTCGATTGCTTGTAGGACGAGTGCCCTAGTGGCCGGGTGCCGCGCTCCACAAGATCGCGACAGCCATTGGAGGGGGTGTATCGGTTGCTAAGGCGCAGCTTGGAAGGCTGTAGTCGGGCCGTGAACGTCGCCTCCATCGACCAATCGAGCTATCCACGCCTCTCATCGAAAGATCGGGAATCAAACCCTAGCGGGTCGCCATTACAATCAGATTTGTTTGCGTGCGATAGATACAATCCGTGGCCTCTTAAACTTGTAATTTTAAAACTTTCTTGTGTCATGCCCATCGAGGCAGAATCGCATGGCTGTAAATAATCTAACCCTGTCCAACATCTATATTTGGTCGATTCCTTGAACGGCTACCTACTTTTTCTATTTATAGTGCTTTTGACCGAACGTTGGCATTTGGAACGGTCATTTTTGACCGAACGTTACTCATCCCTCCGATCTCTTCTATAAATATGTGCATCCATTCTCTTCCAAACGACAAGCATAGAACACAACAACCCCTCCATTTTTCTTCAGCAAACGAATCCTGAAGAACACCAAATCAAGCCATGGCGTCATCCTCTTCCTTGGTTAATCAGGTGAGGGTCACCAGCTTATCTTTACTTCGCCAATTTCATCATTATTTTACATTTTCCTTTTCTTCTGTAGCCTCCAAAGCCAACAACTAATAATCTAGAAGCAATACTCCAAATCCTCCAATCCAATGAGAGGCTGTCTCAGGCTGACAAAGATCTGATCCCAGCTAACATTGAACAAGTCAGAGACTACATCCCACAAGATTTGACTCCAGTCCTGGCTTCGATAAATTCTACCGGCCTAAGGCGTCAGAACAATCGGCAGATTCAAGGTCTTGGGCTATTATCCTCTATCCTTCAAGACAAGCTAAGAACTCTGGAGAGCAAAAGGGAAAGTGTCTTGCAGGAGTTGGAAAAGACCCTGAACGAAATTGACATCACCAAAACGCAATTAGGCAAAGCAATCTCTGAAGAAGAACGCCAAATCTATCTACAAGCGGTAAAATCAATCAAAGATTTTCTAGACTCAATGTAATAATAGGGATTCTGAAATCTTGGTTGCGATCCTATGCGATTTGCGTCAATCATGTATGAGCCGATGACTTTTCTAAACTATACTTACTATCAGCTATTTTATTCTTCTAGCAATCCAAGATCAGATGTAATCTCTCCTCTATAATCCCATAGATCTAGAGTTCATTGATGTAATTTTTTGCCCTATGGGCGACACATATCGTGTCGACCATGTATTCAATAGATGAGAACCGAATCCAATCGGCTAATAAATTCTCAACGAGTTTTACCTTGTTATTTTTTTTGTACTAAAGGCGATTTAGAAAATCGGCTATAACTCATCTGACATCCCCAAGACAAATCGGCTATAACTCATCCAATGCTTCCATACAAATCTGCTAAGTGTCTACCCATATACTAAGGTAGTATCTCTTTAAATATTTCCCATTTAAAGCCCTCGAAAACTCTTCTCCTTCAAGCGTCTCCAAAATATACGCGTTGCCCTGAGCGCACCGATTTATGTGATACGGTCCTTCCCACGTTGGTGACGATTTGCCGAATTTAGGGTCTTTGGATCCAATCGGCAATATGAGTTTCCAGACCAGATCTCCTTGAGAGAACTCTTTAACTTTAACTTTCTTATCGTACCATCTGGCTATCCTTTTCTCGTTTTCCTCAATACTGATCAAGGCTCTCAGCCGATGTCCCGCCAAATCTTTTTAATTCATTTTTCATTAAAACTTAATAATCATCGGTCGTGAGTTGATCTTGAAATGTAGTACGCCTTGACCCTATTTTTAATTCCCAGGGCAATACGACTTCATGCCCATACACCAACTGATAAGGAGAGAACTTTGTAGACCCATGACAAGCTATACGATAGGCCCACAATGCTTCATTCAGAGTAGTATGCCAACGTCTTGCTTGTTCCTCAATTTTTCTTTTTATTAACTTGATAACCCCTTTGTTGGCTGCTTTGGTTTGACCATTGGCTTGACCATAGTAAGGAGAAGAGTTAAATATTTTAATCCCCATACTAGTAGCAAAATCATCGAACTCTCCTGAGGTGAACATAGTCTCCTAATCAGTCGTAATAGTTTGAGGAATTCCAAACCGATAAACAATATGATCCTTGACGAAATCAATCATATTGCACGATGTCACTTTTTTCAAAGGAATCGCCTCAACCCACTTTGTAAAATAATCAGTTGCTACTAATATAAACTTATGCCCTTTACTTGATGGTGGATAAATTTGACCGATCAAGTCAATTGCCCAACCTCTAAACGGCCATGGCTTAATTATTGGATTCATTGTTGATGTGGGAGCTCTCTGCACATTGCCGAACTTCTGACAACCTTTATAATATCTAAAGCAATCCTCCAATATAGTTGGCCAGAAATACCCATTTTGCCTAATCATCCATCTCATCTTAAAAGCCGATTGATGAGCCCCGCATGTTCCTTCATGAATCTCACCCATCAAATTCTTGGCTTCTTCCTTGCCGAGGCATTTGAGTAAAACCCCATCAATTGTTTGGTAACACAACTCGTCTTCTAGCAGAACATACTTAGTCGCTTGGTACCGTAACCGTCTGTCAACTTTTTTAGATGGGCCCCTCAAATAATCGGCTATCTCCTTTCTCCAATCATCGGCCTCCAACTCCACTGCCATTGCCCCATATATCAACCGATATCCAGAAGTGCCCTGAGCAAGCTTTGGGAATATGCTCGATCATCACAGTCTTGAATTCTTTTAACAAATGGAGACATTCTTCATGATAAACCCTCAAAATATCATTTTTGCATTCATATTCTCTGAGTAACTGATTAGTAACCAGCATAGAATCCCCAAATATCTCAATAGCATCAGCCTTGAATTCTCTTAATAATTTAATCCCCTTCAATACAGCTTAATACTCGGCTTGATTATTCGTAGCAGTCTACTCAATCGGCAGTGAGAACTCAAAACTTGCCCCCCGAGGCGAAATCAGTACTATGCCGATTCCTGATCCTACTCCACAAGATGATCCATCGAAGAATAAAGTCCACGGCGCAGGTTCCACCACTTTAACTTCTGAGCCACAATGTTGAGTCACAAAATCGGCCATGACTTGCCCCTGGACAGCTTTAGCTGATTCATACCTTAAGTCAAACATGGATAATGCCAGGATCCATTTTCTGATTCCCCCATTCAAAATCGGCAATGACAACATGTACTTGACAACGTCATCCCTGCAGACAACAGTACATTCTGCCGATAATAAATAATGCCTAAGTTTGGTGCAAGAGAAATATAGGCACAAACACAGCCTTTCAATTGGAGAATATCTGGTTTCAGCATCCAAAAGTCTCCTACTGACATAACAAATCACCCGTTCCTTGCCCTCAAATTCTTGAATAAGAGCCGATCCAATAGCATTTATATCAGCTGATAAGTACAACTTAAACGGCTTATCTCTTTGAGGAGGCACCAACACTGGTGGGGTCACCAAATACTTTTTAATATCCTCCAATGCTTTTTGTTGATCGGACCAACATACAAAGTCTTGATTGGCTTTAAGCTTCAAAAAAGGGCTGAACGGCCGAATTCATCCAGATAAATTTGATATGAATCTCCGGATGAAGTTGATTTTGCCGATCTACGACTGAAGCTCAGTTTTATTCGTCGGAGCAGTAACTTTATTGCTTGCACCAATCATCTTTTGACTGACCTTGATGCCTCTTTAGTGAACCATGAAACCCAAAAATTGTCCAGCCGATACGCCGAAAGCACACTTGTTTGGATTCATTTTCAGCCCATGTTTCCTTGTGCAGCCCAAAATTTTACGTAAATCGGCCAAATGCTCCTTATAACCTTCTGACTTAACCACAACGTCATCAATGTAAATCTCAACTATCTCACCGATAAGCTCATGGAATATGTAATTCATAGCCCGTTGATATGTAGCTTCTGCATTCTTCAATCCGAAAGTCATGACGATCAACTCAAATAATCCAACATGCCCAGGACATCTGAATGTAGTCTTAGCAATGTCTTCTTTAGCCATAAATATTTGATTATATCCAGCATTACCATCCATGAAGCTAATAACCTTGTGCCCTGCAGCAGCATCTATCATCACATTGGCAATCGGCATCGAATAACTGTCCATCGGCGTTGCCCTGTTAAGATTCCTGAAATCAATACAGACTCGGAGTTTTCCATTTTTCTTGTACACAGGAACCACATTAGAAATCCATTCAGCATAACGACACTGCCTGATGAACTTTGCTTCAATTAAACGAGTAATCTCGGCCTTGATATCGGGTAATATTTTAGGATTACAGCGTCTAGCAGGCTGCTGATTTGGCCGATGCCCTGGTTTTATAGGCAACTGATGTTCAACAATAGAACGGTCTAAACCAGGCATTTCAAAATACTCTCGAGCAAAACAATCTTTATATTCTTTTAACAACTAAATTAACTCTTGCTTGTACTCAGGATCTAACTTAGCACTAATATACGTCGGCCTTGGCTTGCTACCATCACCTAGATGTATCTATTCTACCTCATCAGCCGACGTAAACCCGTGCCCTAATTTTCCTTCTTCGATATAATCATCCATTAAGACGATTCCCCGGAGCCGACTACTTGGATCAGCTGTAGGCCAAAATCGGATACCTTGAGAAAATCGGTATCCCACACCTTGCCCAATATGCAGCTTACCGTCTCACAACTCCATTGTTGGGCGTCGGCTGCAGCAATGCTTAAGGAGGAATCAGTGTTAACCATCTCCACAGAATATCCGATCCATTGAATAACACATTGGTGCATGGTTGAAGGGATGCAACAATTCGCATGTATCCAATCACATCCCAAGAGCAAGTTGTAGGACCCTTTTCCATTAACAACAAAGAAAGTAGTAGGTAGAGTCTTACTTCCGATAGTCAGATCAACGCAAAGTGCCCCCCAAGCTGGCGAGACAATCACGTCCCAAGAACAATGCTTTCCAGTGCTGATGCTTTTCCACTTCTTGTTTTTCAAAAGTAGCCAGCATCGGATCCAAAGCATGTTGAGCAATCCCTCCTTCCGTGTCTGACATTTCTCCATTACTAGTGGGGGCCATAAACTCCATTGGCAAGATGAATACCAGCCGATTCGCTTGTGCCTACATCATCGGCTCTTGGCTTTGCACGCCATACTCGAGACTTAACTTTCTCTTTCTATAGAGTGCGTCTCTCTTCTTCTTGTTGTTGATCCCACTGGCGTAGGCGTTGAACTCTCCTCTTCTGAGATTTGGTTAACCCATCGGGGCACCACCGAGGATGCCTTACTCCACTATGCTCTAGGGCCCGCCGTCTCTGGTTCGCAACACAACGGCTCTTCGTTAGGGACTCTGTTATTAGTCCTTTCCTCCAGCCGATCATGGACGCTTACTCTCATCCGATCTTTTACTGTAACTCTGCCCCCCAGCCGATCATGAACTGGAACACGCTTTTCTTCATAATCACACCTATCCCTGATGATCGGCCTCTGCTTCCTGTCATCAAAACACTATCTTTTGAAGCATCGGCTATCCCGAAACGGCCCATTGCACTCTGGACAATTATCAGCTGACGGCAGTTTGATTCCTTCCTACCAACAGTATATGAAAAACGAGCATCTCCAATAATCCTTGTGCCGACGCATCATCTCTTCTTCACGTCGTGCTTCTTCATGCTGTCGTTGGAACTTGTTTAACAACATTTGAGATGTCACAGGATGTCGTGTTCCTTTTGAACATTCAGCCTCTTCAATCGGACGTTTCCCCTTTACTTCTTCAGCCGATATCTTGACTTCCGGATCAACGGCTCCATTGGCTTTAGCCGATTGGGAAGTCAATACTTTAGCTTTACCATTGACTTCTACTGCATTGGTTGGGAAGGGGTGTTGATCAATTTTTATCGGCTTTGATGGCTTCTTTGGGATCTCAAACTTAAGCCTTCCTTGCTCAATTGCTGTTTGAATCTGCTGACAGAAGATCTTGCAATCATTGGTACCGTGGGAAGTAGCATTGTGCCATTTGCAATATCTGATCTTTTTCAACTCATCAGCCGATGGAATAGTATGATACTGAGAGAGCTTAATCTATCCCTCTTGTAATAATAGATCAAAGATCTTGTCAGCTTTGGTCACGTCAAACCCAAACTTTGGAGCTTCTTCTTCCCCATAAGGCATTGTCATCGGCCTTTTGTTTTCGATCCATTCAGCTAAGCCGATTTCAGCCTCTTCTTCGGTATCCGAATACTCCACATATGCGACCCTCTTCTGTAAATTCCTCTTTTGTTCATAAGGGCGCACATCTTGGTTCGACATCCGATGCAACAATTGGGTCAGGCTTTCAAATTCTTGTGATGCATATTTCTCTTTGATATGTGGCAAAAGTCCCTGGAAAGCCAACTCAGCTAACTGTGCATCATTCCGGGTCAGACTATAGCATTTGTTTCTGACTTCCCTAAATCTTTGTATAAAAGCTGCCACTGATTCATCACTCCTCTGCCTTAAACTAGTCAAACTTGTCAACTTCATGTCATGCATGCCAGCAAAGAAATACTTGTGAAACTGCTTTTCCAAATCGGCCCAATAAATAATGGAATTGGCTGGCAATGTCATATAACCATGTGAACGCCGATCCGGAGAGAGACGAAGAAAACAATCGGACCCTCAGAGCGTCGGTTGCAGCTGCTTCTCCACACTGAATTATGAAGCGATTCATATGCTCAATGGTGGAGGTTTCATCCTGTCCCGAAAACTTAGTGAAGTCGAGCACCTTATATCGATTAGGAAACGGAAGCAGATCATATGCAGGTGGATATGGAGTCATGTACATGTCCATCTGCTGTTTAGGCTTTAATCCGAACTGATCCTGCATCACCTCAGCTATCTTTGCAGCCCAATCAACCTGATTGTTTGCTTGTACTTGCTGCAGCTGCTCTATCGGCTGGTTTTGTGTTTCCTGAGTTGTCGGCTGAGAAGCCGATTGTGGCTGCTGATATATCGGCTGAGGAGCCGATGGTTGATGTTGCACCGGTCGAGCTGTTGACGTCTGCTGTTGTCGGAACTGCTGCGGTAGAGGAGTAGCCACCTGCATCTGGTGCTGGTAAACTGCCTGCTGATGCTGATATTGCTGAGGCGTCATCCGTGGTGCCGATATCTGAGGTTGATGCTGATGAATCAGCTGTGAACCTGACGTCTGAAATTGGTTTTGTGACGTCATATGTGGAGCCGATTCTTGCTGTGGAGGTGGTTGTTGTTGTGGTGATGACTGCTGCGGTGATTCCTGCAACAGAGGAGTCTCAAGGTGCCGGACTAATCCCGTTGTAGGATCATGCAACACTAGTTTGATCCCATCCTGATGGTGAACTAAAGTACCTGTCAGCCCGGAGTTTGGTGTATGCATTTGGTATAAACCGGCTGACCGAGGAGCTGGAGTCCGAGGTGAAGGAGGTTTCAGTGGTGTCTCCAAAGGTGCACTGGCAGACGTGCTTCCGAAATCGGGTGGCATCCCAAGGCCAGTTTTTGGATCCCATCTGATTGGATTCCCTGCAACTCCTTGCGCCGATGAAGTGATTAACGGCGGTGTAGTGGTGAACACTGGAGGAGGCTGAGGCGCCGATTGCTATGGCAAAGGTGTCGAAAACTGTTGCGGCAATGTGTAATAAACAGATTCAGACTGAATCGGCTGAGTGGCCAATGATTCTGCTGCTGCTGCCTCAAGTGTTGTATGGGCATTGCCAATTTGAGCTCCTGGCATTTTATATGTGGGTCCCTTGAAACCCTGAAACACCTCTCCAGTTCTTAGAGCCTGGACAATGGCATTATGCATTGCATTGGTCATGACATCAAATTGGTTGATTAATGCATGATGAAGAGCTTCATTGACCATCTCACTCAGCTTCCCTGGATCTTCATGGATGACAGTATTGCGGGGAGATGGAGGAGGAAATTTCTTGATAACTTCCCCACTCTTGGTCTTGCTGAATGACCTGAGGAACTCTGTCTTCAATTCATCCATAGCCTTTGCCATATCCTCCCTCTGTTCAGCTTTCAGATCCTCTTCATTTACCAACATGATGTCCTGTTTTGAAACATTCTAGGGATCAGAAAGTGACATCTTGGAAATCTTTCGAGTCCCACCAGGCGTGCCAAAAGTGTGTTGATGCAAAAATCAAAAGGCGACATTCACGTACTAGCACATTGAACCTGAACCAAAGGCGTGCCAGTCAATCTGACCTGTTGATTGACAAGGAAACGAGAGGTTAAATTCAGGAGCAAAACGTCTGGTGTACCGAATCTCTCCGATAGGTTGTAACGGCAAAGCTGCCGATGCAGACAAAGACAAATAGGTAGGGGAGCCGATTGTGATGACGTAAGCAATGTAAAAAGCTACTAAAAATGTAACCTAAACAGAGCTCGATAAACAACACCCAAAACAGATCTAACTCGGTTGTGAAACAGTTATTTTAATAGGTCTGATCTAGCCGACAGAAGCTATTTCATGCTGGATAAATTGGGGATAAAAACTAAAACTACAAGATTTAAACTAAAACTTGCAGATATAGCAGATATCGATAAATTGTGAAGAAATCTAGATGGAACGACAGCGATGCGCCTGAAGTTAAAGCCTAGAAAATATTCGGTGAACGCGGAACTCACCAGCAAGCCGGAGATCGAAGCGATGCAGCCCTGCTAGCTCGACAGAACTCATGGAAAAAGAAAAAAAGGTTCGACAAAGTCGCCGAGTACAAAAAGTAGATTGCGGAAAAAAAGTAGGGTTTTGTTTATGTTGGTGTGTACAAACTTTTTTAGACCATGCAGGGTCGCTATTTATATCTAAGGATACAGACTCCTTGTCGATCACGACAAACACAAAACTTGACGCTAAAGAAATAAATTTCCTAAACAAACTTATTGACCCATGCAAGAGTCGGACTCGACACAAAATCCAAATTCACCACAAAACGCCTTTGGCCCGATTTGGCCCAATCGGCTGAACCTCCTGAGCAAAATCGGCCAAGCCTCCAATCGGCAACCCCATCGACCGGTCCCCATCTGTCTCCTCTCAGTCATCTGAATCGAACGATTTTCCTCCTTCGTTCCTGTTGACGCCAGATTTTGACACGTGTTGAATCGGCGTCAGCAGAAGAGATTGGCCGATGCGGCATATCTAAAGGCTACAGTGAGGAATCGGCCGATTGAGGCTACAGTTGGGAATCGGCCGATTGGTGATGCAACTTGCGCCAACAGATAGGGAGAGTGAAACTATTGGAACCACAACAGGGGATCCCGGTCAAAAGTGGCCTGATATTGGTCAACGGAACGATGCTAATTCGGTCGAGAAGCAATGGAAAGAGTCCTGATTGGATTAGGAGACGGCGGCGGAAGATTCTGCGGGAGTCCGTTTCCTTTATAAAAATATTATAGATATAGTAGTTTTTCTGTTTAAAATAAGATTGTAACAAGTCGTAATCGATCAAGAGTCCTGGTTCTAGGGTATAAATAGTCGTCAGGGCTTTGTAGAAACAACAAATCAATCAACAAAACACATCTACTTTTTTCATAGTACTTTACTTTCAAGTCGGCGACTTCGCCAATACTTTTTCTTCTTTCACAAGTTCGTACGGATTGGCAGGGCTGCATCGACTCGATCTCCGGCCAATTGGTAGGTTCCGCTTATCGAATAACATCTGAGCTTTAACCTCGGGCGCATCGCTGTGGTTTCGTTTGGATTTATTCACCAGTTATCGATATTTACTAGAATTATAGGTTTTACCTGTTGTTCTAGTATTATCACCAGTTATCCAGCTTGAGATTGGAACTATCGGCTTTATCATCGCTCTTCCTTGTTCATCGTCATATAGCCGATTAGATCTATTTCAAGTGTTGCATCTGTAATAATTGTTTAAGTCGCTCCAGCAGTTTTCTTTGCAATTATTACGTGATTATCGGCTGATCCATAGCCGGTCATCTTCATAGCAAATCGGCCGATTCGTCGACGCGCTCTTCGGGACAGATCGGAACCCCAGCCGATCGGAACGCCCGGAATTTAATACTCTTATTTCCTTGTCAATCAACAGGTCAGATTGACTGGCACACCGCGCGAACCGCACCAGGGCAATAACCCGAACAGGAGCTAAGCAGATTCTCCCGGGTCGTGTGTCCGACGCTGAAGACCATCGGCCGATTCCTGGCCGATTTTTAGCGCCAACACACTTTTGGCACGCCCAGTGGGACCCAACTTCAAGATCCAATATGTCAAAGAACGCAGAAGTTTCCGAGAACAATATCATTGAGGTCACAGAAGAGGATCTCAAGGACGACCAGAAAGAAGAATTGGCTAAACATCTGGAAGATTACAAAAGGATGTATCTGCAGTCGTTCAGTCGTACCAGAAGCGGGGAGGCAGTCAAGAAAGCTCCTCTTCCTGTTCCCCGCCACATCACCATCGCTGAGGATTCGGGCAAGATGTCCGATATGATCCAACAGTCCGTCTATCAGGCTTTCATCGACCAATCCTCGGTGATGACCAACACGGTGTATAACGCCATCATCAGCTCTCTAGTCAGCGGAGCAGCTCAAGGATATCAGGGGCCAGCGTATGCCCCGCCTATTGCACCTCCAGCCAGAAGCTCACCAGGCACGTCCCACTCAGCTCCTCAGCTGATGTCGACGCAACGCGAGGGATACAACACTCCGTTGCCTCCAATGTCTCCAAGGTATAACGGTGCACCATGTTTCCCATCGCAAGCACCGCTTCAGCCTGTCCAGATTGCTTCTGTGCAATCGTTGCCCACAAACTCAGTACCCTGGGGGGAATCGGCAATGACGGCTTTTCCCGATCAATCAACCGGACATGGGAGCTATCCAATCCAGGCGCCGTTCCATTCGGCTGTCCGGCCGACGGTCCCTCAGTATCAACCAGCCCCGTCAGAAATCGGTAGGGGGCCAGGCGCTGTAGAGGCACTCCGAAGCACGGCGCCAATGATGATGTACGACGGAGCGGCGTATTCGCTTCGCCATCTACTGTTAACTGCTCAGACGGCCATGACGCAACAGAATTCGCCGCATGCTTCGATCCATCACCCGGCCGTACCACCGCCAATCCTCCAACATATGCCGGCACCTCGAACGGCTGTTCATCAGCAGCAGGTGGATTGGACGGCAAAAATAGCGGAGGTAATTCAGGACCAATTCGGCTTGAAGCCGAAAGTGCAGACTTATACATACAAGAGGCCATATCCGTTGGCCTATGACCTGCTGCCATTTCCCCACCGGTACAAGGTTCCTGATTTTACCAAGTTTTCGGGGCTGGACGACACATCTACCGTGGAGCACATTAACAGATTCATCATCCAGTGCGGGGAAGCCGCCACGCAAGATGCTCTGAGGGTGCGTCTGTATTCATCGTCTCTGTCTGGATCGGCCTTCCAGTGGTTCACCACTTTACCATCTAATTCCATTGTTACTTGGACCGATCTAGAAAAGCAGTTCCATAAGTACTTCTACGCAGGAGTACATGAGATGAAGCTCTCAGATTTGACCAGCCTCAGGCAGAGGAGCGTCGAACCAGTAATTGGATAGATACAGAGGTTCAGAGAAATCAGGAACAAATGCTATAGTCTGGCTCTGACCGATGCCCAGTTGGCCGATATCACTTTCCAAGGCCTCTTGCCACAAATCAAGGAAAGGTATGCCTCACAAGAATTTGAAAGCCTAAGCCAGATCGTTCACCGATTGGCAGGTCAGGAAGTCCGTCCGTTTGAGCAGCGGAGGAATTTCCAGAAAAAGGTGGCATATCTGGAAGGGTCTGGATCGGAGGGAGAAGAAGAAATCGGCCTAGCAGAATGGGTAAAAGGCAAGAAGCCAATATCGTGCCCTTTTGGAAAGAAAGAACCAGAAGCATTCGGCTTTGATACGACAAAGGCCGATAAGATTTTCGGCTTACTACTTCAGGAAGGGCAAATCAAGCTATCACCATACCATACCATTCCTTCGGCCGATCAGCTCAAAAAGATGAAATACTGCAAGTGGCACAACGCCACGTCTCATGACATGAATGAATGCAAGATCTTCCGTCAGCAGATACAGTCGGCCATCGAGCAGGGAAGACTCAAGTTTGAAACCCCGGCAAAGCCAGCGAAGCCGATGAAGATTGACCAGCATCCTTTTCCAGCCAACATGGTTGACACGGGAAGAAACTCACTTCAAACCAAGGTGCTGACGTCGGAATTGGCAAGAAGAAGCGGCGCCGTAGATCCCAGGAAGCAGGTCATGGTGGATGAAGTCAAAGGGAAAAGGCGGGCTGAAGACAAGGGCGAAGGATCGGGACGATCACATAGACCCATCACTTCCCAATTCTTGCTCAGCAAATATCGGCGGCAGCAGGAACGGTCAAGATACCACGAGGAGATGATACGCCGACATGAGGATCATTGGCAATGTCCGTTCTTCATCCATTGCTGTGAAAATGACCTCCGATTGCCATCAGCCGATAACTGTCCTGAGTGCAACAGATTAAGCCGCAACGATCGCCCGTTCAAAAGATCACGCTCCAGAGACAGAGAATCAGAGCTGATTAGCAGAAATCGGCGCGAACGAGAAGGACGGCGCCTTTCAGTGCATGATCGGCTGGGGGGCAGAGTTGACCGGTATCACCAGTCGAAAGGTAGGATCAACCAGCAGGAGCAACTGGGGGGCAGAACCAGCGTACACGATCGGCTGGAAGAGATGACTGATGACAGGGTGTCGGATGAAAACCCCCTAGGAAGGGAACCAGATTGGGAGCACGCCAAATCGTCGGCCAAACCAGTGAACCCCAGATGGTGCCCTGAAGGATTGTCTAAATCTCAGAAGCGGAGAATCCAACGCCTGCGCCAATGGGAGCAACAAGAAGAAGAGTAGAGGTAGATGCTGGAAAAGAGAAACGTCAAGTCTCGGGTCTGGCGCCCCAAGAAAAACAACAGCAAGGAAGCGGACAGTGAAGAATCGGCAGCTGATGTCAACATGGTGTTCATATTGCCGATGGAGTTCAGGGCACCTGCCGATCGAGACAAGGCGACAAGGGTGGAAGAGCAGATGACGCAATTGGTATTAGAGCCGATGACAACAACCTTTGAGAAACTAGAAGACGAAAAACGGCAACATCTCAAGGCATTATTTCTCAAAGGGCACGTTAACGGACGACCCGTCACCAGGCTACTAGTGGATGGAGGCGCCGCGGTTAACATCATGCCATATGCCATGTTCCGGAAGTTAGACAAAAGTGATGAAGACCTGACCAGGACGGACATGATGCTCAAGGACTTCGAAGGCAACGTGTCTCCCGCCCGTGGAGCGCTCTGCGTCGACTTTACCATCGGCAGTAAGACCCTTCCTACTACCTTTTTCGTTATTAATGGTAAGGGGTCCTACAACATGTTGCTCGATCGCGACTGGATACATGCGAATTGCTGTGTCCCATCTATAATGCACCAATGCCTCGTGCAATGGGTCAGCGACAGTACAGAGATGGTGATGAGGACATCCCCCGCTATTACCCGCTGGCAAAGACGCAACAAAGGGGACAAAGTGGCCCAGTTGTAGTCGGGCGGCGACCGTGTGAGCCTCTGAATAATCCCACCTTGCTTAGCTTGGGAGGAGGAAGTCACTTTAAAAGGGAGAGTCACCCTTCCCCTATTGGACTAGTCTTTTAGGGAGATTGGGCCTTTCCCCGAGTGGGTGTGCCTAAGAACTATTGGGATCCGGGCAACTTTAATTTATTGGGCCTCGGCCAACCCCACCTGGGCCGGATGCATCATTTGGTATCAGAGCTGGGCCTTTGTTTAAGGGGGTGGGAATGATGAGGACATCCTCCGCTATTACCCGCTGGCAAAGACGCAACAAAGGGGACAAAGTGGCCCAGTTGTAGTCGGGCGGCGACCGTGTGAGCCTCTGAATAATCCCACCTTGCTTAGCTTGGGAGGAGGAAGTCACTTTAAAAGGGAGAGTCACCCTTCCCCTATTGGACTAGTCTTTTAGGGAGATTGGGCCTTTCCCCGAGTGGGTGTGCCTAAGAACTGTTGGGATCCGGGCAACTTTAATTTATTGGGCCTCGGCCAACCCCACCTGGGCCGGATGCATCAGATAGTCACCGCCGATTCCGCCTACAGCGTCGTTGCGGCCAACACGCAACAGTGGAGCTGTGAACACGTCAGGTGTATATCCGGCAGGACTTGGGACACTGATTTCCTGAAGGTGTCCGATTTCGGTCTACAGCCGATCCAAGCAGTCGGCTCTGAAGATTCAGAATAGATGGATCAGTTCGTCTGAGAAGACGAAAAGCTTGGGCATGGGTTTACGTCAGCCGATTCATTAGAGATGGTGGATTTGGGAGATGGTAGCAAACCAAGGCCGACGTATATTAGTGCTAGCTTGGATCCTGGATATAAGTGTAAATTGATAAGTTTATTAAAAGAATTCAAGGACTGCTTTGCTTGGGAATACCATGAGATGCCTGGTCTAGACCGGTCCATTGTTGAACACCGGTTGCCTATAAAATCAGGATATCGGCCATATCAGCAACCTGCGCGACGGTGCAATCCTAAAATTCTACGTGATATAAAGGCCGAGATCACAAGATTGATTGAAGCAGGATTTATTCGGCAGTGCCGCTACGCCGAATGGATTTCTAATATTGTACCTGTGTATAAAAAGAACGGAAAGTTGCGCGTATGCATCGATTTCAGGAACCCAAATCAGGCCACACCAATGGATGGATATCCGATGCCGACGGCCGATGTCTTGATAGATGCTGCCGCAAGACACAAAGTCATCAGTTTCATCGATGGTAATGCTGGGTACAATCAAATATTAATGGCTGAAGAAGATATTTCGAAAACGGCTTTCAGGTGTCCGGGCCACCTTGGTTTATACGAGTGGGTTGTAATGACCTTTGGGTTAAAGAACGCCGGTGCTACATATCAGCGGGCCATGAACTATATCTTTCACAAGCTCATTGGTGCATCGGTGGAAATTTACATCGACGATGTTATGGTCAAGTCAAAAGGTCATCAGGAGCATCTGGCCGATTTACAAGAAGTACTGGAGTGCACAAGGAAGCATGGGTTGAAAATGAACCCGAACAAGTGTGCATTCGGTGTATCGGCCGGGCAATTCTTAGGATTCATGGTCCATGAGCGCGGGATAGAAGTTAACCGGAGGACCATAGACGCCATCAACAAAGTTGTAGCCCCATAGAATAAAACTGAGCTGCAATCCCTCATCGACAAGGTCAATTTTATCAGAAGATTCATATCCAACCTGTCCGGGCGTATTCGAGCTTTCACCCCTTTGTTGAAATTGAAGCCCGACCAGGAATTCGTGTGGGGAGAAGAACAACGCAGAGCGTTAGAAGATATCAAGCAATATCTGATTTCACCTCCGGTGTTAGTCCCGCCACAGCCTGGTAAGCCGTTCAAATTATACTTATCAGCTGATGAACAGGCTATTGGATTGCCGTTGGTATAGGAGTTCGAAGGGAAAGAACGGGTGGTATATTATGTCAGCAGAAGACTCCTGGACGCCGAAACAAGATATTCCCCGGTGGAGCGGCTGTGCTTGTGTTTATACTTCTCGTGTACCAAGCTCAGGCACTATTTGTTATCGGCAGAGTGCATAGTTGTATGCAAAGATGATGTGGTGTAGTATATGCTATCAGTGCCGATTTTGAAAGGACGGATTGGAAAATGGATCCTGGCTCTGTCAGAGTTTGACTTAAGGTACGAATCGGCCAAAGCTGTCAAAGGTCAAGTCATGGCCGATTTCGTAGCCCAACATTGTGGACCGGAAGTTGTTGTCGTTGAACCGGTTCCATGGACTCTGTACTTCGATGGTTCTTCGTGTGGGGCCGGATCGGGAATCGGCATCGTTCTTGTATCGCCTCGGGGGGCAAGTTAGATTTCTCTCTGCCGATAGAAGCATCCGCAACCAATAACCAGGCGGAATATCGAGCCGTCCTAAAAGGTATCCAATTATTAAGGGAAGTCAAAGCTGATGTAGTCGAGATTTTTGGAGATTCCATGCTCATCGTTGATCAGTTAACGGGGAAATCTGAATGCAAAGATGATATCTTGAGGATTTATTATGAGGATTGCCTCCAGCTGTTAAAGGAATTCAAGTCTGCAATAATTGAGCACATCCCCAGAAATTACAATGAGGAGGCCAACAGGCTGGCCCAACACGCGTCTGGATATCGGCCGATTCAAGGAGCTATGATTTTGGAGTTCGCGGCCGATGATTGGCGAAAGGAGATTGCCGATTACTTGAAGGATCCGTCCCAGAAGGTGGATCAGCGAGTGCGTTTCCAGGCCACAAAATATGTGTTACTTGAAGATGATTTATTTTACCGGACGATTGATGGGGTTCTTCTCAAATGCCTGGGAACAGAAGAAGCAAAGGTCCTGATGGGGGAAATCCATGAAGGTGTATGTGGAGCCCATCAATCGGCTCACAAGATGAAATGGATGATAAAAAACAATGGGTATTACTGGCCAACGGTTCTTGAGGATTGTTTCAAATATTATAAAGGATGCCAAGACTGTCAGAGTTTGGCAATGTGCAGCGCGCGCCAGCTTCGGCTATGAATCCAATAATCAAGCCGTGGCCGTTCAGAGGTTGGGGAATAGATCTCATCGGACAGATTCACCCTCCATCGAGCAAAGGGCATAAGTTTATATTGGTAGCCACCGATTATTTTACTAAGTGGGTGGAGGCAGTTCCTTTAAGGAACGTGACATCGGCCGATATGATCGAGTTCGTTAAGAACCATATTATTTATCGATTCGGTATTCCTCAGACTATCACAACTGATCAAGGAACGATGTTCACCTCTGGAGAATTTGGAGAATTCGCCGCCGATATGGGGATTAAATTATTAAATTCTTCTCCGTACTATGCTCAAGCCAATGGCCAGGCCGAATCGTCCAATAAGGGGATAATCAAGTTGATCAAGAGGAAGATAGAGAAACAACCCAAAAAGTGGCACATGTCTTTGGCTGAATCTCTATGGGCTTATAGGATGGCTTGCCACAGAGCCACTAAGATATCTCCTTATCAGCTGGTATATGGTCACGAGGCAGTCTTGCCTTGGGAATTAAGGACGGGGTTAAGGCGTATATCGCTTCAAGATCAGTTGACGGCCGATGACTATCCTTCCTCATGAAGGATGAGCTCGATGACTCGGCGGGTCAGCGGTTGAGGGCCCTGATTAGCATCGAAGAAAACAAGAAAAGGGTGGCCAGATGGTATGACAAAAAGGTTAGAGTTAAACAATTCTCCCAAGGAGATTTGGTATGGAAGTTGGTGCTGCCGATAGGGTCTAAGGATCCCAAATTCGGTAAATGGTCGCCCACTTGGGAAGGGCTGTATAGAATCGGCCGATGTGCTCTGGGAAATGCATACATTCTAGAAACTATTGAAGGGGAAGAATTCCCAAGAGCTTTAAATGGAAGATATCTGAAGAGGTACTATCCAAGCATTTGGGTAGATGCATAACTTGCAGTAAGATACATCAAGACAACATGGCCGACTCCTATCGGCTTTTGTCTACATAGCCGATGTAAAAATGACATCGCCTTAAGGAGGAAACATTTTTGGTTTGGTCTGACCAATTCATTATTCGATGAAAACAACGGAGTACATGGCCGACATGGTACAAGTCGCCCTTAGAATAAAAGTACCAATATATCTATTGATTACGCTTTCTCTTGATTTCTCTCTCGATCCGGCCCAGTTTTATCAGAAGGCGGGTGGTCTTCTCCTTCGGATTCTCCATGGTGGCTTCAGTCTCGACTTGATGAGGGAGTGGAGGACTCTTTTCAGTTGGCAGTCGCTTGGGGCAGTGAGCGTTTATACGGTCCCAGTACTTCTGGACATCAACAGGAACATGACCTTTAAGTTCTTCAGAGTGAGCTCTTATCAGATCTACATCTGCCTACGACAGTGGTTCGTCTGAATGCATAACTTCGATCGCTCGTTCCAGACTGGGACTGAGACGTTTTGGCTAAAGAGAGATAAAAAGCTACCCAGCATCGGAGCGATTGAGATGTCAAGGGGAGAAATAGAGGAGGGTTCGTACCTGGTTGACGGAGGAGGAGGAAGATGAAGAAGGCATCTTGATGTCCAGCTTGGGAGGATAAAGATACAGTTATTGGAGGGGGAGAAGATGGATAATGCATATACCTCTGGAGATGGTATGGGATCTCGTATTTATAGAGAGAAGGAGGTAAAGAGATAGTGGGACACGTCCTATCAGAGTAAAAGCGTTCATAAATGCAAAGCTGCCGAAGGAAGCGGTCCAAGATCGAATCGGTGCATCAACATTAAGGGAGCATTAAATGTTTACAAGATTCTTTACAACCCAAGGAGGGCATCTATAGTCGCAATAGCTCGTTGCCTAATCTGGTCGGCCGAGTCTAATACTCTTTGATCGTCGCCGACCGATCCGGGAATTTCCGGCATACGGCGATGAAGTCTTATCGCTTCACAGGCTAGGTTCTGTCTTTCTTGTTTCAGCCCGGCGATGACGGTTGGAAGCTCTTGAAGTTTCTTTTCTTCAGCAGCTATGTCTTTGGTTACCTGCTCCATCTCTTTGGCTAGCTCTTCTCTCCTCCGTTTGAGGCGATCTATTGTGCCGATGATATCCGGGCGGGAGCTCTCGAGGAAGTTGATCCGTTGGAGTACTTCTTGGGCTCGGTGTTTGTAGGAATCGGCTTCCTCCCGGGTCTTTGCTAGCTGGGCACGATCGGCCACATGACGTAGGGCCCGAAACACCGGAATCTGCATCCACTCTATGAATGCAGCAGGGTGTAGAGTCTCTGTCGCTTCCTCCGGGATTCGGCCCCTGATGTCGTTGAGAAGCCGCCGAATCGGCGAAGCATCTTCCACTAATCGGCCGATATCATCTTGGAGGAGGATCCGCATGCTCTCGAGCTTGGCGCGGACATCATCAGAAATTGAGCTCGATGGAACTTGGCGTGAAGCGACTTCTTCATCGTTAGGCAAGGAAACCGCAAAGGAGAAAAGGCTGTTATTGGGAGTGTCTTGTTCCTGCAGAAGAATAAAGACAAGGATTAGCAAGCAGTAAAAGGGGATTGGCCGATTCCGATGATAAGTTTATTACCTCCTTGAAGCGGATCTCTCTTGCTTGCACCGATGAGAGTGCCTCCCTCGTCTCAGGAACCGGTGCGATCGGCTCATCAGAAGAAGAGGACTCAACCACTATCAATGCTCTGCTTGGGCCAGCTTCCTGAAAAAGTATGGGAAATAGATTCTATGAGTATACTGCGGATAATTGAATATGATGATATGAGATACTTGCCATACCTTTGTGAGTCTTCCGGCCGATGTTTGTTGAGGGGGTACAATCGACGCGCCCAGATCGGTCTGCATCAGAATCGGTTAGTTTTCTGAATATCGAGAAATTGAGTTAAGAGATTATCTACCTCGATGAGGAGGGTCGCTGGTGTTTCGGCTTCCGCTCGGGATGTGGCCGATTGCTGTGGGGATTGCGCTGGGGCGGTCTGTGCAACCTGGCAGAAGGGAGAAGTTAATATTGATAGAGTATTTAAAGATATGTGAAGTGTGCGACGTTACCTGAACAGCTTCCACGAGCAGCGATGCTGTGGCCGCTCCGACTTCTGCGGCAGTTTGGGGATCGATCATCTCGGTAGTCGGCAAGGCTGGAGGAGTTGGGGTTTTGGCCGATACTACCGCCGATCGGTCAGTCGATCCTATGCGGGCACGCACTCGACGGCTTGTCTTCTTCAAGGTTGGCTTTTTCGGCGTTTGTTCCCATCGGCCGCTAGTGATGTCCTTGATGGTTGGAGCGTGATAGCCGATAAGTGGAAATGATGTATATGGACGATCGCTCTCTATCGGCCTACCACTTCGGCTCCGCATCGGAGGAACTTGGCCTTCAGACTGAAAAAAATAAACACAAGTTAACGGTTAGATTGTAGCATGAAAAGAGACAATATTGAAATCGGCTGGGAGAAAGGTCATACCACTACACTTGAATCGATGTTTTCTGGGTCCAAACTGTTGCAATATGTTGATGGAGATAGACAGAAGAGGTATTGCTTCCATTCTGCCCACCACAGTTTGAATTGTTGGACGGCAAAAGGGGCCACCGTCCAGTTGTTCAGGTTGATGGTACTGGAATCTGGTACCAAATTGCACAGCCGATTCTAGTCGAGGCTCTTAATCAGTTCATCTCGAAATTTTTCTTGGCCGGCAAAGTAAACCTGAATCGGCAGTTGACCAAAGACCAGTTGCCTTGCTGCGACCGATGGATTATAAAACTCATAGGTGCGGGAATCCTTTCCAGAAAAGAAATTGGCCGGTAAAATCCCTGGCTTGATCAGGGTATCCATAAGATCACTATCAAAAGTATGGGAAGATGAATCGTAGCAGACGGGAAGCTCGAAAATCGGCCCTACTATCTGATATGGATACCAACTGATAGTCTCTTCACTGAAGCCGTTGTAGAAACATCTGAAGTATTCGGCCGTTCGGGTGGCAGTGAATTGACAGCCAGGGAAGGCCGATGCCGCTTCTCCAAAAGATGTACAGGGTCGTCGAATGGTGGGGTTTTCCTCTGACTCAATATTGGGGAAAGTCTTGGTCTCTATTTGTTGCTGGGAGACCTTGCTCATATATAAGTTGAGCCAGAGGGTGATAAACCACCAGGATTGCCAATCGGCTCCCCTTTTGACAGTCCGATGCCGATTTGGTGCATCATATGATAGGCCGATCCTAACAGATGCTTCCCAAGGGGGACGGCCGATCCTAGTGACAGAGCTTCTGCCAGGGCTTGGGTATTAGATGAAGGACCAACTGCTCGGCCACAGAAAAATGTTTCTCTAGCCACATCATCAGAAATGCCATATGTTCTCTCTCTGAAATTGTCCCAGTCCTCATATTCTTGCTGATATACCCCTTCCATTCGCTGATTCCTTTGGTTTCTAGCCGATGAGATGGTTTGATCATATAATCAAAGGGGGTGTCAGGAGAGGAGATATCAAGGCCGGTCAACATCAGAACATCGGCCAAAGTTGGAGTCATGGGTCCATGCCCAAAAAGGAACGCGTTGAGCGCGTCGGACTAGAAGTAAGAGGCCGCTATTATTAAGGGCTCGTTTTTCTCCATTTGAGACAGAGAGAGATCAATGCACTGGCTGATTTTCAGTTCATCCCACTGAACTCTCTTAGATTTGGCTACTCTATGATACCATTCTTTCCAGCCAGGGGTCTCATTCGGCCAAGATCTAAAGGCACCTGCCCACTGACCTAAATCCATGGGCGATTGCTTGAATGGAATTCTGTGGGTTTCTAGGTTGATCAAATCGGTTGGATCTGGATTCCCCATAGGACCTAAGCAGATGAGTTTGGAGGATTCGGAAAGGGGAATAGTAATCTGGTGCCTAAATGCCTAAAAAGAAGGAAAAAGGGGAAAAACTGAGAATGGGTCTAGAAAATACTTGAGCAGTAAAAGAATAAAAGAGGAAAGTTTCGGATGATTACCTCCGGGATGAAGCTCATCGTCGCCGATGGAGCCGCTAGTGGAGTTGCCGATGGAGCTGCCAACGCTGAGGGGGTTGCCGGCGGAACCTCTGTAGTTGGAGAAGTTGCCGATGGCGCCGCCATTAGAAGGGTGGAGCAGGTCGCAGGCGAGATCGCTGGAGGGTGATGTGGACATCACCAGAATGGATACACCCACATGTAATAAACACACATGGAAGGTATGGAGGACCAAAGAAGTTGATTGGGGACCAAGCCTAAGTCTTCCCAATGTTCTCCATCAGGCCACCACGTCACTTTTGGTGCAAGGAAAGAAAGAGTCCATGTCCAACACGTTTTGGAGGCTGGATTCGGACTGCAGAACAGCACCAACTTGTGACGGACACCACGGTCGCATACGGACTCGGATAGGGACGTTCAAGTACTTCGTGGAAAGCTTATGAAGTCTAGTTTCATATGGATCTGGAGTCAAGTCCATATCTCTGCTGATTCGTCCGCAATGACCAAAATACTACCGACTGGTTTTCTGTCTAAAGGTGCTGCGACATCTTAATTTGGCTCGATGGGCTTTGTATCAAGTCGGGTCCATTAGGGACGCGTCCTAGGGTTGGAGTGCGACTCAAACAACCTCTTGGTCATCCTCCTAGGTATTAATAAGGGTTAGAGCCGCCATGAACAGATTGGGGGTTTTTGTTTTGTTGAAATTTAGCCATTGCTACTTCCTTGTAGACGCGTGTGTCGACTAGACCATCCGTTCTACTCGATTCGGAACCCCACCTTGTTGATTCCAGATTGGTTATTATCTCCATATTTGCAATTGAGTTGCTTGTTCTACTTGTTCTTGCTGGTTCTTCGATTGCTTGCAGGACAGGTGCCCTAGTGGCCGGGTGTCGCGCTCCACAAGATCGCGGCAGCCATTGGAGGTGGTGTATCGGTTGCTAAGGCGCAGCGTCCTTGGAAGGCTGTAGTCGGGCCGTGAACGTCGCCTCCATCTCAAATCGAGTTATCCCCCGCCTCTCATCGAAAGATCGGGAACAAACCCTAGCGGGTTCACATCAGTTGGTAATCAGAGCAAGGTTTATCGGTGAGAGACTTATCTTTGCTATTTTTTTTCTTATAGTCCAGAAAAACCAAAAAAAAAGGTAGATTAGTTTGCCGGCAATCCTATAAACCCTTTGAGCCTTTGCTGGTACTACTTAGTTAGGGCTTGTTGAGTTTTCGGTTGCATCGGTTGCGTCGTGTTGCTGGTCTTAGTTTAGTCCTTTAGAGTTTCGAGTTCTTGTCACCTCTTTTTGTCTCGGAGTTTCAATTCATCAGTGGAAGAAAACTTTCATTGTTTCTGTGTCCGGTCTCCGATTTGCGAGTTTTAGTACAATCTGGAAAGCGTAACTCGTGATCTTTCCAACGGATCTGACCTGGGTCACAAACTCCATCTAAGTGCTCCGGAATCGACTTGGAGATTTGTGCGTCTGGCTGCGTGAAACAAGTTTCGTCAATCTGAGTTGGTAGCAGCTATATGCAGTAATCCTGTTGCGTTGTTTGTCAAACAAAGGATTTTAGTCCTCTACAAAAAAAAGAAGAAAAAAAAAAGAAAACAAAGTGAAAAAAACAGAAAAGAAAAGAAAAGAAACGAAAAAGAAGAAAGGGGCTGATCCATCTTTTGTGTTCCTACTGTTTCGGTTGGTGCTTTGTGACTTCATTTGTGTCCAGGCTCGCGCCTCTAGTACGGTCTATGCTAGGACCAGCACAGTACCACCGTTGAACAATTATTCAGCTTGCTTTTCTGACTAACGTGGTGCTAGTATTTTCCCTTGACCAGCCCACCTACAGCTCCACATACTCGACTATAGCTTGACAGTTTTCTGTTGCTAAGGCACCGATACACTTCTTTCAAGGTGCTTGACTTGTTGGTTGCCGACTCATCCTGTTTTGCTTGGTAAGAACTTGTAAGAGCTCGTATTAAACAAGTTGAGTTTGAGAGAATTACAACCGACACATTGTAGTAGTTGACAGGAGGATACATATTATTTTTGTGTTCTTGTTTTCTACTGATCATGGCAGGTGATACAGTGATTTTTGAGCGGAGCAAACAACAACAAAATATTCTGGACATTATTCAATGCTTGCCTTTATATCCTGGTGAGTTTGATCCTAAAGCTTACATTGATTGGGAGCTAAAAGTAGATAATAAATTTGATGAGCATGACCTGTCGGAGAAACAAATGATTTATATTGCCTCTAATATTTTAACAGAAAATGCTTTGCTAGAATGGAAATATATTTGTAGGCATAACATTATTCCGCAAACTTGGAAAGAATTCAAAATACATTTTAGAGATGCCTATATTCCTGCATATTATGTTGATCATTTGCTTACCAAACTAGAGAAATTAAAACAGGGTAGTAGGACTGTGAAACAATACTACCATGATTTTAAAATTTGTATCATGTTTGGTGGATTGGATGAATGCATGGAAGATGTTATGAATAGGTTCATGAGAGGGCTCAATTCTGAAATTCGAAACTTGTTAATTGGCAAGTCCTATTGCTATATCGGTCAATTGTTTTGTCTTGCTCTCCATGCTGAAAAAGAAATTCTTTCATTTGTGAATACTTGCAAGAATGATGTGACTCATAGTGTCCAAAGTTTGTCCACTCTACATGCTAACAAAGAGCAACGAATAGTGGAACCTGCTGCTGATTCAACTTTTTCACAAGATGAATTACTTGTTGTTTCTTATGATAAAGAGGACTTGTGTGCTAATACTTCTTTTACTCATATACCAGAATTAATGAATAAGTGTGATATTTTTGGTTTGGAACCATACGAATGTGCTGTAGATAATCCTTCTCATCCTATTACTTGTGTACAAGATGAACTGAAATTGTTGTCTTCTTTAAATACTTTGGGTTATATTGAATTTAATATTCTGTGTAATCTAAATTGTCTAAAAGAGAAGGTTCAATTAGATTCTAATTTGCCAAGTTTAAATCATTGTTCGCTTCATGCAATTGGAAAAAATGACATCAAAGGAGAATATTTGGTGCATAAAGTGTATATCTGTTCTAATCTGAAATATCCTTTTGGGCTACAATACCATGAGCAAATAGGGGGCTGCATTAACACTAATAATATCTTGCAAAGTTTTTCTAGTTTTTCTCTTATGCAACAGGATCAGCCTGAAGAACGGGAGCATTGTTTGTTGTGCCCATGCAGCATAGTCGTCGCTCCATGTTCCAACAACAAAGCAAGCACCTTTGAATGCCGTTGGAGCAAGTCGAGGACGACTTGCAGCCAAGAAGGGGAGAATGATGTGGACATCACCAGAATGGATACACCCACATGTAATAAACACACATGGAAGGTATGGAGGACCAAAGAAGTTGATTGGGGACCAAGCCTAAGTCTTCCCAATGTTCTCCATCAGGCCACCACGTCACTTTTGGTGCAAGGAAAGAAAGAGTCCATGTCCAACACGTTTTGGAGGCTGGATTCGGACTGCAAAACAGCACCAACTTGTGACGGACACCACGGTCGCATACGGACTCGGATAGGGACGTTCAAGTACTTCGTGGAAAGCTTATGAAGTCTAGTTTCATATGGATCCGGAGTCAAGTCCATATCTCTCCGGATTCGTCCGCAATGACCAAAATACTACCGACTGGTTTTCTGTCTAAAGGTGCTGCGACATCTTAATTTGGCCCGATGGGCTTTGTATCAAGTCGGGTCCATTAGGAACGCGTCCTAGGGTTGGAGTGCGACTCAAACACCCTCTTGGTCGTCCTCGTAGGTATTAATAAGGGTTAGAGCCACCATGAACAGATTGGGGGTTTTTGTTTTGTTGAAAGTTTAGCCATTGCTACTTCCTTGTAGACGCGTGTGTCGACTAGACCATCCGTTCTACTCGATTCGGAACCCCACCTTGTTGATTCCAGATTGGTTATTATCTCCATATTTGCAATTGAGTTGCTTGTTCTACTTGTTCTTGCTGGTTCTTCGATTGCTTGCAGGACAGGTGCCCTAGTGGCCGGGTGTCGCGCTCCACAAGATCGCGGCAGCCACTGGAGGTGGTGTATCGGTTGCTAAGGCGCAGCGTCCTTGGAAGGCTGTAGTCGGGCCGTGAACGTCGCCTCCATCTCAAATCGAGTTATCCCCCGCCTCTCATCGAAAGATCGGGACAAAACCCTAGCGGGTTCACATCACAACACGTTTTGGAGGCTGGATTCGGACTGCAGAACAGCACCAACTTGTGACGGACACCACGGTCGCATACGGACTCGGATAGGGACGTTCAAGTACTTCGTGGAAAGCTTATGAAGTCTAGTTTCATATGGATCCGGACTCAAGTCCATATCTCTCCTGATTCGTCCGCAATGACCAAAATACTACCGACTGGTTTTCTGTCTAAAGGTGCTGCGACATCTTAATTTGGCCCGAAGGGCTTTGTATCAAGTCGGGTCCATTAGGGACGCGTCCTAGGGTTGGAGTGCGACTCAAACACCCTCTTGGTCGTCCTCCTAGGTATTAATAAGGGTTAGAGCCGCCATGAACAGATTGGGGGGTTTTTGTTTTGTTGAAAGTTTAGCCATTGCTACTTCGTTGTAGACGCGTGTGTCGACTAGACCATCCGTTCTACTCGATTCGGAACCCCACCTTGTTGATTCCAGATTGGTTATTATCTCCATATTTACAATTTAGTTGCTTGTTCTACTTGTTCTTGCTGGTTCTTCGATTGCTTGCAGGACAGGTGCCCTAGTGGCCGGGTGTCGCGCTCCACAAGATCGCGGCAGCCATTGGAGGTGGTGTATCGGTTGCTAAGGCGCAGCGTCCTTGGAAGGCTGTAGTCGGGCCGTGAACGTCGCCTCCATCTGAAATCGAGTTATCCCCCGCCTCTCATCGAAACATCGGGAACAAACCCTAGCGGGTTCACATCAGTTGGTATCAGAGCAAGGTTTATCGGTGAGTGACTTCTAATTCTTCGCTGTTTTATTTTTCCTATAGTCCAGAAAAGGCAAAAAAAATAGTAGATTAGTTTACCTTCAATCCTATAAACTCGTTTGAGCCTTTGCTAGCACTGCTTAGTTAGGGCTTGTTGAATTTTCGGTTGCATCGGTTGCGTCGAGTTGCTGGTCTTAGTTTAGTCCTTTAGAGTTTCGAGTTCTTGTCACCTCTTTTTGTCTCGGAGTTTCAATTCATCAGTGGAAGAAAACTTTCATTGTTTCTGTGTCCGGTCTCCGATTTGCGAGTTTTAGTACAATCTGGAAAGCGTAACTCGTGATCTTTCCAACGGATCTGACCTGGGTCACAAACTCCATCTAAGTGCTCCGGAATCGACTTGGAGATTTGTGCGTCTGGCTGCGTGAAACAAGTTTCGTCAATCTGAGTTGGTAGCAGCTATATGCAGTAATCCTGTTGCGTTGTTTGTCAAACAAAGGATTTTAGTCCTCTACAAAAAAAAGAAGAAAAAAAAAAGAAAACAAAGTGAAAAAAACAGAAAAGAAAAGAAAAGAAACGAAAAAGAAGAAAGGGGCTGATCCATCTTTTGTGTTCCTACTGTTTCGGTTGGTGCTTTGTGACTTCATTTGTGTCCAGGCTCGCGCCTCTAGTACGGTCTATGCTAGGACCAGCACAGTACCACCGTTGAACAATTATTCAGCTTGCTTTTCTGACTAACGTGGTGCTAGTATTTTCCCTTGACCAGCCCACCTACAGCTCCACATACTCGACTATAGCTTGACAGTTTTCTGTTGCTAAGGCACCGATACACTTCTTTCAAGGTGCTTGACTTGTTGGTTGCCGACTCATCCTGTTTTGCTTGGTAAGAACTTGTAAGAGCTCGTATTAAACAAGTTGAGTTTGAGAGAATTACAACCGACACATTGTAGTAGTTGACAGGAGGATACATATTATTTTTGTGTTCTTGTTTTCTACTGATCATGGCAGGTGATACAGTGATTTTTGAGCGGAGCAAACAACAACAAAATATTCTGGACATTATTCAATGCTTGCCTTTATATCCTGGTGAGTTTGATCCTAAAGCTTACATTGATTGGGAGCTAAAAGTAGATAATAAATTTGATGAGCATGACCTGTCGGAGAAACAAATGATTTATATTGCCTCTAATATTTTAACAGAAAATGCTTTGCTAGAATGGAAATATATTTGTAGGCATAACATTATTCCGCAAACTTGGAAAGAATTCAAAATACATTTTAGAGATGCCTATATTCCTGCATATTATGTTGATCATTTGCTTACCAAACTAGAGAAATTAAAACAGGGTAGTAGGACTGTGAAACAATACTACCATGATTTTAAAATTTGTATCATGTTTGGTGGATTGGATGAATGCATGGAAGATGTTATGAATAGGTTCATGAGAGGGCTCAATTCTGAAATTCGAAACTTGTTAATTGGCAAGTCCTATTGCTATATCGGTCAATTGTTTTGTCTTGCTCTCCATGCTGAAAAAGAAATTCTTTCATTTGTGAATACTTGCAAGAATGATGTGACTCATAGTGTCCAAAGTTTGTCCACTCTACATGCTAACAAAGAGCAACGAATAGTGGAACCTGCTGCTGATTCAACTTTTTCACAAGATGAATTACTTGTTGTTTCTTATGATAAAGAGGACTTGTGTGCTAATACTTCTTTTACTCATATACCAGAATTAATGAATAAGTGTGATATTTTTGGTTTGGAACCATACGAATGTGCTGTAGATAATCCTTCTCATCCTATTACTTGTGTACAAGATGAACTGAAATTGTTGTCTTCTTTAAATACTTTGGGTTATATTGAATTTAATATTCTGTGTAATCTAAATTGTCTAAAAGAGAAGGTTCAATTAGATTCTAATTTGCCAAGTTTAAATCATTGTTCGCTTCATGCAATTGGAAAAAATGACATCAAAGGAGAATATTTGGTGCATAAAGTGTATATCTGTTCTAATCTGAAATATCCTTTTGGGCTACAATACCATGAGCAAATAGGGGGCTGCATTAACACTAATAATATCTTGCAAAGTTTTTCTAGTTTTTCTCTTATGCAACAGGATCAGCCTGAAGAACGGGAGCATTGTTTGTTGTGCCCATGCAGCATAGTCGTCGCTCCATGTTCCAACAACAAAGCAAGCACCTTTGAATGCCGTTGGAGCAAGTCGAGGACGACTTGCAGCCAAGAAGGGGAGAATGATGTGGACATCACCAGAATGGATACACCCACATGTAATAAACACACATGGAAGGTATGGAGGACCAAAGAAGTTGATTGGGGACCAAGCCTAAGTCTTCCCAATGTTCTCCATCAGGCCACCACGTCACTTTTGGTGCAAGGAAAGAAAGAGTCCATGTCCAACACGTTTTGGAGGCTGGATTCGGACTGCAAAACAGCACCAACTTGTGACGGACACCACGGTCGCATACGGACTCGGATAGGGACGTTCAAGTACTTCGTGGAAAGCTTATGAAGTCTAGTTTCATATGGATCCGGAGTCAAGTCCATATCTCTCCGGATTCGTCCGCAATGACCAAAATACTACCGACTGGTTTTCTGTCTAAAGGTGCTGCGACATCTTAATTTGGCCCGATGGGCTTTGTATCAAGTCGGGTCCATTAGGAACGCGTCCTAGGGTTGGAGTGCGACTCAAACACCCTCTTGGTCGTCCTCGTAGGTATTAATAAGGGTTAGAGCCACCATGAACAGATTGGGGGTTTTTGTTTTGTTGAAAGTTTAGCCATTGCTACTTCCTTGTAGACGCGTGTGTCGACTAGACCATCCGTTCTACTCGATTCGGAACCCCACCTTGTTGATTCCAGATTGGTTATTATCTCCATATTTGCAATTGAGTTGCTTGTTCTACTTGTTCTTGCTGGTTCTTCGATTGCTTGCAGGACAGGTGCCCTAGTGGCCAGGTGTCGCGCTCCACAAGATCGCGGCAGCCACTGGAGGTGGTGTATCGGTTGCTAAGGCGCAGCGTCCTTGGAAGGCTGTAGTCGGGCCGTGAACGTCGCCTCCATCTCAAATCGAGTTATCCCCCGCCTCTCATCGAAAGATCGGGAACAAACCCTAGCGGGTTCACATCAGAGGGAGCGGTTGGAGATCGAGAGGGCTCAGGAAGAAGATGAACAGTGGTTCGCTCGAGGAATTTACTAGGCTCGTGGAGAAAGGAAGGCGGAGAATGCCAGTACTTAAGGACAATCCGAGAGAGAAAGGGCAAAGGCGGGATTTTTGCTGCGCCGTCTACACGAGTTCCAGGGGAACAGTTGTCTCGAGCGCCCGGTCCGAGAGGATTGCAATCATTATATAGAAGACCGCGAAACGGAAGGAGATTTTTACTGCGCTCGTTTCGGAGAAAAAGATTAAAGAAAAGAGTTTCGAAGTAAAAATTATGTTTTACTCCGAAACTGGGGGGCATGTGTTGACGCCAGATTTTGACACGTGTTGAATCGGCGTCAGCAGAAGAGATTGGCCGATGCGGCATATCTAAAGGCTACAGTGAGGAATCGGCCGATTGAGGCTACAGTTGGGAATTGGCCGATTGGTGATGCAACTTGCGCCAACAGATAGGGAGGGTGAAACTATTGGAACCACAACAGGGGATCCCGGTCAAAAGTGGCCTGATATTGGTCAACGGAACGATGATGATTCGGTCGAGAAGCAATGGAAAGAGTCCTGATTGGATTAGGAGATGGCGACGGAAGATTCTGCGGGAGTCCGTTTCCTTTATAAAAATATTATAGATATAGTAGTTTTTCTGTTTAAAATAAGATTGTAATAAGTTGTAATCGATCAGTAGTCCTAGTTCTAGGGTATAAATAGTCGTCAGGGCTTTGTAGAAACAACAAAACAAATCTACTTTTTTCATAGTACTTTACTTTCAAGTCGGCGACTTCGTGATGCATCCATCCCAGGTGGGGTTGGCCGAGGCCCAATAAATTAAGGTTGCCCGGACCCCAACAGTTCTTAGGCACACCCACTCGGGGAAAGGCCCAATCTCTCTAAAAGACTAGTCCAATAGGGGAAGGGTGGCTCTCCCTTTTAAGGTGGCTTCCTCCTCCCAAGCTAAGCAAGGTGGGATTATTGAGAGGCTCACACGGTCGCCGCCAGACTACAACTGGGCCACTCGGCCCCCTTTATTGCGTCTTTGCCAGCGGGTAATAGTGGAGGATGTCCTCATCATTCCCACCCCCTTAAACAAGGGCACAACTCTGATACCAAATGATGCATCCGTCCCAGGTGGGGTTGGCCGATGCCCAATAAATTATGGTTCCTCGGACCCCAACAGTTCTTAAACACACCCACTCGGGGAAAGGCCCAATCTCCCTAAAAGACTAGTCCAATAGGGGAAGGCTGTCTTTCCCTTTTAAGGTGGCTTCCTCCTCCCAAGCTAAGCAAGGTGGGATTATTCAGAGGCTCACACGGTCGCCGCCCGACTACAACTGGGCCACTCGGCCCCCTTTGTTACGTCTTTGCCAGCGGGTAATAGTGGAGGATGTCCTCATCACTTCGCCAATACTTTTTCTTATTTCACGAGTTCGTACGGATTGGCAGGGCTGCATCGACTCGATCTCCGCCCAATTGGTAGGTTCCGCTTATCGAATAACATCTGAGCTTTAACCTCAAGCGCATCGCTGTGGTTTCATTTGGATTTATTCACCAGTTATCGATATTTACTAGAATTATAGGTTTTACCTGTTGTTCTAGTATTATTACCAGTTATCCAGCTTGAGATTGGAACTATCGGCTTTATCATCGCTCTTCCTCGTTCATCATCATATAGCCGATTAGATCTATTTTAAGTGTTGCATCTTTAATAATTGTTTAAGTCGCTCCAGCAGTTTTCTTTGCAATTATTACGTGATTATCGGCTGATCCATAGCCGGTCATCTTCATAGCAAATCGGCCGATTCGCCGACGCGCTCTTCGGGACAGATCGAAACCCCAGCCGATCGGAACGCCCGGAATTTAATACTTTTATTTCCTTGTCAATCAACAGGTCAGATTGACTGGCACGCCGCGCGAACCACACCAGGGCAATAACCCAAACAGGAGCTAAGCAGATTCTCCCGGGTCGTGTGTGATGTGGACATCACCAGAATGGATACACCCACATGTAATAAACACACATGGAAGGTATGGAGGACCAAAGAAGTTGATTGGGGACCAAGCCTAAGTCTTCCCAATGTTCTCCATCAGGCCACCACGTCACTTTTGGTGCACGGAAAGAAAGAGTCCATGTCCAACACGTTTTGGAGGCTGGATTCGGACTGCAGAACAGCACCAACTTGTGACGGACACCACGGTCGCATACGGACTCGGATAGGGACGTTCAAGTACTTCGTGGAAAGCTTATGAAGTCTAGATTCATATGGATCCGGACTCAAGTCCATATCTCTCCTGATTCGTCCGCAATGACCAAAATACTACCGACTGGTTTTCTGTCTAAAGGTGCTGCGACATCTTAATTTGGCCCGATGGGCTTTGTATCAAGTCGGGTCCATTAGGGACGCGTCCTAGGGTTGGAGTGCGACTCAAACACCCTCTTGGTCGTCCTCCTAGGTATTAATAAGGGTTAGAGCCGCCATGAACAGATTGGGGGTTTTTGTTTTGTTGAAAGTTTAGCCATTGCTACTTCCTTGTAGACGCGTGTGTCGACTAGACCATCCGTTCTACTCGATTCGGAACCCCACCTTGTTGATTCCAGATTGGTTATTATCTCCATATTTGCAATTGAGTTGCTTGTTCTACTTGTTCTTGCTGGTTCTTCGATTGCTTGCAGGACAGGTGCCCTAGTGGCCGGGTGTCGCGCTCCACAAGATCGCGGCAGCCATTGGAGGTGGTGTATCGGTTGCTAAGGCGCAGCGTCCTTGGAAGGCTGTAGTCGGGCCGTGAACGTCGCCTCCATCTCAAATCGAGTTATCCCCCGCCTCTCATCGAAAGATCGGGACAAAACCGTAGCGGGTTCACATTAGTTGGTAATCAGAGCAAGGTTTATCGGTGAGAGACTTCTAATTCTTCGCTGTTTTATTTTTCCTATAGTCCAGAAAAGCCAAAAAAAAAAGTAGATTAGTTTACCTTCAGTCCTATAAACTTGTTTGAGCCTTTGCTAGCACTGCTTAGTTAGGGCTTGTTGAATTTTCGGTTGCATCGGTTGCGTTGTGTTGCTGGTCTTAGTTTAGTCCTTTAGAGTTTCGAGTTCTTGTCACCTCTTTTTGTCTCGGAGTTTCAATTCATCAGTGGAAGAAAACTTTCATTGTTTCTGTGTCCGGTCTCCGATTTGCGAGTTTTTGTACAATCTGGAAAGCGTAACTCGTGATCTTTCCAACGGATCTGACCTGGGTCACAAACTCCATCTAAGTGCTCCAGAATCGACTTGGAGATTTGTGCGTCTGGCTGCGTGAAACAAGTTTCGTCAATCTGAGTTGGTAGCAGCTATATGCAGTAATCCTGTTGCGTTGTTTGTCAAACAAAGGATTTTAGTCCTCTACAAAAAAAAAGAAGAAGAAAAAAAGAAAACAAAGTGAAAAAAAACAGAAAAGAAAAGAAAAGAAACGAAAAAGAAGAAAGGGGCTGATCCATCTTTTGTGTTCCTGCTGTTTCGGTTGGTGCTTTGTGACTTCATTTGTGTCCAGGCTCGCGCCTCTAGTACGGTCTATGCTAGGACCAGCACAGTACCACCGTTGAACAATTATTCAGCTTGCTTTTCTGACTAACGTGGTGCTAGTATTTTCCCTTGATCAGCCCACCTACAGCTCCACATACTCGACTATAGCTTGACAGTTTTCTGTTGCTAAGGCACCGATACACTTCTTTCAAGGTGCTTGACTTGTTGGTTGCCGACTCATCCTGTTTTGCTTGGTAAGAACTGGTAAGAGCTCGTATTAAACAAGTTGAGTTTGAGAGAATTACAACCGACACATTCTAGTAGTTGACAGGAGGATACATATTATTTTTGTGTTCTTGTTTTCTACTGATCATGGCAGGTGATACAGTGATTTTTGAGCGGAGCAAACAACAACAAAATATTCTGGACATTATTCAATGCTTACCTTTATATCCTGGTGAGTTTGATCCTAAAGCTTACATTGATTGGGAGCTAAAAGTAGATAATGAATTTGATGAGCATGACCTGTCGGAGAAACAAATGATTTATATTGCCTCTAATATTTTAACAGAAAATGCTTTGCTAGAATGGAAATATATTTGTAGGCATAACATTATTCCGCAAACTTGGAAAGAATTCAAAATACATTTTAGAGATGCCTATATTCCTGCATATTATGTTGATCATTTGCTTACCAAACTAGAGAAATTAAAACAGGGTAGTAGGACTGTGAAACAATACTACCATGATTTTAAAATTTGTATCATGTTTGGTGGATTGGATGAATGCATGGAAGATGTTATGAATAGGTTCATGAGAGGGATCAATTCTGAAATTCGAAACTTGTTAATTGGCAAGTCCTATTGCTATATCGGTCAATTGTTTTGTCTTGCTCTCCATGCTGAAAAAGAAATTCTTTCATTTGTGAATACTTGCAAGAATGATGTGACTCATAGTGTCCAAACTTTGTCCACTCTACATGCTAACAAAGAGCAACGAATAGTGGAACCTGCTGCTGATTCAACTTTTTCACAAGATGAATTACTTGTTGTTTCTTATGATAAAGAGGACTTGTGTGCTAATACTTCTTTTACTCATATACCAGAATTAATGAATAAGTGTGATATTTTTGGTTTGGAACCATACGAATGTGCTGTAGATAATCCTTCTCATCCTATTACTTGTGTACAAGATGAACTGAAATTGTTGTCTTCTTTAAATACTTTGGGTTATATTGAATTTAATATTCTGTGTAATCTAAATTGTCTAAAAGAGAAGGTTCAATTAGATTCTAATTTGCCAAGTTTAAATCATTGTTCGCTTCATGCAATTGGAAAAAATGACATCAAAGGAGAATATTTGGTGCATAAAGTGTATATCTGTTCTAATCTGAAATATCCTTTTGGGCTACAATACCATGAGCAAATAGGGGGCTGCATTAACACTAATAATATCTTGCAAAGTTTTTCTAGTTTTTCTCTTATGCAACAGGATCAGCCTGAAGAACGGGAGCATTGTTTGTTGTGCCCATGCAGCATAGTCGTCGCTCCATGTTCCAACAACAAAGCAAGCACCTTTGAATGCCGTTGGAGCAAGTCGAGGACGACTTGCAGCCAAGAAGGGAAGAATGATGTGGACATCACCAGAATGGATACACCCACATGTAATAAACACACATGGAAGGTATGGAGGACCAAAGAAGTTGATTGGGGACCAAGCCTAAGTCTTCCCAATGTTCTCCATCAGGCCACCACGTCACTTTTGGTGCAAGGAAAGAAAGAGTCCATGTCCAACACGTTTTGGAGGCTGGATTCGGACTGCAGAACAGCACCAACTTGTGACGGACACCACGGTCGCATACGGACTCGGATAGGGACGTTCAAGTACTTCGTGGAAAGCTTATGAAGTCTAGATTCATATGGATCCGGACTCAAGTCCATATCTCTCCTGATTCGTCCGCAATGACCAAAATACTACCGACTGGTTTTCTGTCTAAAGGTGCTGCGACATCTTAATTTGGCCCGATGGGCTTTGTATCAAGTCGGGTCCATTAGGGACGCGTCCTAGGGTTGGAGTGCGACTCAAACACCCTCTTGGTCGTCCTCCTAGGTATTAATAAGGGTTAGAGCTGCCATGAACAGATTGGGGGTTTTTGTTTTGTTGAAAGTTTAGCCATTGCTATTTCCTTGTAGACGCGTGTGTCGACTAGACCATCCGTTCTACTCGATTCGGAACCCCACCTTGTTGATTCCAGATTGGTTATTATCTCCATATTTGCAATTGAGTTGCTTGTTCTACTTGTTCTTGCTGGTTCTTCGATTGCTTGCAGGACAGGTGCCCTAGTGGCCGGGTGTCGCGCTCCACAAGATCGCGGCAGCCATTGGAGGTGGTGTATCGGTTGCTAAGGCGCAGCGTCCTTGGAAGGCTGTAGTCGGGCCGTGAACGTCGCCTCCATCTCAAATCGAGTTATCCCCCGCCTCTCATCGAAAGATCGGGACAAAACCCTAGCGGGTTCACATTAGTGTGTCCGACGCTGAAGACCATCGGCCGATTCCTGGCCGATTTTTAGCGCCAACAGTTCCACAATAACTATTCTACTTCTTTCCGATGCCGAACTTGACACGTGCCAAAAATCGGTGTCACCAGGACCCTAAACTCATGTTTTGCGGCATTTTGGACCGTTTCGTTACTGCAGGAAAGTCGGAGCAAAACAGGTCGAAGTGGTGCGATTAATGCACAAGTTCGTGCAAAGAATTCGCAATGGAATCTTTTGCAACGAACGAACCGATCCACCCTAGTGGACCCTAAACTCATGTTTTGGTGTGTTTCGGACCGTTTTGATACTGCAAGAGTGTCGGTGCAAAACGGGCTGAACTAGAGCAATTAATGCATAATTTCGTAAAATGAAGTCGTGTTGGAATTTTTCGCAACGAACGCACCTAATCCACACAGTGAACCCTAAACTCAAGTTTTGGTGCGTTTCGGACCGTTTTATTACTGCATGAAAGTCGGTGGCAAACGGACCCAACTGGTGCAATTAATGCACAAGTTCGTGGAACGAATTCGCGTTAGAATTTTTTGCGACGAATGAACCGATCCACCCTAGTGGACCCTAAACTCATATTTTGGGGTATTTCGGACCGTTTCGTTACTACACGGAAGTCGGTGCAAAACGGGCAGAATTGGTGCAATTAATGCATAAGTTCGTGCAATGAAGTCGTATCAAAATTTTTTACAACGAACGGACCCGATCCACTCTATTGGACCCTAAACTCATGTTTTGGGGCATTTCGGACCATTTTGTTACTGCATGAAAGTCGGAGCAAAATGGCACGTAGTGGTGCAATTAATGCACAAGTTTGTGCAACGAAGTCAAGTTGGATTTTTTTTTCAACGAACGCACTCAATCTATCCCATTGGACCCTAAACTCATGTTCTGGGGTGTTTCGGACCATTTCGTACTGCATGAAATTCTGTGCAAAACGGGCCGAACTAGTGGAATTTAATGCACAAGTTTGTGCAACGATGTCGTGTCAGAATTTTTCGCAACGAACACACTGGATCCACACAATGAATTCACGCCAAAATTTTACGCAACGAACGCACCTGATCCACCCTAAGCTCATGTTTTGGGGCATTTCGAACCGTATCGTTCTTGCATGAAAGTCAGATCAAAATGGGCCAAAGTGCTGCAATTAATGCACAAGTTCGTAAACAAACTCGTGTTAGAATTTTTAGCAATGAACGCACTCGATCCACTCCATTGGACTCTAAACACATGTTCTGGGGTGTTTTGGTCCGTTTCGTTACTACACGAAAGTCGGTGCAAAACGGGCTGAAGTGGTGCAATTAATGCACAAGTTCGTGCAATGAATTCGCATCAAAATTTTTCACAATGAACGCACCTGATCCAGTCCAGTGGACCCTAAACTCATGTTTTGGTGCGTTTCGGACCATTTCGTTATTGCATGAATGTCGGTGAATAAGGACCAAACTGGTTCAATTAATGCACAAGTTCGTGCAACGAATTCGCGTTGGAATTTTTGACAATGAACGAACCGATCCACCCTAGTGGACCCTAAACTCATGTTTTGGTGCGTTTCGGACCATTTCGTTACTGCACGAAAGTGGATGCAAAATGGGAAGAACTAGTGCAATTAATGTATAAGTTCGCGCAAACCGGGGCTTGCCTTCTTGTGAAAAACTAGCCTAGGGCTCCTCCGAACGTTGGTCCGGGTCTTCAGTGGCTGCTGCTGGATTACCCTGAGGTTCTTGCTGCTCACTCTCGGACTCGGGTACTAGATTGTAGATCCCGTTGGTGAGAGTACTCGAGTCTATATGAATGCACAAGTATGAGTGGTTTTACTGGTACAAGATTGCTTTATAAAGTAGTCAAAACTTAAGTTAAGCAGTCGAGTACTTCATTTTCTTTACCCTCGGCAGTCATTTATCGAGTACTCATTTGTATTAACTGACTCCATTAAGTGAGGGGGTGGTTGTGCATATTGTACGGTCATTTTTAACAAGGAGCATTATTTAACCAAAACTACTCGTAGGGGTAGTTTCTGGGTTGCAGAACTACTCGTACAGGTAGTTTCTGAGTTGAGATTCTTAGGTAGAGCTTGTTACTTATTTACAACCTTACTGTAAAAGTTTTAGACATCTTCATTCAGCAGGTTACTCATGAAAAGCTTATTAAACAATTATTTTTATGATTAAAATCTACTTGCACAGAATAACCATGCAAGACACTCGTGCTCAACTCTATACTGATCAAACATACTCAAATGAGTAGTTTACTGCACAATTTTGTAGATTTTTCCTAAGCAAGAACCAGAGGTTACCATTTCGTTACTGCCCGAGAGTCAGTGCAAAACGGGTCGAACTGGTGCAACTAATGCATAATTTTGTACAACAAAGTCGTGTCAGAATTTTTCATAATGAACGCATGCGATGTGAACCCGCTAGGGTTTGTTCCCGATCTTTCGATGAGAGGCGGGGGATAACTCGATTTGAGATGGAGGCGACATTCACGGCCCGACTACAGCCTTCCAAGGACGCTGCGCCTTAGCAACCGATACACCACCTCCAATGGCTGCCGCGATCTTGTGGAGCGCGACACCCGGCCACTAGGGCACCTGTCCTGCAAGCAATCGAAGAACCAGCAAGAACAAGTAGAACAAGCAACTCAATTGCAAATATGGAGATAATAACCAATCTGGAATCAACAAGGTGGGGTTCCGAATCGAGTAGAACGGATGGTCTAGTCGACACACGCGTCTACAAGGAAGTAGCAATGGCTAAACTTTCAACAAAACAAAAACCCCCAATCTGTTCATGGCGGCTCTAACCCTTATTAATACCTAGGAGGACGACCAAGAGGGTGTTTGAGTCGCACTCCAACCCTAGGACGCGTCCCTAATGGACCCGACTTGATACAAAGCCCATCGGGCCAAATTAAGATGTCGCAGCACCTTTAGACAGAAAACCAGTCGGTAGTATTTTGGTCATTGCGGACGAATCAGGAGAGATATGGACTTGAGTCCGGATCCATATGAAACTAGACTTCATAAGCTTTCCACGAAGTACTTGAATGTCCCTATCCGAGTCCGTATGCGACCGTGGTGTCCGTCACAAGTTGGTGCTGTTCTGCAGTCCGAATCCAGCCTCCAAAACGTGTTGGACATGGACTCTTTCTTTCCTTGCACCAAAAGTGACGTGGTGGCCTGATGGAGAACATTGGGAAGACTTAGGCTTGGTCCCCAATCAACTTCTTTGGTCCTCCATACCTTCCATGTGTGTTTATTACATGTGGGTGTATCCATTCTGGTGATGTCCACATCATTCTCCCCTTCTTGGCTGCAAGTCGTCCTCGACTTGCTCCAACGGCATTCAAAGGTGCTTGCTTTGTTGTTGGAACATGGAGCGACGACTATGCTGCATGGGCACAACAAACAATGCTCCCGTTCTTCAGGCTGATCCTGTTGCATAAGAGAAAAACTAGAAAAACTTTGCAAGATATTATTAGTGTTAATGCAGCCCCCTATTTGCTCATGGTATTGTAGCCCAAAAGGATATTTCTGATTAGAACAGATATACACTTTATGCACCAAATATTCTCCTTTGATGTCATTTTTTCCAATTGCATGAAGCGAACAATGATTTAAACTTGGCAAATTAGAATCTAATTGAACCTTCTCTTTTAGACAATTTAGATTACACAGAATATTAAATTCAATATAACCCAAAGTATTTAAAGAAGACAACAATTTCAGTTCATCTTGTACACAAGTAATAGGATGAGAAGGATTATCTACAGCACATTCGTATGGTTCCAAACCAAAAATATCACACTTATTCATTAATTCTGGTATATGAGTAAAAGAAGTATTAGCACACAAGTCCTCTTTATCATAAGAAACAACAAGTAATTCATCTTGTGAAAAAGTTGAATCAGCAGCAGGTTCCACTATTCGTTGCTCTTTGTTAGCATGTAGAGTGGACAAAGTTTGGACACTATGAGTCACATCATTCTTGCAAGTATTCACAAATGAAAGAATTTCTTTTTCAGCATGGAGAGCAAGACAAAACAATTGACCGATATAGCAATAGGACTTGCCAATTAACAAGTTTCGAATTTCAGAATTGAGCCCTCTCATGAACCTATTCATAACATCTTCCATGCATTCATCCAATCCACCAAACATGATACAAATTTTAAAATCATGGTAGTATTGTTTCACAGTCCTACTACCCTGTTTTAATTTCTCTAGTTTGGTAAGCAAATGATCAACATAATATGCAGGAATATAGGCATCTCTAAAATGTATTTTGAATTCTTTCCAAGTTTGCGGAATAATGTTATGCCTACAAATATATTTCCATTCTAGCAAAGCATTTTCTGTTAAAATATTAGAGGCAATATAAATCATTTGTTTCTCCGACAGGTCATGCTCATCAAATTCATTATCTACTTTTAGCTCCCAATCAATGTAAGCTTTAGGATCAAACTCACCAGGATATAAAGGCAAGCATTGAATAATGTCCAGAATATTTTGTCGTTGTTTGCTCCGCTCAAAAATCACAGTATCACCTGCCATGATCAGTAGAAAACAAGAACACAAAAATAATATGTATCCTCCTGTCAACTACTAGAATGTGTCGGTTGTAATTCTCTCAAACTCAACTTGTTTAATACGAGCTCTTACCAATTCTTACCAAGCAAAACAGGATGAGTCGGCAACCAACAAGTCAAGCACCTTGAAAGAAGTGTATCGGTGCCTTAGCAACAGAAAACTGTCAAGCTATAGTCGAGTATGTGGAGCTGTAGGTGGGCTGATCAAGGGAAAATACTAGCACCACGTTAGTCAGAAAAGCAAGCTGAATAATTGTTCAACGGTGGTACTGTGCTGGTCCTAGCATAGACCGTACTAGAGGCGCGAGCCTGGACACAAATGAAGTCACAAAGCACCAACCGAAACAGCAGGAACACAAAAGATGGATCAGCCCCTTTCTTCTTTTTCGTTTCTTTTCTTTTCTTTTCTGTTTTTTTTTCACTTTGTTTTCTTTTTTTCTTCTTCTTTTTTTTGTAGAGGACTAAAATCCTTTGTTTGACAAACAACGCAACAGGATTACTGCATATAGTTGCTACCAACTCAGATTGACAAAACTTGTTTCACGCAGCCAGACGCACAAATCTCCAAGTCGATTCTGGAGCACTTAGATGGAGTTTGTGACCCAGGTCAGATCCGTTGGAAAGATCACGAGTTACGCTTTCCAGATTGTACTAAAACTCGCAAATCGGAGACCGGACACAGAAACAATGAAAGTTTTCTTCCACTGATGAATTGAAACTCCGAGACAAAAAGAGGTGACAAGAACTCGAAACTCTAAAGGACTAAACTAAGACCAGCAACACGACGCAACCGATGCAACCGAAAACTCAACAAGCCCTAACTAAGTAGTACCAGCAAAGGCTCAAAGGGTTTATAGGATTGCCGGCAAACTAATCTACCTTCTTTTTTGGTTTTTCTGGACTATAGGAAAAAAAATAGCAAAGATAAATCTCTCACCGATAAACCTTGCTCTGATAACCAACTGATGTGAACCCGCTAGGGTTTTGTCCCGATCTTTCGATGAGAGGCGGGGGATAACTCGATTTGAGATGGAGGCGACGTTCACGGCCCGACTACAGCCTTCCAAGGACGCTGCGCCTTAGCAACCGATACACCACCTCCAATGGCTGCCGCGATCTTGTGGAGCGCGACACCCGGCCACTAGGGCACCTGTCCTGCAAGCAATCGAAGAACCAGCAAGAACAAGTAGAACAAGCAACTCAATTGCAAATATGGAGATAATAACCAATCTGGAATCAACAAGGTGGGGTTCCGAATCGAGTAGAACGGATGGTCTAGTCGACACACGCGTCTACAAGGAAGTAGCAATGGCTAAACTTTCAACAAAACAAAAACCCCCAATCTGTTCATGGCGGCTCTAACCCTTATTAATACCTAGGAGGACGACCAAGAGGGTGTTTGAGTCGCACTCCAACCCTAGGACGCGTCCCTAATGGACCCGACTTGATACAAAGCCCATCGGGCCAAATTAAGATGTCGCAGCACCTTTAGACAGAAAACCAGTCGGTAGTATTTTGGTCATTGCGGACGAATCAGGAGAGATATGGACTTGAGTCCGGATCCATATGAAACTAGACTTCATAAGCTTTCCACGAAGTACTTGAATGTCCCTATCCGAGTCCGTATGCGACCGTGGTGTCCGTCACAAGTTGGTGCTGTTCTGCAGTCCGAATCCAGCCTCCAAAACGTGTTGGACATGGACTCTTTCTTTCCTTGCACCAAAAGTGACGTGGTGGCCTGATGGAGAACATTGGGAAGACTTAGGCTTGGTCCCCAATCAACTTCTTTGGTCCTCCATACCTTCCATGTGTGTTTATTACATGTGGGTGTATCCATTCTGGTGATGTCCACATCATGTTGGACATGGACTCTTTCTTTCCTTGCACCAAAAGTGACGTGGTGGCCTGATGGAGAACATTGGGAAGACTTAGGCTTGGTCCCCAATCAACTTCTTTGGTCCTCCATACCTTCCATGTGTGTTTATTACATGTGGGTGTATCCATTCTGGTGATGTCCACATCAGGGGGGGGGGGGGGCGTAGCCGGGATAGAGTCGCGGCTATGCCGGCGCATCATGGCTTGCCCGTCGAGCATCGTCGGCCGCGTGGCGTGCGTGGGCAGGCCGGGGCGGATATGGGGAGGGGCAAATTGCCTGTAGCAGCTCGGGGGCTGGTCTGCCCCGTTTGGGAGGAGCGCCTTGGCGCAGCTCGCCGGCGCAGGGATTGCCTGCCGCGTGGCGGTGCCTCACAGCCGGCGGGGGCAAAAGCAGGGGAGGGGAGAGAAAGCAGAGGGAGGAAGAGAGAAAGGGCTGGAATTCAAAATGAATTTCCTTAAAATTTCAAACAGGAACTTGAAAAACTCTAAACATGAAAGTTGTAGGGAACTTGAAAATCTACAACTTTTGCTTTAGCCCAAAGTTCATTTAAGATATGGTTTAAGAGTTATTTTGAAATTCTGAAAACAAGCATTTAAAAGACCCGTCATTTTATGTGAATTTTTGCACTATTAGCCTTTGAGTTCAACTAGACTTTTGTTGCTTTTTCTGTGACAAAGGTGCCATTAAAATTACATGTTCAAATGTGATCAATTTTTGAAAGTTACAAGAGTTTGATTACACGGTTTCAATTGTTTATGCATGAACACCAATTCATTTGCTTGCAAGGTATATTTGACAGGTTGTTTCAAACTTTTCTTGCTCTTTTGTGACTGATTTCATGGTTTTGGATCTTCATTAATCTTTTAGACACCTAGGGTGTCACGGCCTACCCCCCTTAAAAAGAATCTCGCCCCGAGATTCGGATGAAATCTAAGTGCGGAAGGTGTGTACCTTGGATGGAACTAAGAAAACCAGGAAACTTTTGATTGAGATAGGTTTCAGTCTCCCATGTGGCTTCTTCTTCAGTGTGATGTTTCCACTGGATTTTATACATTTTAACCACCGCTCTTTGGGTACTTCTTTCCTTCTGGTCAAGGATTTTGATGGGTCGCTCAACATAAGAGAGGTCTGGTTCCACCGTGATTTCTTGTTATTCAACAATTTTGGTAGGGACTCTGACACATTTCTTTAGTTGAGAGACATGAAAAACATCATGGATGGTTGCAAGCTGCGAAGGAAGCCGTACTCTATAGGCCACGGGTCCACATTCCTCAATAATTTCATACGGACCAACATATCGAGGGGCTAACTTTCCTTTCACTCCAATTCATTGCACACCCTTGGTTGGTGAAACCCGAAGGTAGACATGATCACCAACGTCGAATTTCAAGGGTTTTCTCCTCTTGTCAACATAACTTTTTTGCCTAGATTGGGTGGCTTTAAGATTTCCTTGGATCAATTTTACTTTTTCTTCTGCCTCAACTACCAAGTCTGGTCCAAAGATTTGGCGCTCACTAGTTTGTGACCAGCTCAACGGAGTTCGACACCTTCGTCCATACAATACTTCGAATGGTGCCATCTTTAGGCTTGTTTGATAGCTGTTGTTATAGGAGAACTCTGCTAAAGGTAAACATTTGTCCCAATTCTTGTCATATTGAATGACACAAGCTCTAAGCATGTCTTCGAGAATTTGATTTACTCTTTCTGTTTGGCCGTCGGTCTGGGGATGATAAGCTAAGCTTCGGATTAATATGGTACCAAGGGATTCTTGCAATTGTTCCCAAAAGCGTGGTACAAACTGAGTGCCGCGATCAGAAATGATTGTCTTGGGTACACCATGTAGACAAACAATTCGATCCAGATATATCTCAGCGTATCTCTTGGCCTTGTAAGTGGTGTGAACGGGAATAAAATGAGCGGTCTTTGTAAGCCTATCTACAATAACCCATATAGAGTCGTGTTTCTGAGATGTATTGGGCAACCCAACACTGAAGTCCATACTGATATCTTCCCATTTCCAGGATGGTATGGGCAGAGGTTGAAGTGTACCAGCTACTTTTAGGTGGCTAGCTTTTACTCGCTGGCATGTGTCACACTCTGCAATTGTCGTTGTCAAGATTGGTGATCAAGACTTAGACTAGTAAATTTCTTTTATGCGCGTACGGCCTCAGATGGTTGCACGGGTGACACGGGATTTAGACTGGTTCGGGCGTGAAGAAGCCCTACGTCCAGTATGGGGAGCTGCTCGTGTTACCCACGCGGGTTCTGTAGTAGGGGTTACAGCAGGGCGAGAGAGGGAACCGGTCCCAAGTCTCTAAGGTGTATAACGGGGTTCTAGTGGAGCGGGCGTGTTCTTCTTTGCCGGGAAGAAGAAAGCCTAAGTGAGGAAGCGTGTGTGTGAGCGTGTGAGAGTCTGAAAAAACCCCTCCCCTGTCTCCTGGGCCTGGCCTTCCCTTTATAGCTCCAGGGAGTCGACCAGGCATATGCGAGACGTGCGTGGGGGTACACAGAGAGAGAAAGAATGGAGGGGGAGAGGGAACACGGAGTCCAAGAAGAAGATTCGTGCTTCCCAGGCGCCGCGGCCGTCTTCCGTCTCCTTGCTTCGCCGGGCGGCCTGCGCTGATCTGGTCGCTGTTCTCCTCGAGAGCCGGTTACGGCGCGCGTGCGTGATGATGGCGGTGGCTTCCGTCCCGTCGGGGCTGACGGTTGCCACGACTGTCCCTGTTGTGCTGCGGGCGGCGTGAGCGGCGCGGACGCCCTGTCCCTGTCGCCGGAATCGCGGGGTGCGAGGACGGGTAGGCGGAGCGCGGACGGTTAGGCGTGCTCCTGTGCCAGGCGACGTGGGTCATGATGGCCTGACAGCGAATCAGAGAAGACTGAGCCGCTGTACCGCGCGCGGCGCGGTCGTGGGCGGGTAGGTGTGACGGGTCACGTCAGCGGCGCGGACGCCTTTCCGCACGCCCGAGCCGCGGAGCATTTAAGGCAAGGCTGCGCCTGAGTCTGATTTCCGTCCGGCGGGCCCACGTGAGTTCGACCCTAGGACCCTGGGTCGGGCGAGGCGGATCCTTGCGGCAAGGGGTCGGGCGAGACGGACCCTTGTGGCGAGGGGTCGGGCGAGGCGGACCCTCGTGGCGAGGGGTCGGGCGAGACGGACCCTGGTGGCGAGGGGTCGGGCGAGGCGGACCCTCGTGGCGAGGGGTCGGGCGAGGCGGACCCTTGTGGCGAGGGGTCGGGCGAAGTGGAGCGCCGCCTCCTCGTGTTGGGCTGACGATGGTCGCCGTTGCCGCGGGTCAGTCCGGGCCTCCATAATTGTTCCCTAAACAGTCATTAGATGACCGTTTACTTTTCCCCCTGACAGTAGCCCCCGAGCCTGTGGTGGAGCGGGGACGCTCCTCCAGAGGCTGTTACCGTTGTTCGTCGGGAGCCCTTGCCCGCCGTGTGGGCTGCTTGGTGATTGTTTCGACATGAGGGGAATCTTGCCGTTCCGGGAGTCTCCCTCCGTATGGAGCCCTCATGTTGCGACCACCCGCGTGGTCACCGGTTGCGAATCTAGCCCCCGAGCCCCCGCTCGTTGCAGGAGACCGGTCGAGAGGCCGGACCGACTTTTGTACGTTACCCCTCAAGCGTCCGTTCGTTGGGACGGAGGGGGTGAGTCGTGCCGCGTTATCCTCGTTGGACGAACCGCGGTGCTCGTTTGAGCTGCAATCGGGTCAATTCGAGTGGGGTCCCGGTCCCCGTTCGGGGGGGTCCGGCCTGGGCCAAGCTAGTGGCGTACCCCAGATTCCGGTCGGCCAGTTCATATAGTTCCCGAGCCCGTTCGATGGGACCCGGTGGCTCGTTGCCTTTCGTCGGAGAAAAACCATGAACTTTGATGCCGGCCGGACTCGAATGTGAGGTCGGGACGCCCTGAGCAGTCGGGTGCCCGGGTGATGGCCGCTAGCGGACCCGTCCCTTCTCACCCCTCGCTCAGGGTTATCCTGGGGCGGCTGTCGAACCCACTGTGGGCCAGCCTTCGAACCCCTGGACCGTAACGGGCCGTAGGGATGTTTTCAGTCCCGTATCCCTTCTTACCCTTCCATCGCGCCTTGGGCCGAGTGCGGAGGGGATCGTGCGCGCGTACTTCTCGGAAGACAAAGCGGCGGTAGGCGCCGACCCGCGAAACGAGAGGGCGTAAATGTTTCCCGCAGAGTCGTGCGCACGGAAGACGAAGTGGTAGTGGGTGCCGACCTGCGAAGCGAGGGGGAGGAGACGTTTCCTGCAGAGTCGTGCGCACGTCTTCCGAAAAAGGAGGGGAACGGGCGTGATGAGGTGTACCTGACGTCGCATTAACTGCGACTTGCACGTCCGTTCTGCTCCACGCGTCGCCCTATAAGACGGGGGGCCGCCTCGCCAGTTCCGCCCCACCTTGTGCTGAGCCTTTCGCCTTCCTCTTTGCCTTTTGGTTTGCTGCGCCGGCCGTTTGCCTTCTTCTTCCCCAGCGCTCCGGCCTTCTTCCCCCTCGACCGGCAAGCTTTGCCCCATCGCGCAATGGCGACCTGGGAGCGTTCCAGCTTCGGGACCTCGCGTGCTGAGGGCCTCGTGAAGAAGGGCCATCTTTGCAACAGGACTGAGCGATATGAGTGGCTATTCCCCGACTCGGAGGAGGCGCCGGCCCCGCCCAACGGGTACATCGTCTCGTTCGCCCACTTCCACGAGCGGGGGTTCGCGGCGCCGCCGAGCCTCTTCTTCCGCGGGCTGCTGCACTACTACGGGCTGGAGCTGCAGCACCTCAACCCCAACGGGATCCAGCACATCGCGGCATTCGTCGCGCTGTGCGAAGGATTCCTGGGCATCGAGCCCAATTTCTCGCTGTGGAAGTACTTTTTCACAGTGAGTCTGTACCAGAAGGCTGAGAAGCGGAGCGGCTAGCCGCGGGCGACCCCGGTGGCGATTGGATGCGCCGGGATCCATCTTCGCCAGTCCCATGCCAGGGAATATATGGCGATGAAGACTGCAGCGTCCCACAAAGGGTGGCATCAGCAGTGGTTCTACGTGAAGAACTACTCCGAATCCCCCTTGCCGGAGTTCACCGGCCGCGTCTTCGAGGCGGCGCCGGAGGTGTGGGCGTACGGCCCAGTGGACAAGGAGAAGAAGCGAATCTCCAGCCTTCTCCGCGCCATCGAGTACCTGAAGACGAAGGGGCTTACCGGAGCCGGCGTCATCGGGGCGTACCACTCTCGGAGGGTGGCGCCGCTGATGCTTCGCGTCCGCCCGCTCGCCGAGATGGTTCCTGACGCTCCAACCGCGGGGACCGTCCTTGCGACGGGCGTGCTCCTGACCTCCGAGATTCGCCAGCGCGTCCGGGAGGCGCTGGAGGACAAGGATGTCGTCTTCCCGGTGCCCGGCCACCCTCCGATGCAGCCGGACAGGGGCTTTGTTGATCTGGTAAGTGTTTCGTGCGCCCCTTGCTTCTCCTCGCGTCCCTTGACTCGTCATTCCGACGCAGAGCCTTGCGCTTGCAGGGCCAACTGATGAACGTCGTCAGCGCGCGCCCGCCCGTCCCTGAGGACGCGGAGCAACGGCTGCGGAATCGCCTCTTTGCAGAAAAGCAGAAGAAACGCAAGGACGAGAAGGAGGCGAAGAAGCAGAAAAGGCTCGCCAAGGAGTTCCAGCGGCGGCAGAAGGGTCCGGTCCTCTCGGATGATGACGACGACGATGATGACGATGATGATGACGACGACGAGGAGGAAGAGGAGGAGGATGAGGAAGAGGAGGAGCGCGTCCCGGTCCCTCAGCCGGGCGCGTTAGTTATCCCGGAGCGGCGCTCCAAGACGGCCGCGGGGGACGGCTCGAGCGGCCCGTCCACCCGGGACCCGACCCCTGCAGGCCCCGAGGGCGCGCCTCAAGGGTCGGCGCGGAGTGCGCCCCAGGAGTCGGGAGGGCCGACCCCTGCTCCGTCCGCCCGGGGTCCGACCCCACAAGGCTCCGAGGCCGCGCCTCGCGGGTCGGCGCGGGGCGCGCCCCAGGAGTCGAGGGAGCCGACCCCCGCCCCTCTGCCCCTGACCCGGAAGCAGAGCGGCAGCGGCAAGCGGCCGTTGCCAGATGCCCCGGGGTCGGCCTCGGGCTCTGAGGCGAAGCGCGCCCGCCGGCCTAGCGCCCGTAGAAGGTAAGTTGAAAAGTCCTTGTCCGCCTGTTTCCTTTTCCTCTATCAAGTCGCTTTTGTTGACGTCACTTGTCGCCCTGCAGCGTTCCTTCCCCGACCCGTGCTCCGCCGGTGGCGGCGAAGAAAACGCTGCGGGCGCCGTCCACCTCCGTGGGGCGGACCGCGGCCCCGTCGGCGGTGAGAGGTGACGCCAGCGGGGAGTCCGCGGAGGTTGCCGTCGGGGTGGTTCCCACGACGGCGGGTCCCGCGGAGCGGGGGATCGTCCCCGTGGGCCCTCGGATCGAGGAGGTAATAAACCTTGATGACGAGGGGGAGGAGGAGCGCGCCGCTCCGGCAGTGGTGACGGGAACGGAGGAGTCCGCCCCTGCGGCTGCGGCGGGTACGGCGGCGGAGGAGGCGAGGACGGATGCCCCGACGGTTGCAGCGGAGGCATCGGCGGTGGCAACGCACGTATCCGCCCGGGACGCCGCGGCGGGGGCGACGGCGGCGGCAGAGGCGGAGGTGCCTGCCCCGGTGGCCGTGGCGGGGGGAGAGGCGCTCGCCCCGGTGGTTGCGGCGGAGACCACGGCGACCTTGGCAGGGACGGCGGTGCATGCGACGGAGCCGCCGTCGTGGCCTGCGGAAACCGCGGTGGCTGTGCCCGCCCTTGCAGCGGCGTCGGGGACCGCGGAGCCGGGGCCCCTGCCCTCGCTGGGTGACGCCGAGGAGCGGGAGAAGTGGCGGGCCATGCAGGATGCGCTCGACAGCGCTCGTGCAGCTCTGGACAGCGTCATTGCTCCCGTCGGTCAGGTATGACATTCCTTGCGGTGACCATTCTCTTCTCCGCCGTTCTGTCGTTGATTGTGGGTTGTTCTTGCAGGCCCTCCAGGAGTGTAGCCGGGGGAAGTCCAATCTCCTTCGGCTTGGGCAGGAGCGTCTCTCCACGGAGGAGCAGCGGTCCAAGGAGCTGGCCGCGCAGGTCGCCGCCGCTCAGCAGGTCATCGATGACCTGCGGAGGCGCGAGCAGGCGGCGAAGGACGGTTTCCAGGCCGCCGTCGAGGAGGCCCGTTCTGCCCACGCAGACCTCAAGGCCGTTGTCGACAAGGCCCAGCTCGATGCCGCGGAGCTCCTTCGACTGAAGGAGGAGCACGAGGCGGTGAAGAAAGAGCGCGAGGCCTTTCGGAAGACCGTCGAGCGTATCCGCCAGGAGCGACAGCAGGCCTGGCAGGACCGGGATCTTGAGGCGACCCGGAGGGTCGAGGCCGAGAAGATGGTGGCCAACCTCGGGACTGAGGTTGGTCAGCTTCAGACCGCTGCGACCGCGTTGAAGGCGCAGTCCGAGGGTAAGGCTCTTCCCATCCTTCTCCCTTTGCGGTGCTGGCGGGGCTTCTGACCCGGCGTGTTTTTTCGCACAGGTCTCGCGGGCGAGGTCGTCTAGCTGAAGGGGGCTCTTGATGCGGAGCGCGCCGAGCACGACAGCCTGCGGGATGCGGTCCGCGTTGTCTGCACTGGCCTCGGCGTGGTCCAGGCTGAAGGGACGAGCTCGCTGGCGGCTCGTGTCCTCGGGGTGTACTGGCGGACCCGCGAGATTGCTCGTGAGGCGCTTCGCGTCGGCGTGAGGCGGGCTTTCGGGGTCTTCGGGTCCCATTACACCAGTCTTGATTTTGACCTGATGAGCGAAGGGTACGCCCCCGGGTACACCGAGGCTGAGCTGGACGAGATCGATGCGTCGGTGCTAGGCCCGGCGGATGCCTTGGCGGTGCAGCTGGAGGAGGAGGCTGTCCCACCGGAGGAGCCCTGAACGGTCCAGCTGGGTCGGGTTCAGATACCCGGCCATGTAAATGTGTTAGTATTTTTTTTGGACTTGCTTTTGTAATGGCCGCGAGGGCCGTTTTTTGCAATTTATCAATGTTCAGTTCCGATCCCCTTCCTCGTCCTTTTGGGTCTGGAAAGGTCAGAATACGGGTCGGATGCGTCAGTAAGCGCTGATGGGCGATAGTACCGTAGCCGCTGGGGCGTGGGCTTTCTCGCAGTCCGATCAGTCTTGCCTGGGCATCGTTTGCGCACTCTCCCCTTTTCATGCTCAAACGTCTAGGAAGGGGGGGCCGGATCGGAGAAAAGTTGTTTTGGGAGGACCTCGGGTGACTTGGGCCAGAGCCCCTGATAGCCCCCCGAGGGATATGCGACCCTGAGGCAGGGTCAGGGTCGGATATCCCTGAGCCGCAACAAGACTCAAAAAAGGTCGACTCAAAACTGCTTTTCCCCGTGAACCAGAAATTTGCAAGGATGCGTGTGTTTAAACTTGGAAACAGAATTTAAGGGTAGAAGCGTCTTAGCTGTTCTATGTTCCAAGCGTTGCTGAAGATCTGCCCGTCAGGGGTTGCCAGCTTGTACGTGCCTGGACGCAGTACTTGGGCGATGATAAAAGGACCTTCCCACGGAGGGGTCAGCTTGTGCCGACCCCTGTTGTCCTCGACGAGGCGGAGTACCAGGTCCCCGACGTTGAAGGCTCGGCCTTGCACCCTGCGACTGTGGTGTCGTCGCAAGGCCTGTTGGTACTTGGCTGAGTGTGACAGGGCCACATCGCGTGCCTCGTCGAGTTGGTCTTGCGCGTCCTCGAGCGATGTCTGGTTTCCCTGTTCGTCGTACGCCCTGACCCTCGGCGATCCGTACTCTAGGTCCGTGGGGAGGATTGCCTCGGATCCGTAGACCATGAAGAATGGGGTGAAGCCAGTTGCCCTGCTGGGGGTCGTCCTCAAGCTCCATAGGACCGCGGGGAGCTCTGCAACCCACTGTCCGCCGAACTTTTTGAGGCGGTCGAAGATCCGTGGCTTGAGATCCTGGAGTATCATACTGTTGGCTCGTTCAACCTGCCCATTCGTGCGGGGGTGCGCCACGGCCGACCAGTCCACTCGGATGTGGTAGTCGTCGCAAAACCGAAGGAACTTTTTCCCGATAAATTGCGTGCCGTTGTCCGTGATGATAGAGTTGGGGACCCCAAAGCGATGGATGATGTTGGTGAAAAATCGCGCCGCCTGTTCAGATGTGATCTACGCGATGGGTCGTGCCTCGATCCACTTAGAGAACTTGTCGATGGTGACAAGCAAGTGGGTGAAGCCCCCGGGCGCTTTCTTGAAGGGCCCGACGAGGTCCAGTCCCCAGACCGCAAAGGGCCATGTGATGGGGATAGTCTGGAGCGCTTGTGCGGGCATGTGAGTTTGGCGTGCGAAAAATTGGCACCCTTCGCAGGTGCGGACCACATGGGTGGCGTTGGCGACCGCCGTTGGCCAGTAGAAACCCTGCCTGAAAGCGTTCCCAACGAGGGTTCTTGGCGCGGCGTGGTGGCCGCAGGCCCCTGCGTGGATGTCGTGAATTAGTGCCCTTCCTTGCTCGATCGGGATGCATCGCTGGAGGATGCCGGTGTGGCTCCGCTTGTAGAGCTCCTGGTCAATGACGACGAATGTCTTAGCGCGGCGCGCGATCCTTCGTGCCTCCATCTTGTCCTTCGGAAGAGTCTCGCGGACGAGGTAGTCCAGGTACGGAGTTCTCCAGTCGGGCGGGGGGTCGGGCCCCATGGCTGGATCTGTGTCCACCTCCATGACCTCAGGGTCGGACGGAGCATGGGCTACATCTGGGTCGGCACTCGAGCCCAGGACAGGTGGCGCGCCGCCGACCTTTCCTTGTTCCCAACAACGGACCGAGGGCTCGAACTGATCGCTGATGAAGACGCCGTCGGGAACGGGCTTTCGGCCGGATGCTGCCTTTGCCAGTTCGTCGGCTGCCTCGTTAAAACGCCTTGCGATGTGGTTGAGCTCTAGCCCGTCGAACTTGTCCTCAAGTTTGCGGACCTCGTTGCAGTAGGCTGCCATTTTGGGGTCGTGGCAGCTCCATTCCTTCATGACTTGCTCAACGACCAGCTGGGAGTCGCCTCGGACGTCCAGCCGTCGGATGCCCAGCTCGATAGCGATGCGGAGCCCGTTGAGGAGAGCCTCATACTCGGCGACGTTATTAGACGCGGGGAAATGGAGGCGGATCATGTACCTCATGCGGACGCCGATGGGAGAGATGAAGACTAGGCCCGCTCCGGCGCGAGCCTTCATCAGCGACCCGTCAAAATGCATCGTCCAGTACTCCTGTTTCTCCGGTGCCGAGGGCGTCTGTATCTCCATCCATTCTGCCACGAAATCAGCGAGCACCTGGGACTTGATGGCGGTGCGGGGGGCATAGGTGATGCCCTGGTCCATGAGCTCGAGCGCCCACTTTGCGACCCGACCCGTTGCGTCTTGGTTCCGGACCACCTCGCCGAGGGGAAAGGACAAGACGACTGTCACCGGGTGCGAGGTGAAGTAATGGCGCAGCTTCCTCTTCGTGATGAGGATGGCGTAAATGAGCTTCTGGATCTGCGGATATCGCGTCTTGGACTCGGACAAGACCTCGCTGACGAAGTAGACTGGGCGCTGTACCTTGAGGGTATATCCCTCTTCCTCTCGCTCTACCACTAGGGCCGCGCTGACCACCTGGGTGGTTGCCGCGATGTAGAGCAGAAGGGGTTCCCCGTCGGCGGGTGGCACCAGGATCGGAGCTTTTGTCAGGAGTTCCTTGAGCTGGTCAAGTGCTTCCTGGGCCTCTGCGGTCCACTCGAAGCGGTCAGTTTTCTTCAGGAGCCAGTAAAGGGGGAGCCCTCGCTCGCCGAGGCGCGAGATGAAACGACTCAGGGCCGCCAGGCATCCCGTGACGCGTTGGACCCCCTTTATGTTTCGGATTGGCCCCATGTCATTGATGGCCGTTATCTTCTCCGGGTTGGCTTCGATGCCGCGTGCGGAGACGACGAAACCTAGCAGCATTCCCCTTGGAACCCCAAAAACGCATTTCTCTGGGTTGAGCTTGATGCGCTTGTCTCTCAGCCTCTTAAAGGCGAGTTCGAGGTCGGGGATGAGCTGGTCACCCCTCTTGGACTTGACTACGATGTCATCAACATAAGCCTCAACGGTTTGCCCGATGAGGTCCCCAAAACACTTGAGCATACATCGCTGGAATGTAGCCCCCGCGTTTTTGAGGCCGAACGGCATCTTGACGTAGCAATAGGGGCCGAAAGGGGTGATGAAAGAGGTCGCGAGCTGGTCGGACTCTTTCATTGCGATTTGATGATAGCCGGAATACGCGTCGAGGAAGCTGAGGGTCTCGCACCCGGCGGTCGAGTCGACTATCTGGTCAATGCGAGGCAAAGGAAACGAATCCTTTGGGCACGCCTTGTTGAGACCGGTGTAGTCAGCGCACATTCGCCATTTCCCATTCTTTTTTCGTACAAGAACAGGATTAGCTAACCACTCGGGGTGGTACACTTCCTTGATGAACCCGGCCGCCAAAAGCTTCTGGAGCTCCTCGCCTATGGCCTTGTGCCTCTCCTCGTCGAAGCGGCGCAAACCCTGCTTTACTGGCTTGGAGCCGGCCTTGATGTTCAAGGAGTGCTCGGCGACTTCCCTCGGAATGCCGGGCATGTCCGAGGGTTTCCACGCAAAGACGTCGATGTTTGCGTGGAGGAAGTCGACGAGCGCGCTTTCCTATTTGGGAGATAGGTTAGCGCTGATTCGGACGGTCTGGCCGTCGGAACCGCTAGGGTCGAGCGGGACCTCCTTGACGCCTTCGGTGGTCTCGAAGGAGGTGGGCGATCGCTGGGAGTCGGGCCGACCCTCGGCGCCCTCCGCGAGCTGGGGCGCCGACCCTTCCACGACGTTGATGGTTGCGGCGTATTCGCAGTACTCGACATCGCACTCATACGCCTTCTGGAAGGACGTGCCGACAGTGATGACACCGTTGGGCCCCGGCAGCTTGAGCTTGAGATAGGTGTAGTTGGGGATGGCCATGAACTTCGCGTAGCTCGGCCGCCCCAGGATGGCGTGGTAGGTTCCACGGAAGCCCACCACCTCAAAGGTGAGGATCTCCTTCCTGTAGTTGGACGGAGTCCCGAAAGTGACGGGCAGGTCGATCTGCCCGAGGGGCATTGCCTGTTTCCCCGGCACAATGCCGTGGAAAGGGGCCTTGCTGGGGCGGAGGCGGGCGCGGTCGATCCCCATGGCGTCGAGGGTCTCGGCGTAGAGGATGTTGAGGCCGCTGCCTCCGTCCCTGAGCACCTTGGTGAGGCGTGTCGTGCCGACGATCGGGTCCACGACGAGGGGGTAACGCCCTAGCTGCAGGACACGCCCCGGGTGGTCGGACCGATCGAACGTGATGGCGGATCCCGACCAGTTGAGGAAGGTCGGCGTCGCAGGCTCGGCCGCGTAGACCTCGCGGCGCTCCAACTTCCGGCGGCGTCTGGAATCATAGGCCGCTGAGCCTCCGAAGATCACGAAGCAGCCGTCCACCTTGGGGAATCCGTCCTCTTTCCCTCCGTCGTCCTTCCTTTCCTCGTCGGGTTTCCGCCTACGGTCGCCCTTCATCGGGTTACCTGCAAAGTACCTTTTCATGAGGTTGCAGTCTTTGTAGGCGTGCTTCGCGGGGAACTCGTGGTTCGGGCACGGTCCCTCGAGCAACTTGTCGAAGAAACCGGGGGTGCCCTCCGGGGGCGGCTGACCCCGCTTGCGCTCAGCGGCCACCACGAGGGGTGCCTCGCGCCGCTGCTTGTTCTTCTTCTTCTGCGGACGGAGGGAGGCACCCTCGTCGGCGTCCTCCTTCCGCTTCGCTTCACCCTTGGAGCGGTCGAAAATTGCTCCGACGGCCTCCTCGCCTGAGGCGAAGCTGGTGGCGATGTTGAGGAGGTCCTCCGTGGTCCGCGGGCCTTGGCGTCGGAGCTCATGGACGAGGGGTCGGCAGGAAGTTCCCGCCAAGAACGCCCCTATGACGTCGGCGTCTGCGACGTTGGGGAGCTCGGTGCGCTTCCTGGAGAAACGTCGGATGTAGTCTCGGAGGGATTCGCCCGACTCCTGGCGACAGCTCCGGAGGTCCCAAGAATTGCCAGGGCACATGTATGTGCCCTGGAAGTTTCCTATGAAAATTTCCCTCAAGTCGTTCCAACTGTGGATCCGTCCCGAGGGGATATGCTCCAGCCAGGCTCGCGCTGAGTCGGCTAGGAAGAGTGGGAGGTTGCGGATGATGAACAGGTCGTCATCCGCCCCACCGGCCTGACATGCAAGCCGGTAGTCACTGAGCCATAGCCCGGGGTTCGTCTCCCCGGAGTATTTGGCCACGTTGGTTGGCTGCCTGAAGCGTGGCGGAAATGGCGCGCTCAGGATGCGTGCGGAGAAGGCCCGGGGCCCCGCCGGGTCGGGGCTGGGGCTGCGGTCTTCCTCGCTGTCGTAGCGGCCGCCACGGTGGACGTGGTAGCCGCGGTCCACCCCTTCCTCCCTGTCCGCGCGGCAGCGCCTCCGCGCGTCCAGGGTGTCACGGGCGTCGCGGATGGGACCGACGCGCCGGTGGATGGATGGAGCTCTGCCCCCAGCGGGAGGCGGCATCCGTCGTGCGGGCGCGGCTTGGTTCGTCCGGGGAGGAGGCTGGTGGACAGACTCCCCCCGCGTTTCGGACGGCGTGGTGGGGGCCGCCCCGCTGGCGTTTTGCCCGCGTCGCCGGGACGCGGAGCTCTCCGCCTGCTGAACAGCGGCGCACTCGAGCAGGTCGCGTACCTCTCGATGCGCCTGACGCTCCTCGGGTGTCTCCGGTGCCGGGAGTCATCGAAGCAGGGCCGCTGCTGCGGCGATGTTTTGGCTGGCGCGGGCGAAGAGCTGGGGGCGATCCTCGCGGCGGAGCCAAAGGCGATGAGGCGAGTGGGTGAAGCAAGGAGAGGGATAAGGTTCATCCCTTCTCCGGTGGCGAGGAAGTCCAGGCTCCCAAAGTGGACCAGGGAGCCCGGGGCGAAACTGGCGTCGTGGCTGGCCATCTGAAGCTGGTGGTGTACGCGCAAAGGCCCCCTACCTGGCGCGCCAACTGTCGTTGTCAAGATTGGTGATCAAGACTTAGACTAGTAAATTTCTTTTATGCGCGTACGGCCTCAGATGGTTGCGCGGGTGACACGGGATTTAGACTGGTTCGGGCGTGAAGAAGCTCTACGTCCAGTATGGGGAGCTGCTCGTGTTACCCACGCGGGTTCTGTAGTAGGGGTTACAACAGGGCGAGAGAGGGAACCGGTCCCAAGTCTCTAAGGTGTATAACGGGGTTCTAGTGGAGCGGGCGTGTTCTTCTTTGCCGGGAAGAAGAAAGCCTAAGTGAGGAAGCGTGTGTGTGAGCGTGTGAGAGTCTGAAAAAACCCCTCCCCTGTCTCCTGGGCTTAGCCTTCCCTTTATAGCTCCAGGGAGTCGACCAGGCATATGCGAGACGTGCGTGGGGGTACACAGAGAGAGAAAGAATGGAGGGGGAGAGGGAACACGGAGTCCAAGAAGAAGATTCGTGCTTCCCGGGCGCCGCGGCCGTCTTCCGTCTCCTTGCTTCGCCGGGCGGCCTGCGCTGATCTGGTCGCTGTTCTCCTCGGGAGCCGGTTACGGCGGGCGTGCGTGATGATGGCGGTGGCTTCCGTCCCGTCAGGACTGACGGCTGCCACGACTGTCCCTGTTGTGCTGCGGGCGGCGTGAGCGGCGCGGATGCCCTGTCCCTGTCGCCGGAATCGCGGGGTGCGAGGACGGGTAGGCGGAGCGCGGACGGTCAGGCGTGCTCCTGTGCCAGGCGACGTGGGTCATGATGGCCTGACAGCGAATCAGAGAAGACTGAGCCGCTGTACCGCGCGCGGCGCGGTCATGGGCGGGTAGGTGTGACGGGTCACGTCAGCGGCGCGGACGCCTTTCCGCGCGCCCGAGCTGCGGAGCATTTAAGGCAAGGCTGCGCCCCGAGTCTGATTTCCGTCCGGCGGGCCCACGTGAGTCCGACCCTAGGACCCTGGGTCGGGCGAGGCGGATCCTTGCAGCAAGGGGTCGGGTGAGACGGACCCTAGTGGTGAGGGGTCGGGCGAGGCGGACCCTCGTGGTGAGGGGTCGGGCGAGACGGACCCTTGCGGCGAGGGGTCGAGCGAGGCGGACCCTCGTGGCGAGGGGTCGGGCAAGGCGGACCCTCGTGGCGAGGGGTCGGGCGAGGCGGAGCGCCGCCTCCTCGTGTTGGGCTGACGATGGTCGCCGTTGCCGCAGGTCAGTCCGGGCCTCCATAATTGTTCCCTAAACAGTCATTAGATGACCGTTTACTTTTCCCCCTGACAGCAACATAATGGGCAATTTCCCTCTTCAACCTGGTCCACCAAAAATTTTGCTTGAGATCTTGATACATTTTGCTACTGCCTGGATGAATGAAGAATTTGGAAAGATGTGCTTCATCAAGAATCTGTTTTCGGAGTTCACGATCTTTCGGAACGACAATGCGATTTCCAAACCATAAATTTCCTTTGTGATCCTGATGAAAACATTTGTACTTCTCCTCTCCTTGAGTTAATTTCTGCTTGATGATCTTAACACCCTCATCGTGTAATTGTGCTGTGATGATATGATCCTGAAGAGTGGGTTCAATAGATATGTGATTCAAAGTCCCTTGAGGAATTATTTCCAACCTAAGTTTCCGCATTTCAGAGCATAATGTCTCATTGTATGATGCGGCAGATAGGCAATCGCAATGAGCTTTGCAGCTGAGTGCATCCGCGACTACATTAGCCTTGCCTGGATGGTAGTGCACCTCAAGATCATAATCCTTGATTAATTCCAACCATCGTCTTTGTCTCATATTCAGATCAGCTTGTGTGAATATATACTTGAGACTCTTATGATCGGTGTAAATATTGCAATGGGTGCCCATAAGATAGTGCCTCCAGATCTTAAGAGCGTGAATGACAGCTGCTAACTCAAGATCATGTGTTGGGTAATTCTTTTCTTGGGGCCGAAGTGCTCTTGAAGCATAGGCAATAACCCGGTTGTCCTGCATATGTACACAACCCAAACCAGTACCAGAAGCGTCGCAGTAAACGTTGAATGGTTTGGTAGTGTCAGGTTGAGCTAAGACTGGGGCTGTAGTCAAGTGTTCATGAAGAGTGTGGAAAGCTTTTTCACAATCTTCATCCCACACAAATTTTTCTCCCTTCAACTGTTCGGTCATAGGCTTAGCAATTCTGGAGAAATCCGGAATGAAGTAGCGATAATAACCAGCTAAGCCAAGAAAACTACAAATCTGATGAACAGATGTGGGGGCTTTCCAATCCATCACCTCTTGAACTTTGCTGGGGTCAACTGAGATACCATTACTGGAGATAGTATGGCCCAAAAATTTCACACTATCCAACCAGAATTGACATTTGGAGAACTTAGCATATAACTGATGGTCTCTGAGGCGTTGGAGAACAATGTGCAAATGTTTGGCATTGTCCTCCTCATCCTTGGAATAATAAAGAATGTCGTCGATGAAGACCACTACAAACTTGTCAAGCTCCGGCATAAAAACCGAATTCATGAGATACATGAAATAGGCAGGAGCATTCGTGAGAACAAAAGACATGACTAAGTACTCATATAGTCCATATCGAGTGGAGAAAGCGGTCTTTGGAATATCACATGGTCGAATCTTGATTTGATGATATCCAGAACGAAGATCAATCTTGGAAAAGATTTTTACTCCAGATAACTGATTGAAAAGAACATCAATGCGAGGAAGTGGATATTTGTTTTTGATAGTCACCGCATTGAGAGGTCGGTAGTCTACGCATAACCTCAAACTATCATCTTTCTTCTTTACATAAAGAGCTGGGCAACCCCAAGGTGAGGTACTGGGACGAATATAGCCTTTGTCTAGAAGTTGTTGCAGCTGTATTTTCAATTTTGCTAATTCTTTAGGTGGCATTCGATAGGTCGTTTAGAGATTGGTGCTGTGCCTGGCTGCAGCTCAATGACAAACTCTATGTCTCGATCAGGTGGCATGCCGGGTAAGTCATCTGGGAAAACATCGGCATACTCGCGTACTACCGGGATTTCATCCAATTCTGAATGGACCTTAGTAAGAGCACATGAATTTGTGCATTCTCGGAAAGGCAAATATAGAGTGGTGGTTCCTTGGGTCGGGGAATTGATTTCAACGGCTCGGGAGGCAAGATCTGAGGTTACTCCATGCCGAGTCATCCAATCTACTCCCAAAATAACATCGATGTCTTCAAGTGCCAAGAGGATCAAATTTGTGTTGATGACTTTGCTACCCAATTTAATTGGCACCTTTGTTACGAGTTGATTTGAAGCAATTTTACCTCCCGGTGTGGCTATCATATATGACTTTCTTGTGTGACAGAAATCCAAACCCATAGTTGCACTGAATTTAGCACTAATAAAACCGTGTGATGCACCAGAGTCAAATAATATAACCGCAGGCTTGCGGTGGATAGAAAATGTACCCGTCATGACTAGTGCGCCATCTGGAAGTTCTGCCAGAGTGCTAAAATTTATCCGCCCACGCTTGACCTGAATAGTCTACTTCTTGCGTTGGTTTCTGTGGTTGGTATTGGAGCCTTGGCTTTGAGCTTACTGCTTGGGCTGAGGGCAATCTCGAACAAAGTGAGTGGAACTCCCAAAGTTGAAGCATCGGTTGTCGTTGTTCTGGCGGGGTGGCTGCTGGGTATTCGGCCTTGGACAATTTGCTATGGAGCAAGGGGTCTTGCCACTCCCTGTTGCTAAGGGGGCCTGATAATCCAACGCCCTGGCTGAGGGGCATTCTGAGGAGCTTTTGTGATGTGAACCCGCTAGGGTTTGTTCCCGATCTTTCGATGAGAGGCGGGGGATAACTCGATTTGAGATGGAGGCGACGTTCACGGCCCGACTACAGCCTTCCAAGGACGCTGCGCCTTAGCAACCGATACACCACCTCCAATGGCTGTCGCGATCTTGTGGAGCGCGACACCCGGCCACTAGGGCACCTGTCCTGCAAGCAATCGAAGAACCAGCAAGAACAAGTAGAACAAGCAACTCAATTGCAAATATGGAGATAATAACCAATCTGGAATCAACAAGGTGGGGTTCCGAATCGAGTAGAACGGATGGTCTAGTCGACACACGCGTCTACAAGGAAGTAGCAATGGCTAAACTTTCAACAAAACAAAAACCCCCTATCTGTTCATGGCGGCTCTAACCCTTATTAATACCTAGAAGGACGACCAAGAGGCTGTTTGAGTCGCACTCCAACCCTAGGACGCGTCCCTAATGGACCCGACTTGATACAAAGCCCATCGGGCCAAATTAAGATGTCGCAGCACCTTTAGACAGAAAACCAGTCGGTAGTATTTTGGTCATTGCGGACGAATCAGGAGAGATATGGACTTGAGTCTGGATCCATATGAAACTAGACTTCATAAGCTTTCCACGAAGTACTTGAACGTCCCTATCCGAGTCCGTATGCGACCGTGGTGTCCGTCACAAGTTGGTGCTGTTCTGCAGTCCGAATCCAGCCTCCAAAACGTGTTGGACATGGACTCTTTCTTTCCTTGCACCAAAAGTGACGTGGTGGCCTGATGGAGAACATTGGGAAGACTTAGGCTTGGTCCCCAATCAACTTCTTTGGTCCTCCATACCTTCCATGTGTGTTTATTACATGTGGGTGTATCCATTCTGGTGATGTCCACATCATTTTGGTGCTGCATTCTGCACAATTCGACACCTCGATGGCTGAGCACTCGAGGGTCTGGCTGGAGCCTTCCTCTTCTTCTCAGCACGGTGAGCCGAGATACAATCTTCCTGAGTGATTGCCAAATTGACCTGATGAGGACATCAACACCAACGATACATCCACTCCGACACAAGTACCTATTGCTGGTCCTATTACTCGTACTCGTGCGCATCAACTTAATCATCAGGTGAGTTCAAATCTAAGCTCATGTACATCATGTTTAGACCATGGAGACCCGTGTACTCTTATTTTGCTTAGGAACCAAGGAGGCGACCGAAAGGGAAACGGATTCGCGCAGGCTGGATTCGGACTGCAGAACAGTACCAACTTGTGACGGACACCACGGTCGCATATAAACTCGGATTGGGGCGTTCAAGTACTCCGTGGAAAGCTTATGAAATCTTCTTTCAAAAAGATCCGGCCTCATATCCATATATATTACGAGTCGGCCGCAATCGTAAAATTAATACAGAGTCCTTTTCTGCACATGGTGCTGCGTCACCCTGTTTTGGCCCAATGGGCCGTGTATCAAGTTGAGTCCATTACGGACGCGTCCTTGGAGTACGACCCCAGCACCCCTGTGGTCGTCCTCCCACGTACTTATACCCCTTAGCCGCCACCAAGGATGCTTGGGTTTTGTTTAGATCAAGTTTAGCCTTCGCTACTTGCTTGCAAGCGCGCGTGCTGGATCAGCCGCCCATCTTCTTGTCTTCGAAACCCCACCATTATTGAGATTGCGTGTGAAACCTTCATTTACATCTAGTAAATTCAGTACTTGTCATACTTGTTCTTGCTAGTTCTTCGATTGCTTGCAGGACGAGTGCCCTAGTGGCCGGGTGCCGTGCTCCACAAGATCGCGACAGCCATTGGAGGGGGTGTATCGGTTGCTAAGGCGCAGCTTGGAAGGCTGTAGTGGGGCCGTGAACGTCGCCTCCATCAACCAATCGAGTTATCCACGCCTCTCATCGAAAGATCGGGAATCAAACCCTAGTGGGTCGCCATTAGTTGGTAATCAGAGCAAGGTTTATCGGTGAGAGACTTCTAATTCTTCGCTGTTTTATTTTTCCTATAGTCCAGAAAAGCCAAAAAAAAATAGTAGATTAGTTTACCTTCAATCCTATAAACTCGTTTGAGCTTTTGCTAGCACTGCTTAGTTAGGGCTTGTTGAACTTTCGGTTGCATCGGTTGCGTCGAGTTGCTGGTCTTAGTTTTAGTCCTTTAGAGTTTCAAGTTCTTGTCACGTTCTAGTCACAACCGTGCGCTACCATACATACTCCGTGTTGGCGGAATCCGAGTCCATATTCGTGTTCAAGTCCGAGTTAGATTCTGTGTTGGTTTGTGACCGAATCGCACGCGGTGCTTGATGCATCCGGCCCAGGTGGGGTTGGCCGAGGCCCAATAAATTAAGGTTGCCCGGACCCCAACAGTTCTTAGGCACACCCACTCGGGGAAAGGCCCAATCTCCCTAAAAGACTAGTCCAATAGAGGAAGGGTGGCTCTCCCTTTTAAGGTGGCTTCCTCCTCCCAAGCTAAGCAAGGTGGGATTATTCAGAGGCTCACACGGTCGCCGCCCGACTACAACTGGGCCACTTGTCCCCTTTGTTGCGTCTTTGCCAGCGGGTAATAGTGGAGGATGTCCTCATTATTCCCACCCCTTAAACAAGGGCCTAACTCTGATACCAAATGATGCATCCGGCCCAGGTGGGGTTGGCCGAGGCCCAATAAATTAAGGTTGCCCTGACCCAAACAGTTCTTAGGCACACCCACTCAGGGAAAGACCCAATCTCCTTAAAAGACTAGTCCAATAGATGAAGGGTGGCTCTCCCTTTTAAGGTGGCTTCCTCCTCCCAAGCTAAGCAAGGTGGGATTATTCAGAGGCTCACACGGTCGCCGCCCGACTACAACTAGGCCACTTGGTCCCCTTTGTTGCGTCTTTGCCAGCGGGTAATAGTGGAGGATGTCCTTATCAGTGTTGTGATTCGAGTAGGGATCGGTTTCTGAGTCTGAATTGGTTATTGCGCCGTGTTATAAAATTCCATTGCTATTCGCACTTGTACTGCATATTTTGTAGCGCTCCAGAAAGGCAGAAGTAGTCTCGGCTTACTCAAACCGCAACTTTGCACGAATACAGATAGTCTCAGCTTACTCCAGAGAGAGAGAGAGAGAGAGAAGTTTGTGTGCTGTGTGGCTCTTTTGAAGTCTTTTAGGTTATATAATCAGTTTTGAGGATCCCCTGAAAAAAAAAGAAAAGAAAAAAAAGAAAGGAAAAAAAAGAAAAGAAAAAAAAGAAGAAGAAGAAAAAGAAGGGAAGAAAAAGGGGTTGTTCTTTGTACATCTTTTTTGTTCTTCGGTGGTGTCTCGTGACTTCATTTGTGTTCAGGCTCGCGTCTCTAGCACGGTCTAGGCTAGGACCAGCATAGTGCCGCTGTTCAATGATTCTTCAGCTTGCTTTTGTAACTAACGTGGTGCTAGTTCATCCTTGCTTCAGCCCACCTATAGCTCCACATATCCGACTACAGCTTGACAGGTCCTGTTGTTGCGGCACCGATACACTTCATCCCACGGTTGCAGACTTGTTGGTTGCCGTCCCCTCCTGTTGAGCAAGGTAAGAATTGGTAAGAGCTTGTGTAACAGGTTGAGAGTGAGCTCCTTACAGTAGCTACATCCCATTAGTTGTAGGATCTTATTTCTTCACCTATTTTCGTGTTTCCTTTGTTCATCTAACCATGACAGGATCAGAGGGTGATGGGAGTTTAGGTCACTCTCCTCGTACAAAGGGAATCATACAACATTTTGAAAATAAGATGAGGAGGCATGTAGATGGGCTTGCTGAAGATATGCTGGTGTCAAATGATAAGATTGTGCAGTTGGAGGCCATGCAGCTTGCCACCAACACCAAGCTTACAAGGCTGGAGACGTCGGTCGCTCATATTGACCAAAGCCTTGCTGCTCTTTTGAGGCGTTTTGACGAGATGCATGCCAGAACTGCAAATGGGCATGAGGGAGAAAACAAGAAGGATGAGCGTGTCGAGGATAATTGGGATGATTATGTCGCTGATACTGAACTAGATGACCAAGATGCTCCTAGTCGCCGACGACTGCGAACTAATCCGAGAGGTATGGGTGGACATCGACGACGTGAGGTACATAATAATGATGATGCTTTCAGTAAAATAAAATTTAAGATACCTTCTTTCGATGGAAAATACGATCCTGATGCATACATTACTTGGGAAATTGCTGTTGATCAAAAGTTTGCATGTCATGAATTTCCTGAGAATATACGTGTTAGGGCTGCTACTAGTGAATTTACTGATTTTGCCTCTGTTTGGTGGATAGAACATGCTAAGAAAAATCCTAATAATATTCCACAAACCTGGGATGCTTTGAAACGGGTCATGCGGGCTAGATTTATTCCTTCTTACTATGCGCGTGATCTGTTACATAGATTGCAACAATTAAGACAGGGTAATAAAAGTGTAGAAGAATACTATCAGGAATTACAAATGGGTGTGTTGCGTTGTAATTTAGTGGAGGATGAGGAACCTGCTATGGCTATATTTTTAGGAGGTTTGAACCGAGAAATTCAAGACATTCTTGCTTATAAAGATTATACTAACGTAACCCGTTTGTTGCATCTTGCTTGTAAAGCTGAAAGGGAAGTGCTGGGACGACGTGCTAGTACAAGGACTAATATTTCTGCAGGAAAACCTTCATCATGGCAGCCGCGCACATCTACCTCATTGACCGGACGAGCTCCTGCACCTTCTACATTCCCGAGTCGGTCGACAATATCCGCTCCATCCAAGGATAAGACACGTGCTCCCCCGACAAATTCAGCAACCACGACTGTCCAGAAACCAGCCGCGAGGGCATCTTCGGTTGCCTCCACGGGAAGGACAAGAGATGTTCAGTGCCATCGATGCAAGGGCTTTGGATACGTGTAACGTGACTGCCCTAACAAGCGCGTTTTGGTGGTCAAAGGAGATGGTGGGTATTCCTCTGCTAGTGATTTTGATGAAGATACACTTGCTTTTCTTGCTGCTGACCATGCAGGTACTGAGAAACAACCAGAAGAGCAGATTGGTGCAGAGGATGCAGATCATTATGAGAGCCTCATTGTGCAGCGTGTACTTAGTGCACAAATGGAAAAGGCGGAGCAAAATCAACGGCATACACTGTTCCAAACAAAGTGTGTTATTAAAGAGCGTTCATGCCGTTTGATAATTGATGGAGGTAGCTGCAACAACTTGGCTAGCAGCGATATGGTCGAGAAGCTTGCACTTACAACAAAACTGCACCCACATCCATATCACATTCGGTGGCTCAACAATAGTGGTAAGGTCAAGGTAACGAGATTGGTACGAATTAATTTCGCTATTGGTTCATATCATGATGTTGTTGAATGCGATGTTGTGCCTATGGAAGCTTGTCATATTCTGCTAGGTAGACCATGGCAATTTGATACCGATAGCATGCATCATGGTAGATCAAATCAATATTCTCTTATACATCATGATAAGAAAATCGTTTTGCTTCCTATGTCACCTGAATCTATTGTGTGTGATGATGTTGCTAAAGCTAAGAGAACTAAAACTGAGATCGATAAGAATGCCAAATCTGTTAGTAGCAGGGAAGATGAGATAAGATTAAAAGGACATTGCTTGCTAGCTACTAAGTCTGATATTAATGAATTGATTGCTTCCACTTCTGTTGCCTATGCTTTGGTGTGCAAGGATGCTTTGATTTCAGTTCACGATATGCAGCATTCTTTGCCCCCGACTGTTGCTAACCTTTTGCAGGAGTATTCTGATGTGTTCCCAAGTGAGATACCAGCGGGGCTGCCACCAATACGAGGGATTGAGCACCAAATTGACCGTATTCCTGCTGCATCGTTGCCAAACCGTGCACCATACAGGACAAATCCGGAAGAAACTAAAGAAATTCAGCGACAAGTGCAAGAACTACTCGACAAAGGTTATGTGCGTGAGTCTCTTAGTCCTTGTGCTGTTCCGGTTATTTTAGTGCCTAAAAAGGATGGAACATGGCGTATGTGTGTTGATTGTAGGGCTATTAATAATATGACAATTCGATATCGACACCCTATCCCACGTTTGGATGATATGCTTGATGAATTGAGTGGTGCTGTTGTGTTTTCCAAAGTTGATTTGCGCAGTGGGTACCACCAGATTCGTATGAAATTGGGAGATGAATGGAAAACTGCTTTCAAAACTAAGTTCGGGTTATATGAGTGGTTAGTCATGCCTTTTGGGTTAACTAATGCACCTAGTACTTTCATGAGATTAATGAACGAGGTTCCGCGTGCTTTCATTAGGAAATTTGTTGTTGTCTACTTTGATGATATATTGATTTACAGCAAATCTTTCGATGAACATCTTGATCACTTACGTGCTGTTTTTAATGCTTTACGAGATGCACGTTTATTTGGTAACCTTGAGAAGTGCACCTTTTGCACCGATCGAGTGTCTTTTCTTGGCTATGTCGTGACTCCACAGGGAATCGAGGTTGATCAAGCCAAGGTGGAAGCTATACAGGGATGGCCTATACCGAAGACTATCACGCAAGTGCGGAGTTTCCTAGGACTTGCTGGTTTCTATCGTCATTTTGTGAAGGACTTCAGCACCATTGCCGCGCCTTTGAATGAGCTTACAAAGAAGGGAGTGCCTTTTAGTTGGGGTAAAACACAAGAGAACTCCTTCAACACGCTGAAAGATAAGTTGACACATGCACCTCTCCTCCAACTCCCTGATTTTAATAAAACCTTTGAGCTTGAATGTGATGCTAGTGCCATTGGTTTGGGTGGTGTTTTTGATGTGGACATCACCAGAATGGATACACCCACATGTAATAAACACACATGGAAGGTATGGAGGACCAAAGAAGTTGATTGGGGACCAAGCCTAAGTCTTCCCAATGTTCTCCATCAGGCCACCACGTCACTTTTGGTGCAAGGAAAGAAAGAGTCCATGTCCAACACGTTTTGGAGGCTGGATTCGGACTGCAGAACAGCACCAACTTGTGACGGACACCACGGTCGCATACGGACTCGGATAGGGACGTTCAAGTACTTCGTGGAAAGCTTATGAAGTCTAGTTTCATATGGATCCGGACTCAAGTCCATATCTCTCCTGATTCGTCCGCAATGACCAAAATACTACCGACTGGTTTTCTGTCTAAAGGTGCTGCGACATCTTAATTTGGCCCGATGGGCTTTGTATCAAGTCGGGTCCATTAGGGACGCGTCCTAGGGTTGGAGTGCGACTCAAACACCCTCTTGGTCGTCCTCCTAGGTATTAATAAGGGTTAGAGCCGCCATGAACAGATGGGGGGTTTTGTTTAGATCAAGTTTAGCCTTCGCTACTTGCTTGCAAGCGCGCGTGCTGGATCAGCCGCCCGTCTTCTTGTCTTCGGAACCCCACCATTATTGAGATTGCGTGTGAAACCTTCATTTATATCTAGTAAATTCAGTACTTGTCATACTTGTTCTTGCTAGTTCTTCGATTGCTTGCAGGACGAGTGCCCTAGTGGCCGGGTGCCGCGCTCCACAAGATCGCGACAGCCATTGGAGGGGGTGTATCGGTTGCTAAGGCGCAGCTTGGAAGGCTGTAGTCGGGCCGTGAACGTCGCCTCCATCGACCAATCGAGTTATCCACGCCTCTCATCGAAAGATCGGGAATCAAACCCTAGCGGGTTCACATCAGTTGGTAATCAGAGCAAGGTTTATCGGTGAGAGATTTATCTTTGCTATTTTTTTTCCTATAGTCCAGAAAAACCAAAAAAGAAGGTAGATTAGTTTGCCGGCAATCCTATAAACCCTTTGAGCCTTTGCTGGTACTACTTAGTTAGGGCTTGTTGAGTTTTCGGTTGCATCGGTTGCGTCGTGTTGCTGGTCTTAGTTTAGTCCTTTAGAGTTTCGAGTTCTTGTCACCTGTTTTTGTCTCGGAGTTTCAATTCATCAGTGGAAGAAAACTTTCATTATTTCTGTGTCCGGTCTCCGATTTGCGAGTTTTAGTACAATCTGGAAAGCGTAACTCGTGATCTTTCCAACGGATCTGACCTGGGTCACAAACTCCATCTAAGTGCTCCAGAATCGACTTGGAGATTTGTGCGTCTGGCTGCGTGAAACAAGTTTTGTCAATCTGAGTTGGTAGCAACTATATGCAGTAATCCTGTTGCGTTGTTTGTCAAACAAAGGATTTTAGTCCTCTACAAAAAAAAGAAGAAGAAAAAAAGAAAACAAAGTGAAAAAAAAACAGAAAAGAAAAGAAAAGAAACGAAAAAGAAGAAAGGGGCTGATCCATCTTTTGTGTTCCTGCTGTTTCGGTTGGTGCTTTGTGACTTCATTTGTGTCCAGGCTCGCGCCTCTAGTACGGTCTATGCTAGGACCAGCACGGTACCACCGTTGAACAATTATTCAGCTTGCTTTTCTGACTAACGTGGTGCTAGTATTTTCCCTTGATCAGCCCACCTACAGCTCCACATACTCGACTATAGCTTGACAGTTTTCTGTTGCTAAGGCACCGATACACTTCTTTCAAGGTGCTTGACTTGTTGGTTGCCGACTCATCCTGTTTTGCTTGGTAAGAACTGGTAAGAGCTCGTATTAAACAAGTTGAGTTTGAGAGAATTACAACCGACACATTCTAGTAGTTGACAGGAGGATACATATTATTTTTGTGTTCTTGTTTTCTACTGATCATGGCAGGTGATACAGTGATTTTTGAGCGGAGCAAACAACAACAAAATATTCTGGACATTATTCAATGCTTGCCTTTATATCCTGGTGAGTTTGATCCTAAAGCTTACATTGATTGGGAGCTAAAAGTAGATAATGAATTTGATGAGCATGACCTGTCGGAGAAACAAATGATTTATATTGCCTCTAATATTTTAACAGAAAATGCTTTGCTAGAATGGAAATATATTTGTAGGCATAACATTATGCCGCAAACTTGGAAAGAATTCAAAATACATTTTAGAGATGCCTATATTCCTGCATATTATGTTGATCATTTGCTTACCAAACTAGAGAAATTAAAACAGGGTAGTAGGACTGTGAAACAATACTACCATGATTTTAAAATTTGTATCATGTTTGGTGGATTGGATGAATGCATGGAAGATGTTATGAATAGGTTCATGAGAGGGCTCAATTCTGAAATTCGAAACTTGTTAATTGGCAAGTCCTATTGCTATATCGGTCAATTGTTTTGTCTTGCTCTCCATGCTGAAAAAGAAATTCTTTCATTTGTGAATACTTGCAAGAATGATGTGACTCATAGTGTCCAAACTTTGTCCACTCTACATGCTAACAAAGAGCAACGAATAGTGGAACCTGCTGCTGATTCAACTTTTTCACAAGATGAATTACTTGTTGTTTCTTATGATAAAGAGGACTTGTGTGCTAATACTTCTTTTACTCATATACCAGAATTAATGAATAAGTGTGATATTTTTTGTTTGGAACCATACGAATGTGCTGTAGATAATCCTTCACATCCTATTACTTGTGTACAAGATGAACTGAAATTGTTGTCTTCTTTAAATACTTTGGGTTATATTGAATTTAATATTCTGTGTAATCTAAATTGTCTAAAAGAGAAGGTTCAATTAGATTCTAATTTGCCAAGTTTAAATCATTGTTCGCTTCATGCAATTGGAAAAAATGACATCAAAGGAGAATATTTGGTGCATAAAGTGTATATCTGTTCTAATCTGAAATATCCTTTTGGGCTACAATACCATGAGCAAATAGGGGGCTGCATTAACACTAATAATATCTTGCAAAGTTTTTCTAGTTTTTCTCTTATGCAACAGGATCAGCCTGAAGAACGGGAGCATTGTTTGTTGTGCCCATGCAGAATAGTCGTCGCTCCATGTTCCAACAACAAAGCAAGCACCTTTGAATGCCGTTGGAGCAAGTCGAGGACGACTTGCAGCCAAGAAGGGGAGAATGATGTGGACATCACCAGAATGGATACACCCACATGTAATAAACACACATGGAAGGTATGGAGGACCAAAGAAGTTGATTGGGGACCAAGCCTAAGTCTTCCCAATGTTCTCCATCAGGCCACCACGTCACTTTTGGTGCAAGGAAAGAAAGAGTCCATGTCCAACACGTTTTGGAGGCTGGATTCGGACTGCAGAACAGCACCAACTTGTGACAGACACCACGGTCGCATACGGACTCGGATAGGGACGTTCAAGTACTTCGTGGAAAGCTTATGAAGTCTAGTTTCATATGGATCCGGACTCAAGTCCATATCTCTCCTGATTCGTCCGCAATGACCAAAATACTACCGACTGGTTTTCTGTCTAAAGGTGCTGCGACATCTTAATTTGGCCCGATGGGCTTTGTATCAAGTCGGGTCCATTAGGGACGCGTCCTAGGGTTGGAGTGCAACTCAAACACCCTCTTGGTCGTCCTCCTAGGTATTAATAAGGGTTAGAGCCGCCATGAACAGATGGGGGGTTTTGTTTAGATCAAGTTTAGCCTTCGCTACTTGCTTGCAAGCGCGCGTGCTGGATCAGCCGCCCGTCTTCTTGTCTTCGGAACCCCACCATTATTGAGATTGCGTGTGAAACCTTCATTTATATCTAGTAAATTCAGTACTTGTCATACTTGTTCTTGCTAGTTCTTCGATTGCTTGCAGGACGAGTGCCCTAGTGGCCGGGTGCCGCGCTCCACAAGATCGCGACAGCCATTGGAGGGGGTGTATCGGTTGCTAAGGCGCAGCTTGGAAGGCTGTAGTCGGGCCGTGAACGTCGCCTCCATCGACCAATCGAGTTATCCACGCCTCTCATCGAAAGATCGGGAATCAAACCCTAGCGGGTTCACATCAGTTGGTAATCAGAGCAAGGTTTATCGGTGAGAGATTTATCTTTGCTATTTTTTTTCCTATAGTCCAGAAAAACCAAAAAAGAAGGTAGATTAGTTTGCCGGCAATCCTATAAACCCTTTGAGCCTTTGCTGGTACTACTTAGTTAGGGCTTGTTGAGTTTTCGGTTGCATCGGTTGCGTCGTGTTGCTGGTCTTAGTTTAGTCCTTTAGAGTTTCGAGTTCTTGTCACCTCTTTTTGTCTCGGAGTTTCAATTCATCAGTGGAAGAAAACTTTCATTATTTCTGTGTCCGGTCTCCGATTTGCGAGTTTTAGTACAATCTGGAAAGCGTAACTCGTGATCTTTCCAACGGATCTGACCTGGGTCACAAACTCCATCTAAGTGCTCCAGAATCGACTTGGAGATTTGTGCGTCTGGCTGCGTGAAACAAGTTTTGTCAATCTGAGTTGGTAGCAACTATATGCAGTAATCCTGTTGCGTTGTTTGTCAAACAAAGGATTTTAGTCCTCTACAAAAAAAAGAAGAAGAAAAAAAGAAAACAAAGTGAAAAAAAAACAGAAAAGAAAAGAAAAGAAACGAAAAAGAAGAAAGGGGCTGATCCATCTTTTGTGTTCCTGCTGTTTCGGTTGGTGCTTTGTGACTTCATTTGTGTCCAGGCTCGCGCCTCTAGTACGGTCTATGCTAGGACCAGCACGGTACCACCGTTGAACAATTATTCAGCTTGCTTTTCTGACTAACGTGGTGCTAGTATTTTCCCTTGATCAGCCCACCTACAGCTCCACATACTCGACTATAGCTTGACAGTTTTCTGTTGCTAAGGCACCGATACACTTCTTTCAAGGTGCTTGACTTGTTGGTTGCCGACTCATCCTGTTTTGCTTGGTAAGAACTGGTAAGAGCTCGTATTAAACAAGTTGAGTTTGAGAGAATTACAACCGACACATTCTAGTAGTTGACAGGAGGATACATATTATTTTTGTGTTCTTGTTTTCTACTGATCATGGCAGGTGATACAGTGATTTTTGAGCGGAGCAAACAACAACAAAATATTCTGGACATTATTCAATGCTTGCCTTTATATCCTGGTGAGTTTGATCCTAAAGCTTACATTGATTGGGAGCTAAAAGTAGATAATGAATTTGATGAGCATGACCTGTCGGAGAAACAAATGATTTATATTGCCTCTAATATTTTAACAGAAAATGCTTTGCTAGAATGGAAATATATTTGTAGGCATAACATTATGCCGCAAACTTGGAAAGAATTCAAAATACATTTTAGAGATGCCTATATTCCTGCATATTATGTTGATCATTTGCTTACCAAACTAGAGAAATTAAAACAGGGTAGTAGGACTGTGAAACAATACTACCATGATTTTAAAATTTGTATCATGTTTGGTGGATTGGATGAATGCATGGAAGATGTTATGAATAGGTTCATGAGAGGGCTCAATTCTGAAATTCGAAACTTGTTAATTGGCAAGTCCTATTGCTATATCGGTCAATTGTTTTGTCTTGCTCTCCATGCTGAAAAAGAAATTCTTTCATTTGTGAATACTTGCAAGAATGATGTGACTCATAGTGTCCAAACTTTGTCCACTCTACATGCTAACAAAGAGCAACGAATAGTGGAACCTGCTGCTGATTCAACTTTTTCACAAGATGAATTACTTGTTGTTTCTTATGATAAAGAGGACTTGTGTGCTAATACTTCTTTTACTCATATACCAGAATTAATGAATAAGTGTGATATTTTTTGTTTGGAACCATACGAATGTGCTGTAGATAATCCTTCACATCCTATTACTTGTGTACAAGATGAACTGAAATTGTTGTCTTCTTTAAATACTTTGGGTTATATTGAATTTAATATTCTGTGTAATCTAAATTGTCTAAAAGAGAAGGTTCAATTAGATTCTAATTTGCCAAGTTTAAATCATTGTTCGCTTCATGCAATTGGAAAAAATGACATCAAAGGAGAATATTTGGTGCATAAAGTGTATATCTGTTCTAATCTGAAATATCCTTTTGGGCTACAATACCATGAGCAAATAGGGGGCTGCATTAACACTAATAATATCTTGCAAAGTTTTTCTAGTTTTTCTCTTATGCAACAGGATCAGCCTGAAGAACGGGAGCATTGTTTGTTGTGCCCATGCAGAATAGTCGTCGCTCCATGTTCCAACAACAAAGCAAGCACCTTTGAATGCCGTTGGAGCAAGTCGAGGACGACTTGCAGCCAAGAAGGGGAGAATGATGTGGACATCACCAGAATGGATACACCCACATGTAATAAACACACATGGAAGGTATGGAGGACCAAAGAAGTTGATTGGGGACCAAGCCTAAGTCTTCCCAATGTTCTCCATCAGGCCACCACGTCACTTTTGGTGCAAGGAAAGAAAGAGTCCATGTCCAACACGTTTTGGAGGCTGGATTCGGACTGCAGAACAGCACCAACTTGTGACAGACACCACGGTCGCATACGGACTCGGATAGGGACGTTCAAGTACTTCGTGGAAAGCTTATGAAGTCTAGTTTCATATGGATCCGGACTCAAGTCCATATCTCTCCTGATTCGTCCGCAATGACCAAAATACTACCGACTGGTTTTCTGTCTAAAGGTGCTGCGACATCTTAATTTGGCCCGATGGGCTTTGTATCAAGTCGGGTCCATTAGGGACGCGTCCTAGGGTTGGAGTGCGACTCAAACACCCTCTTGGTCGTCCTCCTAGGTATTAATAAGGGTTAGAGCCGCCATGAACAGATGGGGGGTTTTGTTTAGATCAAGTTTAGCCTTCGCTACTTGCTTGCAAGCGCGCGTGCTGGATCAGCCGCCCGTCTTCTTGTCTTCGGAACCCCACCATTATTGAGATTGCGTGTGAAACCTTCATTTATATCTAGTAAATTCAGTACTTGTCATACTTGTTCTTGCTAGTTCTTCGATTGCTTGCAGGACGAGTGCCCTAGTGGCCGGGTGCCGCGCTCCACAAGATCGCGACAGCCATTGGAGGGGGTGTATCGGTTGCTAAGGCGCAGCTTGGAAGGCTGTAGTCGGGCCGTGAACGTCGCCTCCATCGACCAATCGAGTTATCCACGCCTCTCATCGAAAGATCGGGAATCAAACCCTAGCGGGTCGCCATTAGTTTTGTTACAAGAAGGCAAACCTGTTGCTTATTTCAGTGAAAAATTGAGCGGGCCTGTTCTGAATTATTCTACTTATGATAAGGAATTGTATGCTCTTGTTCGCACATTAGAAACATGGCAGCATTATCTATGACCCAAAGAGTTTGTTATTCATTCAGATCATGAATCTTTAAAACATATTCGTAGTCAAGGAAAATTAAACCGTAGACATGCTAAGTGGGTTGAATTTATTGAATCTTTTCCTTATGTTATTAAGCACAAGAAAGGGAAAAAGAATATAATTGCTGATGCATTGTCTAGGAGATACACCTTGCTGAACCAACTTGATTACAAAATATTTGGATTGGAAACGATTAAAGATCAATATATTAATGATGCTGATTTTAAAGATGTGTTGCTGCATTGTAAAGAGGGCAAGGGATGGAACAAATTCATCGTTAGTGATGGGTTTGTCTTTAGAACTAACAAGCTATGCATTCCAGCTAGCTCCGTTCGCTTGTTATTGTTGCAGGAAGCGCATCGAGGGGCTTAATGGGGCATTTTGGAGCAAAGAAAATGGAAGATATACTTGCTGGTCATTTCTTTTGGCCAAAGATGAGAAGAGATGTGGAGAGATTTGTTGCTCGCTGCACGACATGTCAAAAGGCTAAATCACGATTAAATCCACACGGTTTGTATTTGCCTCTACCTGTTCCTAGTGCTCCTTGGGAAGATATTTCTATGGATTTTGTGTTAGGATTGCCTAGGACTAGAAAGGGACGTGATAGTGTGTTTGTGGTTGTTGATAGATTTTCTAAGATGGCCCATTTCATACCATGTCATAAAACTGATGATGCTACTCACATTGCTGATTTGTTCTTTCGGGAAATTGTTCGTTTGCATGGTGTGCCCAACACAATTGTTTCTGATCGTGATGCTAAATTTCTTAGTTATTTTTGGAAGACTTTATGGGCTACATTGGAAACTAAGTTGTTGTTTTCTACTACATGTCATCCGCAAACTGATGGTCAAACTGAAGTGGTTAATAGAACTTTGTCTACTATGTTAAGGGCTGTTTTAAAGAAGAACATTAAGATATGGGAAGATTGTTTGCCTCATATTGAATTCGCTTATAATCGATCGCTGCATTCTACTACAAAGATGTGCCCATTTCAGATTGTATATGGTTTCTTGCCTCGTGCTCCTATTGATTTAATGCCTTTGCCATTTTCTGAAAAACCGAATTTTGATGCTACTAAGCGTGCCGAATTGATGTTAAAACTGCATGAAACAACTAAAGAAAACATAGAGCGCATGAATGCTAAATACAAGATTGCTGGTGATAAAGGTAGGAAGGAACTAAAGTTTGAACCTGGAGATTTAGTTTGGCTGCATTTGAGAAAGGAAAGGTTTCCTGAATTGAGAAAATCTAAATTGCTACCTCGGGCTGATGGACCATTTAAAGTGTTAGAGAAAGTCAATGATGATGCATATAAGCTCGATCTGCCTGCGGATTTTGGGGTTAGTCCCACATTTAACATTGCAGATTTGAAGCCATATTTGGGAGAGGAAGATGAGCTTGAGTCGAGGACGACTCAAATGCAAGAAGGGGAGGATGATGAGGACATCAACACCAACGATACATCCACTCCGACACAAGTACCTATTGCTGGTCCTATTACTCGTGCTCGTGTGCATCAACTTAATCATCAGGTGAGTTCAAATCTAAGCTCATGTACATCATGTTTAGACCATGGAGACCCGTGTACTCTTGTTTTGCTTAGGAACCAAGGAGGCGACCGAAAGGGAAACGGATTCGCGTAGGCTGGATTCGGACTACAGAACAGTACCAACTTGTGATAGACACCACGGTCGCATATAAACTCGGAATGGGGCGTTCAAGTACTTCGTGGAAAGCTTATGAAGTCTTATTTCAAACGGATCTGGCCTCATATCCATATCTATTACGAGTCGGCCGCAATCGTAAAATTAATACAGAGTCCTTTTCTGCACATGGTGCTGCGTCACCCTGTTTTGACCCAATGGGCCATGTATCAAGTTGAGTCCATTACGGACGCGTCCTAGGGTTGGAGTACAACCCCAGCACCCCTGTGGTCGTCCTCCCACGTACTTATACCCCTTAGCCGCCACCAAGGATGCTTGGTTTTTGTTTAGATCAAGTTTAGCCTTCGCTACTTGCTTGCAAGCACGCGTGCTGGATCAGCCGCCCGTCTTCTTGTCTTCGAAACCCCACCATTATTGAGATTGCGTGTGAAACCTTCATTTACATCTAGTAAATTCAGTACTTGTCATACTTGTTCTTGCTAGTTCTTCGATTGCTTGCAGGACGAGTGCTCTAGTGGCCGGGTGCCGCGCTCCACAAGATCGCGACAGCCATTGGAGGGGGTGTATCGGTTGCTAAGGTGCAGCTTGGAAGGCTGTAGTCGGGCCGTGAACGTCGCCTCCATGGACCAATCGAGTTATCCACGCCTCTCATCGAAAGATCGAGAATCAAACCCTAGCGGGTCGCCATTATGACCAGCTCATTATAAGTGTCTACCTTGATGGGGTTTAAGCGGTCCTTGAGCTTGGTACAAAGGCCTCTGCGGAAACGATCACGCTTCTTATCATCGGAGTCGGCATGATAGCCCGCGTACTGACAAAGATTATTGAAAGCCTGGGCATACTGGAGTACGGTGCGGGTACCCTGAGTAAAAGCAAGAAATTCATTCAAATTTCTCTCCATAAGCCCTTCAGGGATATGGTGGGCTCGGAATGCACCCTTGAATTCATCCCAGGTAACAACATGGTTTGCCGGGAGCATGGCAAAGTAGCTGTCCCACCATATACGTGCAGTACCGCGAAGCTGCTGCGCAGCAAATCGAGCCATGTTGGCCTCCGAACATGGTAATGTCAATAATGCAAACTTGGATTCAATGGTATGAATCCAGGCGTCCGCATCCAAAGGTTCCTCCGTCCTGTTGAACAGAAGGGGCTGCGTCCTAAAGAAATCCGAGTAGCTAGCAGCTTGAGGTTGGGGTGCATGGTGTACACCCCACGGCTGATGGTGGTGCTGCTGCCCCTGAACAAGTTGTCGCAGCAATTCGGTTTGAGCGGCCATCACCTCCACCAGAGTGGGTGGGGGTGGTGGGGGTGGCGCCTGTTGCGACTTGCTGCCGCTCGCTCCGAATCCATCAGGATTTCCACGAGTTGCCCCAACCATCTGAAACATGGAGGTCTAATATCAGCAAAGGCTTCATAAATCTCTCATGATTCAAAAAGATAGTACGGGAAAATAAAATATAAATCTTGATAGGCTTGTTACAAACTGTGGGCACTCTGCGACTAGTTAGGAGACAATTTCTAACTCATGTTCTGTCTATCTGAAACCTCCCAAAGGTTGGTAGCGACTAGAAAATGTAGTGACCTAAAACCGTGGCATTCAAAACACTTCCGACTACCCCATCTCCGACTGCATTTTCGACTAACAGGACTACCAATCTGACTACTATGGCTCACTCATCGACTACTTTCTCGATACAACGATTACTTTTCCGGCTGCCTAAGTGACACTTCCGACTACTCTACCTGCAATTTCGACGACTTCGACTATCTCTTTTCTGATTTCCAACTGCTTGCCAATATATACGTACTTCCATTCTAAAGCCTACCTAATTCGAGTGCTCTTAGCTTCTAGGCTACACTTGTTGTATCTGGTGGTACTCTACTCTAAGCTAGCCTATTACTACCTGCACAAAAGTTAGGCTACACTAAGAGGAGTGTAAACAAAAGTACTCCTAAGTCCTCTCCTAGTAGTCATCGAGATTGTTGACCGACGACTCGCTGCGCGCAGGGGAGTGAGCTCCCACCTGTGCGGGCTGTGGGACTACCATGTCGTAGTCAAGGTCAGATACACCCTCTATTTCCTCGGGTTCTTCCTCACTGTCAATATCCATCACATCCGGTGGAGCATGAAGGGCTGCTTGCTGAGCGTGATGCATGTCGATATGTTCATTGGCATCCTCCAAATTGATGTTAAGGTCATGGATCTATTCTTCCAGGAACTCGATCATTGCCTCGCGCTCCCCCATAGTGGTTTCTAATGTCTGCACTTGGTCTTCAAGCTGGCCAATTCTAGTGTCTCGATCCCCAATCTCCTCCACTAAATCTTGCATCTGCTCATCCCTTAAGTTAACTACCCACTGAAATGACTGAGCCAGGTTTATCACCTGTTCCATCCCTTTACCTTGAAGTGCATGCAGTCGGTACAGTGCATTCATGCACCGGGCTGAAAAGATAATAGTCTCGACTGGAATTTGGTCTGCCAAATGACCCAGATGAGCAAACTTTTCCAGCCATAACGGATCACTTTTGTTGACTGCCGGAAACAGACCCACTGGAGCAAGAATCACCTCCAAGGGGTGCTGCTCACAAAATGTGGTCAGAGCCTGCATGGCTGCAGCCTCCCACGTGTCGATGAGGTGGTGCCCGACTACTTCCGTCTTAATAGCAAGCCATGCTGGGTTGAGTGGGTGCTGGGGAATGATCATGCGCCCCCGGCACCGACGGACACCCGTCTCCATGAACTCTTGCCCCACTTAGAGAGGCAGGTTTGGGTAACCGGCGGTGCTCAACACATCCCACAAGATGGAGGGGAAGCCCTTCCAATGCAGGCACGCTGAGTGTGCATGGCCCTCCTCATCAACCACCATAAGAGCGGGCTTGGCCATCTGCTTCAGAAGCTAAGAATGTGAGATAACGAAATTGATGCTTATTCAAGTAAACAACCTGGACAGTGCACAAAACTAATCATAACCAGTCGCAAAAGTAACCCATGCATTCCTAAAGTACTCGTGCCCACTTTACTGGTCAAACCCAAGGCTGAATCATATTCTAAGGTACTTATATCCTTAGATTGGACTGGAACACAGAAATTAGTCAAACTGTAGTTAATGGTTTAGCTGTTTTGGGTGGATTTTTGTACAGTTCATCAATAACTCAATTTGCACGTCCTTTCCGTCCTCACAACTTCACAGTGGCCATAAACTTGACCTTACGGAGTTAATTCGGTGGCTTACTTAGCACGTCTCTCCCTATAAAACTAGTCGAGCGCTCTTCATTCTTAACCTATTGTACTCGTGGTACCATGGTTAGCGTTCCTACAGACCACTCACAAAGATATCCTAATACACATTGCCACCTATACTTATTCCCATAGGGCTTCACAAACTAGATATAATCCTCAACGAGTCCAACGCATTTTTTGAATAGTAGTTTTGTGGTCAAGTTTTAGAAAACTCAATTTTAAGGTTTGTTGCAGACTCTGGTGTATGCTCTTCGCTCTGATACCAGCTATGGCAGAACCCTCCGAATTAACCCGGCTCAAGTGCACTAACCAGCATCCTTGTAGATGAACTGGCCACCATGCACTTCAAACGGATTAATCCGACACTCTGTCGGGTAGATCATGATGCAACCACTCAATATTTCGATCAAAACCAAGCATACACATAACTCGCACAAAGGCAACTCCAGAGAATACAACATTCCACAAGATTTTAAAAGCACAAGTCGGTCATGAATTATTACAAGTCGGAAGTACCACTCGAGTACTTTTGAAGTTCAACACAAAACTTTGTTCAGAGTTTTTCTGCAGCGGAAAGACAACACGATCCACTACTCGTTGGCAGGGTCAGTACTAGTCGGGGAAGGCTCCCATTCCACCGTCCAACCAGTCAGCAAGGCACTCGGCCAAGCCAAACCAGCTACCATATCTTCAACAGGCATACCTGAAAACATTGCCACAAGCAAGGCTGAATATACTAATACTCAGCAAGGCTTACCCGACTGGTTCTATGTACAGACCGACTACTAAGCATGCATGGCTCTAAGGTTCTACGGTTTTCTTTTTGCTGAAAAGCAACAAAGAGTAAGTCCTTAATTTCATATTTTAGCTTTCCATATTCTAGTTCATTTACCAGTCTAGATGAGCATCTAATTCTAATCAAACTTGGTGGAAAACAATTAATCATCCAACAAGTTTCATCATAAACATAGTTCCTCTTGTTACTCTATGTGGCAAGAGTGTTAAGCAGTCTCAATTACCGCGACAAACGGACAATTCGAATCGAATTTCTTAACCTTGCAAGGGAAACCTAAACACACGTCATGTGGTTACTCCAAGAGTCACACGTGCAACTTTTCCCCTTTATTCCCAGTTTATGGATTAGGGCCACCGACCTCGAGTACAAAAGGTCCACGAACCATGGCAACGCCGGGCCATGACCCCTCTTGCACTCACCATTGGCCTATGGGACAGCGTCAAGATGGTGTAGCCTGTCCACGCACCGGTTCAATCGAGTACTTAAGCTTACCGATTACCATATTCTCGGCATGTGGCTAGTACTTTCAAAAGCATAACCACTGCTACCACACACTGCGGCCTTAGCATTTTCCACTACTCAGACGGGGCTTCAACCACGAGTACTTACCACAACCCCGCCAGTCAACCTTATAGTTGCAGCATGCGGTAAATCAATCAACTCCTATAGTTCTCGCGAGTAGCAGGAAACTACTCAACTTTTACCGTACCTATTAGCATAGCATCTACTCGATATTCCTGTTCTAGTAGTCATTACAAAGGTACCTAGGATCATGCAGCTAGGGTTCCAATCAACTCCTATGAACTTTAAATGCACAGGCAGAAAGGAATAACAGTTGCATAATTTGAAACCTGGGATCATGCACCGGAGCTTGCCTTCTTGTGAAAAACTAGCCGGGGGCTCCTCCGAACATTGGTCCAGGTCTTCAGTGGCTGCTGCTGGATTACCCTGAGCTTCTTGCTGCTCACTCTCAGACTCGGGTACTAGATTGTAGATCCCGTCGGCGAGAATAGTCCAGTCTATATGAATGCACAAGTATGAGTGGTTTTGCTGGTACAAGATTGCTTTATAAAGTAGTCAAAACTTAAGTTAAGTAGTCGAGTACTTCATTTTTTTTACCCTGGGCAGTCATTTATTGAGTACACATTTGTATTAACTGACTCCATTAAGTGAGAGGGTGGTTGTGCATATTGTACGGTCATTTTTAACAGGGAGCATTGTTTAACCAAAACTACTCGCAAGGGTAGTTTCTGATTTGCAAAACTACTCGTACAGGTAGTTTTTGAGTTGCAGAACTACTCATACAATTATTTTTATGATTAAAATCTACTTGCAAAGAACAACCATGCAAGACACTGGTGCTCAACTCCTTACTAATCAAACCTACTCGAATGAGTAGTATACTGCACATTTTTGTAGATTTTTCCTAAGCAAGAACCAGAGATTATCATTTTTAGATTAAAATGAAACTAGTTGATGACAAAAGTACTCGAAACCCTGGTTGTGCTTGGATTTAGAGCATGAAATTTTTATGAGACTTCACTCCTAGTTCTGAAGCTACCATCCAAGTTTCATGAGCAGTTCTTTCATGAATCTCTTGGAACAATTAAAAGCCATTTAAACTTGATTTAAATCCACATCTAAAATCATGTGGAAACAGGTCCAAAGTCCTGTTACAAAGTTGTGGATCTACTCTTAAGGATTCCAGAACATCTTAGCTTATATTTTTAGGATTTTTCTGTGAGTTGTTATGCATCTTCAAAGTTAACAGGTTGGTTTTCGAGTTCTTGTTCTAGGTTTACACATGAGTCCTTGTTATTCACAGAAAACTTCTCAGAAGATTTAAAACGACGCAGATGGGGTCCTTGGTACTGGGAAATGGCTACTGTCGGCCAAAATCCGGCGACTAGGGTGGCCGGTGGTGCGAGGTGAAGGTGGGAGATGCTAGAGAGGGATGAACTGCACCAGTTTGAGGTCTTGGGTGGGGAAGGGATGGACCGAGGCGGTCTGTCGATTGTGGCATAGAGCCGGCGGCGGGGGCGGATGGCGGGGCCGATGGTCCGGTGTGGGAAACGGCGCGGGAAACGGCTGTGTAGCCTCGGGGTGAGGTGGAGAAGGTGGAGGAATGGTTGTTTTGGGCAATGCGGGGGTGGAATGGCGCGTCCAGGCATAGGGGGTGACTTGCCGGAGTTGGAAGTTGGGGTGACAAACTGAGGTACCCCAGGGTGGCTTTTATACGCGCTCGGGGGGGGGGGGGGGGGTGGGGGGACTGGCGGAGGGGCTGGGTGCGATAGAATGGAGGGAGGGAGGCGCAGCCGGGATAGGGTCGGGGCAAGGGCGCGGCTACGTCGGCGCGTCGTGGCTCGCCCGTCGGGCATCATCGGCCGCGTGGCGTGCACGGGCAGGCCGGGGCGGGATACGGGGAGGGGCAAATCGCCTGTAGCAAGTTCGGTCGGGGGCTGATCGGCCTCGTTTGGGAGTCGCACCTTGGCGCGGCTCGCCGGCTCAAGGATTCCCTACCGCGTGGCGGCGCCTCACAGCTGGTGGGGGCAAAAACAGGGGAGGGGAGAGAAGGCAGAGGGAGGAAGAGAGAAAGGACTGGAATTCAAAATGAATTTCCTTAAAATTTCAAATAGGAACTTGAAAAACTCTAAGCATGAAAGTTGTAGGGAACTTGAAAATCTACAACTTTTGCTCTAGCCCAAAGTTCATTTAAGCTATGGTTTAAGAGTTATTTTGAAATTCTGAAAACAAGCATTTAAAAGACCCGTCATTTGATGTGAATTTTTGCACTGTTAGCCTTTGTGTTCAACTAGACTTTTGTTGCTTTTTCTATGACAAAGGTGCCATTAAAATTACAGTTTCAAATGTGATCAATTTTGAAAGTTACAAGAGTTTGATTGCACGGTTTCAATTGTTTATGCATGAACACCAATTCATTTGCCTACAATGTATATTTGACAGGTTGTTTCAAACTTTTCTTGCTCTTTTGTGACTGATTTCATGGTTTTGGATCTTCATTAATCTTTTAGATACCTAGGGTGTCACAGGGAACCCTCTGGATATTACCAAATCTTTGACAAACTTCTCATCCTTTATAATACTCAAAGCAATCTTCAAAAATTGTTGGCCAAAAATACTCGTTTCTCCTTATCATCCACTTCACCTTGAAAGCTGATTGATGCGCCCCACACACACCTTTATGTATTTCATCCATTAAACTTTTAGATTCCTCGACGCCAAGGCATTTGAGCAGAACACCATCAATCGTTCGATAATATAGATCATCTTCAAGCAGAACGAATTTAGTGGCCCGGAATCTTAGACGCCTAGAGACCTTCAGCGAGGGATCCCTCAAATAATCAATGATTTCTTTCCTCCAATCATCAGCTGATAGCTCTAGAATCGTGACATCGCATATCGGTAGATAACCAGAGGCATTCTGCGCAAGCTTGTTAGCCTCTTCGTTATGCATCTTGGGAATATGCTCAATAGAAATCATCTTGCATTCCTTCAACAACTTGAGACACTCTTCATCATAAATTAGTTGATTGCCAACAAGCATAGGATCCCCAAATATTTCAACAGCATCAGCTTTGATTTCCCTAAATAATTTTATCCTCTTGAGCACAGCTTCATATTCCGTGTGATTATTAGTTGATATAGCAAGAATTGGCAATGAAAATTCAAAGCTTGCCCCCCGAGGTGATATGAGACAGCACCGATACCACAACCTTTTCTACAAGATGATCCATCAAAAAATAAAGTCCATGGAGCAGGCTCCACAATAGAAATATTTGCCACAATGATGAGTAACAAAATCGGCCATAAATTGCCCTTTAACAGCTTTTGTCGATTCATACCTAAATCAAATTCCGATAGGGCCAGAATCCAATTTCCAATTCTCCCATTTAAAATCGGCAATGATAACATGTATTTAACAATGTCGTCTTTACACACAATGATGCACTCACCCGATAATAAATAATGTCTAAGCTTAGTACACGAGAAATATAAGCATAAACATAGTCTTTCAACAGAAGAATACCTGGTTTCCGCATCCAAGAGTCTTCTGCTAACGTAAGAAATTCCATGCTCTTTACCTTCAAACTCTTGAATAAGGGCCGATCTAATGACACTTTCATCAGTCGATAAGTATAACTTGAACGGCTTGTGCTTCTGGGGTGGAACTAATACTAGTGGGGTCACCAAGTATCGTTTTATATTGTTAAGGGCTTTCTACTGCTCTTCCCCCCAAATGAACTCTTGATCGGCCTTTAGCTTCAATAGCGGACTGAATGGCTGAATTCTCCCAGATAAATTTGATATGAACCTCCGGATGAATTGATCTTGCCGATCAATGATTGAAGCTGCTTCTTGTTTTTTGGAGCAACCACCTTATTAATCGCACCAATAATCTTCTGCCCAATCTCAATCCCTCGTTCATGGACCATGAAACCCAAGAACTAACCAACCGATACGCCAAAAGCACACTTGTTTGGATTCATCTTCAGTCCATGGTTTCTAGTGCACTCTAGGGTCTTGCGCAAATCGGCCAAATGCTCCTAGAATCCTGTCGACTTGACCACAACATCATCGATATAAATTTCCACAATCTTGCAAAAGAGATCATGAAATATATAATTCATAGCCCTTAGATACGTGGCACCAGCATTCTTCAAGCCAAAAGTCATAACACCCCACTCATACAATCCAACATGTACAGGGCATCTAAATGCAGTCTTCGGAATATCCTCTTCTGCCATAAAAATCTGATTATATCTCACGTTTCCATCCATAAAGCTGATGACTTTATGTCCTGAAGCAGCACCTATCAACAATCAGCCATCGGCATCGAATAACCGTCCATTGGCGTGGCCTTGTTCCAGTTCCTAAAATCAATGCAAACTCGCAGCTTACCATTCCTCTTATATACAGGAACCACATTGGAAATCCACTCAGCATATCGGCACGGATGAATAAACTTTGCTTCAATTAATCTAGTGATCTCAGCCTTAATGTCAAGCAACACCTCTGGTTTGCATCGCCTAGCACCTTGATGATACGGTCAATATCCTGGCTTAATTGGTAACCGATGTTCAACAATCGATCAGTCTAACACACGCATCTCATAATACTCCTAAGCAAAAAAATCCTTGAATTCTTTTAACAATTCAACTGATTCTTGTTTATACTCAGGATCTAACTTAGCACTGATAAATGTCGGCCTAGGTTTGCTACCATCTCCAATATCAACTTGTTCTAACTCATCGGTCGATGTAAATCCATGCCCCAGTTTCCCTCATCATCTATTAGGAAATCATCCATTAGGATGATTTTTTAGAGCCGACTGCTTGGATCGGCTTTAACCCAAAATCGGACATCTTCAAGAAATCACCTTCCTAAACATTGCCCGATACACACTCCACGCCATCATACCCCTAGACTTGAGGATCGACCGTCGCAATGCTGAGCGACGAGTCGGCGTACACAACCTCGATAGTATCTTCGAGCCATTGGAAAAGACATTGATGCACGGTAGACGGAATGCAGCAATTGGCATGGATCCAATCCCGGCCCAAGAGCAAATTGTATGAACCCTTTCCGTCAATGGCGAAGAATGTAGTGGGAAGAGTCTTGCTCCCAACCGTCAACTCAACATTTATTACCCCCCGAGCTGGCAAGGTCTTGCCTTCAAAATCTTTGAGCATCATATCAGTCCTGATCAAGTCTTCTTCCCCTTTTGAGCATCATATGGGTTGTGGTGGCTTGGTGCCAGCACTATCACAGTAGTGTTTCCGACTCTAGCCCCTGCTACAGCCGATGACTCTGGTTGAAAGTAACACGACCCTTTGTAACCCATCTGCATGTTGCCAGCAATCGTTTCCCTGATGGCGTTCTGAACTGAATTCATCAAGATGCTCGACTAGTTGATCATTGTGTGGTGCATGGCTTGATCCAACATCTCTTGAAACTTTGTCGTTTCTTCAGTGACTGTGATCTCTTGTTGCTTTGGAAAGGCGGTCTTGTGCATAACCTCCCCTTTTCCGGTAGAGCTGAAAGTCCTGAGGCAGGCTTCCTTGTACTCATCCATCGCCTTCTCCAATAGATGTTTCTGGGTGTCATTAAGGTCTTCCATGGTGACGTCGATGATGTTGTCTGTGTTTACCTCGCTAGGCTTCAGGATGCTCATGTTGAGGTTGTTGTCAAGTCTCACTGGGCGTGCCAAAAGTGTGTTGACACAAAAAACCGATAATCGGCTTCCTGCGTGACCCCACACGAGGACCTGGTAGATTTGCTTTCCTCCGGCGCAGGCTCCAAAATAGCTTTGCGTAGGTGCAAGGCATGCTAGTCAATTTGACCTGCAATTGACAAGGAATAAGATAACATCAAATACTAGAACGTATCGGCTGGTGTGACGAATCGTTCCCCAAGAGTATCGGCCGGAAGTCCGATACGAATCAATAAATAATCGGCTAGGATCGGCCGATTCTACTATGAAAGCAGTATTAATTTTACTTGATAGTGCTCTACACGCAATACTTAGATTTAGTTCTGATCGGCAATACTTAATATGACAGATTGAAACAGTAATTTTGCAGTAGAAATCCGATAGATAACCTGAATCTAAGCTGGATAACCGTGATAAAAATATAGACTAAACAAGACTAAACAAATTAATCTTGAGAAGAAAAGCTAATATCGATAACCGGTGAATAAATAGATCGAGAGAGTGTCAATCAAAGATCTAATTTACTCGACTTACTAGAAAGCTGGAGATCAAAGCGATGCAGCCCTGCCGACCAGAAGAACTTGTTGAAGAAACCAAAAGGCTACGAAACTAGGGTTTGGCGAAGTCGCCGACAGAAAAGAAGTAATTGTAGTATTGATTGTGCCAATCCTGATTACAAGCCCGTAGGCCAATATTTATAGCTCAAGCTAAAAAACCCTAGTCGATACGACACCACATAACTTGCTCTAAAAGAAAACAATCTTTCCATAACAAAACAACTCACGCAAAACTCGGATTCCACATAATATCTTGCTGACGTAATCCACCGGTGCCAATCCCGCTCCATTAGCTGCGATGCCATATCGGCCGATTTGCTTCTCACTTCCATCGGCTATCTCCCTTGCCTCAGCATCGGCCAGACACGTGCTAAAAATGGTGTCAACACATGCATGCCACTCACAGAAAAATAAGTGACCAGAGCGCCTATTTGGACTAAAAGTCCAGGTTAAGCAACCTTGACAAAAACTCATGGAGTGCGTCGGCTCCATCTGAGCACCAAAGGATCCTCTCATTTGCTACTGATTGCAGAACCACGAAAACACTAGGATTATAGCACCATTGAAGACATTCATTCTAGTGTTTCCAAATCTCCCAAACAACCAGGATAACCAATTAATTGAATCCCTTGCACATTTCCATAAGAATGTATTTGAGAGCCAAACACCACCAGCTTGACAATCACATCACCGAACGCTTTGATGCTACTGTAACCAGCCCCAATCTCTGTAAGATTTTGGTCCAAACTTGGTGGGCCAACACGCATGAGACCAATAAGTGCTGAATTGATTCTTCAGCCTGGTTACAAAGAGGGCACACCTAGCTGGATGAGGCAACCAACGCTTGGCAAGGCGGTCGGCGGTCCAACAACAGTTCTTGACAGCAAACCAAATGAAAGACTTACAACATGACGGAGCCCAACTCTTCCATATTTGCTTCCACGGAGATAATTTGATGGAACCAAGGAAGAAAGCATTGTACGCAGACTTGCTTGTGTAGGAAACTGATTGGGTGAGCTTCCAACTGCAATATTTACTTAAGAAGACAATTCCAACATATAGGACCGCAAAAAACAGGTAAGAGTATTTTTTATCTGATCTCTATTAGAAGATTTTCAATGGATTGAATAAACATCAGACAATCAAATTTAACAACACTCTGCAGCTTTGTATGTTACATCATGTAATCAAATAAATTGCACTCCCTGTTAAATGGTTAAGAAAAAAATTGAAACAATAATACTACTTACTACCTCCATCCCGAAATATAGCAACTTTTAGACTTGGTCAAAGTCAAATATTTTAATCTTTGACCAAGAATATCTTACAAAGATAATTACTTTTAAATAGAAAAGGTTACAAGTTATGATAGTTGGTTTCATTATAGATAAACTAATATCATTTTTATCTTATCAATCTTTAGGATTTTTTACGATATGTCAAAGTTTAAAAGATTTGACTTGGAGAAAACCTAAAAATAGATATATTCTGGGATGGAGGTAGTATATATTAAGCCACAGACCCGAGAATTTCATACATAAGAAAAACATTTCAGATTGTAAACATGAAATTTTGGCGTCATCGAGAACAAACATACCTCAACAGTAAAGCTTTATTTTAATGTGACAGATAAACCTGAGGAGCATTCCACGCTGCTCACTCCTTTCTTTGATCCATTCCATCATCACTAAAACAGAATTTTGCAACAATGTCTTGTATGATCTGAAACTACGATCCTGGGAATACTGCACGCAAAATCTTACTAGTAACCAATATTACAGAACAGAGGCTATCATCATACAAGCTCAGCCTGCAAATGGTGCGGAGCGGTGTGCTCCTAATGCGTACCTGCAGCCCCATCAGTGCCAAACCAGGGTCGGGGGGCGAACCTCCCCGTTTGCACACCTGCCCCACGTGACCCCACGGGTAGCCGGGGTCGAATCTCCCACGCCACGCTAGCTGTTGCAGTGCTGCACTGCTGCCTCAGTACATACGTTGCACATATACTGTCGAGAGAGAAGCGAGCCGACGGGAGGAGCTCTGCTGTGATTGAAGCCTGCGAGGTTCGACCGCAGGATCACCAAGGGTAGATAGGGTCACGAACCTCTTGGTCCTCTTCATCTTAGGAGCGGTCTCCTATTTCACAGGAGGGTCGACCCGATCCGCTTGCAGGCTGAATACAAGCTGAGAAATGTATCTCAATTTCAATCAGTAATTGACCCCACATTGAAATCCATAACCTGTGCAGCATGCTGTGATTGGAACGTGATGATTCCAGTAAGACCACTTTGCTAACCCTCCGTCGCCACTTGGGGAGCCACTTGGGGAGCCACCGCCATGTCTGCTGAGGTCAACCACCAACACAGCAGCCGCATCCTGTGGAGATTTGGGAAGCTGGCAGCATCCGCCACCTCCAGATCCCGTGGAGAGCTACCGACATCCTTGAGGTGGCATAGATTAGGCTTGTGAAAGGAAATGTGGAACGCTACACTAACGCAAGCAACAATTAACCACGTTTGCATAGGATCACTTGAGGGTCGAGGATCATGGATCTTATACCTTCCCGTTGCGCAGCGCAGTGGAAGACTTAAAGAACTGCGAGTAGTCAATTTTAGTCGACGTCGGGGAGGTAGTCATACAGCCTGACGTAGTGCGCAAACGAGCAGCACCTCTACGGAAGTCCACACGTACAGAGGGATGAATGGCACGACGGAGTGTGCTAGCACTGAACGACGCGCTCCGATGGACAACAGCAACTCGCAGGGCAACCACGTACAGCAGCCTGGCGGCCAGCACGTCTAGGCGTGGCGGCGGCCAAAACCTCACGGTGGCTAGAGTATAATTAGGTTAATTAGCTCTCTGGCCGGTGATTAGAATTTATAACCCATCTAATGGGCCATCCGCATGGGCCAGCTAGTGGGCTAGACCTGATGCTCATGGGCACAAGTCCAACAGTCTCCCACTTGCACATGAGCCAATCAGTGCGGCTATTTGCCGCAGTGTCCTGGACTCAATCCAATTGATCCAATTCGTCTTTTCAGTTCTCCCTCCTTAAGTGTGTGACCCCATAGGTTCATGCAACCAATGGCCATGAACTAGAAACTGTTTCTAGTCAATAGTCATCATTTGCCTCTAGCAAGGCGTACTAACTCCTGATGGTCCACGAAGATCATATCTTGCATAACCTTGACACTCGTCAAAAACTATGTCCTTCTATCACAGACACCTAGCCATGTACAAGTCGAGTGAAGTGCTACCCTTGTCAACTTAGCCATATCTTGCTCCGTGTAGAACTTGTTTCATCTATAGTCATGGCATGGCCATGCACTTTCAATTCCTACACATCGAGAGGGCCCAGAGACATCTCTCCCTAATGCGGGAGGGGCAAATTCCATCTTGATTCAATGCACTCTGCGAACATACCCAAAAACTACTTTTATAACTACCCAGTTACGAAGTAGCATTTGGCACCCCAAAAATATGCTCTTCCACAATTTGGGACTCTACGCCGATCTCAAGTCTAAGGGCATTAGTATGCGTGTCATTACAAGACTCACCGATAGCACAAAAATATTCGCGGTGTCTCGGAATGGGTCTTTCCAACAATATGTTCCTAACATGCGTCCACATTGTCAGTGCGATATCCTATATCGCTATGATCTGTGAAACCTGATCATCTCTGACACATGTGCCAGCTTTTCACAACATCACTGTCCCGCATGATGGAAATATAAGCTGGGGATCTCAATTTAGTACACCATCAATATAAGATATGGAGTTTCACAAGCGAATCACATATTCACTCAATCACATTCTATTGATAATGTCATGGAACGAATCACTAAATGTACAGATGACATTGAGATGTCATCATCCCATGATTGCCTCTTAGGCATACATCCTCATCAATCTCCCTTGTGATGTGGACATCACCAGAATGGATACACCCACATGTAATAAACACACATGGAAGGTATGGAGGACCAAAGAAGTTGATTGGGGACCAAGCCTAAGTCTTCCCAATGTTCTCCATCAGGCCACCACGTCACTTTTGGTGCAAGGAAAGAAAGAGTCCATGTCCAACACGTTTTGGAGGCTGGATTCGGACTGCAGAACAGCACCAACTTGTGACGGACATCACGGTCGCATACGGACTCGGATAGGGACGTTCAAGTACTTCGTGGAAAGCTTATGAAGTCTAGTTTCATATGGATCCAGACTCAAGTCCATATCTCTCGTGATTCGTCCGCAATGACCAAAATACTACCGACTGATTTTCTGTCTAAAGGTGCTGCGACATCTTAATTTGGCCCGATGGGCTTTGTATCAAGTCGGGTCCATTAGGGACGCGTCCTAGGGTTGGAGTGCGACTCAAACACCCTCTTGGTCGTCCTCCTAGGTATTAATAAGGGTTAGAGCCGCCATGAACAGATTGGGGGTTTTTGTTTTGTTGAAAGTTTAGCCATTGCTACTTCCTTGTAGACGCGTGTGTCGACTAGACCATCCGTTCTACTCGATTCGGAACCCCACCTTGTTGATTCCAGATTGGTTATTATATCCATATTTGCAATTGAGTTGCTTGTTCTACTTGTTCTTGCTGGTTCTTCGATTGCTTGCAGGACAGGTGCCCTAGTGGCCGGGTGTCGCGCTCCACAAGATCGCGGCAGCCATTGGAGGTGGTGTATCGGTTGCTAAGGCGCAACGTCCTTGGAAGGCTGTAGTCGGCCGTGAACGTCGCCTCCATCTCAAATCGAGTTATCCCCCGCCTCTCATCGAAAGATCGGGAACAAACCCTAGCGGGTTCACATCAGTTGGTAATCAGAGCAAGGTTTATCGGTGAGAGACTTATCCTTGCTATTTTTTTTCCTATAGTCCAGGAAAACCAAAAAAAAGGTAGATTAGTTTGCCGGCAATCCTATAAACCCTTTGAGGCTTTGCTGGTACTACTTAGTTAGGGCTTGTTGAGTTTTCGGTTGCATCGGTTGCGTCGTGTTGCTGGTCTTAGTTTAGTCCTTTAGAGTTTCGAGTTCTTGTCACCTCTTTTTGTCTCGGAGTTTCAATTCATCAGTGGAAGAAAACTTTCATTGTTTCTGTGTCCGGTCTCCGATTTGCGAGTTTTAGTACAATCTGAAAAGCGTAACTCGTGATCTTTCCAACGGATCTGACCTGGGTCACAAACTCCATCTAAGTGCTCCAGAATCGACTTGGAGATTTGTGCGTCTGGCTGCGTGAAACAAGTTTCGTCAATCTGAGTTGGTAGCAGCTATATGCAGTAATCCTGTTGCGTTGTTTGTCAAACAAAGGATTTTAGTCCTCTACAAAAAAAAGAGAAGAAAAAAAAGAAAACAAAGTGAAAAAAAACAGAAAAGAAAAGAAAAGAAACGAAAAAGAAGAAAGGGGCTGATCCATCTTTTGTGTTCCTTCTGTTTCGGTTGGTGCTTTGTGACTTCATTTGTGTCCAGGCTCGCGCCTCTAGTACGGTCTATGCTAGGACCAGCACAGTACCACCGTTGAACAATTATTCAGCTTGCTTTTCTGACTAACGTGGTGCTAGTATTTTCCCTTGATCAGCCCACCTACAGCTCCACATACTCGACTATAGCTTGACAGTTTTCTGTTGCTAAGGCACCGATACACTTCTTTCAAGGTGCTTGACTTGTTGGTTGCCGACTCATCCTGTTTTGCTTGGTAAGAACTGGTAAGAGCTCGTATTAAACAAGTTGAGTTTGAGAGAATTACAACCGACACATTCTAGTAGTTGACAGGAGGATACATATTATTTTTGTGTTCTTGTTTTCTACTGATCATGGCAAGTGATACAGTGATTTTTGAGCGGAGCAAACAACAACAAAATATTCTGGACATTATTCAATGCTTGCCTTTATATCCTGGTGAGTTTGATCCTAAAGCTTACGTTGATTGGGAGCTAAAAGTAGATAATGAATTTGATGAGCATGACCTGTCGGAGAAACAAATGATTTATATTGCCTCTAATATTTTAACAGAAAATGCTTTGCTAGAATGGAAATATATTTGTAGGCATAACATTATTCCGCAAACTTGGAAAGAATTCAAAATACATTTTAGAGATGCCTATATTCCTGCATATTATGTTGATCATTTGCTTACCAAACTAGAGAAATTAAAACAGGGTAGTAGGACTGTGAAACAATACTACCATGATTTTAAAATTTGTATCATGTTTGGTGGATTGGATGAATGCATGGAAGATGTTATGAATAGGTTCATGAGAGGGCTCAATTCTGAAATTCGAAACTTGTTAATTGGCAAGTCCTATTGCTATATCGGTCAATTGTTTTGTCTTGCTCTCCATGCTGAAAAAGAAATTCTTTCATTTGTGAATACTTGCAAGAATGATGTGACTCATAGTGTCCAAACTTTGTCCACTCTACATGCTAACAAAGAGCAACGAATAGTGGAACCTGCTGCTGATTCAACTTTTTCACAAGATGAATTACTTGTTGTTTCTTATGATAAAGAGGACTTGTGTGCTAATACTTCTTTTACTCATATACCAGAATTAATGAATAAGTGTGATATTTTTGGTTTGGAACCATACGAATGTGCTGTAGATAATCCTTCTCATCCTATTACTTGTGTACAAGATGAACTGAAATTGTTGTCTTCTTTAAATACTTTGGGTTATATTGAATTTAATATTCTGTGTAATCTAAATTGTCTAAAAGAGAAGGTTCAATTAGATTCTAATTTGCCAAGTTTAAATCATTGTTCGCTTCATGCAATTGGAAAAAATGACATCAAAGGAGAATATTTGGTGCATAAAGTGTATATCTGTTCTAATCAGAAATATCCTTTTGGGCTACAATACCATGAGCAAATAGGGGGCTGCATTAACACTAATAATATCTTGCAAAGTTTTTCTAGTTTTTCTCTTATGCAACAGGATCAGCCTGAAGAACGGGAGCATTGTTTGTTGTGCCCATGCAGCATAGTCGTCGCTCCATGTTCCAACAACAAATCAAGCACCTTTGAATGCCGTTGGAGCAAGTCGAGGACGACTTGCAGCCAAGAAGGGGAGAATGATGTGGACATCACCAGAATGGATACACCCACATGTAATAAACACACATGGAAGGTATGGAGGACCAAAGAAGTTGATTGGGGACCAAGCCTAAGTCTTCCCAATGTTCTCCATCAGGCCACCACGTCACTTTTGGTGCAAGGAAAGAAAGAGTCCATGTCCAACACGTTTTGGAGGCTGGATTCGGACTGCAGAACAGCACCAACTTGTGACGGACACCACGGTCGCATACGGACTCGGATAGGGACGTTCAAGTACTTTGTGGAAAGCTTATGAAGTCTAGTTTCATATGGATCCGGACTCAAGTCCATATCTCTCGTGATTCGTCCGCAATGACCAAAATACTACCGACTGGTTTTCTGTCTAAAGGTGCTGCGACATCTTAATTTGGCCCGATGGGCTTTGTATCAAGTCGGGTCCATTAGGGACGCGTCCTAGGGTTGGAGTGCGACTCAAACACCCTCTTGGTCGTCCTCCTAGGTATTAATAAGGGTTAGAGCCGCCATGAACAGATTGGGGGGTTTTTGTTTTGTTGAAAGTTTAGCCATTGCTACTTCCTTGTAGACGCGTGTGTCGACTAGACCATCCGTTCTACTCGATTCGGAACCCCACCTTGTTGATTCCAGATTGGTTATTATCTCCATATTTGCAATTGAGTTGCTTGTTCTACTTGTTCTTGCTGGTTCTTCGATTGCTTGCAGGACAGGTGCCCTAGTGGCCGGGTGTCGCGCTCCACAAGATCGCGGCAGCCATTGGAGGTGGTGTATCGGTTGCTAAGGCGCAGCGTCCTTGGAAGGCTGTAGTCGGGCCGTGAACGTCGCCTCCATCTCAAATCGAGTTATCCCCCGCCTCTCATCGAAAGATCGGGAACAAACCCTAGCGGGTTCACATCAGCAACAACTTGGCTAGCAGCGATATGGTCGAGAAGCTTGCACTTACAACAAAACCGCACCCACATCCATATCACATTCGGTGGCTCAACAATAGTGGTAAGGTCAAGGTAACGAGATTGGTACGAATTAATTTCGCTATTGGTTCGTATCATGATGTTGTTGAATGCGATGTTGTGCCTATGGAAGCTTGTCATATTCTGCTAGGTAGACCATGGCAATTTGATAATGGCGACCCGCTAGGGTTTGATTCCCGATCTTTCGATGAGAGGCGTGGATAACTCGATTGGTCGATGGAGGCGACGTTCACGGCCCGACTACAGCCTTCCAAGCTGCGCCTTAGCAACCGATACACCCCCTCCAATGGCTGTCGCGATCTTGTGGAGCGCGGCACCCGGCCACTAGGGCACTCGTCCTGCAAGCAATCGAAGAACTAGCAAGAACAAGTATGACAAGTACTGAATTTACTAGATATAAATGAAGGTTTCACACGCAATCTCAATAATGGTGGGGTTCCGAAGACAAGAAGACGGGCGGCTGATCCAGCACGCGCGCTTGCAAGCAAGTAGCGAAGGCTAAACTTGATCTAAACAAAACCCAAGCATCCTTGGCGGCGGCTAAGGGGTATAAGTACGTGGGAGGACGACCACAGAGGTGTTGGGGTCGTACTCCAACCCTAGGACGCGTCCGTAATGGACTCAACTTGATACACGGCCCATTGGACCAAAACAGGGTGACGCAGCACCATGGGCAGAAAAGGACTCTGTATTAATTTAACGATTGCGGCCGACTCGTAATAGCACCATGGCTATGAGGCCGGATCTATTTGAAAGAAGACTTCATAAGCTTTCCACGAAGTACTTGAACGCCCCAATCCGAGTTCATATGCGACCGTGGTGTCCGTCACAAGTTGGTACTGTTCTGCAGTCCGAATCCAGCTTGCGCGAATCCGTTTCCCTTTCGGCCGCCTCCTTGGTTCCTGATGATTAAGTTGATGCGCACGAGCACGAGTAATAGGACCAGCAATAGGTACTTGTGTCGGAGTGGATGTATCGTTGGTGTTGGTGTCCTCAACATCCTCCCCTTCTTGCATTTGAGTCGTCCTCGACTCAAGCTCATCTTCCTCTCCCAAATATGGCTTCAAATCATGTGGATTCAATCGTGATTTAGCCTTTTGACATGTCGTGCAGCGAGCAACAAATCTCTCCACATCTCTTCTCATATTTGGCCAAAAGAAATGACCAGCAAGTATATCTTCCGTTTTCTTTGCTCCAAAATGCCCCATTAAGCCACCTCGATGCGCTTCCTGCAACAATAACAAGCGAACGGAGCTAGCTGGAATGCATAGCTTGTTAGCTCTAAAGACAAACCCATCACTAACGATGAATTTGTTCCATCCCTTCCCCTCTTTACAATGCAGCAACACATCTTTAAAATCAGCATCATTAACATATTGATCTTTAATCGTTTCCAATCCAAATATTTTGTAATCAAGTTGGTTCAACAAGGTGTATCTCCTAGACAATGCATCAGCAATTATATTCTCTTTCCCTTTCTTGTGCTTAATAATATAAGGAAAAGATTCAATAAATTCAACCCACTTAGCATGTCTACGGTTCAATTTTCCTTGACTACGAATATGTTTTAAAGATTCATGATCTGAATGAATAACAAACTCTTTGGGCCATAGATAATGCTGCCATGTTTCTAATGTGCGAACAAGAGCATACAATTCCTTATCATAAGTAGAATAATTCAGAACAGGCCCGCTCAATTTTTCACTGAAATAAGCAATAGGTTTGCCTTCTTGTAACAAAACACCACCCAAACCAATGCCACTAGCATCACATTCAAGCTCAAAGGTTTTATTAAAATCAGGGAGTTGGAGGAGAGGTGCATGTGTCAACTTATCTTTCAGCGTGTTGAAGGAGTTCTCTTGTGTTTTACCCCAACTAAAAGGCACTCCCTTCTTTGTAAGCTCATTCAAAGGCGCGGCAATGGTGCTGAAGTCCTTCACAAAACGACGATAGAAACCAGCAAGTCCTAGGAAACTCCGCACTTGCGTGATAGTCTTCGGTATAGTCCATCCATGTATAGCTTCCACCTTGGCTTGATCAACCTCGATTCCATAACCTTTGTCGAGTAGTTCTTGCACTTGTCGCTGAATTTCCTTAGTTTCTTCCGGATTTGTCCTGTATGGCGCACGGTTTGGCAATGATGCACCAGGAATAAGGTCAATTTGGTGCTCAATCCCTCGTATTGGTGGCAGCCCCGCTGGTATCTCACTTGGAAACACATCAGAATACTCCTGCAAAAGGTTAGCAACAGCCGGGGGCAAAGAATGCTGCATATCGTGAACTGAAATCAAAGCATTCTTGCACACCAAAGCATAGGCAACAGAAGTGGAAGCAATCAATTCATTAATATCAGACTTAGTAGCAAGCAAGCAATGTCCTTTCAATCTTATCTCATCTTCCCTGCTACTAACAGATTTGGCATTCTTATCGATCTCAGCTTTAGTTCTCTTAGCTTTAGCAACATCATCACGCACAATAGATTCAGGTGACATAGGAAGCAAAACGATTTTCTTATCATGATGTATAAGAGAATATTGATTTGATCTACCATGATGCATGCTATCGGTATCAAATTGTCATGGTCTACCTAGCAGAATATGACAAGCTTCCATAGGCACAACATCGCATTCAACAACATCATGATATGAACCAATAGCGAAATTAATTCGTACCAATCTCGTTACCTTGACCTTACCACTATTGTTGAGCCACCGAATGTGATATGGATGTGGGTGCGGTTTTGTTGTAAGTGCAAGCTTCTCGACCATATCGCTGCTAGCCAAGTTGTTGCAGCTACCTCCATCAATTATCAAACGGCATGAACGCTCTTTAATAACACACTTTGTTTGGAATAGTGTATGCCGTTGATTTTGCTCCGCCTTTTCCATTTGTGCACTAAGTACACGCTGCACAATGAGGCTCTCATAATGATCTGCATCCTCTGCACCAATCTGCTCTTCTGGTTGTTCCTTAGTACCTGCATGGTCAGCAGCAAGCAAAGCAAGTGTATCTTCATCAAAATCACTAGCAGAGGAATACCCACCATCTCCTTTGACCACCAAAACGCGCTTGTTAGGGCAGTCACGTTGCACGTGGCCAAAGCCCTTGCATCGATGGCACTGAATATCTCTTGTCCTTCCCGTGGAGGCAACCGAAGATGCACTCGTGGCTGGTTTCTGGACAGTCGTGGTTGCTGAATTTGTCGGGGGAGCACGTGTCTTATCGTTGGATGGAGCGGGTATTGTCGACCGACTCGGGAATGTAGAAGGTGCAGGAGCTCGTCCGGTCAATGAGGTAGATGTGCGCGGCTGCCATGATGAAGGTTTTCCTGCAGAAATATTAGTTCTTGTACTAGCACGTCGTCCCAGCACTTCCCTTTCAGCTTTACAAGCAAGATGGAACAAACGGGTTACGTTAGTATAATCTTTATAAGCAAGAATGTCCTGAATTTCTCGATTCAAACCTCCTAAAAATCTAGCCATAGCAGGTTCCTCATCCTCCACTAAATTACAACGCAACACACCCATTTGTAATTCCTGATAGTATTCTTCTACACTTTTATTACCCTGTCTCAATTCTTGCAATCTATGTAACAGATCACGCGCATAGTAAGAAGGAACAAACCTAGCCCGCATGACCCGTTTCAAGGCATCCCAGGTTTGTGGAATATTATTAGGATTTTTCTTAGCATGTTCTATCCACCAAACAGAGGCAAAATCAGTAAATTCACTAGTAGCAGCCCTAACACATATATTCTCTGGAAATTCATGACATGCAAACTTTTGATCAACAGCAATTTCCCAAGTAATGTATGCATCAGGATCGTATTTTCCATCAAAAGAAGGTATCTTAAATTTTATTTTACTGAAAGCATCATCATTATTATGTACCTCACGTCGTCGATGTCCACCCATACCTCTCCGATTAGTTCGCAGTCGTCGGCGACTAGGAGCATCTTGGTCATCTAGTTCAGTATCAGCGACATAATCATCCCAATTATCCTCGACACGCTCATCCTTCTTGTTTTCTCCCTCATGCCCATTTGCAGTTCTGGCATGCATCTCATCAAAACGCCTCAAAAGAGCAGCAAGGCTTTGGTCAATATGAGCGACCGACATCTCCAGCCTTGTAAGCTTGGTGTTGGTGGCAAGCTGCGTGGCCTCCAACTGCCCAATCTTATCATTTGACACCAGCATATCTTCAGCAAGCCCATCTACATGCCTCCTCATCTTATTTTCAAAATGTTGTATGATTCCCTTTGTACGAGGAGAGTGACCTAAACTCCCATCACCCTCTGATCCTGCCATGGTTAGATGAACAAAGGAAACACGAAAATAGGTGAAGAAATAAGATCCTACAACTAATGGGATGTAGCTACTGCAAGGCGCTCACACTCAACCTGTTACACAAGCTCTTACCAATTCTTACCTTGCTCAACAGGAGGGGACGGCAACCAACAAGTCTGCAACCGTGGGATGAAGTGTATCGGTGCCGCAACAACAGGACCTGTCAAGCTGTAGTCGGATATGTGGAGCTATAGGTGGGCTGAAGCAAGGATGAACTAGCACCACGTTAGTTACAAAAGCAAGCTGAAAAATCGTTCAACGGCGGTACTATGCTGGTCCTAGCCTAGACCGTGCTAGAGACGCGAGCCTGGACACAAATGAAGTCACGAGACACCACCGAAGAACAAAAAAGATGCACAAAGAACAGCCCCTTTTTCTTCCCCTCTTTTTCTTCTTCTTCTTTTTTTTTTCTTTTTTTTTCCTTTCTTTTTTTTTCCTTCTTTTTTTCTCTTTTTTTTTTTTTTTTTCAGGGGATCCTCAAAACTGATTATATAACCTAAAAGACTTCAAAAGAGCCACACAGCACACAAACTTCTCTCTCTCTCTCTCTCTGGAGTAAGCCGAGGCTATATGTATTCGTGAAAAGTTGTGGTTTGAGTAAGCCGAGACTACTTCTGCCTTTCTGGAGCGTTACAAAATATGCAGTACAAGTGCGAAAAGCAATGGAATTTTATAACACGACACAATAACCAATTGGGACTAGGAAATCGATCCCTACTCGAATCACAGCACCGCGTGCGATTCGGTCACAAACCAACACAGAATCTAACTCGGACTTGAACACGAATATGGACTCGGATTCCACCAACACGGAGTATGTATGGTAGCGCACGGTTGTGACTAGAACGTGACAAGAACTCGAAACTCTAAAGGACTAAAACTAAGACCAGCAAATCGACGCAACCGATGCAACCGAAAATTCAACAAGCCCTAACTAAGCAGTGCTAGCAAAGGCTCAAACGAGTTTATAGGACTGAAGGTAAACTAATCTACTATTTTTTTTGGCTTTTCTGGACTATAGGAAAAATAAAACAGCGAAGAATTAGAAGTCTCTCACCGATAAACCTTGCTCTGATTACCAACTAATGGCGACCCGCTAGGGTTTGATTCCCGATCTTTCGATGAGAGGCGTGGATAACTCGATTGGTCGATGGAGGCGACGTTCACGGCCCGACTACAGCCTTCCAAGCTGCGCCTTAGCAACCGATACACCCACTCCAATGGCTGTCGCGATCTTGTGGAGCGCGGCACCCGGCCACTAGGGCACTCGTCCTGCAAGCAATCGAAGAACTAGCAAGAACAAGTATGACAAGTACTGAATTTACTAGATATAAATGAAGGTTTCACACGCAATCTCAATAATGGTGGGGTTCCGAAGACAAGAAGACGGGCGGCTGATCCAGCACGCGCGCTTGCAAGCAAGTAGCGAAGGCTAAACTTGATCTAAACAAAACCCAAGCATCCTTGGCGGCGGCTAAGGGGTATAAGTACGTGGGAGGACGACCACAGGGGTGTTGGGGTCGTACTCCAACCCTAGGACGCGTCCGTAATGGACTCAACTTGATACACGGCCCATTGGACCAAAACAGGGTGACGCAGCACCATGGGCAGAAAAGGACTCTGTATTAATTTAACGATTGCGGCCGACTCGTAATAGATATGGCTATGAGGCCGGATCCGTTTGAAAGAAGACTTCACAAGCTTTCCACGAAGTACTTGAACGCCCCAATCCGAGTTCATATGCGACCGTGGTGTCCGTCACAAGTTGGTACTGTTCTGCAGTCCGAATCCAGCTTGCGCGAATCCGTTTCCCTTTCGGCCGCCTCCTTGGTTCCTGATGATTAAGTTGATGCGCACGAGCACGAGTAATAGGACCAGCAATAGGTACTTGTGTCGGAGTGGATGTATCGTTGGTGTTGGTGTCCTCATCATTTGATACCGATAGCATGCATCATGGTAGATCAAATCAATATTCTCTTATACATCATGATAAGAAAATCGTTTTGCTTCCTATGTCACCTGAATCTATTGTGCGTGATGATGTTGCTAAAGCTAAGAGAACTAAAGCTGAGATCGATAAGAATGCCAAATCTGCTAGTAGCAGGGAAGATGAGATAAGATTGAAAGGACATTGCTTGCTTGCTACTAAGTCTGATATTAATGAATTGATTGCTTCCACTTCTGTTGCCTATGCTTTGGTGTGCAAGAATGCTTTGATTTCAGTTCACGATATGCAGCATTCTTTGCCCCCGGCTGTTGCTAACCTTTTGCAGGAGTATTCTGATGTGTTTCCAAGTGAGATACCAGCGGGGCTGCCACCAATACGAGGGATTGAGCACCAAATTGACCTTATTCCTGGTGCATCATTGCCAAACCGTGCGCCATACAGGACAAATCCGGAAGAAACTAAGGAAATTCAGCGACAAGTGCAAGAACTACTCGACAAAGGTTATGTGCGTGAGTCTCTTAGTCCTTGTGCTGTTCCAGTTATTTTAGTGCCTAAAAAGGATGGAACATGGCGTATGTGTGTTGATTGTAGGGCTATTAATAATATTACAATTCGATATCGACACCCTATCCCTCGTTTGGATGATATGCTTGATGAATTGAGTGGTGCTATTGTGTTTTCCAAAGTTGATTTGCGTAGTGGGTACCACCAGATTCGTATGAAATTGGGAGATGAATGGAAAACTGCTTTCAAAACTAAGTTCGGGTTATATGAGTGGTTGGTCATGCCTTTTGGGTTAACTAATGCACCGAGTACTTTCATGAGATTAATGAATGAGGTTCTGCGTGCTTTCATTGGGAAATTTGTTGTTGTCTACTTTGATGATATATTGATTTACAGCAAATCTTTCGATGAACATCTTGATCACTTACGTGCTGTTTTTAATGCTTTACGAGATGCACGTTTATTTGGTAACCTTGAGAAGTGCACCTTTTGCACCGATCGAGTGTCTTTTCTTGGCTATGTCGTGACTCCACAGGGAATCAAGGTTGATCAAGCCAAGGTGGAAGCTATACATGGATGGCCTATACCGAAGACTATCACGCAAGTGCGGAGTTTCCTAGGACTTGCTGGTTTCTATCGTCGTTTTGTGAAGGACTTCAGCACCATTGCCGCGCCTTTGAATGAGCTTACAAAGAAGGGAGTGCCTTTTAGTTGGGGTAAAACACAAGAGAACTCCTTCAACACGCTGAAAGATAAGTTGACACATGCACCTCTCCTCCAACTCCCTGATTTTAATAAAACCTTTGAGCTTGAATGTGATGCTAGTGGCATTGGTTTGGGTGGTGTTTTGTTACAAGAAGGCAAATCTATTGCTTATTTCAGTGAAAAATTGAGCGGGCCTGTTCTGAATTATTCTACTTATGATAAGGAATTGTATGCTCTTGTTCGCACATTAGAAACATGGCAGCATTATCTATGGCCCAAAGAGTTTGTTATTCATTCAGATCATGAATCTTTAAAACATATTCGTAGTCAAGGAAAATTGAACCGTAGACATGCTAAGTGGGTTGAATTTATTGAATCTTTTCCTTATATTATTAAGCACAAGAAAGGGAAAGAGAATATAATTGCTGATGCATTGTCTAGGAGATACACCTTGTTGAACCAACTTGATTACAAAATATTTGGATTGGAAACGATTAAAGATCAATATGTTAATGATGCTGATTTTAAAGATGTGTTGCTGCATTGTAAAGAGGGGAAGGGATGGAACAAATTCATCGTTAGTGATGGGTTTGTCTTTAGAGCTAACAAGCTATGCATTCCAGCTAGCTCCGTTCGCTTGTTATTGTTGCAGGAAGCGCATCGAGGTGGCTTAATGGGGCATTTTGGAGCAAAGAAAACGGAAGATATACTTGCTGGTCATTTCTTTTGGCCAAAGATGAGAAGAGATGTGGAGAGATTTGTTGCTCGCTGCACGACATGTCAAAAGGCTAAATCACGATTGAATCCACATGGTTTGTATTTGCCTCTACCTGTTCCTAGTGCTCCTTGGGAAGATATTTCTATGGATTTTGTGTTAGGATTGCCTAGGACTAGGAAGGGACGTGATAGTGTGTTTGTGGTTGTTGATAGATTTTCTAAGATGGCCCATTTCATACCATGTCATAAAACTGATGATGCTTCTCACATTGCTGATTTGTTCTTTCGGGAAATTGTTCGTTTGCATGGTGTGCCCAACACAATTGTTTCTGATCGTGATGCTAAATTTCTTAGTTATTTTTGGAAGACTTTATGGGCTAAATTGGGAACTAAATTGTTGTTTTCTACTACATGTCATCCGCAAACTGATGGTCAAACTGAAGTGGTTAATAGGACTTTGTCTACTATGTTAAGGGCTGTTTTAAAGAAGAACATTAAGATGTGGGAAGATTGTTTGCCTCATATTGAATTCGCTTATAATCGATCGCTGCATTCTACTACAAAGATGTGCCCATTTCAGATTGTATATGGTTTCTTGCCTCGTGCTCCTATTGATTTAATGCCTTTGCCATTTTCTAAAAAAACGAATTTTGATGCTACTAAGCGTGCCGAATTGATGTTAAAACTGCATGAAACAACTAAAGAAAACATAGAGCGCATTAATGCTAAATACAAGATTGCTGGTGATAAAGGTAGGAAGGAACTAAAGTTCGAACCTGGAGATTTAGTTTGGCTGCATTTGAGAAAGGAAAGGTTTCCTGAATTGAGAAAATCTAAATTGCTACCTCGGGCTGATGGACCATTTAAAGTGCTAGAGAAAGTCAATGATAATGCATATAAGCTCGATCTGCCTGCGGATTTTGGGGTTAGTCCCACATTTAACATTGCAGATTTGAAGCCATATTTGGGAGAGGAAGATGAGCTTGAGTCGAGGACGACTCAAATGCAAGAAGGGGAGGATGATGAGGACACCAACACCAACGATACATCCACTCCGACACAAGTACCTATTGCTGGTCCTATTACTCGTGCTCGTGCGCATCAACTTAATCATCAGGTGAGTTCAAATCTAAGCTCAGGTGCATCATGTTTAGACCATGGAGACCCGTGTACTCTTGTTTTGCTTAGGAACCAAGGAGGCGGCCGAAAGGGAAACGGATTCGCGCAAGCTGGATTCGGACTGCAGAACAGTACCAACTTGTGACGGACACCACAGTCGCATATGAACTCGGATTGGGGCGTTCAAGTACTTCGTGGAAAGCTTATGAAGTCTTCTTTCAAACGGATCCGGCCTCATAGCCATATCTATTACGAGTCGGCCGCAATCGTTAAATTAATACAGAGTCCTTTTCTGCCCATGGTACTGCGTCACCCTGTTTTGGTCCAATGGGCCGTGTATCAAGTTGAGTCCATTACGGACGCGTCCTAGGGTTGGAGTACGACCCCAACACCCCTGTGGTCATCCTCCCACGTACTTATACCCCTTAGCCGCCGCCAAGGATGCTTGGGTTTTGTTTAGATCAAGTTTAGCCTTCGCTACTTGCTTGCAAGCGCGCGTGCTGGATCAGCCGCCCGTCTTCTTGTCTTCGGAACCCCACCATTATTGAGATTGCGTGTGAAACCTTCATTTATATCTAGTAAATTCAGTACTTGTCATACTTGTTCTTGCTAGTTCTTCGATTGCTTGCAGGACGAGTGCCCTAGTGGCCGGGTGCCGCGCTCCACAAGATCGCGACAGCCATTGGAGGGGGTGTATCGGTTGCTAAGGCGCAGCTTGGAAGGCTGTAGTCGGGCCGTGAACGTCGCCTCCATCGACCAATCGAGTTATCCACGCCTCTCATCGAAAGATCGGGAATCAAACCCTAGCGGGTCGCCATTAATGTACACATTCTCTGATGTGGACATCACCAGAATGGATACACCCACATGTAATAAACACACATGGAAGGTATGGAGGACCAAAGAAGTTGATTGGGGACCAAGCCTAAGTCTTCCCAATGTTCTCTATCAGGCCACCACGTCACTTTTGGTGCAAGGAAAGAAAGAGTCCATGTCCAACACGTTTTGGAGGCTGGATTCGGACTGCAGAACAGCACCAACTTGTGACGGACACCACGGTCGCATACGGACTCGGATAGGGACGTTCAAGTACTTCGTGGAAAGCTTATGAAGTCTAGTTTCATATGGATCCGGACTCAAGTCCATATCTCTCCTGATTCGTCCGCAATGACCAAAAGACTACCGACTGGTTTTCTGTCTCAAGGTGCTGCGACATCTTAATTTGGCCCGATGGGCTTTGTATCAAGTCGGGTCCATTAGGGACGCGTCCTAGGGTTGGAGTGCGACTCAAACACCCTCTTGGTCGTCCTCCTAGGTATTAATAAGGGTTAGAGCCGCCATGAACAGATTGGGGGTTTTTGTTTTGTTGAAAGTTTAGCCATTGCTACTTCCTTGTAGAAGCGTGTGTCGACTAGACCATCCGTTCTACTCGATTCGGAACCCCACCTTGTTGATTCCAGATTGGTTATTATCTCCATATTTGCAATTGAGTTGCTTGTTCTACTTGTTCTTGCTGGTTCTTCGATTGCTTGCAGGACAGGTGCCCTAGTGGCCGGGTGTCGCGCTCCACAAGATCGCGGCAGCCATTGGAGGTGGTGTATCGGTTGCTAAGGCACAGCGTCCTTGGAAGGCTGTAGTCGGGCCGTGAATGTCGCCTCCATCTCAAATCGAGTTATCCCCCGCCTCTCATCGAAAGATCGGGAACAAACCCTAGCGGGTCGCCATCAGTTGGTAATCAGAGCAAGGTTTATCGGTGAGAGATTTATCTTTGCTATTTTTTTTCCTATAGTCCAGAAAAACCAAAAAAGAAGGTAGATTAGTTTGCCGGCAATCCTATAAACCCTTTGAGCCTTTGCTGGTACTACTTAGTTAGGGCTTGTTGAATTTTCGGTTGCATCGGTTGCGTCGTGTTGCTGGTCTTAGTTTAGTCCTTTAGAGTTTCGAGTTCTTGTCACCTCTTTTTGTCTCGGAGTTTCAATTCATCAGTGGAAGAAAACTTTCATTGTTTCTGTGTCCGGTCTCCGATTTGCGAGTTTTAGTACAATCTGGAAAGCGTAACTCGTGATCTTTCCAACGGATCTGACCTGGGTCACAAATTCCATCTAAGTGCTCCAGAATCGACTTGGAGATTTGTGCGTCTGGCTGCGTGAAACAAGTTTCGTCAATCTGAGTTGGTAGCAGCTATATGCAGTAATCCTGTTGCGTTGTTTGTCAAACAAAGGATTTTAGTCCTCTACAAAAAAAAAGAAGAAGAAAAAAAGAAAACAAAGTGAAAAAAAACAGAAAAGAAAAGAAAAGAAACGAAAAAGAAGAAAGGGGCTGATCCATCTTTTGTGTTCCTGCTGTTTCGGTTGGTGCTTTGTGACTTCATTTGTGTCCAGGCTCGCGCCTCTAGTACGGTCTATGCTAGGACCAGCACAGTACCACCGTTGAACAATTATTCAGCTTGCTTTTCTGACTAACGTGGTGCTAGTATTTTCCCTTGATCAGCCCACCTACAGCTCCACATACTCGACTATAGCTTGACAGTTTTCTGTTGCTAAGGCACCGATACACTTCTTTCAAGGTGCTTGACTTGTTGGTTGCCGACTCATCCTGTTTTGCTTGGTAAGAACTGGTAAGAGCTCGTATTAAACAAGTTGAGTTTGAGAGAATTACAACCGACACATTCTAGTAGTTGACAGGAGGATACATATTATTTTTGTGTTCTTGTTTTCTACTGATCATGGCAGGTGATACAGTGATTTTTGAGCGGAGCAAACAACAACAAAATATTCTGGACATTATTCAATGCTTGCCTTTATATCCTGGTGAGTTTGATCCTAAAGCTTACATTGATTGGGAGCTAAAAGTAGATAATGAATTTGATGAGCATGACCTGTCGGAGAAACAAATGATTTATATTGCCTCTAATATTTTAACAGAAAATGCTTTGCTAGAATGGAAATATATTTGTAGGCATAACATTATTCCGCAAACTTGGAAAGAATTCAAAATACATTTTAGAGATGCCTATATTCCTGCATATTATGTTGATCATTTGCTTACCAAACTAGAGAAATTAAAACAGGGTAGTAGGACTGTGAAACAATACTACCATGATTTTAAAATTTGTATCATGTTTGGTGGATTGGATGAATGCATGGAAGATGTTATGAATAGGTTCATGAGAGGGCTCAATTCTGAAATTCGAAACTTGTTAATTGGCAAGTCCTATTGCTATATCGGTCAATTGTTTTGTCTTGCTCTCCATGCTGAAAAAGAAATTCTTTCATTTGTGAATACTTGCAAGAATGATGTGACTCATAGTGTCCAAACTTTGTCCACTCTACATGCTAACAAAGAGCAACGAATAGTGGAACCTGCTGCTGATTCAACTTTTTCACAAGATGAATTACTTGTTGTTTCTTATGATAAAGAGGACTTGTGTGCTAATACTTCTTTTACTCATATACCAGAATTAATGAATAAGTGTGATATTTTTGGTTTGGAACCATACGAATGTGCTGTAGATAATCCTTCTCATCCTATTACTTGTGTACAAGATGAACTGAAATTGTTGTCTTCTTTAAATACTTTGGGTTATATTGAATTTAATATTCTGTGTAATCTAAATTGTCTAAAAGAGAAGGTTCAATTAGATTCTAATTTGCCAAGTTTAAATAATTGTTCGCTTCATGCAATTGGAAAAAATGACATCAAAGGAGAATATTTGGTGCATAAAGTGTATATCTGTTCTAATCTGAAATATCCTTTTGGGCTACAATACCATGAGCAAATAGGGGGCTGCATTAACACTAATAATATCTTGCAAAGTTTTTCTAGTTTTTCTCTTATGCAACAGGATCAGCCTGAAGAACGGGAGCATTGTTTGTTGTGCCCATGCAGCATAGTCGTCGCTCCATGTTCCAACTACAAAGCAAGCACCTTTGAATGCCGTTGGAGCAAGTCGAGGACGACTTGCAGCCAAGAAGGGGAGAATGATGTGGACATCACCAGAATGGATACACCCACATGTAATAAACACACATGGAAGGTATGGAGGACCAAAGAAGTTGATTGGGGACCAAGCCTAAGTCTTCCCAATGTTCTCTATCAGGCCACCACGACACTTTTGGTGCAAGGAAAGAAAGAGTCCATGTCCAACACGTTTTGGAGGCTGGATTCGGACTGCAGAACAGCACCAACTTGTGACGGACACCACGGTCGCATACGGACTCGGATAGGGACGTTCAAGTACTTCGTGGAAAGCTTATGAAGTCTAGTTTCATATGGATCCGGACTCAAGTCCATATCTCTCCTGATTCGTCCGCAATGACCAAAAGACTACCGACTGGTTTTCTGTCTCAAGGTGCTGCGACATCTTAATTTGGCCCGATGGGCTTTGTATCAAGTCGGGTCCATTAGGGACGCGTCCTAGGGTTGGAGTGCGACTCAAACACCCTCTTGGTCGTCCTCCTAGGTATTAATAAGGGTTAGAGCCGCCATGAACAGATTGGGGGTTTTTGTTTTGTTGAAAGTTTAGCCATTGCTACTTCCTTGTAGACGCGTGTGTCGACTAGACCATCCGTTCTACTCGATTCGGAACCCCACCTTGTTGATTCCAGATTGGTTATTATCTCCATATTTGCAATTGAGTTGCTTGTTCTACTTGTTCTTGCTGGTTCTTCGATTGCTTGCAGGACAGGTGCCCTAGTGGCCGGGTGTCGCGCTCCACAAGATCGCGGCAGCCATTGGAGGTGGTGTATCGGTTGCTAAGGCACAGCGTCCTTGGAAGGCTGTAGTCGGGCCGTGAATGTCGCCTCCATCTCAAATCGAGTTATCCCCCGCCTCTCATCGAAAGATCGGGAACAAACCCTAGCGGGGGTTTTTGTTTTGTTGAAAGTTTAGCCATTGCTACTTCCTTGTAGACGCGTGTGTCGACTAGACCATCCGTTCTACTCGATTCGGAACCCCACCTTGTTGATTCCAGATTGGTTATTATCTCCATATTTGCAATTGAGTTGCTTGTTCTACTTGTTCTTGCTGGTTCTTCGATTGCTTGCAGGACAGGTGCCCTAGTGGCCGGGTGTCGCGCTCCACAAGATCACGGCAGCCATTGGAGGTGGTGTATCGGTTGCTAAGGCGCAGCGTCCTTGGAAGGCTGTAGTCGGGCCGTGAACGTCGCCTCCATCTCAAATCGAGTTATCCCCCGCCTCTCATCGAAAGATCGGGAACAAACCCTAGCGGGTTCACATCAGTGTATGACAAGTACTGAATTTACTAGATATAAATGAAGGTTTCACACGCAATCTCAATAATGGTGGGGTTCCGAAGACAAGAAGAATGGATGGTCTAGTCGACACACGCGTCTACAAGGAAGTAGCAATGGCTAAACTTTCAACAAAACAAAAACCCCCAATCTGTTCATGGCGGCTCTAACCCTTATTAATACCTAGGAGGACGACCAAGAGGGTGTTTGAGTCGCACTCCAACCCTAGGACGCGTCCCTAATGGACCCGACTTGATACAAAGCCCATCGGGCCAAATTAAGATGTCGCAGCACCTTGAGACAGAAAACCAGTCGGTAGTCTTTTGGTCATTGCGGACGAATCAGGAGAGATATGGACTTGAGTCCGGATCCATATGAAACTAGACTTCATAAGCTTTCTACGAAGTACTTGAACGTCCCTATCCGAGTCCGTATGCGACCGTGGTGTCCGTCACAAGTTGGTGCTGTTCTGCAGTCCGAATCCAGCCTCCAAAACGTGTTGGACATGGACTCTTTCTTTCCTTGCACCAAAAGTGACGTGGTGGCCTGATAGAGAACATTGGGAAGACTTAGGCTTGGTCCCCAATCAACTTCTTTGGTCCTCCATACCTTCCATGTGTGTTTATTACATGTGGGTGTATCCATTCTGGTGATGTCCACATCATTCTCGCTTTGGTTTCCATTCAGGAAAGCTGTTTTGACATCCATTTTCCATATCTTGTAGTCACAATACGCGGCAATTGCTAGCAGGATCCCGATAGACTTTAGCAAAGCGACGGGCGAAAATGTTTCATCATAATCAACCCCTTGAATTTGATGAAAACCTTTTGCCACCAATTGTGCCTTATAGATGTGAATATTTCCATCAGCATCTATCTTTTTCTTGAATATCCATTTACACTCAACGGCTCTCACGCCATCAGGTGCATCAACCAGGTTCCAAACCTGATTACCTCTCGTGGACTCCAATTCAGATCGCACGGCATCAAGCCATCTTTCGGATTCCGGTCCCATTACTGCCTCTGTGTAGTTCTTAGGTTCATTGTTGTCCAACAACAATATGTCGTGTTGCCCCGTAGTGAGTAGCATGTACTTCGGATTCAGACGGCGCACCCTAATGCATTTTTGTGGTTCGGACGCTCCAGTTTCATCAGTGACATTCACTGGCTCATCTTGTTGAGGCTCCTCAAGGGAAGCTGAAACATATTCAGGCGTCTCTCGAATTTCTTTGAGTTGTACCGTGCTCCCACTAGCTTCTTTCGAGAGAAATTCTTTCTCAAGAAAAACACCATTACGAGCGACAAACACTTTGCCCTCATTGGGATTAAAGAAATAATATCATTTTGTTTCCCTGGGATATCCCACAAAGACACATTTGTCTGACTTGGGCTCTAGTTTAGTGGATGTCAAACTGTCAGACCCGGGGCTACGGGATTGCGCACTTGGCATAGTAACGGGTTCAGGGACCCAGGGTCCCCAGCGGCCCCACTTCCCATCGAATGGTCCCAAGTCTTGCCTGGGACAGGCGCCCGTCCGTACAAGGCAACAAATTCATTTGGGCTATCTCAGCACACAACCCCGACTGGCTGCTCAATCGGGGTGGCTAAGGCCACTATCCCCGACTGGCTATTCAATCGAAGCGACCAGGGCTCGTGTCCCCGACTGGCTACTCAGTTGGGGTGACCAAGGCCCGTCTCCCCGACTGTAAAGAAGTCTGACGGGTCCAGGAACCCGGGGGTCCCAGCGGGCCCATTTCTCGGTGGACAGCACAAGGCCGTGTATAGAACGAGTGCTAGTCTACATCTCTGACTACTTCGACTACATCTACGATGACTTCCTGGTGACTACATCGACTACACCTTGATCGGCTACATCAAACAGGCTCGACTAGCAAAGTCGAGTAACGGCGCATCCGGTGGCTTCGGAACTGGCCCCGCCTCTGGCGACAACTTCATCTGGGCCACCTCGGCCCACAACCCCGACTACTCGGTCGAGGTGACCAAGGCCCGTGTCACCGACTGCTTAAGGCCGGATCCGTACCTAGGCTCCAACTGGGGGTTCTGATTGAGTTCCGCCCAATACGTGCCCGCCTCCTCAACTAGTAGGGCAGTCGGAAGGCTGTACTCAGCTTGCCAGCGGGCCCTAGGAGTAGGTGCGGAAGATAAGGATGGGCCTTGGGGTCAACTTATCGTACACGACCAACCACCCTTTCCACGGGGGTTACAGTCCTCTCTGCTGTGGCAACAGGACGCCTCTATTCTACCAGCCCGTCCTCGCGAAGGGATGAGCAGAACATCATCCGGAACGCCCCCGTCTAAATGAAGTGACCGGGAGAGGTGCCAGAGATGGGGCGTGATAGCCGTACCGTACCTATCGACGCCCCCACGACCTCCGATCGATGGAGCATGACACACAGGGACAAGACGAGACGGCCGCCCCACGATGCAGGACTTGGACGGTGGTCGTCGCAGGGCTCCGACTAACGGGGTTGGCGGCCCTGACAGGTGAAGCGAGGAACTCTCTCTTTTTACCTCATTTCTTCTACCTTAGCACCCCTATAAAGGAGACCTCCCTTGGACTATAAAAGGGAGGGTCACCCGCCTAGGAAAGGGAGATCGGGAATCCAATATCCCAGTCTCACGACTTCCACTCGAAAGCTTGTAACTCCCCAACTCTCACGAGCACCTGGGCTCAAGCAATACATCCAACTGACCCCCGACTGGACGTAGGGCATTCTGCCCGAAACAGTATAAATCTTGAGTCATTGTGTGCTAGGCCACATCCGATCACGACGCGCGATACACATCTTCGAGTAGTTTTAGCTATCGGCCATTTCCGGAACACACATAGACTTTCTAGAATACGGGATGGGGCATGTCCCATACCGTACCCATGTTGTAACTACTCAAACACGAGTAGAACTAGTTGGAACAGAAGGAAACTACTTGAGCAGTACTCGGGTAGGACTCTTAAGCTAGTATTGGGCTAGAATTTCTATGTAACCCTGTCCCCCCAGACTATATAAAGGCGGGCAAGGACCCCCTCGAAACACATCAAACCCTCAGGCAATACAAACCACCACACAGGACGTAGGGTATTACACATACTGTGACCCCGAACCTATCTAAAGTTTCGTGTTTCTTGCACCTTCGAGTTCCTGATCTCGGCGACTACAATCTACAACCTCGAGGGTATCCCTCGATGGGCTTGGAGGTTAAACACCGATAGCTGGCGCACCAGGTAAGGGCGTTCATCGAGCATCCACGGTGAACTCGATGGCATCTTTCAACTTCACCAACGCCGTGCTCGACGAGGGCACAACTTTCATCTTCGGCTCAAGATTCTACGTCGCTGATGGCGCGGGCAGCTTTCGTTAGCACCTCGTTGATGACATGAAGCCGAAGGCATCTGCAGCAGCTCAACGCAGCGATCTCGATGGGTTCATCGACAACCTCGATGAGATGCTGCTCCCTGACCAAGCCAGGGAGATCGAGGAGGAGTCCGCTTTCAACGCGACTTCGTCTCGTGCTGCAGCAGGAATTCTCAAGTCAGATTCAATCCGATCTGAGGAAGAGCGCAAAAATACCCAACTCCTATTCGAGCTATGCAATGTGGCTTCTGTCTACCAGGAGCTCACTCAATCCGAGTTCCTCTTCGTATTGGAAGAGGACTTGGATAATCTACTCAAGCTCAGGGATGCGGGGGCCACCGCCTGTCGGGAGGTCCCCATTTTCGACAAGTACTCGGACTCGGATGATGACTTCCAAACCATTTCGGGTTGTCATCTGGGCCTGACTATAACCACAACGCCACGGGGCCGTTTCGTATACTGGAAGGGCATGGAGTCCTCTGAGCTACTCAAATTCGACTCCCGCCTTGTGGCCTTCACACAAGAACTGCCTTTTTAGGAAGGCAAGCCCCTCTCTCCCATCATCAAGGAGGGAGAGGGCAGGACAATACTCGTCGACTACAGCTCCAGTGGAGAGTTTTCCCCGCAACGTCATGTCTACATGGCCTCCCTCCACGAGCATGATGACAATGACGAACCAGGAAGAGAGTACGACGACGAACTACTCACAGACGTCTCCACCGACGAGCGCACCGTGGACGCTCCTGAAGATGAAGACGAGGAGCACAGAAGAATCTAGAGGATAAAGAACGCCAAACATGCCAAGCGTAGGTGAAACATAGAAGCCCGCGCACGGAACCCACCTCACTGCAGAAACCTCAACGGTGCCTTCGCTGCAGCCGACGATCGCTAGTACAACATGCCAATCCGGAACATCGTTGAAGCAGCTTTGTTAATTCAGCGTTTACCCCAAAACCCGGAGACCGAGAGGCTGCTGCATCTGATGCAGCGCGCCATCGTTCTACTGGACCAGCGGGACCCCATGCCATCGCTGCAACGCACACGCTCAAGATTGGAGCGTCACCCGAGCTCCATCCCCGAGGTTAGTCGTATCCCAGGGGGATGTCTTTGTTTTACCGCCACACCCACCGAGGAATACCCCTGAGGTGGTGAGTTTGTAGGTAGGGTGTCGCCGAGATCAGGAACTCAAAGGTGCAAAGGAACACAAGATTTTAAACAGGTTCGGGCCGCCGAGAGCGTAATACCCTACGTCCTGTGTGGTTTGTATTGCCTTTGATTATGATTATCCCTGAGGGGGTCCCTATCCGCCCTTATATAGTCCGAGGGACAAGTTTACATGGGAGTCCTAGTCGGGTACAAGTCAAGGAGTCCTATCCGAGTACTTCTCGGGTAGTTTCCTACCGTGTCCGACTAGTCTAACTACTGTACGAGTAATCCTACTGCATTACGAGTAGTTACAACAGATGTAGGGCGTGGGCCATCTCCCATCCCATATCCTAGGTGAAGTGTGCCACGTGGACAGTCCCGTGTACCCGGGTCTGACAAGCCCCCAAGCTCTTCGTAGCCGAGTAGTGCAGGCGTCTGAGTACTTCTGAAGGCGTCTTCGAGTTCTCGCGAACTCCATCTTGAAGGTGCCCTTCGAGTACTTCCTTGGCAGCGTCAAGGCTGTGAGGTGCTCATGCCCTGAGTAGTTGTCCAGTCTTCTTTATATGGGGTGCGATTAAATTCGCACTCCATGTGGAGTAGCCCCCGAGCCTTAGGTTAACTCATAGAATCAGGCTGAGGGTCAATTTTAATCTTGAGTCTTCTGTCCTTATCTTCCAGCAGATTTGAAAAATAAGTCACTGATGACACGTGTCTCGCATGGGAGCAAGGCCCCTTCAATAACATAGTGTACAAGTCAAAAACAAGTAATATGTTACTGGAAATATGGGAGCGAGGCCCCTTCAGCAAACTTGCACATGACACCAGTCATAAACCAGTAAAACGGAGTTGTACTAGAAATATAAGCACAAAGGCCCTTCAGAATCCCAAAAGACTAGTCGTACTCTAGTAATTAGGTACTAGGAGTATGAGAGGGAGGCCCCTTCAGTAAACTTACACGTAGTACCAGTTATAAATTGGTAAAACGGAGTTGTACTGGTACAATTAACCTCTAGGCACCAATAGATGATGGCCCCAGTTAATTTAAGGATGAAACCAACGCAGGTGTTCAATATTCCATGAGTTTGGTACCTCGTGGCCGTCCGGGTACTGCAAGCGATAAGATCCAGGGCCTGTGACCTTGTACACAATGAAAGGTGATGAGGACATCAACACCAACGATACATCCACTCCGACACAAGTACCTATTGCTGGTCCTATTACTCGTGCTCGTGCGCATCAACTTAATCATCAGGTGAGTTCAAATCTAAGCTCATGTACATCATGTTTAGACCATGGAGACCCGTGTACTCTTGTTTTGCTTAGGAACCAAGGAGGCGACCAAAAGGGAAACGGATTCGCGCAGGCTGGATTCGGACTGCAGAACAGTACCAACTTGTGACGGACACCACGGTCGCAGATAAACTCGGATTGGGGCGTTCAAGTACTTCGTGGAAAGATTATGAAGTCTTCTTTCAAACGGATCTGGCCTCATATCCATATCTATTACGAGTCGGCCGCAATCGTAAAATTAATACAGAGTCCTTTTCTGCACATGGTGCTGCGTCACCCTGTTTTGGCCCAATGGGCCGTGTATCAAGTTGAGTCCATTACGGACGCGTCCTAGGGTTTGAGTACGACCCCAGCACCCCTGTGGTCGTCCTCCCACATACTTATACCCCTTAGCCGCCACCAAGGATGCTTGGGTTTTGTTTAGATCAAGTTTAGCCTTCGCTACTTGCTTGCAAGCGCGCGTGCTGGATCAGCCGCCAGTCTTCTTATCTTCGGAACCCCACCATTATTGAGATTACGTGTGAAACCTTCATTTACATCTAGTAAATTCAGTACTTGTCATACTTGTTCTTGCTAGTTCTTCGATTGCTTGCAGGACGAGTGCCCTAGTGTCCGGGTGCCGCGCTCCACAAGATCGCGACACCCATTGGAGGGGGTGTATCGGTTGCTAAGGCGCAGCTTGTAAGGCTGTAGTCGGGCCGTGAACGTCGCCTCCATCGACCAATCGAGTTATCCACGCCTCTCATCGAAAGATCGGGAATCAAACCCTAGCGGGTCGCCATTAGTTGGTAATTAGAGCAAGCTTTATCGGTGAGAGACTTCTAATTCTTCGCTGTTTTATTTTTCCTATAGTCCAGAAAAGCCAAAAAAAATAGTAGATTAGTTTACCTTCAATCCTATAAACTCGTTTGAGCCTTTGCTAGCACTGCTTAGTTAGGGCTTGTTGAACTTTCGGTTGCATCGGTTGCGTCGAGTTGCTGGTCTTAGTTTTCGTCCTTTAGAGTTTCGGGTTCTTATCACGTTCTAGTCACAACCGTGCGCTACCATACATACTTCGTGTTGGCGGAATCCGAGTCCATATTCGTGTTCAAGTCCGAGTTAGATTTTGTGTTGGTTTGTGACCGAATCGCACGCGGTGCTGTGATTCGAGTAGGAATTGGTTTCCGAGTCCGAATTGGTTATTGCGCCGTGTTATAAAATTCCATTGCTATTCGCACTTGGACTGCATATTTTGTAGCGCTCTGAAAGGCAGAAGTAGTCTCGGCTTACTCAAACCGTAACTTTTTTTTACCGGAATACCCCTACCCTTTCGGGAAAAGTTTGTGTGCTGTGTGGCTCTTTTGAAGTCTTTTAGGTTATATAATCAGTTTTGAGGATCCCCTGAAAAAAAAAGAAAAAAAAAGAAAGGAAAAAAAAAGAAAGGAAAAAAAAAGAAAAAAAAAGAAGAAGAAGAAAAAGAAGGGAAGAAAAAGGGGCTGTTCTTTGTGCATCTTTTTTGTTCTTCGGTGGTGTCTCGTGACTTCATTTGTGTCCAGGCTCGCGTCTCTAGCACGGTCTAGGCTAGGACCAGCATAGTGCCGCCGTTGAACTATTCTTCAGCTTGCTTTTGTAACTAACATGGTGCAAGTTCATCCTTGCTTCAGCCCACCTATAGCTCCACATATCCGACTACAGCTTGACAGGTCCTGTTGTTGCGGCACCGATACACTTCATCCCATGGTTGCAGACTTGTTGGTTGTCGTCCCCTCCTGTTGAGCAAGGTAAGAATTGGTAAGAGCTTGTGTAACAGGTTGAGAGTGAGCGCCTTACAGTAGCTACATCCCATTAGTTGTAGAATCTTATTTCTTCACCTATTTTCGTGTTTCCTAATGGCGACCCGCTAGGGTTTGATTCCCGATCTTTCGATGAGAGGCGTGGGTAACTCGATTGGTCAATGGAGGCGATGTTCACGGCCCGACTACAGCCTTCCAAGCTGCGCCTTAGCAACCGATACACCCCTTCCAATGGCTGTCGTGATCTTGTGGAGCGCAGCACCCGGCCACTAGGGCACTCGTCCTGCAAGCAATCGAAGAACTAGCAAGAACAAGCATGACAAGTACTGAATTTACTAGATGTAAATGAAGGTTTCACACGCAATCTCAATAATGGTGGGGTTCCGAAGACAAGAAGATGGGTGGCTGATCCAGCACGCGCGCTTGCAAGCAAGTAGCGAAGGCTAAACTTGATCTAAACAAAACCCAAGCATCCTTGGTGGCGGCTAAGTACGTGGGAGGACGACCATAGGGGTGCTAGGGTCGTACTCCAACCCTAGGACGCGTCCGTAATGGACTCAACTTGATACACGGCCCATTGGGCCAAAACAGGGTGACGCAGCACCATGTGCAGAAAAGGATTCTGTAATAAATTTACGATTGCGGCCGACTCGTAATAGGTATGGATATGTGGCCGGATCTGTTTGAAAGAAGACTTCATAAGCTTTCCACGAAGTACTTGAACGCCCCAATCCGAGTTCATATGCGACCGTGGTGTCCATCACAATTTGGTACTGTTCTGCAGTCTGAATCCAGCCTGCGCGAATCCGTTTCCCTTTCGGTCGCCTACTTGGTTCCTAAGCAAAACAAGAGTACACGGGTCTCCATGGTCTAAACATGATGTACATAAGCTTAGATTTGAACTCACCTGATGATTAAGTTGATGCGCACGAGCACGAGTAATAGGACCAGCAATAGGTACTTGTGTCAGAGTGGATGTATCGTTGGTGTTGATGTCCTCATCATCCTCCCCTTCTTGCATTTGAGTCGTCCTCGACTCAAGCTCATCTTCCTCTCCCAAATATGGCTTCAAATCTGCAATGTTAAATGTGGGACTAACCCCAAAATCCGCAGGCACATCAAGCTTATATGCATTATCATTGTCTTTCTCTAACACTTTAAATGGTCCATCAGTCCGAGGTAGCAATTTAGATTTTCTCAATTCAGGAAACCTTTCGTTTCTCAAATGCAGCCAAACTAAATCTCCAGGTTCAAACTTTAGTTCCTTCCTACCTTTATCACCAACAATCTTGTATTTAGCATTCATGCCCTCTATGTTTTCTTTAGTTATTTTATGCAGTTTTAACATTAATTCGGCACGCTTAGTAGCATCAAAATTCATTTTTTCAGAAAATGGCAAAGGCATTAAATCAATAGGAGCACGAGGCAAGAAACCATATACAATCTGAAATGGGCACATCTTTGTAGTAGAATGCAGCGATCGATTATAAGCGAATTCAATATGAGGCAAACAATCTTCCCACATCTTAATGTTCTTCTTTAAAACAGCCCTTAACATAGTAGACAAAGTTCTATTAACCACTTCAGTTTGACCATCAGTTTGCGGATGACATGTAGTAGAAAACAACAACTTAGTTCCCAATTTAGCCCATAAAGTCTTCCAAAAATAACTAAGAAATTTAGCATCACGATCAGAAACAATTGTGTTGGGCACACCATGCAAACGAACAATTTCCCGAAAGAACAAATCAGCAATGTGAGAAGCATCATCAGTTTTATGACATGGTATGAAATGGGCCATCTTAGAAAATCTATTAACAACCACAAACACACTATCACGTCCCTTCCTAGTCCTAGGCAATCCTAACACAAAATCCATAGAAATATCTTCCCAAGGAGCACTAGAAACAGGTAGAGGCAAATACAAACCGTGTGGATTCAATCGTGATTTAGCCTTTTGACATGTCGTGCAGCGAGCAACAAATCTCTCCACATCTCTTCTCATCTTTGGCCAAAAGAAATGACCAGCAAGTATATCTTCTGTTTTCTTTGCTCCAAAATGCCCCATTAAGCCACCTCGATGCGCTTCCTGCAACAATAACAAGCGAACGGAGCTAGCTGGAATGCATAGCTTGTTAGTTCTAAAGACAAACCCATCACTAATGATGAATTTGTTCCATTCCTTCCCCTCTTTACAATGCAGCAACACATCTTTAAAATCAGCATCATTAACATATTGATCTTTAATCGTTTCCAATCCAAATATTTTGTAATCAAGTTGGTTCAACAAGGTGTATCTCATAGACAATGCATCAGCAATTATATTGTCTTTCCCTTTCTCGTGCTTAATAATATAAGGAAAAGATTCAATAAATTCAACTCACTTAGCATGTCTACGGTTCAATTTTCCTTGACTACGAATATGTTTTAAAGATTCATGATCTGAATGAATAATAAACTCTTTAGGCCATAGATAATGCTGCCATGTTTCTAATGTGCGAACAAGAGCATACATTTTCTTATCATAAGTAGAATAATTCAGAACAGGCCCGCTCAATTTTTCACTGAAATAAGCAACAGGTTTGCCTTCTTGTAACAAAACACCACCCAAACCAATGCCACTAGGATCACATTCAAGCTCAAAGGTTTTATTAAAATCAGGGAGTTGGAGGAGAGGTGCATGTGTCAACTTATCTTTCAGCGTGTCGAAGGAGTTCTCTTGTGTTTTACCCCAACTAAAAGGCACTCCCTTCTTTGTAAGCTCATTCAAAGGCGCGGCAATGGTGCTGAAGTCCTTCACAAAACGACGATAGAAACCAGCAAGTCCTAGGAAACTCCGCACTTGCGTGATAGTCTTCGGTATAGGCCATCCCTGTATAGCTTCCACCTTGGCTTGATCAACCTTGATTCCCTGTGGAGTCACGACATAGCCAAGAAAAGACACTCGATCGGTGCAAAAGGTGCACTTCTCAAGGTTACCAAATAAATGTGCATCTCGTAAAGCATTAAAAACAGCACGTAAGTGATCAAGATGTTCATCGAAAGATTTGCTGTAAATCAATATATCATCAAAGTAGACAACAACAAATTTCCCAATGAAAGCATGCAGAACCTCGTTCATTAATCTCAGTACTAGGTGCATTAGTTAACCCAAAAGGCATGACTAACCACTCATATAACCCGAACTTAGTTTTGAAAGTAGTTTTCCATTCATCTCCCAATTTCATACGAATCTGGTGGTACCCACTACGCAAATCAACTTTGGAAAACACAACAGCACCACTCAATTCATCAAGCATATCATCCAAACGTGGGATAGGGTGTCGATATCGAATTGTGATATTATTAATAGCCCTACAATCAACACACATACGCCATGTTCCATCCTTTTGAGGCACTAAAATAACCGGAACAGCACAAGGACTAAGAGACTCACGCACATAACCTTTGTCGAGTAGTTCTTGCACTTGTCGCTGAATTTCTTTAGTTTCTTCCGGATTTGTCCAGTATGGCGCACGGTTTGGCAACGATGCACCAGGAATAAGGTCAATTTGGTGCTCAATCCCTCGTATTGGTGGCAGCCCCGCTGGTATCTCACTTGGGAACACATCAGAATACTCCTGCAAAAGGTTAGCAACAGCCGGGGGCAAAGAATGCTGCATATCGTGAACTAAAATCAAAGCATTCTTGCACACCAAAGGATAGGGAACAGAAGTGGAAGCAATCAATTCATTAATATCAGACTTAGTAGCAAGCAAGCAATGTCCTTTCAATCTTATCTCATCTTCCCTGCTACTAACAGATTTGGCATTCTTATCGATCTCAGTTTTAGTTCTCTTAGCTTTAGCAACATCATCACGCACAATAGATTCAGGTGACATAGGAAGCAAAACGATTTTCTTATCATGATGTATAAGAGAATATTGATTTGATCTACCATGATGCATGCTATCGGTATCAAATTGCCATGGTCTACCTAGCAGAATATGACAAGCTTCCATAGGCACAACATCGCATTCAACAACATCATGATATGAACCAATAGCGAAATTAATTCGTACACATCTCGTTACCTTGACCTTACCACTATTGTTGAGCCACCGAATGTGATATGGGTGTGGTTTTGTTGTAAGTGCAAACTTCTCGACCATATCGCTGCTAGCCAAGTTGTTGCAGCTACCTCCATCAATTATCAAACGGCATGAACGCTCTTTAATAACACACTTTATTTGGAACAGTGTATGCCGTTGATTTTGCTCCGCCTTTTCCATTTGTGCACTAAGTACACGCTGCACAATGAGGCTCTCATAATGATCTGCATCCTCTGCACCAATCTGCTCTTCTGGTTGTTCCTCAGTACCTGCATGGTCAGCAGCAAGCAAAGCAAGTGTATCTTCATCAAAATCACTAGCAGAGGAATACCCACCATCTCCTTTGACCACCAAAACGCGCTTGTTAGGGCAGTCACGTTGCACGTGTCCAAAGCCCTTGCATCGATGGCACTAAATATCTCTTGTCCTTCCCGTGGAGGCAACCGAAGATGCACTCGTGGCTGGTTTCTGGACAGTCGTGGTTGCTTAATTTATCGGGGGAGCACGTGTCTTATCGTTGGATGGAGCGGGTATTGTCGACCGACTCGGGAATGTAGAAGGTGCAGGAGCTCGTCCAGTCAATGAGGTAGATGTGCGCGGCTGCCATGATGAAGGTTTTCCTGCAGAAATATTAGTTCTTGTACTAGCACGTCGTCCCAGCACTTCCCTTTCAGCTTTACAAGCAAGATGGAACAAACGGGTTACGTTAGTATAATCTTTATAAGCAAGAATGTCCTGAATTTCTCGATTCAAACCTCCTAAAAATCTAGCCATAGCAGGTTCCTCATCCTCCACTAAATTACAACGCAACACACCCATTTGTAATTCCTGATAGTATTCTTCTACACTTTTATTACCCTGTCTCAATTGTTGCAATCTATATAACAGATCACGCGCATAGTAAGAAGGAACAAATCTAGCCCGCATGACCCGTTTCAAAGCATCCCAGGTTTGTGGAATATTATTAGAATTTTTCTTAGCATGTTCTATCCACCAAAGAGAGGCAAAATCAATAAATTCACTAGTAGCAGCCCTAACACGTATATTCTCAGGAAATTCATGACATGCAAACTTTTGATCAACAGCAATATTCCAAGTAATGTATGCATCAGGATCGTATTTTCCATCAAAAGAAGGTATCTTAAATTTTATTTTACTGAAAGCATCATCATTATTATGTACCTCACGTCGTCGATGTCCACCCATACCTCTCCGATTAGTTCGCAGTCGTCGGCGACTAGGAGCATCTTGGTCATCTAGTTCAGTATCAGCGACATAATCATCCCAATTATCCTCGACACGCTCATCCTTCTTGTTTTCTCCCTCATGCCCATTTGCAGTTCTGGCATGCATCTCATCAAAACGCCTCGAAAGAGCAGCAAGGCTTTGGTCAATATGAGCGACCGACGTCTCCAGCCTTGTAAGCTTGGTGTTGGTGGAAAGCTGCGTGGCCTCCAACTGCCCAATCTTATCATTTGACACCAGCATATCTTCAGCAAGCCCATCTACATGCCTCCTCATCTTATTTTTAAAATATTGTATGATTCCCTTGGTACGAGGAGAGTGACCTAAACTCCCATCACCCTCTGATCCTGTCATGGTTAGATGAACAAAGGAAACACGAAAATAGGTGAAGAAATAAGATCCTACAACTAATGGGATGTAGCTACTGCAAGGCGCTCACTCTCAACCCGTTACACAAGCTCTTACCAATTCTTACCTTGCTCAACAGGAGGGGACGGCAACCAACAAGTCTGCAACCGTGGGATGAAGTGTATCGGTGCCGCAACAACAGAACCTGTCAAGCTGTAGTCGGATATGTGGTGCTATAGGTGGGATGAAGCAAGGATGAACTAGCACCACGTTAGTTACAAAAGCAAGCTGAAGAATCGTTCAACGGCGGCACTATGCTGGTCCTAGCCTAGACCGTGCTAGAGACGCGAGCCTGGATACAAATGAAGTCACGAGACACCACCGAAGAACAAAAAAGATGCACAAAGAACAGCCCCTTTTTCTTCCCTTCTTTTTCTTTTTCTTCTTTTTTTTTTCTTTTTTTTTCTTTTTCTTTTTTTTCTTTTTCTTTTTTTCTTTTTTTTTCAGGGGATCCTCAAAAACTGATTATATAACCTAAAAGACTTCAAAAGAGCCACACAGCACACAAACTCTCTCTCTCTCTCTCTCTTTAGAGTAAGCCGAGACTACTTCTGCCTTTCTGGAGCGCTACAAAATATGCAGTACAAGTGCGAATAGCAATGGAATTTTATAACACGAAGCAATAACCAATTCAGACTCGGAAACCGATCCCTACTCGAATCACGGCACCGCGTGCGATTCAGTCACAAACCAACACAGAATCTAACTCGGACTTGAACACGAATATGGACTCGGATTCCGCCAACACGGAGTATGTATGGTAGCGCACGGTTGTGACTAGAACGTGACAAGAACTCGAAACTCTAAAGGACTAAAACTAAGACCAGCAACTCGACGCAACCGATGCAACCGAAAGTTCAACAAGCCCTAACTAAGCAGTGCTAGCAAAGGCTCCAACGAGTTTATAGGATTGAAGGTAAACTAATCTACTATTTTTTTTGGCTTTTCTGGACTATAGGAAAAATAAAACAGCGAAGAATTAGAAGTCTCTCACCGATAAACCTTGCTCTGATTACCAACCAATGGCGACCAGCTAGGGTTTGATTCCCGATCTTTCGATGAGAGGCGTGGATAACTCGATTGGTCGATGGAGGCGACGTTCACGGCCCGACTACAGCCTTCCAAGCTGCGCCTTAGCAACCGATACACCCCCTCCAATGGCTGTCGCGATCTTGTGGAGCGCGGCACCCGGCCACTAGGGCACTCGTCCTGCAAGCAATCGAAGAACTAGCAAGAACAAGTATGACAAGTACTGAATTTACTAGATATAAATGAAGGTTTCACACGCAATCTCAATAATGGTGGGGTTCCGAAGACAAGAAGACGGGCGGCTGATCCAGCACGCGCGCTTGCAAGCAAGTAGCGAAGGCTAAACTTGATCTAAACAAAACCCAAGCATCCTTGGCGGCGGCTAAGGGGTATAAGTACGTGGGAGGACGACCACAGGGGTGTTGGGGTCGTACTCCAACCCTAGGACGCGTCCGTAATGGACTCAACTTGATACACGGCCCATTGGACCAAAACAGGGTGACGCAGCACCATGGGCAGAAAAGGACTCTGTATTAATTTAACGATTGCGGCCGACTCGTAATAGATATGGCTATGAGGCCGGATCCGTTTGAAAGAAGCCTTCATAAGCTTTCCACGAAGTACTTGAACGCCCCAATCCGAGTTCATATGCGACCGTGGTGTCCGTCACAAGTTGGTACTGTTCTGCAGTCCGAATCCAGCTTGCGCGAATCCGTTTCCCTTTCGGCCGCCTCCTTGGTTCCTAAGCAAAACAAGAGTACACGGGTCTCCATGGTCTAAACATGATGCACCTGAGCTTAGATTTGAATTCACCTGATGATTAAGTTGATGCGCACGAGCACGAGTAATAGGACCAGCAATAGGTACTTGTGTCGGAGTGGATGTATCGTTGGTGTTGGTGTCCTCATCATCCTCCCCTTCTTGCATTTGAGTCGTCCTCGACTCAAGCTCATCTTCCTCTCCCAAATATGGCTTCAAATCTGCAATGTTAAATGTGGGACTAACCCCAAAATCCGCAGGCAGATCGAGCTTATATGCATTATCATTGACTTTCTCTAGCACTTTAAATGGTCCATCAGCCCGAGGTAGCAATTTAGATTTTCTCAAATCAGAAAACCTTTCCTTTCTCAAATGCAGCCAAACTAAATCTCCAGGTTCAAACTTTAGTTCCTTCCTACCTTTATCACCAGCAATCTTGTATTTAGCATTCATGCGCTCTATGTTTTCTTTAGTTGTTTCATGCAGTTTTAACATCAATTCGGCACGCTTAGTAGCATCAAAATTCGTTTTTTCAGAAAATGGCAAAGGCATTAAATCAATAGGAGCACGAGGCAAGAAACCATATACAATCTGAAATGGGCACATCTTTGTAGTAGAATGCAGCGATCGATTATAAGCGAATTCAATATGAGGCAAACAATCTTCCCACATCTTAATGTTCTTCTTTAAAACAGCCCTTAACATAGTAGACAAAGTCCTATTAACCACTTCAGTTTGACCATCAGTTTGCGGATGACATGTAGTAGAAAACAACAATTTAGTTCCCAATTTAGCCCATAAAGTCTTCCAAAAATAACTAAGAAATTTAGCATCACGATCAGAAACAATTGTGTTGGGCACACCATGCAAACGAACAATTTCCCGAAAGAACAAATCAGCAATGTGAGAAGCATCATCAGTTTTATGACATGGTATGAAATGGGCCATCTTAGAAAATCTATCAACAACCACAAACACACTATCACGTCCCTTCCTAGTCCTAGGCAATCCTAACACAAAATCCATAGAAATATCTTCCCAAGGAGCACTAGGAACAGGTAGAGGCAAATACAAACCATGTGGATTCAATCGTGATTTAGCCTTTTGACATGTCATGCAGCGAGCAACAAATCTCTCCACATCTCTTCTCATCTTTGGCCAAAAGAAATGACCAGCAAGTATATCTTCCGTTTTCTTTGCTCCAAAATGCCCCATTAAGCCACCTCGATGCGCTTCCTGCAACAATAACAAGCGAACGGAGCTAGCTGGAATGCATAGCTTGTTAGCTCTAAAGACAAACCCATCACTAACGATGAATTTGTTCCATCCCTTCCCCTCTTTACAATGCAGCAACACATCTTTAAAATCAGCATCATTAACATATTGATCTTTAATCGTTTCCAATCCAAATATTTTGTAATCAAGTTGGTTCAACAAGGTGTATCTCCTAGACAATGCATCAGCAATTATATTCTCTTTCCCTTTCTTGTGCTTAATAATATAAGGAAAAGATTCAATAAATTCAACCCACTTAGCATGTCTACGGTTCAATTTTCCTTGACTACGAATATGTTTTAAAGATTCATGATCTGAATGAATAACAAACTCTTTGGGCCATAGATAATGCTGCCATGTTTCTAATGTGCGAACAAGAGCATACAATTCCTTATCATAAGTAGAATAATTCAGAACAGGCCCGCTCAATTTTTCACTGAAATAAGCAATAGGTTTGCCTTCTTGTAACAAAACACCACCCAAACCAATGCCACTAGCATCACATTCAAGCTCAAAGGTTTTATTAAAATCAGGGAGTTGGAGGAGAGGTGCATGTGTCAACTTATCTTTCAACGTGTTGAAGGAGTTCTCTTGTGGTTTACCCCAACTAAAAGGCACTCCCTTCTTTGTAAGCTCATTCAAAGGCGCGGCAATGGTGCTGAAGTCCTTCACAAAACGACGATAGAAACTCCGCACTTGCGTGATAGTCTTCGGTATAGGCCATCCATGTATAGCTTCCACCTTGGCTTGATCAACCTCGATTCCCTGTGGAGTCACGACATAGCCAAGAAAAGACACTCGATCGGTGCAAAAGGTGCACTTCTCAAGGTTACCAAATAAACGTGCATCTCGTAAAGCATTAAAAACAGCACGTAAGTGATCAAGATGTTCATCGAAAGATTTGCTGTAAATCAATATATCATCAAAGTAGACAACAACAAATTTCCCAATGAAAGCACGCAGAACCTCATTCATTAATCTCATGAAAGTACTCGGTGCATTAGTTAACCCAAAAGGCATGACTAACCACTCATATAACCCGAACTTAGTTTTGAAAGCAGTTTTCCATTCATCTCCAAATTTCATACGAATCTGGTGGTACCCACTACGCAAATCAACTTTGGAAAACACAATAGCACCACTCAATTCATCAAGCATATCATCCAAACGAGGGATAGGGTGTCGATATCGAATTGTAATATTATTAATAGCCCTACAATCAACACACATACGCCATGTTCCATCCTTTTTAGGCACTAAAATAACTGGAACAGCACAAGGACTAAGAGACTCACGCACATAACCTTTGTCGAGTAGTTCTTGCACTTGTCGCTGAATTTCCTTAGTTTCTTCCGGATTTGTCCTGTATGGCGCACGGTTTGGCAATGATGCACCAGGAATAAGGTCAATTTGGTGCTCAATCCCTCGTATCGGTGGCAGCCCCGCTGGTATCTCACTTGGAAACACATCAGAATACTCCTGCAAAAGGTTAGCAACAGCCGGGGGCAAAGAATGCTGCATATCGTGAACTGAAATCAAAGCATTCTTGCACACCAAAGCATAGGCAACAGAAGTGGAAGCAATCAATTCATTAATATCAGACTTAGTAGCAAGCAAGCAATGTCCTTTCAATCTTATCTCATCTTCCCTGCTACTAACAGATTTGGCATTCTTATCGATCTCAGCTTTAGTTCTCTTAGCTTTAGCAACATCATCACGCACAATAGATTCAGGTGACATAGGAAGCAAAACGATTTTCTTATCATGATGTATAAGAGAATATTGATTTGATCTACCATGATGCATGCTATCGGTATCAAATTGCCATGGTCTACCTAGCAGAATATGACAAGCTTCCATAGGCACAACATCGCATTCAACAACATCATGATATGAACCAATAGCGAAATTAATTCGTACCAATCTCGTTACCTTGACCTTACCACTATTGTTGAGCCACCGAATGTGATATGGATGTGGGTGCGGTTTTGTTGTAAGTGCAAGCTTCTCGACCATATCGCTGCTAGCCAAGTTGTTGCAGCTACCTCCATCAATTATCAAACGGCATGAACGCTCTTTAATAACACACTTTGTTTGGAATAGTGTATGCCGTTGATTTTGCTCCGCCTTTTCCATTTGTGCACTAAGTACACGCTGCACAATGAGGCTCTCATAATGATCTGCATCCTCTGCACCAATCTGCTCTTCTGGTTGTTCCTTAGTACCTGCATGGTCAGCAGCAAGCAAAGCAAGTGTATCTTCATCAAAATCACTAGCAGAGGAATACCCACCATCTCCTTTGACCACCAAAACGCGCTTGTTAGGGCAGTCACGTTGCACGTGGCCAAAACTCTTGCATCGATGGCACTGAATATCTCTTGTCCTTCCCGTGGAGGCAACCGAAGATGCACTCGTGGCTGGTTTCTGGACAGTCGTGGTTGCTGAATTTGTCGGGGGAGCACGTGTCTTATCGTTGGATGGAGCGGGTATTGTCGACCGACTCGGGAATGTAGAAGGTGCAGGAGCTCGTCCGGTCAATGAGGTAGATGTGCGCGGCTGCCATGATGAAGGTTTTCCTGCAGAAATATTAGTTCTTGTACTAGCACGTCGTCCCAGCACTTCCCTTTCAGCTTTACAAGCAAGATGGAACAAACGGGTTACGTTAGTATAATCTTTATAAGCAAGAATGTCCTGAATTTCTCGATTCAAACCTCCTAAAAATCTAGCCATAGCAGGTTCCTCATCCTCCACTAAATTACAACGCAACACACCCATTTGTAATTCCTGATAGTATTCTTCTACACTTTTATTACCCTGTCTCAATTGTTGCAATCTATGTAACAGATCACGCGCATAGTAAGAAGGAACAAATCTAGCCCGCATGACCCGTTTCAAGGCATCCCAGGTTTGTGGAATATTATTAGGATTTTTCTTAGCATGTTCTATCCACCAAACAGAGGCAAAATCAGTAAATTCACTAGTAGCAGCCCTAACACGTATATTCTCTGGAAATTCATGACATGCAAACTTTTGATCAACAGCAATTTCCCAAGTAATGTATGCATCAGGATCGTATTTTCCATCGAAAGAAGGTATCTTAAATTTTATTTTACTGAAAGCATCATCATTATTATGTACCTCACGTCGTCGATGTCCACCCATACCTCTCCGATTAGTTCGCAGTCGTCGGCGACTAGGAGCATCTTGGTCATCTAGTTCAGTATCAGCGACATAATCATCCCAATTATCCTCGACACGCTCATCCTTCTTGTTTTCTCCCTCATGCCCATTTGCAGTTCTGGCATGCATCTCATCAAAACGCCTCAAAAGAGCAGCAAGGCTTTGGTCAATATGAGCGACCGACGTCTCCAGCCTTGTAAGCTTGGTGTTGGTGGCAAGCTGCGTGGCCTCCAACTGCCCAATCTTATCATTTGACACCAGCATATCTTCAGCAAGCCCATCTACATGCCTCCTCATCTTATTTTCAAAATGTTGTATGATTCCCTTTGTACGAGGAGAGTGACCTAAACTCCCATCACCCTCTGATCCTGTCATGGTTAGATGAACAAAGGAAACACGAAAATAGGTGAAGAAATAAGATCCTACAACTAATGGGATGTAGCTACTGCAAGGCGCTCACACTCAACCTGTTACACAAGCTCTTACCAATTCTTACCTTGCTCAACAGGAGGGGACGGCAACCAACAAGTCTGCAACCGTGGGATGAAGTGTATCGGTGCCGCAACAACAGGACCTGTCAAGCTGTAGTCGGATATGTGGAGCTATAGGTGGGCTGAAGCAAGGATGAACTAGCACCACGTTAGTTACAAAAGCAAGCTGAAAAATCGTTCAACGGCGGTACTATGCTGGTCCTAGCCTAGACCGTGCTAGAGACGCGAGCCTGGACACAAATGAAGTCACGAGACACCACCGAAGAACAAAAAAGATGCACAAAGAACAGCCCCTTTTTCTTCCCCTCTTTTTCTTCTTCTTCTTTTTTTTTCTTTTTTTTTCCTTTCTTTTTTTTTCCTTCTTTTTTTTTCTCTTTTTTTTCTTTTTTTTATTCAGGGGATCCTCAAAACTGATTATATAACCTAAAAGACTTCAAAAGAGCCACACAGCACACAAACTTTTCTCTCTCTCTCTCTCTCTCTGGAGTAAGCCGAGGCTATATGTATTCGTGAAAAGTTGTGGTTTGAGTAAGCCGAGACTACTTCTGCCTTTCTGGAGCGTTACAAAATATGCAGTACAAGTGCGAAAAGCAATGGAATTTTATAACACGGCACAATAACCAATTGGGACTAGGAAATCGATCCCTACTCGAATCACAGCACCGCGTGCGATTCGGTCACAAACCAACACAGAATCTAACTCGGACTTGAACACGAATATGGACTCGGATTCCACCAACACGGAGTATGTATGGTAGCTCACGGTTGTGACTAGAACGTGACAAGAACTCGAAACTCTAAAGGACTAAAACTAAGACCAGCAACTCGACGCAACCGATGCAACCGAAAATTCAACAAGCCCTAACTAAGCAGTGCTAGCAAAGGCTCAAACGAGTTTATAGGACTGAAGGTAAACTAATCTACTATTTTTTTTGGCTTTTCTGGACTATAGGAAAAATAAAACAGCGAAGAATTAGAAGTCTCTCACTGATAAACCTTGCTCTGATTACCAACTAATGGCGACCCGCTAGGGTTTGATTCCCGATCTTTCGATGAGAGGCGTGGATAACTCGATTGGTCGATGGAGGCGACGTTCACGGCCCGACTACAGCCTTCCAAGCTGCGCCTTAGCAACCGATACACCCCCTCCAATGGCTGTCGCGATCTTGTGGAGCGCGGCACCCGGCCACTAGGGCACTCGTCCTGCAAGCAATCGAAGAACTAGCAAGAACAAGTATGACAAGTACTGAATTTACTAGATATAAATGAAGGTTTCACACGCAATCTCAATAATGGTGGGGTTCCGAAGACAAGAAGACGGGCGGCTGATCCAGCACGCGCGCTTGCAAGCAAGTAGCGAAGGCTAAACTTGATCTAAACAAAACCCAAGCATCCTTGGCGGCGGCTAAGGGGTATAAGTACGTGGGAGGACGACCACAGGGGTGTTGGGGTCGTACTCCAACCCTAGGACGCGTCCGTAATGGACTCAACTTGATACACGGCCCATTGGACCAAAACAGGGTGACGCAGCACCATGGGAAGAAAAGGACTCTGTATTAATTTAACGATTGCGGCCGACTCGTAATAGATATGGCTATGAGGCCGGATCCGTTTGAAAGAAGCCTTCATAAGCTTTCCACGAAGTACTTGAACGCCCCAATCCGAGTTCATATGCGACCGTGGTGTCCGTCACAAGTTGGTACTGTTCTGCAGTCCGAATCCAGCTTGCGCGAATCCGTTTCCCTTTCGGCCGCCTCCTTGGTTCCTAAGCAAAACAAGAGTACACGGGTCTCCATGGTCTAAACATGATGCACCTGAGCTTAGATTTGAACTCACCTGATGATTAAGTTGATGCGCACGAGCACGAGTAATAGGACCAGCAATAGGTACTTGTGTCGGAGTGGATGTATCGTTGGTGTTGGTGTCCTCATCATCCCACATTTAACATTGCAGATTTGAAGCCATATTTGGGAGAGGAAGATGAGCTTGAGTCGAGGACGACTCAAATGCAAGAAGGGGAGGATGATGAGGACACCAACACCAACGATACATCCACTCCGACACAAGTACCTATTGCTGGTCCTATTACTCGTGCTCGTGCGCATCAACTTAATCATCAGGTGAGTTCAAATCTAAGCTCAGGTGCATCATGTTTAGACCATGGAGACCCGTGTACTCTTGTTTTGCTTAGGAACCAAGGAGGCGGCCGAAAGGGAAACGGATTCGCGCAAGCTGGATTCGGACTGCAGAACAGTACCAACTTGTGACGGACACCACGGTCGCATATGAACTCGGATTGGGGCGTTCAAGTACTTCGTGGAAAGCTTATGAAGTCTTCTTTCAAACGGATCCGGCCTCATAGCCATATCTATTACGAGTCGGCCGCAATCGTTAAATTAATACAGAGTCCTTTTCTGCCCATGGTGCTGCGTCACCCTGTTTTGGTCCAATGGGCCGTGTATCAAGTTGAGTCCATTACGGACGCGTCCTAGGGTTGGAGTACGACCCCAACACCCCTGTGGTCGTCCTCCCACGTACTTATACCCCTTAGCCGCCGCCAAGGATGCTTGGGTTTTGTTTAGATCAAGTTTAGCCTTCGCTACTTGCTTGCAAGCGCGCGTGCTGGATCAGCCGCCCGTCTTCTTGTCTTCGGAACCCCACCATTATTGAGATTGCGTGTGAAACCTTCATTTATATCTAGTAAATTCAGTACTTATCATACTTGTTCTTGCTAGTTCTTCGATTGCTTGCAGGACGAGTGCCCTAGTGGCCGGGTGCCGCGCTCCACAAGATCGCGACAGCCATTGGAGGGGGTGTATCGGTTGCTAAGGCGCAGCTTGGAAGGCTGTAGTCGGGCCGTGAACGTCGCCTCCATCGACCAATCGAGTTATCCACGCCTCTCATCGAAAGATCGGGAATCAAACCCTAGCGGGTCGCCATCAGAGGATGTCCTCATCATTCCCACCCCTTAAACAAGGGCCTAGCTCTAATACCAAATGATGCATCCGGCCCAGGTGGGGTTGGCCGAGGCCCAATAAATTAAGGTTGCCCGGACTCCAACAGTTCTTAGGCACACCAATTCGGGAAAAGGCCCAATCTCACTAAAAGACTAGTCCAATAGGGGAAGGGTGGCTCTCCCTTTTCAGGTGGCTTCCTCCTCCCAAGCTAAGCAAGGTGGGATTATTCAGAGGCTCACACGGTTGCCGCCCGACTACAACTGGGCCACTCGGCCCCCTTTGTTGCGTCTTGCCAGCGGGTAATAGTGGAGGATGTCCTCATCAAAAGGTCCTTCCCATCATCAATTAAGCTTGTGAAGGCCAGTATCTCCAACATTGAAAGAGTGTCGTTGAATGTTCCTGTCATGGTAACAACAAACTCCTTGTAAATAACGAGGCATTTGGAACAATGAATTGCACTGGATTTCCTCAACTGAGTCAAGCTCAAGCGGTCTTGCACAGTCAGCTTCGCCTTCTTCAAACATCTCGAGTCATGGAGACTTCCACATCACATCAGCTGGTAATATGACCTCAGATTCGTATACAAGAAAGAAAGATGACTGGCCTGTGGCTTTTCTTGGTTGTGTAAGAAGCCCCCAGACTACTGATGAGATCTCGTTATTCCACTTGCCGCCCTTTTTGCTGTTCTCGTCGTAAAGTCTTTTCTTCAGTCCATCAAGAATCAAGCCGTTGGCGCGCTCAACCTGGCCACTGGCCCGTGGATGAACCACTGAAACATATTTGACCTCAATGGAGCTGTGCTCACAGAAATCCCAGAACTCATGCGAGTGGAAATTGGACCCCAAGTATGTGATAATAGTGTTGGGGAAACCAAAGCGGTGTAAGATATCGCAGATGAAAGTAACCACTCGATCAGCAGTGAGCGTTGCGATAGGTTTGTACTCGATCCACTTTGTGAACTTGTCGATGGCCACCAACACGTGTGTGAAACCTTCTGGTGCAGTTGTGAAAGGCCCAATCATGTCCAGGCCCCAGCATGCAAACAACCATGAAGGTGGTATGGTGATAAGGTTATGAGCCGGAATATGGGGCTGTTTGCCAAAGAATTAGCAATTGGTACACCGGCGAACGAGTGCTTTGGCATGCCAAAGCAGTCGGCCAGTAGAAACCAGAACGGAACGCCTTGCCGACTAGTGTGCGAGAAGCAGCATGGTTTCCGCACACGCCTTCGTGAATCTCTTGGAGTATTTCTTTGCCGTCCTCCGTGCTGACACACTTCATGAGTATGCCTGAAGCTGATCCACGCTTATATAGATTGCCTCCGACTAGAACATACCCTTTGCTGCATCGTAGGATGCGAGTAGCTTCAGCACTTTTTGGGTCGACGCTGGGTGGTAATTTTTGCTCCTGGATGTAGTCGATGAAGGCCACCCTCCAGTCGACCTCGATCATCAAGACCTCTCGATCGGATTCCTTAGGACTCTGAACGATGGAACTTGAGTCTGGTGCCCTGATGGAAGGCTGATGCAACTCGTGAATGAATACTCCCGGTGCGACGTTAGCTCAATCAGAACCTAGTTTAGATAGCACGTCCGCGCCCACATTGTTGTCGCGGACCACATGGTGAATTTCCAGCCCCGAGAACTTTTTCTCGAGTTTGCATATTTCCATGATAGGCGTCCATGGTGTCCTTGTTGATGTCCCACTTCTTATTGACTTGTTGAACCACCAATAAGGAGTCGCCATAGACTAGTAGTCGCTTGATGCCGAGGGAGATTGCCAAGCATAGGCCGTGCAACAATGCCTCGTACTCGGCCTTGTTGTTGGAAACCTCGAATAGTATTTGAAATACGTACTTGAGTCTCCTCTCGGGCTGATGAAAAGTACTCCCGCACCACCGCCACCGAGCTTGAGTGAGCCATCAAAGTACATGACCCAATGCTCCGGCTAGTTAGTTGGGGCTTCCACTTGGTTTTCTCGCCACTCCGCCATGAAATAAACTAGTGCTTGCGACTTGATGGCTGTCCGGGGCTTGAAGTCGAGTGTAAGGGCTCCCAGCTCCACCGCCCACTTGGAGATGCGCCCGGTAGCGTCCCGATTGTGGAGTATATCTGCCAATGGGAAGTCAGAGACCACCAGGATATTGTATGCATCAAAGTAGTAGCGAAGCTTCCTTGAAGTGATGAGGATACCGTAAAGATTTTTTGAATCGTCGGGTAATGAACCTTAGATTCGGAAAGGACTTCGCTGATGAAGTAAACTGGTCGCTGCACCCCAAAGGCGTGGCCTTCTTCCTGTCGTTCCACCACAATTGTCGTGCTAACGACATGAGTAGTCGCAGCGATGTGGAGCAGCAAGTTCTCACCTTGTTGGGGAGCCGTCAGGATGGGTGGCGACTGCAAGTGATGTTTGAGGTCTTGTAGCGCCTGGTTTGCCTCCTCGATCAACTTCAACTTGTTGTGGTGCTTGAGCAACTTGAAGAAGGGTAGTCCCCTTTCTCCAAGTCAGGAGAGAAGCGGTTCAAAGCTGCCATGCACCCAGTGAGCTTCTGGACGTCCTTGATTGTCTTTGGAGCATCCATGGCTGTGATGGCATTAATCTTCTCTGGATTTGCTTCAATCCTGCGGTGGCTGACAATGAACCCGAGTAGTTTGCCTTGAGGGATGCCAAAGACACACTTTATCGGGTTGAGCTTCCATCGAAATCATCGCAAGCTATTGAAAGTCTCCTCGAGGTCAGTGATGAACTCGTCATGGGATCTGGTCTTGATGAACACATCATCCACGTAAGCCTCAGCGTTGCGGTGTAGTTGATCTGCAAGGTACAATTGGATGGCCTGTTGATAGGTGGCTCCCGCATTCTTCAACCCAAAAGACATTGTAGTGTAAGCATATGCTCCAAAGGGGGTGATGAACGTCGTTTTGATCTGGTCTTCCTCCTTGAGAGCTATCTGATGATAGCTGAGTAGCAGTTGAGGAAGGAGAGTAGAACGCAGCCAGCCGCGGAGTCGATGACTTGGTCAATGCGTGGGAGCGCGAAGGGGTCCTTCCGGCAGTGTTTATTGAGACCAGTATAATCCACATACATCCTCCATTCATTATTATTCTTTTTGAGTACAAGTACAGGGTTGGCTAGCCACTCGGGGTGGTATACTTCTTTAATAAAACCAGCCGCGAGTAGTTTTGCCAACTCTTTCTTAATGGCATCCCTATTGTCCGGGGCGGAAAAATGCAGTCGTTGCTTCTTCGGAGTGGCATTAGGGTCAACTTTTAGGAAGTGCTCGATCAACTCCTTGGGCACCCCTGGCATATCCGCTGGTTTCCACGCGAATATGTCACGGTTGGCCCTAAGGAAGCTGACGAGCGTGCTTTCCTATTTTTCACCTAAGCCGCCTCCAATCAGAGCAGTCTTGGACGGGTCGCCTTCTTGCAACTGGATGGTCTTGATGCCGACATTGCTAGGGTTAGGTTTAACCCACGACTGGCTTGGCCGCTGGTTGGAGATTTCCATCTCTGTGTTGGTCAGCTTCAGCGCGGCCGCGAGTACTTCTGCAGATGGCTTTGGCACGCGTGAAGTCGTGGCGTACTCAATCGCCTCCTGGTCACAGTCATACGACTTCTTCAGGTCACCACGGAGTGTGAGTACGCCTGTCTTGCCTGGCATCTTGAGTAGTAGATACACGTAGTGGGGCATGGCCATGAATTTGGCTAGTGTCGGCCTGCCAAGAATGGCATGGTATGACGAGTCGAAATCCGCCACCTCGAACTTGATGTACTCGGTGTGGTAGTTGTCTTTTGTCCCGAAGGTGACTGGTAGGACCACTGACCCGAGTGGTGTAGCCGTGTTGCTCAAGATGATCCCGTAGAAGGGAGCTTTGCTAGGAGTGAGCATCTTGGAGATGTCCAATCCCATCTTCTTGAGAGTACTCGCGAAGAGCAGGTTAAGGCCGCTTCCGCCGTCGATGAGTACTCGGGTGAGCTGTGAACCCGCCACTACAAGGTCTAGGACGAGCGGAAATTTTCCTGGCTCGGAGAAGCTGGTCCATTGATCATCCCTGGAAAAGGAGATCGGGACCTCGCTGTATCTAAAAGGCCTTGTTATGGTTGGCTCCACAGAGAGTATTTCGCGCAGGGTTAGCTTCTACTCGAGTTTGGAAGGGAATCCGCCGTCTTCGCCGAAGATGACGTTGACGACGTTCTTCGGATCCTGGAAGTCTTGAGCCCCCGACTTGTCACCTCCTTCTTCATCGTCCTCCTTGTCCTTTCACTTTCCTGCTTGATGGAGGGGTGGAGAGTTGAGTGATTTGTGGATGGTGACGCACTGTAAGAGCGTGTGACGCAACTTCGGGTGTAATGGGCATTGCTTGTGCAAGACTTGCTCGTATTCCGACTGGTTGTTCCCCAACTTATTGTCAAGCGAGTTGCGCTCGACAGCCGCGAATTCAAGGTCTGGCTTGCGCTTTCGGGGGTTCCCCGAGTGGTTCCGCTGGCTTTTGTCGAAGTGGTCGTTGCCGTTGCCTTGTTTGTCGTGGTTGCGCTTGGGGAAGCGGTTGTTTTCCTCGTCCTCCTAGTCAGCCCATCTTGCCATCATGTCACGGAGCTCCATGGCAGTAGTCGGGTGGTTGCGTTCGAAGTCGTGGTATGTGTTCTTTGAGAAAAGGCCATGTTGGAAGCAGCAGATGACGTCCCCATCGGTGATGTTGGCGATGGTGGCGCGTGTCTCAAAGAAATGCCGTGTGTAAGACCTCAGGGTCTCGTTCATCTCCTGCTTCACCTGGGACAAGTCATGGCGAGTGCCAGCCCTGATCATGGATCCCTGGAAGTTGTCGATGAAGGCCCGCTTGAGGTCCTCCCACGAGTCAATGGAGTTTGGCTTGAGGCTTTCAAGCCACGTGAGGGGTGAAGGCTCCAGAGCCACCGGGAAGTAGAGAGCTTTTGTAGAGTTGGATCCCCTTGAAACATCAATGGCAACGGAGTAGCAACGAAGCCACTGGCGCGGGTCCTGCTTACCGTCGTACTTGGGGATTCAGACTGGTTTGAAGTCCTTGGGGTAGGACTTGTCGGTGATGCTGGTGGTGAAGGTGGGGAAACGGTCGCTGTCGTCGTCATCGTGGTACCTGCCGGACGGTCCCTTCTCCTTGCTTCAATAACAAGCCGCGCGTCGCAGCCCTTGTTGATTTTCTGCCTGAGGTCGACCGTGGGAGTATCATGGAGGTTGGCCTCGACTTGTTTTTGGCCGTGGTGTCTTGCCCCACACTGGTTTCGAAGAGGTTGGTGTACTTCTTGTTCGTCGTTGCCACGCGCGGACGAGTGGCCCTCATGGCGCTGGCGGTTGTGGTTCCTCTGACTCCCTTGGCCTCCTCCGGGAGTGCGACTGACCAGCGCGGTATCCCCGTGTTGCTCAGACCTCGAGAGCTGATTCCGAGTGGATGACACTGGATGTTGCCCATCGAGTTGCTCGAGCGCGCGCTGGGACAAGTACTGCAACCTTTGTATCAGAGGGTTAGATGGGAGTTGTTGGGCTAAGAGTGTTGCCTCTGCAATGGCGCTAATCGGCCTACGGTACTCGCGATCCGCGACTGCTGCAAAGGCGTTGTTGAGATCCCTTGGTTCGCGGGCGCGGTTTTGCGCGTTGCGCCTGCCTTGAGCACGCTTGGCATTCTTTGCCCGCCGAATCCTCTGGTGCTCCTCGTCTTCCTCTTGGGGAGCGTCTGCTGTGGCCTCATCAGCTGAAACGTTCGCGAGTTGTTCATTGTCGTACTGAGTGCCCAGCTTGTCTTCTTCCGTGTTGCGAAGGGAAGCCATGCAGACTTGTCGATCCGGCGAGTGGTTAGCCCTGAGGCTGTACTCTCTCCTTCTTCCGCGATAGGAGAAAGAGGTCTACACTCTTGGAAGGGTAGTTCTTGCGTGAAGGCCACAAGGCGAGATTCGTAATCGAGTAGTTCGGAGGGCTCAAAGCCCTTCCAATACACAAAACGTCCTTGCAGCGTTGATGTGATGGTTAAACCTAGAAAGCTACCCGAGAAGGTTTCGGTGCGGTTGTCGGGTTGTGGGTGGTTTTCGAGGGTGAGGGCCGCCCGACGGGTGGTGGCTCCTTCGTCTCCGAGTCCTTTTCGGATCCGGCTTGAAGATGTAGTGCCGCCCGTGGAGTACTCATCGTCAAAATCCGAGTAGATGTCGAAAACGGGGGCCTCCCGGCTGGCGGTGGCGCCCACGTCCTTGGTCTTGAGCAGTAGATCCAAATCCTCCTCCAAGTCGGAGGGGGATTTGGATCGTGGAGTCTTTTTTAGATCGGTTTGAATCTGAGTCGAGTAGATCTGTTGCGTTTCGAGTTGAAGTTGTTTGTAAAACGGACATCTTTTTGATCTGCTGGGCTAGATCAAGAAGCAGCAAGTCGTCAAGGTTGTTGATGAAGTCATCGAGATCACTGCTTGTAGTTGATGAAGTAGCCTCCGACTGCTTGGAGTTGGCTAGGTGGCTGTTGAAGCCACCCAAACCTTCGGCGATGCAGATCCAAGAGCCGAAGATGAAAGTCGTGCCCTCGTCGAGCGCAGCGCTCGTGGAGTTGAACGACGCCATCGAGTTCTCCGATGGATCTTCGATGAGTTCCCCTACCTGGCGCGCCAGCTGTCGGTGTTTTACCGCCACGCCCACCGAGGGATACCCCCGAGGTGGTGAGTTTGTAGGTAGGGTGTCGCCGAGATCAGGAACTCAAAGGTGCAAAGAAACACAAGGTTTTAGACAGGTTCGAGCTGCCGAGAGTGTAATACCCTACATCTTGTGTGGTTTGTATTGCCTTTGATGATGATTGTCCCTGAGGGGGTCCCTGTCTGCCCTTATATAGTCCGGGGGACAGTTTTACATGGGAGTCCTAGTTGGGTACAACTCAAGGAGTCCTATCCGAGTTCTTCTCGGGTAGTTTCCTACCGTGTCCGACTAGTCTAACTACTGTACAAGTAATCCTACTGCATTACGAGTAGTTACAACAGATGTAGGGCATGGGCCATGTCCCATCCCGTATCCTAGGTGGAGTGTGCCATGTGGACAGTCCCGTGTACCCGGGTCTGACAGGGGAGGACCAAATCCTTGAGGTAACGACAACCGCAACCACAACCAAGACAATCGGGGTGGTCACAGGCACCAACATGCCCAACAATCAGCACGCGGCCACACTAAACAAGAAGTCCAACAACTTCCATGGCAGTCGGGCAACCACCAGGTCACAAGGCCCCAAGCCGGCGGTCACTTTGCGGGAGGCCACGACCACCGTGGAAACCTTCGCGACTCGCCTAGAGTTGACCTAAGGCAGAAGATCAACGAAGGCCGTGACACTCGAGATATCATCAACTCGAGACACTACGAGCGCGGTTGTGATCCACGCGACGTCGATGACAGTGATCGCTTCCCAGCTTTCACTCGCAAGATCACCTCCCGTGACTACCCAAGGGAGTTCAAGCCAGTCGACATCACCAAGTACAATGGCAAACAAGACCCGCAACGGTGGATTCGCTGCTACTCCACCACCATTGAAGTGTCGGGTGGCTCCAACATGACCAAGGTAATCTACTTCCCGATAGAGCTGGAATCTGCGCCGCTCACCTGGCTCGAAAGCCTCAAGCCAGACTCCATCGACTCCTGGGAGGACCTGAAGAAAACTTTCATCGACAACTTCCAAAGCTCCATGCTCCGCGCAGGTACTCGCCATTACTTGTCACAGGTCAAGCAGGAGGAGAACAAGATGATGTGAACCCGCTAGGGTTTGTTCCCGATCTTTCGATGAGAGGCAATATAAATCATTTGTTTCTCCGACAGGTCATGCTCATCAAATTCATTATCTACTTTTAGCTCCCAATCAATGTAAGCTTTAGGATCAAACTCACCAGGATATAAAGGCAAGCATTGAATAATGTCCAGAATATTTTGTTGTTGTTTGCTCCGCTCAAAAATCACAGTATCACCTGCCATGATCAGTAGAAAACAAGAACACAAAAATAATATGTATCCTCCTATCAACTACTAGAATGTGTCGGTTGTAATTCTCTCAAACTCAACTTGTTTAATACGAGCTCTTACCAGTTCTTACCAAGCAAAACAGGATGAGTCGGCAACCAACAAGTCAAGCACCTTGAAAGAAGTGTATCGGTGCCTTAGCAACAGAAAACTGTCAAGCTATAGTCGAGTATGTGGAGCTGTAGGTGGGCTGATCAAGGGAAAATACTAGCACCACGTTAGTCAGAAAAGCAAGCTGAATAATTGTTCAACGGTGGTACTGTGCTGGTCCTAGCATAGACCGTACTAGAGGCGCGAGCCTGGACACAAATGAAGTCACAAAGCACCAACCGAAACAGCAGGAACACAAAAGATGGATCAGCCCCTTTCTTCTGTTTCGTTTCTTTTCTTTTCTTTTCTGTTTTTTTTTCACTTTGTTTTCTTTTTTTCTTCTTTTTTTTTGTAGAGGACTAAAATCCTTTGTTTGACAAACAACGCAACAGGATTACTGCATATAGCTGCTACCAACTCAGATTGACGAAACTTGTTTCACGCAGCCAGACGCACAAATCACCAAGTCGATTCTGGAGCACTTAGATGGAGTTTGTGACCTAGGTCAGATCCGTTGGAAAGATCACGAGTTACGCTTTCCAGATTGTACTAAAACTCGCAAATCGGAGACTGGACACAGAAACAATGAAAGTTTTCTTCCACTAATGAATTGAAACTCCGAGACAAAAAGAGGTGACAAGAACTCGAAACTCTAAAGGACTAAACTAAGACCAGCAACACGACGCAACCGATGCAACCGAAAACTCAACAAGCCCTAACTAAGTAGTACCAGCAAAGGCTCAAAGGGTTTATAGGATTGCCGGCAAACTAATCTACCTTTTTTTTTGGTTGTTCTGGACTATAGGAAAAAAAATAGCAAAGATAAGTCTCTCACCGATAAACCTTGCTCTGATTACCAACTGATGTGAACCCGCTAGGGTTTGTTCCCGATCTTTCGATGAGAGGCGGGGGATAACTCGATTTGAGATGGAGGCGACGTTCACGGCCCGACTACAGCCTTCCAAGGACGCTGCGCCTTAGCAACCGATACACCACCTCCAATGGCTGCCGCGATCTTGTGGAGCGCGACACCCGGCCACTAGGGCACCTGTCCTGCAAGCAATCGAAGAACCAGCAAGAACAAGTAGAACAAGCAACTCAATTGCAAATATGGAGATAATAACCAATCTGGAATCAACAAGGTGGGGTTCCGAATCGAGTAGAACGGATGGTCTAGTCGACACACGCGTCTACAAGGAAGTAGCAATGGCTAAACTTTCAACAAAACAAAAAACCCCCCCATCTGTTCATGGCGGCTCTAACCCTTATTAATACCTAGGAGGATGACCAAGAGGGTGTTTGAGTCGCACTCCAACCCTAGGACGCGTCCCTAATGGACCCGACTTGATACAAAGCCCATCGGGCCAAATTAAGATGTCGCAGCACCTTTAGACAGAAAACCAGTCGGTAGTATTTTGGTCATTGCGGACGTATCAGGAGAGATATGGACTTTAGTCCGGATCCATATGAAACTAGACTTCATAAGCTTTCCACGAAGTACTTGAACGTCCCTATCCGAGTCCGTATGCGACCGTGGTGTCCGTCACAAGTTGGTGCTGTTCTGCAGTCCGAATCCAGCCTCCAAAACGTGTTGGACATGGACTCTTTCTTTCCTTGCACCAAAAGTGACGTGGTGGCCTGATGGAGAACATTGGGAAGACTTAGGCTTGGTCCCCAATCAACTTCTTTGGTCCTCCATACCTTCCATGTGTGTTTATTACATGTGGGTGTAGTATCCATTCTGGTGATGTCCACATCACAAGACCCTGAGGTCCTACACCAGGCGCTTCTTCGAGATGCGCGCCACCATCGCCAACATCACCGAGGAGGGCATCATCCACTGCTTCCAAAATAGCCTCGACTCGAAGAACATCTACCGCGACTTCGGCCGCAACCGTCCCAAGGCTGTCGTGGAGCTCCGAGACATGATGCAGCGATGGGCCGACCAGGAGGACGAGGAGAACGAGCGCTTCCCCAAGCGCAACAACGACAAGCGCAACACGGCAACCGCTCCGACAAAAGCCAGCGGAACTACTCGAAATCCTCTCGAAAGTCCAAGCTAGACCATGAAGTCGCGGCTATACAGTGCAACTCGCGTGGCAAGAAGTCGAGGAACCAGCAGGATCAGTTTGAGAAGATTTTGCACAAGCAATGTCTGATGGAACCGAAGTCCAAGCACACACTCTTCCAGTGCATCAGCCTCCACAAGTCTCTCAACGCACCTCTCCCTGATCAGGTTGAAAAGGGGAAGGACAAGGACGACGAGGAAGGAGACAAGTTGGGGGCCTAGGGATATCAAGATCCCAAGAACGTCGTCAACGTTATCTTCGGCGGCAACGGCGGTTTCCCAACCAAGTGCGCAGAAGCTTACTCTGCATGAGATCTTATCTGTCGAGCCTGCCATACAGCGGCCCTTGAGATACAACGAGGTCCCGATTCTTTCTCTCGAGAGGATCAGTGGACCAGCTTCTCCGAGCCGGGAAAATTTCCGCTTGTTTTGGATCCTGTAGTGGCCGGCTCACAGCTCACCCGAGTACTCATCGACGGCGGGAGCGGCCTCAACCTTCATGAGTACTTTAAAGAAGATGGGGCTGGACATCTCCAAGATGCTCACACCAAGCATGGCTCCGTTCTACGACATCATTCCAGAAAAGGCGGCTACACTGATTGGTTCGGTAACACTACCAGTTACCTTTGGGACAAAAGAAAACTATTGTACGAAGTACATCAAGTTTGAGGTGGCAAACTTCGAGTCCTCGTACCATGCCATCCTTGGCAGACCTACTCTAGCCAAATTCAAGGTTGTACCTCATTACGTCTACCTGCTCCTCAAGATGCCGGCAAGATAGGGGTCCTCACCTTCTGTGGAGACTTGAAGAAGTCCAACGACTGCAATCAAGAGGCAATCGAGTACGCCTCGACTACCCGCGTGCCAGAACCTTCATCCAAAGTGTTCGCGGCCGCACAACAGCTCTCCCAGTCGGAGATAGTGATTCCAGCTGTACCTCTACAGAAGAAGTTGGGCCAGTCGACGGTGAAGCCCAACACCAACGACTTCAGCGTGAAGACCATCCAACTACAGGAGGTCGACTCGTCTAAGACAGCACTCATCAGTGCTGGGCTGGACGACAAATAGGAACTTGAGCTCATCGACATACTTAGGGCTAACCAAGACATATTTGCGTGGAAACCAGTGGATATGCCAGGGGTGCCCAAGGAGTTGATCGAGCATTGCCTAAATGTTGTTCCGAAATCCACCCGCAAGAAGCAACAACTGCGTCGGTTCTCCCCGACAAGAGGGAGGCCATCAAAAAGGAGTTAGCAAAACTACTCGTGGCTGGTTTCATTAAAGAAGTCTATCACCAAGAGTGGCTAGCTAATCTTGTACTTGTTTGGAAAAGGAATAACAATGAATGGAGGATGTGTGTCGATTATACTGATCTCAACAAACACTGCCCGGAAGATCCTTTCGCGCTCCCACGCATCGACCAAGTCATCGACTCAACGGCTGGCTGCGTTCTGCATTCTTTCCTTGACTGCTACTTGGGCTACCATGAGATTGCCCTCAAGAAAGAAGACCAGATTAAGATAGCGTTCATCACCCCGTTTGGATTATACACCTACAAAATTATGTCCTTCGGGCTGAAGAACATAGGGGCTACATACCAGTGAGCCATCCAGGTTTGCCTCGCTGATCAGCTACACTGCAATGTTTAAGCTTACATGGATGATATGGTCATCAAAACCAGAGACCGCGACAAGTTCATCTCCGACATCGAGGAAACCTTCAACAGCTTGCGCAAGTTCCGGTGGAAGCTCAATCCAACCAAGTGCATCTTCGGCATACCACAAGGGAAACTACTCGGGTTCATCATCAGCCACCCAGAGAAGATCACCGCCATCACTGACATTGATGTGGACATCACCAGAATGGATACACCCACATGTAATAAACACACATGGAAGGTATGGAGGACCAAAGAAGTTGATTGGGGACCAAGCCTAAGTCTTCCCAATGTTCTCCATCAGGCCACCACGTCACCTTTGGTGCAAGGAAAGAAAGAGTCCATGTCCAACACGTTTTGGAGGCTGGATTCGGACTGCAGAACAGTACCAACTTGTGACGGACACCACGGTCGCATACGGACTCGGATAGGGACGTTCAAGTACTTCGTGGAAAGCTTATGAAGTCTAGTTTCATATGGATCCGGACTCAAGTCCATATCTCTCCTGATTCGTCCGCAATGACCAAAATACTACCGACTGATTTTCTGTCTAAAGGTGCTGCGACATCTTAATATGGCCCGATGGGCTTTGTATCAAGTCGGGTCCACTAGGGACGCGTCCTAGGGTTGGAGTGCGACTCAAACACCCTCTTGGTCGTCCTCCTAGGTATTAATAAGGGTTAGAGCCGCCATGAACAGATTGGGGGGGTTTTTGTTTTGTTGAAAGTTTAGCCATTGCTACTTCCTTGTAGACGCGTGTGTCGACTAGACCATCCGTTCTACTCGATTCGGAACCCCACCTTGTTGATTCCAGATTGGTTATTATCTCCATATTTGCAATTGAGTTGCTTGTTCTACTTGTTCTTGCTGGTTCTTCGATTGCTTGCAGGACAGGTGCCCTAGTGGCCGGGTGTCGCGCTCCACAAGATCGCGGCAGCCATTGGAGGTGGTGTATCGGTTGCTAAGGCGCAGCATCCTTGGAAGGCTGTAGTCGGGCCGTGAACGTCGCCTCCATCTCAAATCGAGTTATCCCCTGCCTCTCATCGAAAGATCGGGAACAAACCCTAGCGGGTCGCCATCAGTTGGTAATCAGAGCAAGGTTTATCGGTGAGAGATTTATCTTTGCTATTTTTTTCCTATAGTCCAGAAAAACCAAAAAAGAAGGTAGATTAGTTTGCCGGCAATCCTATAAACCCTTTGAGCCTTTGCTGGTACTACTTAGTTAGGGCTTGTTGAGTTTTCGGTTGCATCGGTTGCGTCGTGTTGCTGGTCTTAGTTTAGTCCTTTAGAGTTTCGAGTTCTTGTCACCTCTTTTTGTCTCGGAGTTTCAATTCATTAGTGGAAGAAAACTTTCATTGTTTCTGTGTCCAGTCTCTGATTTGCGAGTTTTAGTACAATCTGGAAAGCGTAACTCGTGATCTTTCCAACGGATCTGACCTAGGTCACAAACTCCATCTAAGTGCTCCAGAATCGACTTGGAGATTTGTGCGTCTGGCTGCGTGAAACAAGTTTCGTCAATCTGAGTTGGTAGCAGCTATATGCAGTAATCCTGTTGCGTTGTTTGTCAAACAAAGGATTTTAGTCCTCTACAAAAAAAAGAAGAAAAAAAAGAAAACAAAGTGAAAAAAAACAGAAAAGAAAAGAAACGAAAAAGAAGAAAGGGGCTGATCCATCTTTTGTGTTCCTGCTGTTTCGGTTAGTGCTTTGTGACTTCATTTGTGTCCAGGCTCGCGCCTCTAGTACGGTCTATGCTAGGACCAGCACAGTACCACCGTTGAACAATTATTCAACTTGCTTTTCTGACTAACGTGGTGCTAGTATTTTTCCCTTGATCAGCCCACCTACAGCTCCACATACTCGACTATAGCTTGACAATTTTCTGTTGCTAAGGCACCGATACACTTCTTTCAAGGTGCTTGACTTGTTGGTTGCCGACTCATCCTGTTTTGCTTGGTAAGAACTGGTAAGAGCTCGTATTAAACAAGTTGAGTTTGAGAGAATTACAACCGACACATTCTAGTAGTTGACAGGAGGATACATATTATTTTTGTGTTCTTGTTTTCTACTGATCATGGCAGGTGATACTGTGATTTTTGAGCGGAGCAAACAACAACAAAATATTCTGGACATTATTCAATCCTTGCCTTTATATCCTGGTGAGTTTGATCCTAAAGCTTACATTGATTGGGAGCTAAAAGTAGATAATGAATTTGATGAGCATGACCTGTCGGAGAAACAAATGATTTATATTGCCTCTAATATTTTAACAGAAAATGCTTTGCTAGAATGGAAATATATTTGTAGGCATAACATTATTCCACAAACTTGGAAAGAATTCAAAATACATTTTAGAGATGCCTATATTCCTGCATATTATGTTGATCATTTGCTTACCAAACTAGAGAAATTAAAACAGGGTAGTAGGACTGTGAAACAATACTACCATGATTTTAAAATTTGTATCATGTTTGGTGGATTGGATGAATGCATGGAAGATGTTATGAATAGGTTCATGAGAGGGCTCAATTCTGAAATTCGAAACTTGTTAATTGGCAAGTCCTATTGCTATATCGGTCAATTGTTTTGTCTTGCTCTCCATGCTGAAAAAGAAATTCTTTCATTTGTGAATACTTGCAAGAATGATGTGACTCATAGTGTCCAAACTTTGTCCACTCTACATGCTAACAAAGAGCAACGAATAGTGGAACCTGCTGCTGATTCAACTTTTTCACAAGATGAATTACTTGTTGTTTCTTATGATAAAGAGGACTTGTGTGCTAATACTTCTTTTACTCATATACCAGAATTAATGAATAAGTGTGATATTTTTGGTTTGGAACCATACGAATGTGCTGTAGATAATCCTTCTCATCCTATTACTTGTGTACAAGATGAACTGAAATTGTTGTCTTCTTTAAATACTTTGGGTTATATTGAATTTAATATTCTGTGTAATCTAAATTGTCTAAAAGAGAAGGTTCAAATAGATTCTAATTTGCCAAGTCTAAATCATTGTTCGCTTCATGCAATTGGAAAAAATGACATCAAAGGAGAATATTTGGTGCATAAAGTGTATATCTGTTCTAATCTGAAATATCCTTTTGGGCTACAATACCATGAGCAAATAGGGGGCTGCATTAACACTAATAATATCTTGCAAAGTTTTTCTAGTTTTTCTCTTATGCAACAGGATCAGCCTGAAGAACGGGAGCATTGTTTGTTGTGCCCATGCAGCATAGTCGTCGCTCCATGTTCCAACAACAAAGCAATCACCTTTGAATGCCGTTGGAGCAAGTCGAGGACGACTTGCAGCCAAGAAGGGGAGAATGATGTGGACATCACCAGAATGGATACACCCACATGTAATAAACACACATGGAAGGTATGGAGGACCAAAGAAGTTGATTGGGGACCAAGCCTAAGTCTTCCCAATGTTCTCCATCAGGCCACCACGTCACCTTTGGTGCAAGGAAAGAAAGAGTCCATGTCCAACACGTTTTGGAGGCTGGATTCGGACTGCAGAACAGTACCAACTTGTGACGGACACCACGGTCGCATACGGACTCGGATAGGGACGTTCAAGTACTTCGTGGAAAGCTTATGAAGTCTAGTTTCATATGGATCCGGACTCAAGTCCATATCTCTCCTGATTCGTCCGCAATGACCAAAATACTACCGACTGATTTTCTGTCTAAAGGTGCTGCGACATCTTAATATGGCCCGATGGGCTTTGTATCAAGTCGGGTCCACTAGGGACGCGTCCTAGGGTTGGAGTGCGACTCAAACACCCTCTTGGTCGTCCTCCTAGGTATTAATAAGGGTTAGAGCCGCCATGAACAGATTGGGGGGGTTTTTGTTTTGTTGAAAGTTTAGCCATTGCTACTTCCTTGTAGACGCGTGTGTCGACTAGACCATCCGTTCTACTCGATTCGGAACCCCACCTTGTTGATTCCAGATTGGTTATTATCTCCATATTTGCAATTGAGTTGCTTGTTCTACTTGTTCTTGCTGGTTCTTCGATTGCTTGCAGGACAGGTGCCCTAGTGGCCGGGTGTCGCGCTCCACAAGATCGCGGCAGCCATTGGAGGTGGTGTATCGGTTGCTAAGGCGCAGCATCCTTGGAAGGCTGTAGTCGGGCCGTGAACGTCGCCTCCATCTCAAATCGAGTTATCCCCTGCCTCTCATCGAAAGATCGGGAACAAACCCTAGCGGGTCGCCATTAGACATGGGGGCCCCATAGATGATCAAGAATGTCCAGAAGCTCACAGGGTGCGTGGCAGCCCTTAACAGATTCATCTCTCGACTTGGGGAAAGAAGATTACCTTTTTTCAAACTCCTAAAGCGTCAAGACAAGTTCCATTGGACAGAGGAGGCGGCGCAGGTGTTGGAAGATCTCAAGCATCATCTCAAGTCGCCCCCTATCACCGCTCCATTGCCAGGCGAGAACCTGCTGCTCTACATCGCCGCGACTACTCATGTCATCAACATAGCCATCGTGGTGGAGCGCCCGGAGGAAGGCCATGCATTTGAAGTGCAGCGGCCGGTGTATTTTGTCAGCGAAGTCCTCTCTGAATCTAAGGTTCGTTACTCGTTAATTCAGAAACTTCTCTACGCTATACTCATCACTTCCAGAAGCTTCGCCACTACTTCGACGAATATAAGATCTCAGTTGTTACTGATTTCCCATTGGCGAATATACTTCACAATCAGGATGCCACAGGACGCATCTCCAAGTGGGCGGTGGAACTGGGAGTTCTCAGCATCGATTTCAAGCCTCGCACCGCCATCAAGTCATAAGAAGTAGTTGACTTCATGGCAGAGTGGCGAGAAAATCAAGTTGCAGCTCCAGCCAACATGCCAGAGCATTGGGTTATGTACTTTGACGGTTCAGTCAAACTCGGAGGCAGCGGTTCTGGAGTACTCTTCATCAGTCCAATAGGAGAAAAACTTAAATACGTATTCCAGATACTATTTAGGGTCTCTAACAACGAATACGAGTATGAGGCATTATTGCATGCGCTACACCTCGCAGTCTCTCTTGGCATCAAGCGACTACTCGTCTACGGTGACTCCTTGCTAGTGATCCAACAAGTCAACAAGGACTGGAATATCAACAAGGACGCGTACGATGCAGACATACGCAAGCTCTAGAACAAGTTCTCAAGCTTGGAGATTCATCATGTGATTCGCGATAACAACGTGAGGGTTGATGTGCTCTCGAAGCTGGGCACCGATCGAGCAAATGTCCCACCAGGAGTTTTTGTCCCTGAGGTGCATCACCCATCCATCAAGATACCAGATCAAAGAACCATCGCTAAGGATCCAACAGAACCCGACCGAGAGGTCCTGATGATCGAGGTTGACTGGCGGGTGACCTTCATTGACTTCGTCAAAGAGCATAAACTACCCCCTGGCATTGACAAAAAGAGCGCCGAGGCTGCACACATCCTAAGGCGGAGCAAAGGGTACGTTTTGGTTGGAGACAACCTATACAAGTGTGGATCAGCATCAGGGATACTCATGAAGTGTGTCCGCACGGAGGAAGGCAAAGAAATACTCTAGGAGATTCATGACGGCGCATGCGGAAACCACTCCGCTTCATGCACACTAGTCGGGAAGGCTTTCAAATCAGGATTCTACTGGCTGACGGCTTTGGGAGACGCCAAAGAACTTGTCCACCGGTGTACCAACTGCCAGTTTTTCAGCAGGCAGGCCATGTCCCGGCTCACAACCTCATCACCATACCACCTTCATGTCCGATCGCATGTTGGGGCCTAGATATGATAGGGCCCTTGACAACTGCGCCAGGAGATTTCACCCACGTGTTGGTGATCATCGACAAGTTTACGAAGTGGATCGAATACAAGCCGATTACGCAGCTCTCTGCAGATCGAGTGGTATGCGTCATCTGCAACATCTTGCATCGATTCGGCTTCCTCAATACCATCATCGCAGATCTGGGATCCAATTTCCACTCGCATGAGTTTTGGGAATTCTATGAGCGCAGCGCCATTGAGGTCAAGTATGTCTTAGTGGCTCACCCGTGAGCTAACGGCCAGGTTGAGCGCACCAATGGCATGATCCTTGATGGATTGAAGAAAAGACTCTATGACGAGAACAACAAAAAGGGCGGCAAGTGGATCCATGAGATCTCATCAGTAATCTGGGGGCTTCGTACACAACCAAGCAAAGCCACAGGACAGTCACCTTTCTCCCTCGTCTACGGGTCAGAAGCCATCCTACCAGCTGACATCATGTGGCAATCTCCACGACTGGAGATGTATCAGGAAGGCGAGGCAGATGATGCAAGACATCTGGAGCTTGACTCAGTAGAAGAAGTCAGATTCAACGCTTTGCTCCAATCGGCCCGCTACTTGCAAGGCGTTCGTCGTTATCACGATAGGAACATTCAAGAAAGATCTTTCAACGTTGGAGATTCAGTCCTTCGCCGCATCTAGGATGAAACTAGGCCGCACAAGCTCAACTCACGATGGGAGGGGCCCTTCATCGCATCCAAAGTCACGAGACTAGGGTCGTATCGTGTGCCATATTGAGCACCTACGCCGTTTCTACCCTTAGATAACTTGTATCCAAAGTTGCCAGCTGCACCACAGCATCTGTTATCAATAAAGAGTTAATCTAGTCTCCAAACGACTACTTTTCCTTTAGCTACATTGCAAGAACTCAGGGGCTATTAATGGCGACCCGCTAGGGTTTGATTCCCGATCTTTCGATGAGAGGCGTGGATAACTCGATTGGTCGATGGAGGCGACGTTCACGGCCCGACTACAGCCTTCCAAGCTGCGCCTTAGCAACCGATACACCCCCTCCAATGGCTGTCGCGATCTTGTGGAGCGCGGCACCCGGCCACTAGGGCACTCGTCCTGCAAGCAATCGAAGAACTAGCAAGAACAAGTATGACAAGTACTGAATTTACTAGATATAAATGAAGGTTTCACACGCAATCTCAATAATGGTGGGGTTCCGAAGACAAGAAGACGGGCGGCTGATCCAGCACGCGCGCTTGCAAGCAAGTAGCGAAGGCTAAACTTGATCTAAACAAAACCCAAGCATCCTTGGCGGCGGCTAAGGGGTATAAGTACGTGGGAGGACGACCACAGGGGTGTTGGGGTCGTACTCCAACCCTAGGACGCGTCCGTAATGGACTCAACTTGATACACGGCCCATTGGACCAAAACAGGGTGACGCAGCACCATGGGCAGAAAAGGACTCTGTATTAATTTAACGATTGCGGCCGACTCGTAATAGATATGGCTATGAGGCCGGATCCGTTTGAACGAAGATTTCATAAGATTTCCACGAAGTACTTGAACGCCCCAATCCAAGTTCATATGCGACCGTGGTGTCCGTCACAAGTTGGTACTGTTCTGCAGTCCGGATCCAGCTTGCGCGAATCCGTTTCCCTTTCGGCCGCCTCCTTGGTTCCTAAGCAAAACAAGAGTACACGGGTCTCCATGGTCTAAACATGATGCACATGAGCTTAGATTTGAACTCACCTGATGATTAAGTTGATGCGCATGAGCACGAGTAATAGGACCAGCAATAGGTACTTGTGTCGGAGTGGATGTATCGTTGGTGTTGGTGTCCTCATCATCCTCCCCTTCTTGCATTTGAGTCGTCCTCGACTCAAGCTCATCTTCCTCTCCCAAATATGGCTTCAAATCTGCAACGTTAAATGTGGGACTAACCCCAAAATCCGCAGGCAGATCGAGCTTATATGCATTATCATTGACTTTCTCTAGCACTTTAAATGGTCCATCAGCCCGAGGTAGCAATTTAGATTTTCTCAATTCAGGAAACCGTTCCTTTCTCAAATGCAGCCAAACTAAATCTCCAGGTTCAAACTTTAGTTCCTTCCTACCTTTATCACCAGCAATCTTGTATTTAGCATTCATGCGCTCTATGTTTTCTTTAGTTGTTTCATGCAGTTTTAACATCAATTCGGCACGCTTAGTAGCATCAAAATTCGTTTTTTCAGAAAATGGCAAAGGCATTAAATCAATAGGAGCACGAGGCAAGAAACCATATACAATCTGAAATGGGCACATCTTTGTAGTAGAATGCAGCGATCGATTATAAGCGAATTCAATATGAGGCAAACAATCTTCCCACATCTTAATGTTCTTCTTTAAAACAGCCCTTAACATAGTAGACAAAGTCCTATTAACCACTTCAGTTTGACCATCAGTTTGCGGGTGACATGTAGTAGAAAACAACAATTTAGTTCCCAATTTAGCCCATAAAGTCTTCCAAAAATAACTAAGAAATTTAGCATCACGATCAGAAATAATTGTGTTGGGCACACCATGCAAACGAACAATTTCCCGAAAGAACAAATCAGCAATGTGAGAAGCATCATCAGTTTTATGACATGGTATGAAATGGGCCATCTTAGAAAATCTATCAACAACCACAAACACACTATCACGTCCCTTCCTAGTCCTATGCAATCCTAACACAAAATCCATAGAAATATCTTCCTAAGGAGCACTAGGAACAGGTAGAGGCAAATACAAACCATGTGGATTCAATCGTGATTTAGCCTTTTGACATGTCGTGCAGCGAGCAACAAATCTCTCCACATCTCTTCTCATCTTTGGCCAAAAGCAATGACCAGCAAGTATATCTTCCGTTTTCTTTGCTCCAAAATGCCCCATTAAGCCACCTCGATGCGCTTCCTGCAACAATAACAAGCGAACGGAGCTAGCTGGAATGCATAGCTTGTTAGCTCTAAAGACAAACCCATCACTAACGATGAATTTGTTCCATCCCTTCCTCTCTTTACAATGCAGCAACACATCTTTAAAATCAGCATCATTAACATATTGATCTTTAATCGTTTCCAATCCAAATATTTTGTAATCAAGTTGGTTCAACAAGGTGTATCTCCTAGACAATGCATCAGCAATTATATTCTCTTTCCCTTTCTTGTGCTTAATAATATAAGGAAAAGATTCAATAAATTCAACCCACTTAGCATGTCTACGGTTCAATTTTCCTTGACTACGAATATGTTTTAAAGATTCATGATCTGAATGAATAACAAACTCTTTGGGCCATAGATAATGCTGCCATGTTTCTAATGTGCGAACAAGAGCATACAATTCCTTATCATAAGTAGAATAATTCAGAACAGGCCCGCTCAATTTTTCACTGAAATAAGCAATAGGTTTGCCTTCTTGTAACAAAACACCACCCAAACCAATGCCACTAGCATCACATTCAAGCTCAAAGGTTTTATTAAAATCAGGGAGTTGGAGGAGAGGTGCATGTGTCAACTTATCTTTCAGCGTGTTGAAGGAGTTCTCTTATGTTTTACCCCAACTAAAAGGCACTCCCTTCTTTGTAAGCTCATTCAAAGGCGCGGCAATGGTGCTGAAGTCCTTCACAAAACGACGATAGAAACCAGCAAGTCCTAGGAAACTCCGCACTTGCGTGATAGTCTTCGGTATAGGCCATCCATGTATAGCTTCCACCTTGGCTTGATCAACCTTGATTCCCTGTGGAGTCACGACATAGCCAAGAAAAGACACTCGATCGATGCAAAAGGTGCACTTCTCAAGGTTACCAAATAAACGTGCATCTCGTAAAGCATTAAAAACAGCACGTAAGTGATCAAGATGTTCATCGAAAGATTTGCTGTAAATCAATATATCATCAAAGTAGACAACAACAAATTTCCCAATGAAAGCACGCAGAACCTCATTCATTAATCTCATGAAAGTACTCGGTGCATTAGTTAACCCAAAAGGCATGACCAACCACTCATATAACCCGAACTTAGTTTTGAAAGCAGTTTTCCATTCATCTCCCAATTTCATACGAATCTGGTGGTACCCACTACGCAAATCAACTTTGGAAAACACAATAGCACCACTCAATTCATCAAGCATATCATCCAAACGAGGGATAGGGTGTCGATATCGAATTGTAATATTATTAATAGCCCTACAATCAACACACATACGCCATGTTCCATCCTTTTTAGGCACTAAAATAACTGGAACAGCACAAGGACTAAGAGACTCACGCACATAACCTTTGTCGAGTAGTTCTTGCACTTGTCGCTGAATTTCCTTAGTTTCTTCCGGATTTGTCCTGTATGGCGCACGGTTTGGCAATGATGCACCAGGAATAAGGTCAATTTGGTGCTCAATCCCTCGTATTGGTGGCAGCCCCGCTGGTATCTCACTTGGAAACACATCAGAATACTCCTGCAAAAGGTTAGCAACAGCCGGGGGCAAAGAATGCTGCATATCGTGAACTGAAATCAAAGCATTCTTGCACACCAAAGCATAGGCAACAGAAGTGGAAGCAATCAATTCATTAATATCAGACTTAGTAGCAAGCAAGCAATGTCCTTTCAATCTTATCTCATCTTCCCTGCTACTAACAGATTTGGCATTCTTATCGATCTCAGCTTTAGTTCTCTTAGCTTTAGCAACATCATCACGCACAATAGATTCAGGTGACATAGGAAGCAAAATGATTTTCTTATCATGATGTATAAGAGAATATTGATTTGATCTACCATGATGCATGCTATCGGTATCAAATTGCCATGGTCTACCTATCAGAATATGACAAGCTTCCATAGGCACAACATCGCATTCAACAACATCATGATATGAACCAATAGCGAAATTAATTCGTACCAATCTCGTTACCTTGACCTTACCACTATTGTTGAGCCACCGAATGTGATATGGATGTGGGTGCGGTTTTGTTGTAAGTGCAAGCTTCTCGACCATATCGCTGCTAGCCAAGTTGTTGCAGCTACCTCCATCAATTATCAAACGGCATGAACGCTCTTTAATAACACACTTTGTTTGGAATAGTGTATGCCGTTGATTTTGCTCCGCCTTTTCCATTTGTGCACTAAGTACACGCTGCACAATGAGGCTCTCATAATGATCTGCATCCTCTGCACCAATCTGCTCTTCTGGTTGTTCCTTAGTACCTGCATGGTCAGCAGCAAGCAAAGCAAGTGTATCTTCATCAAAATCACTAGCAGAGGAATACCCACCATCTCCTTTGACCACCAAAACGCGCTTGTTAGGGCAGTCACGTTGCACGTGGCCAAAGCCCTTGCATCGATGGCACTGAATATCTCTTGTCCTTCCCGTGGAGGCAACCGAAGATGCACTCGTGGCTGGTTTCTGGACAGTCGTGGTTGCTGAATTTGTCGGGGGAGCACGTGTCTTATCGTTGGATGGAGCGGGTATTGTCGACCGACTCGGGAATGTAGAAGGTGCAGGAGCTCGTCCGGTCAATGAGGTAGATGTGCGCGGCTGCCATGATGAAGGTCCTGCAGAAATATTAGTTCTTGTACTAGCACGTCGTCCCAGCACTTCCCTTTCAGCTTTACAAGCAAGATGGAACAAACGGGTTACGTTAGTATAATCTTTATAAGCAAGAATGTCCTGAATTTCTCGATTCAAACCTCCTAAAAATCTAGCCATAGCAGGTTCCTCATCCTCCACTAAATTACAACGCAACACACCCATTTGTAATTCCTGATAGTATTCTTCTACACTTTTATTACCCTGTCTCAATTGTTGCAATCTATGTAACAGATCACGCGCATAGTAAGAAGGAACAAATCTAGCCCGCATGACCCGTTTCAAGGCATCCCAGGTTTGTGGAATATTATTAGGATTTTTCTTAGCATGTTCTATCCACCAAACAGAGGCAAAATCAGTAAATTCACTAGTAGCAGCCCTAACACGTATATTCTCTGGAAATTCATGACATGCAAACTTTTGATCAACAGCAATTTCCCAAGTAATGTATGCATCAGGATCGTATTTTCCATCGAAAGAAGGTATCTTAAATTTTATTTTACTGAAAGCATCATCATTATTATGTACCTCACGTCGTCGATGTCCACCCATACCTCTCCGATTAGTTCGCAGTCGTCGGCGACTAGGAGCATCTTGGTCATCTAGTTCAGTATCAGCGACATAATCATCCCAATTATCCTCGACACGCTCATCCTTCTTGTTTTCTCCCTCATGCCCATTTGCAGTTCTGGCATGCATCTCATCAAAACGCCTCAAAAGAGCAGCAAGGCTTTGGTCAATATGAGCGACCGACGTCTCCAGCCTTGTAAGCTTGGTGTTGGTGGCAAGCTGCGTGGCCTCCAACTGCCCAATCTTATCATTTGACACCAGCATATCTTCAGCAAGCCCATCTACATGCCTCCTCATCTTATTTTCAAAATGTTGTATGATTCCCTTTGTACGAGGAGAGTGACCTAAACTCCCATCACCCTCTAATCCTGTCATGGTTAGATGAACAAAGGAAACACGAAAATAGGTGAAGAAATAAGATCCTACAACTAATGGGATGTAGCTACTGCAAGGCGCTCACACTCAACCTGTTACACAAGCTCTTACCAATTCTTACCTTGCTCAACAGGAGGGGACGGCAACCAACAAGTCTGCAACCGTGGGATGAAGTGTATCGGTGCCGCAACAACAGGACCTGTCAAGTTGTAGTCGGATATGTGGAGCTATAGGTGGGCTGAAGCAAGGATGAACTAGCACCACGTTAGTTACAAAAGCAAGCTGAAAAATCGTTCAACGGCGGTACTATGCTGGTCCTAGCCTAGACCGTGCTAGAGACGCGAGCCTGGACACAAATGAAGTCACGAGACACCACCGAAGAACAAAAAAGATGCACAAAGAACAGCCCCTTTTTCTTCCCCTCTTTTTCTTCTCCTTCTTTTTTTTTTCTTTTTTTTTCCTTTCTTTTTTTTTCCTTCTTTTTTTTCTCTTTTTTTTCTTTTTTTTTTCAGGGGATCCTCAAAACTGATTATATAACCTAAAAGACTTCAAAAGAGCCACACAGCACACAAACTTCTCTCTCTCTCTCTCTCTCTGGAGTAAGCCGAGGCTATATGTATTCGTGAAAAGTTGTGGTTTGAGTAAGCCGAGACTACTTCTGCCTTTCTGGAGCGTTACAAAATATGCAGTACAAGTGCGAAAAGCAATGGAATTTTATAACACGGCACAATAACCAATTGGGACTAGGAAATTGATCCCTACTCGAATCACAGCACTGCGTGCGATTCGGTCACAAACCAACACAGAATCTAACTCGGACTTGAACACGAATATGGACTCGAATTCCACCAACACGGAGTATGTATGGTAGCGCACGGTTGTGACTAGAACGTGACAAGAACTCGAAACTCTAAAGGACTAAAACTAAGACCAGCAACTCGACGCAACCGATGCAACCGAAAATTCAACAAGCCCTAACTAAGCAGTGCTAGCAAAGGCTCAAACGAGTTTATAGGACTGAAGGTAAACTAATCTACTATTTTTTTTTGGCTTTCTGGACTATAGGAAAAATAAAACAGCGAAGAATTAGAAGTCTCTCACCGATAAACCTTGCTCTGATACCAACTAATGGCGACCCGCTAGGGTTTGATTCCCGATCTTTCGATGAGAGGCGTGGATAACTCGATTGGTCGATGGAGGCGACGTTCACGGCCCGACTACAGCCTTCCAAGCTGCGCCTTAGCAACCGATACACCCCCTCCAATGGCTGTCGCGATCTTGTGGAGCGCGGCACCCGGCCACTAGGGCACTCGTCCTGCAAGCAATCGAAGAACTAGCAAGAACAAGTATGACAAGTACTGAATTTACTAGATATAAATGAAGGTTTCACACGCAATCTCAATAATGGTGGGGTTCCGAAGACAAGAAGACGGGCGGCTGATCCAGCACGCGCGCTTGCAAGCAAGTAGCGAAGGCTAAACTTGATCTAAACAAAACCCAAGCATCCTTGGCGGCGGCTAAGGGGTATAAGTACATGGGAGGACGACCACAGGGGTGTTGGGGTCGTACTCCAACCCTAGGACGCGTCCGTAATGGACTCAACTTGATACACGGCCCATTGGACCAAAACAGGGTGACGCAGCACCATGGGCAGAAAAGGACTCTGTATTAATTTAACGATTGCGGCCGACTCGTAATAGATATGGCTATGAGGCCGGATCCGTTTGAACGAAGACTTCATAAGCTTTCCACGAAGTACTTGAACGCCCCAATCCGAGTTCATATGCGACCGTGGTGTCCGTCACAAGTTGGTACTATTCTGCAGTCCGAATCCAGCTTGCGCGAATCCGTTTCCCTTTCGGCCGCCTCCTTGGTTCCTAAGCAAAACAAGAGTACACGGGTCTCCATGGTCTAAACATGATGCACCTGAGCTTAGATTTGAACTCACCTGATGATTAAGTTGATGCGCACGAGCACGAGTAATAGGACCAGCAATAGGTACTTGTGTCGGAGTGGATGTATCGTTGGTGTTGGTGTCCTCATCAGCTATGGCCACGAGTACTAACAATACGCTAACTACGCTAAGTCTTCAAATATACTTGGGGGCCTACACCACGAGTACTTTTTGGTAGAACTACTCCACAACGGCCCTACGGGTCACAACGCAATGAGTATTTGCGAACAACCCGACTACCTCATGTACTAGCCTAAATAATTCGCCAGAACTAACGACCTAAGTCACTACGATACAGTTGAAGAGGCTTCTACGCCTACAAAAAATCTAGGATATCGCATGATGCGATTTCACCCTAGTTCGTTTACATCCCTGATTGGGTCTAACTATTGCGCGCACAACCATCGACTACCTCCAGAAGGCGTTGCCTTCTGGGTAGCTCTACATGGGCGTTTCCACTTTGTTCTATGTCCTACGATTTTTGGTCCTACTCTACGAGCCAGCACCAAGAACACATAACCAGGCAAACAACTGATAACATATTTACATATATGCATAGCCAAGACAGAGTGTTCAATGTTTCTACATCTGAATCTACTCCTGATCTAAGCTATCGACTAGCTTCTGGGACACCGGCTTCACTTCTTCAATAAGTTCTTTGAACTTGTCTTCTATGCAGTCAGCAGACATTCCACTCGCCAGTGGCTCTAGGTTGTCCTTGGGCCAGTAGGACTTTACGATTCCAAGGACGTGCTCCACGTAGGTCCTGGTCATTTTTGAGACATAGGTGGTAATCTTTTGGGGGGTTTCGCGAAGTCGCTCCAACAACGTCTTGTCGCTCACAACCCCTTCTTCCGACGGATCCACCATGTCAACCACTACTTGGGCAGCATTCTTGAGCTCTTCAAGTTCTTTCTTTTTCAGCTCCTCCTCAGCGGCCATATCCCTGATTTGCATCATGCAATCTACGAGTTGTAAATCTGCATCTTGGAGTGCCTTAATCAACTTCTCTGCGTCATCTGAACGATCGTACACAAGATTCTTCAAGTCAGTGATCTCATCATCCTTATTTCTTATGATATTATTAAGTTCCGCAAGCAAAAGAGACGAAGAAGTACTCGTACTAGTTTAGATACTACTTTCCAAGTATGCCAAACCAAGATAAAGCAGTCGACAGAGTATCACCTCGGTGAGACTTGGCCTGCAGTCTGTTCTTGTGTTTGAGATTTTCAGTCTCTTTCGTCAGCAGCCAGACCTCCCGGTGTGCTCCAGCTTCAAGGTATCCAGTTCATACCTTACCTTAGCATTCTCTGCTTCTTGCGCTTCAACCTTTTGCTCCCTAGCCTGCAACTGCTGGAGCTTATTCTCCACGACCCACAACTTGTCCGACTTGATGCGTGACCGGTTGGCCATGGTCTTCTTGACATTGGGAAGAAGTTTAAGAAAGAAGACTGCTTGACAAAAGCAAATATGGAAAGTTCAAGACACTAACCTTGGAGAATCGATACAAGTCCTTGAAAGAATCTTGGAACTTCTGCATGCGCTCTGATATCAGCATCAGGTCTGTAGGCATATGAGGTGGGCTACGCTAGCGATAAACAAAATTTCCACCGCATAAACAAGGAAAACTGCTGTTATAGATCAAAGAATAACCACTAGACGCGTGGGTGTGGAACTTCTATAGTGCATCAGGGTAGTGCAGTCGGTCGCAGGTAGTGCAGCTGCAAGACCTCCTCACGTGCGGCTCATCCTCGTGCAGCAGATGCAGCACCTCCAAGGTATCCACATGTACGGGGAAGAAGCGTCGCACTCCGGAATGCTAGGTCCGCGAGGGCAACCGTGGGCAAGAGCGTGGGAACAGGCGACTGACAGCAGGCGTGGAATTAGGGTTAGCCCCTCCATGCGCTCCGACCCCTTCTTTTACAGGCGCCCACTAATGGGCTTCTTAACCGAGGCCCATTAGTGCACCTAAGCCCAGTCTAATTCGGATCATATCCTCATTAGGCTTCTAGCCCCTTAAGTGTGTGACCCTTTGGCCTCACGCACGAACAGACATGACCCGAGTACTCCTACTCGACCAATAGTTGACAGCGGCCTCTAGCAAGATATGTCAACTCCTATGCGCGCGCAAAGATCATATCAGACGAGCCGTCACAATCTCATATACATGCTATTCCCTTTGCCTCATGATATTTGGTCTAGGGACACAACGTACACATTGTGTGATGAGAAATCACTATTTCTCGAGTTGGGTCGGTCCAGCCTCATGTCATACATGCGCCCACATTATTAGTTTGACATCTCCATGTCTATGACTTGTGAAACACAGTCATCAACTAATACATGTGCTAGTCTAATATTCACGTGTGTCCATACATGAACTCCGACTAGGAACAACTTTAGAATAACCATACAAGTAAAGAGTCTCACAAACAGTTCACATAATTGCCAATCAATACAAGTTGCCTTTCATGGACATTCAATGAACACATAATACATCATGGATACAACGAAATATGATCATCTTTATGATTACCTCTAGGGCTTATTTCTAACAGTCTCCCACTTGCACTAGAGTCTAATCTAGAAGATATCCAGTACCCATAGCTCTTGTGTGCGCTTCAAGCTTAGGCTGTGGAAGAGGTTTTGTCAAAGGATCAGCAACATTCAAATCTGTGTGTATCTTGCATATAGTGATCTCACCCCGTCTGACGAACTCTCGTATGAGGTGAAACTCCCATCGCACATGTTTGTTCTTCTGGTGATTCCTTGGCTCCTTAGCCTGCGCTATTGCCCCATTGTTGTCAGAGTAGAGGTTCAATGGGCTGGACGCATTCGGAAACACACCAAGCTCTATGAGGAACTCCTTATCCAAACACCTTCCTTTGCAGCTTTCGAAGCTGCAATGTACTCGGCTTTCATTGTAGAATCAGCTACGGTATCCTGCTTGGAACTTTTCCAACTTACAACACCGCCATTCAATGTGAACACAAATCCTGTTTGTGACTTTGAATCATCTTTGTCGGTTTGGAAGCTAGCATCAGTGTAACCCATTACAGTGAGCTCCTCCTCACCTCCATAGACTAGGAACACATCTTTAGTCCTTCTGAAGTACTTAAGAATGTTTTTCACCGTTGTCCAGTGACTCTCACCTGGATCAGACTAGTACCTGCTCGTAGCACTTAGAGCATATGAGACATCTGGGCGTGTACTTATCATCACGTACATGATAGATCCAATTGCCGAAGCGTATGGAACCTTGCTCATGCGATCCAGCTCATCAGTCGTCGAAGGACACTCAGTCTTGCTGAGATGTATACCGTGTGACATAGGCAAGAACCCTTTCTTTGATCGTTCCATGCTGAAACATTTCAACACCTTGTCAATGTATAAGCCTTCTCGATCTATCTCTATAGATTCTTATACCCAGAATGTATGCGGCTTTCCCTAAGTCCTTCATAGAAAAACTATTTTTCAGTGAAGTCTTTACGGATTCCAGCATAGGAATATCATTCCCAATCAGCAATATGTCATCTACATACAGGATCAGAAACGCAACAGAGCTCCCACTTTCCTTCTTGTAAACACAAGCTTCTTCTTCATTCTGAAGAAAACCAAACCCTTTGACTACTTCATCAAAACAAATATTCCAACTCCGAGATGCTTGCTTCAACCCATAAATGGATTTCTGAAGTTTGCATGCCTTTCCAGCAATGGTTGGATCGACAAAATCTTTGGGCTGTATCATATACACGTCCTCATCCAGGTTTCCGTTCAGGAAAGCTGTTTTGACATCCATCTGCCATATCTCATAATCGAACGACTATTGCTAGAATGATCCGAATAGATTTAAGCATCATTACGGGAGAGAATATCTCGTCGTAGTCAACTCCTTGAACTTGTCTAAACCCTTTTGCGACAAGTCGAGCCTTATAGATGTGAACATTTCCATCCATATCTTTCTTCTTCTTATTGATCCATTTGCACTCTATGGCTTTAATACCATCAGGCGGGGCAACCAAGTTCCAAACTTGATTGTCTCCCATGGAATCTATCTCGGATCTCATGGCACTCTGCCATTTCTCGGAATCTGGGTCCATCATCGCTTATGCATATGTCGCAGGCTCATCACTGTCCAACAATAATATCTCGCGCGCCACGCGGAGCCTTGCCGACCTTCATGGCTGCAGTGGTGCTTCTCTTGCCACAGTATCTCAACTTGTTCTACTACTTTAGCATCACTTGTTGAATCTTGCCCGATTGGCTCATCTTGAACCTCTTCAAGATACACCTTAAGTCCACTTTTGTCCTTCTTGAGAAACTCTTTCTCTAAGAAAACACCGTTCTGAGCAACAAACACTTTTCCCTCTGATCGGTTGTAGAAGTAATACCCTAAAGTTTCCTTTGGATATCCCACGAATATGCACTTATCTGATTTGGGACTTAGCTTCTCCGACTGAAGTCACTTGACAAAAACTTCACAACCCCAAATTTTCAGAAAAGACAAGCTGGGAGTCTTCCCAGTCCATATCTCATATGGTGTCTTAACTATGGATTTAGACGGTAGGTCCAACTGGCTCATCATCGACCGAACCATGTCCAACAAAGTTCGATTACGTCGCTCGGACACACCGTTTCTCTGAGGTGTTCCAGGCGGCATGAGTTGTGGAACAATTCCGCAACTCTTCAGATGATTGCTACACTCATGACTCAAATACTCGCCTTCCTCGATCAGATCGCAAGGCCTTAGTTTTCTTGCCACGTTGATTTTCAACCTCATTCTGAAATTCCTTGAACTTTTCAAAGGTCTCAGACTTATGCTTCATCAAATAGACATAGCCATATCTACTCGAATCATCAGTGAAAGTTATGAAGTATTGGAATCCTCCTCTAGCCGTTGTGCTCATTGGTCCGCACACATCAGTATGTATGAGTTCCAGCAAGTCTGATGCTCTCTCGGAAAAACATATGAATGGTGTCTTGGTCATGTTGCCTAGCAAACAAGCTTTGCATGTCTCGTATGATTCAAAATCAAACGAAGTTAGAAGTCCATCCGAATGGAGCTTCTTCATGCTCTTCTCACTTTTATGACCCAAACGACAATGCCACATAGAGGTAGGACTCAAATCATTAGGCCGAAGCCTTTTAGCACTTACATTACAGATAGGTGAATCATCAAGATTTAAAACAAACAATCCATTCTTAATAGGCGCAGAAGCCACAAACATATCATTCTTAGAGATCACACTACCATTGTTTTCACTCGCAAATGAATAACCATCCATCATAAAACATGAAGGAGATATAATGTTTCGACTCAAACTAGGAACAAAATAACAATTATTCAACCCCATAATAAATCCTGACGGGAGGTGGAGTTGCATCATCCCGACGCTCAACGCAGCGACTCTTGCATTATTTCCCACGCGGAAATCAACTTCTCCTCTTGCTACGCTTCTACTTCTTGTCAGCCCCTGCATCGAATTGCAAATGTGAGCAACCGATCTGGTATCAAATACCCAAGAATTGACAAAAGAATCAGCAATCAAAATATCCATAACATAAACAATAAGGGTACCTGATTTGGAAGTACTCTTACTTCCGCGGTTCTTCAAAGAAGCCAAGTACACCTTGCAGTTTCTCTTTCAGTGACCCTTTTCATGACAATGAAAGTACTCAGTGTCAGTAGCTGGTCCAGTTTTAGCCTTAGGATCTGGGTTCGGCGTGGGGTTCTCAACCTTAGCCTTGCCCTTCTTCTTCCAAGAAGTACCCTTCTTCTTGAAGTTAGGCTTGTTCTGGACTACCATCACATGACCGTCGTCTGTGCTCTTCTTGATGTCGCTTTCTGCTGTCTTGAGCATGCTGCATAGCTCATTCAAGCCCTTTTCAGCCCTGTGCATGTGGTAATTTGAGATGAAGTTCCCATAGCTCGGCGGTAAAGACGCAAGAATGAAATCACTGGCCAACTCTTGGCCGAGTGGGAAGGCCAGCTTCTCCAACCTCTGTGTGTAACCAACCATCTTGATCACATGCAGCCCCACTACTGCGCCCTCTGCCAGCTTGCTCTCAACAAAGGCCTTGGACACATTGAACCTTTCAGTCCTGGCCTGTGTCTGGAACATGTCCTGAAGCGCCACAATCATATCGTGCGCTTCATGATTTGTCTCAAATTGCATATGCAGCTCGGGTTCCATGCAAGCGAGCATAAGGCGACTCACTTTAAGATTGTTGTCGCATGCTTTCTTGTAAGCATTCTTGACAGCAGCAGTTGCATCATCAGCAGGTTCTTCTGGTAATGGGGTATCCAGAACGCCTTCCTTTTTCTCAGCCCTTAGAACGATTCTCAGGTTATGGATCCAATCCGTATACTTAGTCCCATTCAACTTATCCTTCTCAACGATCGAACGCAAAGTAAAAGATGTGATGGTGCTAGGTGCCATTGATCTACAACAAAATAATAATGTAAAAATACTAAGACAAACGTATCCATGATAGAGTAAATCACATTAAATATTTAACAACATCTACTCCCTCCATTGATACTTAGTGATTCAAGACCAACAACTATCAAGTCGACTAGTGAGCTTTAGCATCACCGCTAGAAGATAGGTAGATCGGTAAGCAACCTTTAGCTAGTCATATCACACATGACTCTTGTTGTTAGGTGACATCTCTATGTCTCGGCTCCCAACCTTTATGCCCTAAGGTCCTTAACCGTTAAGATGACCTTGTTCAAGCTTACCAACCCTTTATGTGTGTAAGTATCCGATAGAAACTCATCAAGTCAAGAAAAACTAGTGGTACCCTAATTTTATAGACCCACCACTAATTGTACAAGACACACGATGAAGAAAGTTTAGTTGGGAGGGCATTTAAACTTAAACATTGTGAGGGATCGATCGGTCTACTTCTACCGTATGCAGAAAACACATTATCGCAATTAGAAATAAAATGATAAGAACGGCAAACACATAGTTGTGAATCAGTATGGCCCATATTCACATGGTGATCTCCATCTCCATAGAATCTTTCCACCATGACGATCTCCATCTCCATGTTCCATGTGCACCATCCTCCAGGTGATGAGTCCTCCAAGAACTATAACTACCGAAATCTAGTTACATTGTCTGGTCGGATCATCACAGGTTGTCACGCAGGCCATTACACAGATTTGCAATACAATTGGCTCCTACCATATTGCATTACTCATGACACGCAGGTCATGAAAATTACATACATGCTTCACATACACATAAGGGTCATACCGATCACACATGATCCTGCAAAACCAAGTTAGGCGCAACGACGTCTAAACTTCGAACGCCCAAAACTCCATCTTCCAAGCCGATTTTGGGAAATCTAATTTCAGCAAAAACGCCAAAGGGTTGAATTTCATGTGTAAAATTTTCTATAAATGAATTTTCATATAAAATTCGCCTCAATCCGAGTTCGTATGCAAAAGCTATGCCGAACAGCATGTTTCTGCAACCCCCTCAACCCGATAGCAGATCCAATCTGCCACCCCACGCATCATATGCATCTAGTGATTCATCCTCGATTCGATTCGACCAATCCCATTGATCTCCACGTGCTTTGACTGGGTTTACGTGTATCACTTAACTCTGATGGCGGATACTCGACCGGTAGGAGTATGTCGTTACACGACCATCGCAGAAAGGACACAAAACAAGATTAAGGTTTCATCTACATCCACGCATATCTCCATATGCACACATCCGAACCTGATACCACTGTAGGGATATGAGGTAGGCTACGCTAGCGATAAACAAAATTTCCACCGCGTAAACCAGGAAAACTGCTATTATAAATCACGGAATTACCACTAGAAATGTGGGTGCCAAACTTCTATAGCGCATCGGAGTAGTGCAGTTGGTCGCCGGTAGTGCAGTTGCAAGACCTCCTCACGTGAGGCTCGTCCTCGTGCAGTAGATGCAGCACCTCCAAGGTATCAACGCGTACGGGGAAGAAGCATCACACTTCGGACTGCTAGGTCAGCGAGGGCAACCGTGGGCACGAGCGTGGGAACAGGTGGCTGCCAGCAGGCGTGGAATTAGGGTTAGCCCCTCCATGCGCCCCCACCCCTTCTTTTATAGGCGCCCACTAATGGGCATCCAAACCGAGACCCATTAGTGCACCTAAGCCCAGTCTAATTCGGATCATATCCTCATTAGGCTTCCAGCGCCTTAAGTGTGTGACCCTTTGGGCTCACGCGCGAACAGACATGGCCTGAGTACTCCTACTCGACCAATAGTTGACAACGGCCTCTAGCAAGATGTGTCAACTCCTATGCGCGCGCAAAGATCATATCAAACGAGCCGTCACAATCTCGTATACATGTTGTTCCCTTTGCCTCATGATATTTGGTCTAGCTCCAAGCTGACCTCTCTTTCACGATGTCGTGATCCGGAATCCTTGGTTAACATTTAACCCTAGCACGGCTATGCATTTCTTGATCCGATTACTCGAGAGGCCCAGAGATATCTCTCTCAAGCAGAGAGGGGCAAATCCCATCTTGACTGACCATGTCTCACAGCATGCTTCTTGACAAAGCCGAGAACCACCTTTATGACTACCCAATTACGGAGTAGCGTTTGATGGCTCCTAAGTAGGTCGGTTCACATCTTGAGTATATGCGACAATCTCGGGTCTAGTGACATAGCGTACACATTGTGTGATGAGAAATCACTATTTCTCGAGTTGGGTCGGTCCAACCTCATGTCATACATGCACCCACATTATTAGTTTGACATCTCCATGTCTATGACTTGTGAAACATAGTCATCAACTAATACATGTCCTAGTCTAATATTCACGTGTGTCCATACATGAACTCCGACTAAGAACAACTTTAGAATAACCATACAAGTAAAGAGTCTCACAAACAATTCACATAATTGCCAATCAATACAAGTTTTCTTTCATGGATATTCAATGAACACATAATACATCATGGATACAGTGAAATATGATCATCTCTATGATTACCTCTAGGGCATATTTCTAACAGGGTCATCAATTAGCTCCTGTGGGATGTCACTTTCCCAACTTGACGGCTGCATCAGGGCTCTAACTATTGAACCACCTGCAGCGCCTTACTTGTCAGAAGCATGCTGCTATTGTGGACTCCCTGCCACATCGTTACATCATAAGCAAGCATGCAAGCAACAAAAACTTGTGTGAAAGGGTGATCAACTTAACTTACCACGGAGTTTTCCGGAACCCCTTCCGTGTTTTCCGGCTCTGCTTCAGTGATCAGCACGTCCCTTACACCGTCATCTTCGGCTCCAGTGGGCGAGGGGACATGAATCTCAGTTTGTACCATCGGCTCAACATCCTTCATGGTTGTTGGCGTCACATCGACTACCTTCTCTGGCTTAGGGGCTGGGGCATCCGCGTCATTGCCAGGCTGCTCAAGCCCAGAGTAGAGGACGGTCTTCATACAACAACAGCATTACAAGTTGTTGCCAAACGGATATGAACCTACAATCCACAAGGTAAAAGCACTTAGATACTTACAGTGCAGATTTCTTTATAGCTAGTATTTTCTTCTTAAGTACTTTGGGCACTGGAAAAGTACCCAAAGCACTGTGGAATATCTTCCGAAAAAAGGACCGGTTTGCCATTCAAGGGCGAAGTCTGCCCCAGCGGGGCAACCGCGACGGTTAGCATCGAACTCAGGCCAGCCGGGGGTGGAGATTGTTCCGGCGTGGCCTCAGTAGTACCACTTGATGGGTCAACTGCGATTGTGGACACACTCTGTCCCCTCGCAGTGTCATCCCCGACCTCCTCCTCAATCGTACCCTTAGCGTGCTTGAGGTTCGGGGAGCTGATAAACAGGAATCAAGAAGAAGGGGAGATTTCAACCGACAACAGTCAAAAGTACTCGGATAGCAATGGGAAGCACTCACCTGGATGTCCCGATATCACCTCCGCCTTATGAGACGCTTACCTTGTGCTTCCGGGCGGTGGCTCTTGGTCCCCGATGGTGGCCAACCAAAAGATCGCCACCAGGAGTCTGCACTCTCCTGGGCGGTTTACTTTCCCTTGCCCTTCATCACCTCAGCTAGTGGGCGACTGTCATCACTATCTTGGTCCTCCTCCGTGCTGATTGGATCAATGTCAGCGCGAGAGATTGTCTTCTGGAACACCGGCGGCAGAAGATGGCACGGACGTTCAATGTCCGGCATGGGTGGCATACTCCTATACACATTCACATCCTGCTGCGACAAGATTGAAAGACATGTCAGTACTATTCAATTTAAAGCTTCAACAGAAGAATACGGATACTTATCCATACATGTTTTTGAGGCTCCTTGGCAGAGTACATCTTCGGAACATATGGCACAGTTTCAGCGCCCATGAGTACTCGGCTTACTCTCAGAATGGCATCAGATTTCTGAATGGGGTCTGCAAAAAATCAAGAAGGGTCTAAGACTCGAAGGTACTCGAAGACAAACCTCGACCGTTTCTGCAGTGGCTGGATCCGCCTGCCAATCCACGAGTACATCACCGTCACAATAGTGACTCCTGCATCCCTTTGCTTCTTGATCATGCCGATCAGCTCTGGGATCTGGCTTTCGTGCCGGTAGGGCTTGCTCCACTCGGTTGTGATCTTAAGCGCCCCGGCGGTTCTTTCAGGTAGGAAAGGTTCATGGTTTCCGATGTAGAACCACCTCTCCCTCCATCGTGACAAGCTAGTCGGGAACTTGTAGGGGATGTATTTCTTTTCCATCCTCTGCCTCAGCTGGAGTCCAGGACCTCCAACTTCATAAAGGTCTTTCTCACTAGGCTGGGCTCTAAGGTGGAAAAGAAAGCAAAAGAGATCGAAATGTGGCTTTATTCCTAAGAAGACTTCACAGAATTGTACAAAGATAGCAATGTGGACAATGGAATTAGGGTTCAGATGATGGAGTTGGATTTCGTAGTAGAAAAGAAGACCACAGAAAAAATCAGAGGTCAGCAGGGCCAACCCTCGCTCAACAAAGCATTGGAAAAGAACCAATTCGTCGGCCCCCTCATACGGCCTCCTATCCCTAGTGGCAGCGCGCCACTGGATGATGGTTTTGCTCTGGAGAATGATGTGGACATCACCAGAATGGATACACCCACATGTAATAAACACACATGGAAGGTATGGAGGACCAAAGAAGTTGATTGGGGACCAAGCCTAAGTCTTCCCAATGTTCTCCATCAGGCCACCACGTCACTTTTGGTGCAAGGAAAGAAAGAGTCCATGTCCAACACGTTTTGGAGGCTGGATTCGGACTGCAGAACAACACCAACTTGTGACGGACACCACGGTCGCATACGGACTCGGATAGGGACGTTCAAGTACTTTGTGGAAAGCTTATGAAGTCTAGTTTCATATGGATCCGGACTCAAGTCCATATCTCTCGTGATTCGTCCGCAATGACCAAAATACTACCGACTGGTTTTCTGTCTAAAGGTGCTGCGACATCTTAATTTGGCCCGATGGGCTTTGTATCAAGTCGGGTCCATTAGGGACGCGTCCTAGGGTTGGAGTGCGACTCAAACACCCTCTTGGTCGTCCTCCTAGGTATTAATAAGGGTTAGAGCCGCCATGAACAAATTGGGGGGTTTTTGTTTTGTTGAAAGTTTAGCCATTGCTACTTCCTTGTAGACGCGTGTGTCGACTAGACCATCCGTTCTACTCGATTCGGAACCCCACCTTGTTGATTCCAGATTGGTTATTATCTCCATATTTGCAATTGAGTTGCTTGTTCTACTTGTTCTTGCTGGTTCTTCGATTGCTTGCAGGACAGGTGCCCTAGTGGCCGGGTGTCGCGCTCCACAAGATCGCGGCAGCCATTGGAGGTGGTGTATCGGTTGCTAAGGCGCAGCGTCCTTGGAAGGCTGTAGTCGGGCCGTGAACGTCGCCTCCATCTCAAATCGAGTTATCCCCCGCCTCTCATCGAAAGATCGGGAACAAACCCTAGCGGGTTCACATCAGTTGGTAATCAGAGCAAGGTTTATCGGTGAGAGACTTATCTTTGCTATTTTTTTTTTCCTATAGTCCAGAAAAACCAAAAAAAAAGGTAGATTAGTTTGCCGGCAATCCTATAAACCCTTTGAGCCTTTGCTGGTACTACTTAGTTAGGGCTTGTTGAGTTTTCGGTTGCATCGGTTGCGTCGTGTTGCTGGTCTTAGTTTAGTCCTTTAGAGTTTCGAGTTCTTGTCACCTCTTTTTGTCTCGGAGTTTCAATTCATCAGTGGAAGAAAACTTTCATTGTTTCTGTGTCCGGTCTCCGATTTGCGAGTTTTAGTACAATCTGGAAAGCGTAACTCGTGATCTTTCCAACGGATCTGACCTGGGTCACAAACTCCATCTAAGTGCTCCAGAATCGACTTGGAGATTTGTGCGTCTGGCTGCGTGAAACAAGTTTTGTCAATCTGAGTTGGTAGCAACTATATGCAGTAATCCTGTTGCGTTGTTTGTCAAACAAAGGATTTTAGTCCTCTACAAAAAAAAGAAGAAGAAAAAAAGAAAACAAAGTGAAAAAAAACAGAAAAGAAAAGAAAAGAAACGAAAAAGAAGAAAGGGGCTGATCCATCTTTTGTGTTCCTGCTGTTTCGGTTGGTGCTTTGTGACTTAATTTGTGTCCAGGCTCGCGCCTCTAGTACGGTCTATGCTAGGACCAGCACGGTACCACCGTTGAACAATTATTCAGCTTGCTTTTCTGACTAACGTGGTGCTAGTATTTTCCCTTGATCAGCCCACCTACAGCTCCACATACTCGACTATAGCTTGACAGTTTTCTGTTGCTAAGGCACCGATACACTTCTTTCAAGGTGCTTGACTTGTTGGTTGCCGACTCATCCTGTTTTGCTTGGTAAGAACTGGTAAGAGCTCGTATTAAACAAGTTGAGTTTGAGAGAATTACAACCGACACATTCTAGTAGTTGACAGGAGGATACATATTATTTTTGTGTTCTTATTTTCTACTGATCATGGCAGGTGATACAGTGATTTTTGAGCGGAGCTGATGTGGACATCACCAGAATGGATACACCCACATGTAATAAGCACACATGGAAGGTATGGAGGACCAAAGAAGTTGATTGGGGACCAAGCCTAAGTCTTCCCAATGTTCTCCATCAGGCCACCACGTCACTTTTGGTGCAAGGAAAGAAAGAGTCCATGTCCAACACGTTTTGGAGGCTGGATTCGGACTGCAGAACAGCACCAACTTGTGACGGACACCACGGTCGCATACGGACTCGGATAGGGACGTTCAAGTACTTCGTGGAAAGCTTATGAAGTCTAGTTTCATATGGATCCGGACTCAAGTCCATATCTCTCCTGATTCGTCCGCAATGACAAAATACTACCGACTGGTTTTCTGTCTAAAGGTGCTGCGACATCTTAATTTGGCCCGATGGGCTTTGTATCAAGTCGGGTCCATTAGGGGCGCGTCCTAGGGTTGGAGTGCGACTCAAACACCCTCTTGGTCGTCCTCCTAGGTATTAATAAGGGTTAGAGCCGCCATGAACAGATTGGGGGGTTTTTGTTTTGTTGAAAGTTTAGCCATTGCTACTTCCTTGTAGACGCGTGTGTCGACTAGACCATCCGTTCTACTCGATTCGGAACCCCACCTTGTTGATTCCAGATTGGTTATTATCTCCATATTTGCAATTGAGTTGCTTGTTCTACTTGTTCTTGCTGGTTCTTCGATTGCTTGCAGGACAGGTGCCCTAGTGGCCGGGTGTCGCGCTCCACAAGATCGCGGCAGCCATTGGAGGTGGTGTATCGGTTGCTAAGGCGCAGCATCCTTGGAAGGCTATAGTCGGGCCGTGAACGTCGCCTCCATCTCAAATCGAGTTATCCCCTGCCTCTCATCGAAAGATCGGGAACAAACCCTAGCGGGTCGCCATCAGTAGAATGTGAACCCGCTAGGGTTTGTTCCCGATCTTTCGATGAGAGGCAGGGGATAACTCGATTTGAGATGGAGGCGACGTTCACGGCCCGACTACAGCCTTCCAAGGATGCTGCGCCTTAGCAACCGATACACCACCTCCAATGGCTGCCGCGATCTTGTGGAGCGCGACACCCGGCCACTAGGGCACCTGTCCTGCAAGCAATCGAAGAACCAGCAAGAACAAGTAGAACAAGCAACTCAATTGCAAATATGGAGATAATAACCAATCTGGAATCAACAAGGTGGGGTTCCGAATCGAGTAGAACGGATGGTCTAGTCGACACACGCGTCTACAAGGAAGTAGCAATGGCTAAACTTTCAACAAAACAAAAACCCCCCAATCTGTTCATGGCGGCTCTAACCCTTATTAATACCTAGGAGGACGACCAAGAGGGTGTTTGAGTCGCACTCCAACCCTAGGACGCGCCCCTAATGGACCCGACTTGATACAAAGCCCATCGGGCCAAATTAAGATGTCGCAGCACCTTTAGACAGAAAACCAGTCGGTAGTATTTTGTCATTGCGGACGAATCAGGAGAGATATGGACTTGAGTCCGGATCCATATGAAACTAGACTTCATAAGCTTTCCACGAAGTACTTGAACGTCCCTATCCGAGTCCGTATGCGACCGTGGTGTCCGTCACAAGTTGGTGCTGTTCTGCAGTCCGAATCCAGCCTCCAAAACGTGTTGGACATGGACTCTTTCTTTCCTTGCACCAAAAGTGACGTGGTGGCCTGATGGAGAACATTGGGAAGACTTAGGCTTGGTCCCCAATCAACTTCTTTGGTCCTCCATACCTTCCATGTGTGTTTATTACATGTGGGTGTATCCATTCTGGTGATGTCCACATCATTCTCCCCTTCTTGGCTGCAAGTCGTCCTCGACTTGCTCCAACGGCATTCAAAGGTGCTTGCTTTGTTGTTGGAACATGGAGCGATGACTATGCTGCATGGGCACAACAAACAATTCTCCCGTTCTTCAGGCTGATCCTGTTGCATAAAAGAAAAACTAGAAAAACTTTGCAAGATATTATTAGTGTTAATGCAGCCCCCTATTTGCTCATGGTATTGTAGCCCAAAAGGATATTTCAGATTAGAACAGATATACACTTTATGCACCAAATATTCTCCTTTGATGTCATTTTTTCCAATTGCATGAAGCGAACAATGATTTAAACTTGGCAAATTAGAATCTAATTGAACCTTCTCTTTTAGACAATTTAGATTACACAGAATATTAAATTCAATATAACCCAAAGTATTTAAAGAAGACAACAATTTCAGTTCATCTTGTACACAAGTAATAGGATGAGAAGGATTATCTACAGCACATTCGTATGGTTCCAAACCAAAAATATCACACTTATTCATTAATTCTGGTATATGAGTAAAAGAAGTATTAGCACACAAGTCCTCTTTATCATAAGAAACAACAAGTAATTCATCTTGTGAAAAAGTTGAATCAGCAGCAGGTTCCACTATTCGTTGCTCTTTGTTAGCATGTAGAGTGGACAAAGTTGTGACACTATGAGTCACATCATTCTTGCAAGTATTCATAAATGAAAGAATTTCTTTTTCAGCATGGAGAGCAAGACAAAATAATTGACCGATATAGCAATAGGACTTGCCAATTAACAAGTTTCGAATTTCAGAATTGAGCCCTCTCATGAACCTATTCATAACATCTTCCATGCATTCATCCAATCCACCAAACATGATACAAATTTTAAAATCATGGTAGTATTGTTTCACAGTCCTACTACCCTGTTTTAATTTCTCTAGTTTGGTAAGCAAATGATCAACATAATATGCAGGAATATAGGCATCTCTAAAATGTATTTTGAATTCTTTCCAAGTTTGCGGAATAATGTTATGCCTACAAATATATTTCCATTCTAGCAAAGCATTTTCTGTTAAAATATTAGAGGCAATATAAATCATTTGTTTCTCCGACAGGTCATGCTCATCAAATTCATTATCTACTTTTAGCTCCCAATCAATGTAAGCTTTAGGATCAAACTCACCAGGATATAAAGGCAAGCATTGAATAATGTCCAGAATATTTTGTTGTTGTTTGCTCCGCTCAAAAATCACAGTATCACCTGCCATGATCAGTAGAAAACAAGAACACAAAAATAATATGTATCCTCCTGTCAACTACTAGAATGTGTCGGTTGTAATTCTCTCAAACTCAACTTGTTTAATACGAGCTCTTACCAGTTCTTACCAAGCAAAACAGGATGAGTCGGCAACCAACAAGTCAAGCACCTTGAAAGAAGTGTATCGGTGCCTTAGCAACAGAAAACTGTCAAGCTATAGTCGAGTATGTGGAGCTGTAGGTGGGCTGATCAAGGGAAAATACTAGCACCACGTTAGTCAGAAAAGCAAGCTGAATAATTGTTCAACGGTGGTACTGTGCTGGTTCTAGCATAGACCGTACTAGAGGCGCGAGCCTGGACACAAATGAAGTCACAAAGCACCAACCGAAACAGCAGGAACACAAAAGATGGATCAGCCCCTTTCTTCTTTTTTTGTTTCTTTTCTTTTCTTTTCTGTTTTTTTCACTTTGTTTTCTTTTTTTTCTTCTTCTTTTTTTTGTAGAGGACTAAAATCCTTTGTTTGACAAACAACGCAACAGGATTACTGCATATAGCTGCTACCAACTCAGATTGATGAAACTTGTTTCACGCAGCCAGACGCACAAATCTCCAAGTCGATTCTGGAGCACTTAGATGGAGTTTGTGACCCAGGTCAGATCCGTTGGAAAGATCACGAGTTACGCTTTCCAGATTGTACTAAAACTCGCAAATCGGAGACCGGACACAGAAACAATGAAAGTTTTCTTCCACTGATGAATTGAAACTCCGAGACAAAAAGAGGTGACAAGAACTCGAAACTCTAAAAGACTAAACTAAGACCAGCAACACGACGCAACCGATGCAACCGAAAATTCAACAAGCCCTAACTAAGTAGTACCAGCAAAGGCTCAAAGGGTTTATAGGATTGAAGGTAAACTAATCTACTATTTTTTTTGGCTTTTCTGGACTATAGGAAAAATAAAACAGCGAAGAATTAGAAGTCTCTCACCGATAAACCTTGCTCTGATACCAACTGATGGCGACCCGCTAGGGTTTGTTCCCGATCTTTCGATGAGAGGCAGGGGATAACTCGATTTGAGATGGAGGCGACGTTCACGGCCCGACTACAGCCTTCCAAGGATGCTGCGCCTTAGCAACCGATACACCACCTCCAATGGCTGCCGCGATCTTGTGGAGCGCGACACCCGGCCACTAGGGCACCTGTCCTGCAAGCAATCGAAGAACCAGCAAGAACAAGTAGAACAAGCAACTCAATTGCAAATATGGAGATAATAACCAATCTGGAATCAACAAGGTGGGGTTCCGAATCGAGTAGAACGGATGGTCTAGTCGACACACGCGTCTACAAGGAAGTAGCAATGGCTAAACTTTCAACAAAACAAAAACCCCCCAATCTGTTCATGGCGGCTCTAACCCTTATTAATACCTAGGAGGACGACCAAGAGGGTGTTTGAGTCGCACTCCAACCCTAGGACGCGCCCCTAATGGACCCGACTTGATACAAAGCCCATCGGGCCAAATTAAGATGTCGCAGCACCTTTAGACAGAAAACCAGTCGGTAGTATTTTGTCATTGCGGACGAATCAGGAGAGATATGGACTTGAGTCCGGATCCATATGAAACTAGACTTCATAAGCTTTCCACGAAGTACTTGAACGTCCCTATCCGAGTCCGTATGCGACCGTGGTGTCCGTCACAAGTTGGTGCTGTTCTGCAGTCCGAATCCAGCCTCCAAAACGTGTTGGACATGGACTCTTTCTTTCCTTGCACCAAAAGTGACGTGGTGGCCTGATGGAGAACATTGGGAAGACTTAGGCTTGGTCCCCAATCAACTTCTTTGGTCCTCCATACCTTCCATGTGTGTTTATTACATGTGGGTGTATCCATTCTGGTGATGTCCACATCAGGAGCAAACAACAACAAAATATTCTGGACATTATTCAATGCCTGCCTTTATATCCTGGTGAGTTTGATCCTAAAGCTTACATTGATTGGGAGCTAAAAGTAGATAATGAATTTGATGAGCATGACCTGTCGGAGAAACAAATGATTTATATTGCCTCTAATATTTTAACAGAAAATGCTTTGCTAGAATGGAAATATATTTCTAGGCATAACATTATTCCGCAAACTTGGAAAGAATTCAAAATACATTTTAGAGATGCCTATATTCCTGCATATTATGTTGATCATTTGCTTACCAAACTAGAGAAATTAAAACAGGGTAGTAGGACTGTGAAACAATACTACCATGATTTTAAAATTTGTATCATGTTTGGTGGATTGGATGAATGCATGGAAGATGTTATGAATAGGTTCATGAGAGGGCTCAATTCTGAAATTCGAAACTTGTTAATTGGCAAGTCCTATTGCTATATCGGTCAATTGTTTTGTCTTGCTCTCCATGCTGAAAAAGAAATTCTTTCATTTGTGAATACTTGCAAGAATGATGTGACTCATAGTGTCCAAACTTTGTCCACTCTACATGCTAACAAAGAGCAACGAATAGTGGAACCTGCTGCTGATTCAACTTTTTCACAAGATGAATTACTTGTTGTTTCTTATGATAAAGAGGACTTGTGTGCTAATACTTCTTTTACTCATATACCAGAATTAATGAATAAGTGTGATATTTTTGGTTTGGAACCATACGAATGTGCTGTAGATAATCCTTCTCATCCTATTACTTGTGTACAAGATGAACTGAAATTGTTGTCTTCTTTAAATACTTTGGGTTATATTGAATTTAATATTCTGTGTAATCTAAATTGTCTAAAAGAGAAGGTTCAATTAGATTCTAATTTGCCAAGTTTAAATCATTGTTCGCTTCATGCAATTGGAAAAAATGACATCAAAGGAGAATATTTGGTGCATAAAGTGTATATCTGTTCTAATCTGAAATATCCTTTTGGGCTACAATACCATGAGCAAATAGGGGGCTGCATTAACACTAATAATATCTTGCAAAGTTTTTCTAGTTTTTCTCTTATGCAACAGGATCAGCCTGAAGAACGGGAGCATTATTTGTTGTGCCCATGCAGCATATGATGTGGACATCACCAGAATGGGCACAACAAACAATGCTCCCGTTCTTCAGGCTGATCCTGTTGCATAAGAGAAAAACTAGAAAAACTTTGCAAGATATTATTAGTGTTAATGCAGCCCCCTATTTGCTCATGGTATTGTAGCCCAAAAGGATATTTCAGATTAGAACAGATATACACTTTATGCACCAAATATTCTCCTTTGATGTCATTTTTTCCAATTGCATGAAGCGAACAATGATTTAAACTTGGCAAATTAGAATCTAATTGAACCTTCTCTTTTAGACAATTTAGATTACACAGAATATTAAATTCAATATAACCCAAAGTATTTAAAGAAGACAACAATTTCAGTTCATCTTGTACACAAGTAATAGGATGAGAAGGATTATCTACAGCACATTCGTATGGTTCCAAACCAAAAATATCACACTTATTCATTAATTCTGGTATATGAGTAAAAGAAGTATTAGCACACAAGTCCTCTTTATCATAAGAAACAACAAGTAATTCATCTTGTGAAAAAGTTGAATCAGCAGCAGGTTCCACTATTCGTTGCTCTTTGTTAGCATGTAGAGTGGACAAAGTTGTGACACTATGAGTCACATCATTCTTGCAAGTATTCATAAATGAAAGAATTTCTTTTTCAGCATGGAGAGCAAGACAAAATAATTGACCGATATAGCAATAGGACTTGCCAATTAACAAGTTTCGAATTTCAGAATTGAGCCCTCTCATGAACCTATTCATAACATCTTCCATGCATTCATCCAATCCACCAAACATGATACAAATTTTAAAATCATGGTAGTATTGTTTCACAGTCCTACTACCCTGTTTTAATTTCTCTAGTTTGGTAAGCAAATGATCAACATAATATGCAGGAATATAGGCATCTCTAAAATGTATTTTGAATTCTTTCCAAGTTTGCGGCATAATGTTATGCCTACAAATATATTTCCATTCTAGCAAAGCATTTTCTGTTAAAATATTAGAGGCAATATAAATCATTTGTTTCTCCGACAGGTCATGCTCATCAAATTCATTATCTACTTTTAGCTCCCAATCAATGTAAGCTTTAGGATCAAACTCACCAGGATATAAAGGCAAGCATTGAATAATGTCCAGAATATTTTGTTGTTGTTTGCTCCGCTCAAAAATCACAGTATCACCTGCCATGATAAGTAGAAAACAAGAACACAAAAATAATATGTATCCTCCTGTCAACTACTAGAATGTGTCGGTTGTAATTCTCTCAAACTCAACTTGTTTAATACGAGCTCTTACCAGTTCTTACCAAGCAAAACAGGATGAGTCGGCAACCAACAAGTCAAGCACCTTGAAAGAAGTGTATCGGTGCCTTAGCAACAGAAAACTGTCAAGCTATAGTCGAGTATGTGGAGCTGTAGGTGGGCTGATCAAGGGAAAATACTAGCACCACGTTAGTCAGAAAAGCAAGCTGAATAATTGTTCAACGGTGGTACCGTGCTGGTCCTAGCATAGACCGTACTAGAGGCGCGAGCCTGGACACAAATGAAGTCACAAAGCACCAACCGAAACAGAAGGAACACAAAAGATGGATCAGCCCCTTTCTTCTTTTTCGTTTCTTTTCTTTTCTTTTCTGTTTTTTTCACTTTGTTTTCTTTTTTTTCTTCTCTTTTTTTTGTAGAGGACTAAAATCCTTTGTTTGACAAACAACGCAACAGGATTACTGCATATAGCTGCTACCAACTCAGATTGACGAAACTTGTTTCACGCAGCCAGACGCACAAATCTCCAAGTCGATTCTGGAGCACTTAGATGGAGTTTGTGACCCAGGTCAGATCCGTTGCAAAGATCACGAGTTACGCTTTCCAGATTGTACTAAAACTCGCAAATCGGAGACCGGACACAGAAACAATGAAAGTTTTCTTCCACTGATGAATTGAAACTCCGAGACAAAAAGAGGTGACAAGAACTCGAAACTCTAAAGGACTAAACTAAGACCAGCAACACGACGCAACCGATGCAACCGAAAACTCAACAAGCCCTAACTAAGTAGTACCAGCAAAGGCTCAAAGGGTTTATAGGATTGCCGGCAAACTAATCTACCTTTTTTTTTGGTTGTTCTGGACTATAGGAAAAAAAATAGCAAAGATAAGTCTCTCACCGATAAACCTTGCTCTGATTACCAACTGATGTGAACCCGCTAGGGTTTGTTCCCGATCTTTCGATGAGAGGCGGGGGATAACTCGATTTGAGATGGAGGCGACGTTCACGGCCCGACTACAGCCTTCCAAGGACGCTGCGCCTTAGCAACCGACTTGCTCCAACGGCATTCAAAGGTGCTTGCTTTGTTGTTGGAACATGGAGCGACGACTATGCTGATGTGGACATCACCAGAATGGATACACCCACATGTAATAAACACACATGGAAGGTATGGAGGACCAAAGAAGTTGATTGGGGACCAAGCCTAAGTCTTCCCAATGTTCTCCATCAGGCCACCACGTCACTTTTGGTGCACGGAAAGAAAGAGTCCATGTCCAACACGTTTTGGAGGCTGGATTCGGACTGCAGAACAGCACCAACTTGTGACGGACACCACGGTCGCATACGGACTCGGATAGGGACGTTCAAGTACTTTGTGGAAAGCTTATGAAGTCTAGTTTCATATGGATCCGGACTCAAGTCCATATCTCTCGTGATTCGTCCGCAATGACCAAAATACTACCGACTGGTTTTCTGTCTAAAGGTGCTGCGACATCTTAATTTGGCCCGATGGGCTTTGTATCAAGTCGGGTCCATTAGGGACGCGTCCTAGGGTTGGAGTGCGACTCAAACACCCTCTTGGTCGTCCTCCTAGGTATTAATAAGGGTTAGAGCCGCCATGAACAGATTGGGGGGTTTTTGTTTTGTTGAAAGTTTAGCCATTGCTACTTCCTTGTAGACGCGTGTGTCGACTAGACCATCCGTTCTACTCGATTCGGAACCCCACCTTGTTGATTCCAGATTGGTTATTATCTCCATATTTGCAATTGAGTTGCTTGTTCTACTTGTTCTTGCTGGTTCTTCGATTGCTTGCAGGACAGGTGCCCTAGTGGCCGGGTGTCGCGCTCCACAAGATCGCGGCAGCCATTGGAGGTGGTGTATCGGTTGCTAAGGCGCAGCGTCCTTGGAAGGCTGTAGTCGGGCCGTGAACGTCGCCTCCATCTCAAATCGAGTTATCCCCCGCCTCTCATCGAAAGATCGGGAACAAACCCTAGCGGGTTCACATCAGAGAAGACCCTCATCAACAAGTGCTTGAAGATCAACTTCAGAGCACTTACTTGGTTTCCACCTGTCTCCGGCGGTGGCGGCGGCCTTAGTCTCCTTCCCCTTCCCCTTGGAGGCACCTCGCTTGTTGTCGGCCATCCTTGTGGTCACGAGACGCTTCACTCGCATGCACCCAGAGGCTGCGGAGAGAGGCGGCAAAGCAGTGCTCTTGAGGAGGAGGAAGAACCGGGCAACTACTTCCCGTACCGAGAATGACCTAGATCTAACTCTGGAAGCGGCGGCAGCTAAGAAACAGAGGAAGACCAAGACACAAAGCAGCAAATGGCGAGAGTAAAAAGGGTGAGTGAAACCCTAGGTCACTGCACGGTTAAATAACCAGCGGCGGGCCTACATTTACTATGCGAAATGCGAAGAGTTTTTTTCCAAAGATAAGATTTGTTTTGAGCGGTAATTTCAAGAATTTTTTGGGAAAGTTATTCGCTTAAACCATTTTTTCAGAGCTACCGCCCCGAAAAAAGGGGTTTTCAAATTTCTGAACTAATTAACCCATTTTAACCATCAATTCAAATTCTTAATATTTCACACAACCCATGCCCCAATTCTTTGGATCCTTTATCCAACCCTTGGGATTTGGACTCAAGGCTCGGTGGCTGCGGGACACATGTCATCAGTGGCTTGTTTTTCAAATTTTTGGAAGATAAGGAAAGAAGATTCAAGACTAATTTAACCCTCAACCTGATTTTTCGATTCAACCTAAGGCTCTTGGGCTACTCCATATGGAGTGCGGTTTAATCGCACCCCACATAAAAGAAGACTTGAAAACTACTTGGGGCATGAGCACCTCACAATCTCGATGCAGCCACAGAAGTACTCGGAAGACACCTTCAAGATGAAGTTCAGCAGAAGTTGAAGACGCCTTCAGAAGTACTTGGAAGCCTGCAGTACTCAACTACGAAGAGCTCAGGGGCTTGTCAGAACCGGGGCTACGGGACTGCACACTTGGCATAGACTTTCTAGAATACGGGATGGGGCATGTCCCATATTGTACCCATGTTGTAACTACTCGGACACGAGTAGAACTAGTTGTAACAGAAGGAAACTACCCAAGTAGTACTCGGGTAGGACTCCTAGGCTAGTATCGGACTAGGATTTCCATGTAACCCTGTCCCCATAGACTATACAAGGCAGGAAGGGACCCCCTCGAAACACATCAAACCCTAAGGCAATACAAACCACCACACAAGTCGTAGGGTATTATGCATACTATGGTCCGAACCTATCTAAAATTTCATGTTCCTTGCACCTTGGGGGTATCCCTCGGTGGGCTTGAATGATGGCGACCCACTAGGGTTTGATTCCCGATCTTTTGATGAGAGGCGTGGGTAACTCGATTGGTCGATGGAGGCGACGTTCACGGCCTGACTACAGCCTTAAAAGTTGCGCCTTAGCAACCGATACACCCCCTCCAATGGCTGTCGCGATCTTGTGGAGCACAGCACCCGGCCACTAGGGCACTCATCCTGCAAGCAATCGAAGAACTAGCAAGAACAAGTATGACAAGTACTGAATTTACTAGATGTAAATGAAGGTTTCACACACAATCTCAATAATGGGGGGGTTCCGAAGATAAGAAGACGGGCGGCTGATCCAGCACGCGCGCTTGCAAACAACTAGCAGAGGCTAAACTTGATCTAAAAAAAACCCAAGCATCCTTGGCGGCGGCTAAGGGGTATAAGTATGTGGGAGGACGACCACAGGGGTGCTGGGGTCGTACTCCAACCCTAGGACGCGTCCGTAATGGACTCAACTTGATACACGGCCCATTGGGCCAAAACAGGGTGACGCAGCACCATGGGCAGAAAAGGACTCTTTATTAATTTTACGATTGCGGCCAACTCGTAACAGATATGGATATGAGGCCGGATCCGTTTGAAAAAATACTTCATAAGCTTTCCACGAAGAACTTGAACGCCCCAATCCGAGTTCATATGCGACCGTGGTGTCCGTCACAAGTTGGTACTGTTCTGTAGTCCGAATCCAGCCTGTTTCGGTCGTCTTCTTGGTTCCTAAGCAAAATAAGAGTACACGGGTCTCCATGGTCTAAACATGATGTACATGAGCTTAGATGTGAACTCACCTGATGATTAAGTTGACGAGCACGAGCACGAGCACGAGTAATAGGATCAGCAATAGGTACTTGTGTCAGAGTGGATGTATCGTTGGTGTTGATGTCCTCATCATCCTCCCCTTCTTGCATTTGAGTCGTCCTCGACTCAAGCTCATCTTCCTCTCCCAAATATGGCTTCAAATCTGCAATGTTAAATGTGGGACTAACCCCAAAATCCGCAGGCAGATCGAGCTTATATGCATTATCATTGACTTTCTCTAACACTTTAAATGGTCCATCAGCCCGAGGTAGCAATTTAGATTTTCTCAATTCAGGAAACATTTTGTTTCTCAAATGCAGCCAAACTAAATCTCCAGGTTCAAACTTTAGTTCCTTCCTACCTTTATCACCAGCAATCTTATATTTAGCATTCATGCGCACTATATTTTCTTTAGTTGTTTCATGCAGTTTTAACATCAATTCAGCACACTTAGTAGCATCAAAATTCAGTTTTTCAGAAGATGGCAAAGGCATTAAATCAATAGGAGCACGAGGCAAGAAACCATATACAATCTGAAATGGGCACATCTTTGTAGTAGAATGCAGCGATCGATTACAAGCGAATTCAATATGAAGCAAACAATCTTCCCACATCTTAATGTTCTTCTTTAAAATAGCCCTTAACATAGTAGACAAAGTTCTATTAACCACTTCAGTTTGACCATCAGTTTGCGGATGACATGTAGTAGAAAACAACAACTTAGTTCCCAATTTAGCCCATAAAGTCTTCCAAAAATGACTAAGAAATTTAGCATCACGATCAGAAATAATTGTGTTGGGCACACCATGCAAACGAATAATTTCCTGAAAGAACAAATCAGCAATGTGAGTAGCATCATCAGTTTTATGACATGGTATGAAATGGGCCATCTTAGAAAATCTATCAACAACCACAAACACACTATCACGTCCCTTCCTAGTCCTAGGCAATCCCAACACAAAATCCATAGAAATATCTTCCCAATGAGCATTAGGAACAAGTAGAGGCAAATACAAACCGTGTGGATTCAATCGTGATTTAGCCTTTTGACATGTCGTGCAGCGAGCAACAAATCTCTCCACATCTCTTCTCATCTTTAGCCAAAAGAAATGACCAACAAGTATATCTTCTGTTTTCTTTGCTCCAAAATTCCCCATTAAGCCACCTCCATGCAACAATAACAAGCGAACGGAGCTAGCTGGAATGCATAGCTTGTTAGCTCTAAAGACAAACCCATCACTAACGATGAATTTGTTCCATCCCTTCCCATCTTTACAATGCAGCAACACATCTTTAAAATCAGCATCATTAACATATTGATCTTTAATCGTTTCCAATCCAAATATTTTGTAATCAAGTTGGTTCAGCAAGGTGTATCTTCTAGACAATGCATCAGCAATTATATTCTCTTTCCCTTTCTTGTGCTTAATAACATAAGGAAAAGATTCAATAAATTCAACCCACTTAGCATGTCTACGGTTCAATTTTCCTTGACTACGAATATGTTTTAAAGATTCATGATCTGAATGAATAACAAACTCATTGGGCCATAGATAATGTTGCCATGTTTCTAATGTGCAAACAAGAGCAAACAATTCCTTATCATAAGTAGAATAATTCAAAACAGGCCCGCTCAATTTTTCACTAAAATAAGCAACAGGTTTGCCTTCTTGTAACAAAACACCACCCAAACCAATGCCACTAGCATCACATTCAAGCTCAAAAGTTTTAGTAAAATCCGGGAGTTGGAGGAGAGGTGCGTGTGTCAACTTATCTTTCAGCGTGTTGAAGGAGTTCTCTTGTGTTTTACCCCAACTAAAAGGCACTCCTTTCTTTGTAAGCTCATTCAAAGGCGCGGCAATGGTGCTGAAGTCCTTCACAAAACGACGATAGAAACCAGCAAGTCCTAGGAAACTCCGCACTTGCGTGATAGCCTTCGGTATAAGCCATCCCTGTATAGCTTCCACCTTGGCTTGATCAACCTCGATTCCCTGTGGAGTCACGACATAGCCAAGAAAAGACACTCGATCGGTGCAAAAGGTGCACTTCTCAAGGTTACCAAATAAACGTGCATCTCGTAAAGCATTAAAAACAGCACGTAAGTGATCAAGATGTTCATCGAAAGATTTGTTGTAAATTAATATATCATCAAAGTAGACAACAACAAATTTTCCAATGAAAGCACGCAGAACCTCGTTCATTAATCTCATGAAAATACTAGGTGCATTAGTTAACCCAAAAGGCATGACTAACCACTCATATAACACGAACTTAGTTTTGAAAGCAGTTTTCCATTCATCTCCTAATTTCATACGAATCTAGTTGTACCCACTACGCAAATCAACTTTGGAAAACACAACAGCACCACTCAATTCATCAAGCATATCATCCAAACGTGGGATAGGGTGTTGATATCGAATTGTGATATTATTAATAGCCCTACAATCAACACACATACGTCATGTTCCATCTTTTATAGGCACTAAAATAACCGGAATAGCGCAAGGACTAAGAGACTCACGCACATAACCTTTGTCGAGTAGTTCTTGCACTTGTCGCTGAATTTCTTTAGTTTCTTCCGGATTTGTCCTGTATGGCGCACGGTTTGGCAACGATGCACCAGGAATAAGGTCAATTTGGTGCTCAATCCCTCGTATTGGTGGCAGCCCCGCTGGTATCTCACTTGGAAACACATCAGAATACTCCTGCAAAAGGTTAGCAACAGCCGGGGGCAAAGAATGCTGCATATCGTGAACTGAAATCAAAGCATCCTTGCACACCAAAGCATAGGCAATAGAAGTGGAAGGAATCAATTCATTAATATCAGACTTAGTAGCAAGCAAGCAATGTCCTTTCAATCTTATCTCATCTTTCCTGCTACTAACAGATTTGGCATTCTTAGCGATCTCAGTTTTAGTTCGCTTAGCTTTAGCAACATCATCGCGCACAATAGATTCAGGTGACATAGGAAGCAAAACGATTTTCTTATCATGATGTATAAGAGAATATTGATTTGATCTACCATGATGCATGCTATCGGTATCAAATTGCCATGGTCTACCTAGTAGAATATGACAAGCTTCCATAGGCACAACATCGCATTCAACAACATCATGATATGAACCAATAGCGAAATTAATTCGTACCAATCTCGTTACCTTGACCTTACCACTATTGTTGAGCCACCGAATGTGATATGGATGTGGGTGCGGTTTTGTTGTAAGTGCAAGCTTCTCGACCATATCGCTGCTAGCCAAGTTGTTGCAGCTACCTCCATCAATTATCAATCGGCACGAACGCTCTTTAATAACACACTTTGTTTGGAACAGTGTATGTCGTTGATTTTGCTCCGCCTTTTCCATTTGTGCACTAAGTACATGCTGCACAATGAGGCTTTCATAATGATCTGCATCCTCTGCACCAATCTGCTCTTCTGGTTGTTCCTCAGTATCTGCATGGTCAGCAGCAAGCAAAGCAAGTGTATCTTCATCAAAATCACTAACAGAGGAATACCCACCATCTCCTTTGACAACCAAAACGCGCTTGTTAGGGCAGTCACGTTGCACGTGTCCAAAGCCCTTGCATCGATGGCACTGAACATCTCTTGTCCTTCCCGTGGAGGCAATAGAAGATGCACTCGTGGCTGGTTTCTGGACGGTCGTAGTTGCTGAATTTGTCGGGGGAGCACGTGTAGTTGGATGGAGCGGGTATTGTCAGCCAACTCGGGAATGTAGAAGGTGCAGGAGCTCATCCGGTCAATGAGGTAGATGTGCGCGGCTACCATGATAAAGGTTTTTCTGTAGAAATATTAGTTCTTGTACTAGCACGTCATCCCAGCACTTCCCTTTTAGCTTTACAAGCAAGATGGAACAAACGGGTTACGTTAGTATAATCTTTATAAGCAAGGATGTCCTGAATTTCTCAGTTCAAACCTCCCAAAAATCTAGCCATAGCAGGTTCCTCATCCTCCACTAAATTACAATTCAACACACCCATTTGTAATTCCTGATAGTATTCTTCTACACTTTTATTACCCTGTCTCAATTGTTGCAATCTATGTAACAGATCACGCGCATAGTAAGAAGGAACAAATCTAGCCCGCATGACTCGTTTCAAAGCATCCCAGGTTTGTGGAATATTATTAGGATTTTTCTTAGCATGTTCTATCCACCAAACAGAGGCAAAATCAGTAAACTCACTAGTAGCAGCCCTAACACGTATATTCTCAGAAAATTCATGACATGCAAACTTTTGATCAACAGCAATTTCCCAAGAAATGTATGCATCAGGATCGTATTTTCCATCGAAAGAAGGTATCTTAAATTTTATTTTACTGAAAGCATCATCATTATTATGTACCTCACGTCATCGATGTCCACCCATACCTCTCCGATTAGTTCGCAATCATCGGCGACTAGGAGCATCTTGTTCATCTTGTTCAGTATCAGCGACATAATCATCCCAATTATCCTCGACACGCTCATCCTTCTTGTTTTCTCCCTCATGCCCATTTGCAGTTCTGGCATACATCTCATCAAAACGTCTCAAAAGAGCAGCAAGACTTTGGTCAATATGAGCGACCGACGTCTCCAGCCTTGTAAGCTTGGTGTTGGTGGCAAGCTGCGTGGCCTCCAACTGCCCAATCTTCTCATTTGACACTAGCATATCTTCAGCAAGCCCATCTACATGCCTCCTCATCATATTTTCAAAATGTTGTATGATTCCCTTTGTACGAGGAGAGTGACCTAAACTCCCATCATCCTCTAATTCTGTCAAGGTTAGATGAACAAAGGAAACACGAAAATAGGTGAAGAAATTAGATCCTACAACTAATGGGATGTAGCTACTGCAAGGCGCTCACTCTCAACCTGTTACACAAGCTCTTACCAATTCTTTCTTTTGTTCTTTTCTTTTTTTTTCTTTTTTTTTTCTTTTTTAGGGGATCCTCAAAACTGGTTATATAACCTAAAAGACTTCAAAAGAGCCACACACCACTCTCTCTCTCTCTAGAGTAAGCTGAGACTATATGTATGCGTGCAAAGTTGCGGTTTGAGTAAGCCGAGACTACTTCTGCCTTTCTGGAATGCTACAAAATATGCAGTACAAGTGTGAATAGCAATGGAATTTTATAACATAGTGCAATAACTAATTCGGACTCGGAAACCGATTCCTACTCGAATCACACACCACGTGCGATTCGGTCACAAACCTACACAGAATCTAACTCGGACTTGAACACGAATATGGACTCGGATTCCGCCAACACGGAGTATGTATGGTAGCGCACGGTTCTGACTAGAACGTGACAAGAAGTCGAAACTCTAAAGGACTAAAACTAAGACCAGCAACTCGACACAACCGATGCAACCGAAAGTTCAACAATCCCTAACTAAGCAGTGCTAGCAAAGGCTCAGACGAGTTTATAGGATTGAAGGTAAACTAATCTACTATTTTTTTGACTTTTCTGGACTATAGAAAAAATAAAAACAACGAAGAATTAGAAGTCTCTCACCGATAAACCTTGCTCTGATACCAACTGATGGCGACCCGCTAGGGTTTGATTCCCGATCTTTCGATGAGAGGCGTGGGTAACTCAATTGGTCAATGGAGGCGATGTTCACGGCCCGACTACAGCCTTTCCAAGTTGCGCCTTAGCAACCGATGCACCCCTTCCAATGGCTGTCGTGATCTTGTGGAGCACGGCACCAGGCCACTAGGGCACTCGTCCCTGCAAGCAATCGAAGAACTAGCAAGAACAAGTATGACAAGTACTGAATTTACTAGATGTAAATGAAGGTTTCACACGCAATCTCAATAATGGGGGCGTTCCGAAGACAAGAAGACAGGCGGCTGATACAGCACGCGCGCTTGAAGCAAGTAGCGAAGGCTAAACTTGATCTAAACAAAACCCAAGCATCCTTGGCGGCGGCTAAGGGGTATAAGTACGTGGGAGGACGACCAAAGGGGTGCTGGGTTCGTACTCCAACCCTAGAACGCGTCCGTAATGGACTCAACTTTTTACACGGCCCATTGGGCCAAAACAGGGTGACGCAGCACCATGGCAGAAAAGGACTCTGTATTAATTTTACGATTGCGGCCGACTCGTAACAGATATAGATATGAAGCCGGATCCGTTTTAAAGAATACTTCATAAGCTTTCCACGAAGTACTTGAACACCCCAATCCGTGTTCATGTGCGATCGTGGTGTTCGTCACAAGTTGGTACTCTTCTGCAGTCCAAATCCAGCCTGCGCGAATCCGTTTCCCTTTCGATCGTCTCCTTGGTTCCTAAGCAAAATAAGAGTACACAGGTCTCCATGGTCTAAACATGATGTACATGAGCTTAGATGTGAACTCACCTGATGATTAAGTTGACGAGCACGAGCACGAGCACGAGTAATAGGACCAGCAATAGGTACTTGTGTCGGAGTGGATGTATCGTTGGTGTTGATGTCCTTATCATTGGAGGTTAAACACCAACACAAACCTTTCACATACATTGCAGCTCCAAATGTTTAAGAACAACAAACTGGGATGCTTCCTAGCCCATATCTCATATGGAGTCTTTTCCACAGATTTAGTTGGTAGCCGGTTCAGGGTAAACGCAGCCGTTTCAAGAGGATAGCCCCAAAAATACAATGGAAGCTCAAAATGGCTCATCATTGACCTTACCATGTCCAATAGGGTTCAGTTTCTCCTCTCAGATACACCATTCCACTGCGGTGTTCTAGGTGGACTTAACTATGGAATAATTCCAAAATTCTTTAGATGATCTTCAAACTCCTGGCTCAAATATTCGCGCCCGCAATCTAATCGCAGAAACTTAATCGTCTTGCCAGTATGATTTTGTACTTTATTCTGGAACTCTTTAAACTTTTCAAAAGATTCCACCTTGTTCTTCATCAAGTGGACATAACCATATCTACTTAAGTCATCAGTGAAGGTAATAAAGTACTAATATCCACCTCTTGCATTTTTATTCATTGGGCCACATACATCAGTATGTACTAGGCCTAATAAATCACTTGCCCTCTCACTTTGTCCAACAAAGAGGGATTTTGTCATTTTTCCAAGTAGGCATGACTCGCAAGTCTCAATTGATTCATAATCAAAAGAGTCAAGAAGACCATCTTTATGGAGCTTCTCTAAGCGTTTCTTGCCTATATGGCCTAACCGACAATGCCATAAGTAGGTCGGATTCAAATCATTTGTGCGAGTTCTCTTTGTATTAACATTATTGATTTCTTTACTTTCCAGGTCTACAACATAAAGCCCATTCACAACAGGACAACTTCCATAGAACATTCCTTGCATAAAAATAGAACAACATTTGTTCTTTATTAAAAATTATAATCATCGTCTTCCAAACATGAAGAGGAAATAATGTTCTTATTAAGTGCAGGAACACAATAACAATTATTTAGTTCTAGCACTAATCCTGAAGGCAACCTCAGTGGATATGTGATGATCGCCAACGCAGCAACTTTTGCTATGTTTCCAACACGCAAGTCCACCTTGCCTCTTGCAAAGCGCTTAACTCTTATCCACCACTACAACAACTTGCAAGTGTGAATCATCGCACCGGTATCAAATACCCAGTCATTATTAGAACGAGTTGCAAGATTAATTTCAATAACATTTATACCTTTAGAAGCCTTGTTCTTTTTTACGTGTTTCAAGTACTTTGCAGAGTTCCTCCGCCAATGCCCGGGCTCCTTACAATAGTGGCATTCATCTCCTGCCTTGGTGCCAGCCTTCTCCTTGCCTTTCTTCTGAGCGGGAGTCTTACTCTCCTCAGATTTCTTGGCCTTAGTGAAGCGCTTACACTTCTATCCACCCTTCTGTACGGTCATCACATGACCGGGAGTCTTCCTAAGACTCTCTTTTGCCTGCTTAAGCATCCCATGTGGTTCAGGCAGAGTCTTGTTCAAGCCATTCATATAATAGTTTAGCGTGAACGGCTTGAAACTAGGGGGAAGTGACTGGAGAATCACATCAATGGCCAGATTGTTATCCAGTCGGGAGCCTAGTCGCCCCCAATGACTCAACATGACCAATCATATCGATCAAGTGAGGACTCGTCGGTTCCCCTTCTGCAAGCCTGGATCCAAATAGGGCCTTGGAGGTTCGAAACCTCTGCCCACCCTTGCTTGGTTCTCAAACATTCCCTTCAACCTCACAATCATATCTTGATGGTTAGTGCTCTCAAACTGCTTTAGGAGCTCAGGACTCATACTGGCAAGCATTAAACACTAGACATCAACAGCATTATCAGTATGCTTCACATACTGTCGGTATTGAGCCGTGTTGTGTCCAACACCTTCTGGCTCTTCTGGGTAGGGCTGCTCAATCACGTACTCCTTTTTCTCTTGCTTGAGAACAATTCTCAAGTTTCAAAACAGTCTATAAAGTTAGTTCCTGATGAGGACATCAACACCAACGAATCCACTCCGACACAAGTACCTATTGCTGGTCCTATTACTCGTGCTCGTGCGCATCAACTTAATCATCAGGTGAGTTCAAATGTAAGCTCATGTACATCATGTTTAGACCATGGAGACCCGTGTACTCTTGTTTTGCTTAGGAACCAAGGAGGCGACCGAAAGGGAAACGGATTTGCGCACGCTGGATTCGGACTGCAGAACAGTACCAAATTGTGACGGACACCACGGTCGCATATGAACTCGGATTGGGGCGTTCAAGTACTTCGTGGAAAGCTTATGAAGTCTTCTTTCAAACGGATCCGGCCTCATATCCATATCTATTACGAGTCGGCCGCAATCATAAAATTAATACAGAGTCCTTTTCTGCACATGGTGCTGCGTCACCCTGTTTTGGCCCAATGGGCCGTGTATCAAGTTGAGTCCATTACGGACGCGTCCTAGGGTTGGAGTACGACCCCAGCACCCCTGTGGTCGTCCTCCCACGTACTTATACCCCTTAGCCGCCACCAAGGATGCTTGGGTTTTGTTTAGATCAAGTTTAGCCTTCGCTACTTGCTTGCAAGCGCGCGTGCTGGATCAGCCGCCCGTCTTCTTGTCTTCGGAACCCCACCATTATTGAGATTGCGTGTGAAACCTTCATTTACATCTAGTAAATTCAGTACTTGTCATACTTGTTCTTGCTAGTTCTTCGATTGCTTGCAGGACGAGTGCCCTAGTGGCCGGGTGTCGCGCTCCACAAGATCGCGACAGCCATTGGAGGGGGTGTATCGGTTGCTAAGGCGCAGCTTGGAAAGCTGTAGTCGGGCCGTGAACGTCGCCTCCATCGACCAATCGAGTTATCCACGCCTCTCATCGAAAGATCGGGAATCAAACCCTAGCGGGTCACCATTAGTTGGTAATGAGAGCAAGGTTAATCGGTGAGAGACTTCTAATTCTTTGCTGTTTTATTTTTCCTATAGTCCAGAAAAGCCAAAAAAAATAGTAGATTAGTTTACCTTCAATCCTATAAACTCGTTTGAGCCTTTGCTAGCACTGCTTGGTTAGGGCTTGTTGAATTTTCGGTTGCATCGGTTGCGTCGAGTTGCTGGTCTTAGTTTTAGTCCTTTAGAGTTTCGAGTTCTTGTCACGTTCTAGTCACAACCGTGCGCTACCATATATACTCCGTGTTGGCGGAATCCGAGTCCATATTCGTGTTCAAGTCCGAGTTAGATTCTGTGTTGGTTTGTGACCGAATTGCACGCAGTGCTGTGATTCGAGTAGGAATCTGTTTCCTAGTTCGAATTGGTTATTGCGCCGTGTTATAAAATTCCATTGCTATTCGCACTTGTACTACATTTTTTGTAGCGCTCCAGAAAGGCAGAAGTAGTCTCGGCTTACTCAAACCACAACTTTGCACGAATACATATAGTCTTGGCTTACTCCAGAGAGAGAGAGAGAGTTTGTGTGCTGTGTGGCTCTTTTGAAGTCTTTTAGGTTATATAATCAGTTTTGAGGATCCCCTGAAAAAAAAAGAAAAAAAAAAGAAGAAGAAGAAAAAGAAGGGAAGAAAAAGGGGCTGTTCTTTGTGCATCTTTTTTTGTTCTTCGGTGGTGTCTCGTGACTTCATTTGTGTCCAGGCTCGCGTCTCTAGCACGGTCTAGGCTAGGACCAGTATAGTACTGCCGTTGAACTATTTTTCAGCTTGCTTTTGTAACTAACGTGGTGCTAGTTCATCCTTGCTTCAGCCCACCTATAGCTCCACATATCCGACTACAGCTTGACAGGTCCTGTTGTTGCGGCACCGATACACTTCATCCCACGGTTGCAGACTTGTTGGTTGTCGTCCCCTCCTGTTGAGCAAGGTAAGAATTGGTAAGAGCTTGTGTAACAGGTTGAGTGTGAGCGCCTTGCAGTAGCTACATCCCATTAGTTGTAGGATCTTATTTTTTCACCTATTTTCGTGTTTCCTTTGTTCGTCTAACCATGACAGGATCAGAGGGTGATGGGAGTTTAGGTCACTCTCCTCGTACAAAGGGAATCATACAACATTTTGAAAATAAGATGAGGAGGCATGTAGATGGGCTTGCTGAAGATATGCTGGTGTCAAATGATAAGATTGGGCAGTTGGAGGCCACGCAGCTTGCCACCAACACCAAGCTTACAAGGCTGGAGACGTCGGTCGCTCATATTGACCAAAGCCTTGCTGCTCTTTTGAGGCGTTTTGATGAGATGCATGCCAGAACTGCAAATGGGCATGAGGGAGAAAACAAGAAGGATGAGCGTGTCGAGGATAATTGGGATGATTATGTCACTGATACTGAACTAGATGACCAAGATGCTCCTAGTCGCCGACGACTGCGAACTAATCGGAGAGGTATGGGTGGACATCGACGACGTGAGGTACATAATAATGATGATGCTTTCAGTAAAATAAAATTTAAGATACCTTCTTTCGATGGAAAATACGATCCTGATGCATACATTACTTGGAAAATTGCTGTTGATCAAAAGTTTGCATGTCATGAATTTCCTGAGAATATACGTGTTAGGGCTGCTACTAGTGACTTTACTGATTTTTCCTCTGTTTGGTGGATAGAACATGCTAAGAAAAATCCTAATAATATTCCACAAACCTGGGATGCCTTGAAACGGGTCATGCGGGCTAGATTTGTTCCTTCTTACTATGCGTGTGATCTGTTACATAGATTGCAACAATTGAGACAGGGTAATAAAAGTGTAGAAGAATACTATCAGGAATTACAAATGGGTGTGTTGCGTTGTAATTTAGTGGAGGATGAGGAACCTGCTATGGCTATATTTTTAGGAGGTTTGAACCGAGAAATTCAGGACATTCTTGCTTATAAAGATTATACTAACGTAACCCGTTTGTTCCATCTTGCTTGTAAAGTTGAAAGGGAAGTGCTGGGACGACGTGCTAGTACAAGAACTAATATTTCTGCAGGAAAACCTTCATTATGGCAGCCGCGCACATCTACCTCATTGATCGGACGAGCTCCTGCACCTTCTACATTCCCGAGTCGGTCGACAATACCCGCTCCATCCAACGATAAGACACGTGCTCCCCCGACAAATTCAGCAACCACGACTGTCCAAAAACCAGCCACGAGTGATCTTCAGTTGCCTCCACGGGAAGGACAAGAGATGTTCAGTGCCATCGATGCAAGGGCTTTGGACACGTGCAACGTGACTGCCCTAACAAGCGCGTTTTGGTGGTCAAAGGAGATGGTGGGTATTCCTCTGCTAGTGATTTTGATGAAGATACACTTGCTTTGCTTGCTGCTGACCATGCAGGTACTGAGGAACAAACAGAAGAGCAGATTGGTGCAGAGGATGCAGATCATTATGAGAGCCTCATTGTGCAGCGTGTACTTAGTGCACAAATGGAAAAGGCGGAGCAAAATCAATGGCATACACTGTTCCAAACAAAGTGTGTTATTAAAGAGCGTTCATGCCGTTTGATAATTGATGGAGGTAGCTGCAACAACTTGGCTAGCAGCGATATGGTCGAGAAGCTTGCACTTACAACAAAACCGCACCCACATCCATATCACATTCGGTGGCTCAACAATAGTGGTAAGGTCAAGGTAACGAGATTGGTACGAATTAATTTCGCTATTGGTTCATATCATGATGTTGTTGAATGCGATGTTGTGCCTATGGAAGCTTGTCATATTCTGCTAGGTAGACCATGGCAATTTGATACCGATAGCATGCATCATGGTAGATCAAATCAATATTCTCTTATACATCATGATAAGAAAATCGTTTTGCTTCCTATGTCACCTGAATCTATTGTGCGTGATGATGTTGCTAAAGCTAAGAGAACTAAAGCTGAGATCGATAAGAATGCCAAATCTGTTAGTAGCAGGGAAGATGAGATAAGATTGAAAGGACATTGCTTGCTTGCTACTAAGTCTGATATTAATGAATTGATTGCTTCCACTTCTGTTGCCTATGCTTTGGTGTGCAAGAATGCTTTGATTTCAGTTCACGATATGCGGCATTCTTTGCCCCCGGCTGTTGCTAACCTTTTGCAGGAGTATTCTGATGTGTTCCCAAGTGAGATACCAGCGGGGCTGCCACCAATACGAGGGATTTAGCACCAAATTGACCTTATTCCTGGTGCATCGTTGCCAAACCGTGCGCCATACAGGACAAATCCGGAAGAAACTAAGGAAATTCAGCGACAAGTGCAAGAACTACTCGACAAAGGTTATGTGCGTGAGTCTCTTAGTCCTTGTGCTGTTCCGGTTATTTTAGTGCCTAAAAAGGATGGAACATGGCGTATGTGTGTTGATTGTAGGGCTATTAATAATATCACAATTCGATATCGACACCCTATCCCTCGTTTGGATGATATGCTTGATGAATTGAGTGGTGCTATTGTGTTTTCCAAAGTTGATTTACGTAGTGGGTACCACCAGATTCGTATGAAATTGGGAGATGAATGGAAAACTGCTTTCAAAACTAAGTTCGGGTTATATGAGTGGTTAGTCATGCCTTTTGGGTTAACTAATGCACCGAGTACTTTCATGAGATTAATGAACGAGGTTCTGCGTGCTTTCATTGGGAAATTTGTTGTTGTCCACTTTGATGATATATTGATTTACAGCAAATCTTTCGATGAACATCTTGATCACTTACGTGCTGTTTTTAATGCTTTACGAGATGCACGTTTATTTGGTAACCTTGAGAAGTGCACCTTTTGCACCGATCGAGTGTCTTTTCTTGGCTATGTCGTGACTCCACAGGGAATCGAGGTTGATCAAGCCAAGGTGGAAGCTATACTGAAGACTATCACGCAAGTGCGGAGTTTCCTAGGACTTGCTGGTTTCTATCGTCGTTTTGTGAAGGACTTCAGCACCATTGCTGCGCCTTTGAATGAGCTTACAAAGAAGGGAGTGCCTTTTAGTTGGGGTAAAACACAAGAGAACTCCTTCAACACGCTGAAAGATAAGTTGACACATGCACCTCTCCTCCAACTCCCTGATTTTAATAAAACCTTTGAGCTTGAATGTGATGCTAGTGGCATTGGTTTGGGTGGTATTTTGTTACAAGAAGGCAAACCTGTTGCTTATTTCAGTGAAAAATTAAGCGGGCCTGTTCTGAATTATTCTACTTATGATAAGGAATTGTATGCTCTTGTTCGCATATTAGAAACATGGCAGCATTATCTATGGCCCAAAGAGTTTGTTATTCATTCAGATCATGAATCTTTAAAACATATTCGTAGTCAAGGAAAATTGAACCGTAGACATGCTAAGTGGGTTGAATTTATTGAATCTTTTCCTTATATTATTAAGCATAAGAAAGGGAAAGAGAATATAATTGCTGATGCATTGTCTAGGAGATACACCTTGTTGAACCAACTTGATTACAAAATATTTGGATTGGAAACGATTAAAGATCAATATGTTAATGATGCTGATTTTAAAGATGTGTTGCTGCATTGTAAAGAGGGGAAGAGATGGAACAAATTCATCGTTAGTGATGGGTTTGTCTTTAGAGCTAACAAGCTATGCATTCCAGCTAGCTCCGTTCGCTTGTTATTGTTGCAGGAAGCGCATCGAGGTGGCTTAATGGGGCATTTTGGAGCAAAGAAAACGGAAGATATACTTGCTGGTCATTTCTTTTGGCCAAAGATGAGAAGAGATGTGGAGAGATTTGTTGCTCGCTGCACGACATGTCAAAAGGCTAAATCACAATTGAATCCACACAGTTTGTATTTGCCTCTACCTGTTCTGCACATGGTGCTGCGTCACCCTGTTTTGGCCCAATGGGCCGTGTATCAAGTTGAGTCCATTACGGACGCGTCCTAGGGTTGGAGTACGACCCCAGCACCCCTGTGATCGTCCTCCCACGTACTTATACCCCTTAGCCGCCACCAAGGATGCTTGGGTTTTGTTTAGATCAAGTTTAGCCTTCGCTACTTGCTTGCAAGCGCGCATGCTGGATCAGCCGCCCGTCTTCTTGTCTTCGGAACCCCACCATTATTGAGATTGCGTGTGAAACCTTCATTTACATCTAGTAAATTCAGTACTTGTCATACTTGTTCTTCCTAGTTCTTCGATTGCTTGCAGGACGAGTGCCCTAGTGGCCGGGTGCCGCGCTCCACAAGATCGCGACAGCCATTGGAGGGGGTGTATCGGTTGCTAAGGCGCAGCTTGGAAGGCTGTAGTCGGGCCGTGAACGTCGCCTCCATCGACCAATCGAGTTATCCACGCCTCTCATCGAAAGATCGGGAATCAAACCCTAGCGGGTCGCCATTAGTTCCATTCAGTTTTTCTTTGTCAAGAATAGCGAGCAAATTGAAGCTTGATGAGCTAGACATCTACAACAGGGAGATATGCAAGGATTAGCACTACCTCCGTTAACACTTTTAACAAAAAGGATTTTCAACCATTATAGTTTTGCTAACGACCCTCCGATGGAGCATAACAGGATGAGATCCAATACTTTCTATGAAACTAGCGAGCTTTGGCATCATTGCTAGAATCATGGCAAACAAGGTAGACAATATTTGCCAATCGCATCCTATGCAACTCTCATTTGTTGAGTGGCATCATATGCCCCAACTCCCAACTCTCATACCCCAAAGCCCAAGTCCGACTTGATAGCTTCGTCAAGTAAACGAACACTATGCTGTGGTGTCCGACACCACCCTATAGATTGATGTACAAGATGACACCCTGCTTTGGCAGACCTGCCACAAACTAACAAGAACCAATAGGTGCAGTTGTTGGAAGGGCATATAAAACTCAATTTTTCACGAGGGATTCATCATATTCATCATAGGCATTTAATAAATATGATAAGCTCATTAATATTGTGACAGCATGACCTTTTTCTTCATCACCTGTGGAAAATCAGCATGCTCGTGGGTGAGCGTCGATGAACACGAACACATGCACCTCCATGTGCCACCTCTTGTTGCCTAGCATCCGGTCGTCGATCCGCCACCAGCGATGTGTTACATTTATTTTTCAACTATTACAAACTAATAGGAAAAATAAAATATATTACATCACAAACCATGCATCACATGTCATACGCAGACCGATAAAATAACAGCCTCAACCCCGGCAGTAAAAACTTGTGACACGTAGGCCACACAAATTATTACACACAGATCATTACATGATTTTGAGGCCATACCGTCACATCATTCTCTACAAAAACGAGTCAGGCGTTTCTATGAATTGATGTAACATGTATTTTCACAATGCACAATTAATCCTGTCAGCCGGTGATGGATTGGATGGATTTTCGCGCGCCGTTAACAATTAACGAGCACAGCGTTTCCACTAGCATAGCCGCAAACGTAGCATACCAACCACTTCGCTACATGAACTCGCAACCTCGTGGTCAGCTGCGCGACGCTCACGCGCCATCATAATTCGACGGCCAGTTAGCCAATCACATAATTGAGGAAGCAAGAATGGAGTAAAGTGCTCCGGTTCGCAAGTATCGCTATCCAGTAAAACGGTCCATTCTACAACTAAAAGCGCAAATTTTAGATCTAAAATCAGCACAATGCAAGAACGGCTCTGGTACTACTGAAAGAAAACGTGGAACGCTACACTAGCGCAAACAACAATTAACCACATTTGCACAGGATCACTTGCGGGTCGAGGATCATGGATCTTATACCTTCCTGTTACGCGGCGCAGCGGAAGACTTAAAAAACCATGAGTAGTCGATGTAGTAGACGTCGGGAGGCAGTCGTACGGCCTGACGTAGTGTGTAAATGAGCAGCACCTCTACGGAAGTTCACACGTACGCAGGGGCGAAGCTACGTGTATAGCACTGGGTGCCCAGGTACCCACAAAAGAAACCAAAAATACTTATACAATCAAATTTTCACCACTTATGCACCCTCCAAATTAGAAGTCATGCATCCCAAGCAAAGCTTAAAGCAATGTAGTGCACCCCCTCATGTTTTCTCTAGGTTCGCCCCTGCACGTACGGAGGGATGAACGGCACGACGGAGTGTGCTAGCACTGAATGACGCGCTCCGATGGACAGCAGCAACTTGCAGGGCAACCACGTACAGCAGCTTGGCGACCAGCACGTCCAGACGTGGCGGCCGCCAAAACCTCACGGTGGCTAGACTCTAATTAGGTTAATTAGCTCTCTGGCCGGTGATTAGAATTTATAACCCATCTAATGGGCCATCCGCATGGGCCAGCTAGTGGGCAAGACCTGATGCTCACGGGCACAAGTCCAACAGCTTGTCCTCTTCCATGTTCCATCGGTGTTGGAGGAGAGCCATTGGCATCGGTGAAGATGCAACCTGGAAACAAAAGGGAATGGGGATGGGCAGGAGGGTTGTGGCGCGGAAATGAGAGGGGAGGGGCATGGCTGTGACAACCCTGGTAATTAAAATTCCAAAATCAATGTCATTAGCCTAACTCTATGTTAAACCAACTAATGAGAGGGTGGAAAGAATTAAAACGGGTTCAGTTGGAATTCAAATTTAATTTGGGCACATTTGGACACATTTGAAACTTTTAAATCTAACTTTCAAACCATAAGCCAAATGAGATTTTGCCTGAAACCAAAGTTGTAGAACTTTTTATTTTGAACAACTTTCGTGTTCAAAAGTTTTTGAAATTCAAATCAGAAAGAGGAGAAAACGCCCTGTTTGCACCCAGCCCCCTGAAGTTTTTCAAATTCTTGCACTTAGGTCCCTCCCTCACCCCTCCCTCCTCTGCTGCACCGCAAGCTCGCCCGACCGCCGCCGGCCACCTGGCCCTCGACGCCTGCGCAGCACCAGACGCCGAGCCAACCCCCGACGCCCTGCCTGCTGCCCGCCCCCGCTGCCCAACCGCGGCCGCGCCTTTTCTTCTCCCTCCCGCACGGCATGCCCCTGCCCAACCCGTGGTTCTGCTGCACCGCCGCGCCGCCCAGTCGCTGGCCGCCGCCCCGCCACCCAACGGCGTGCCCCGTTGTGCCGCCCAGCTCGCCAGTAGCACGCCGCGTCGCCCGCACGCGACGTCGCGCCCCGGTGCGCGCCCAGCACACGCACGCCACGCATGGCGCGCCTCTGGTCACCGCCGCCCCGCACCAATGGCGCCCAGCCTCGCCGCCCCCCTCCACCCTGCGTTCTGGCCGTGCCAAGCCCGCCCCCATGAGCTCCACCAGCTATAAAGCCGGCACAGCGCCCCTCCCTCCCCTCCTTTCTTCTTCCCCGCAGAACAGAGCAACGCAGAGCAGAGCTCCATTGCCGCCGGCGCCCCCACCTCGCCGTGGAACCCCCTGCTCCGGCCCACCTCCGCCCGAGACAAGCACTGAAACGGATTCCCCTCAGTGCGCTGAAGCTCCCCAGCCCGAGCCCCGCCGCCCTCCGCGCCGGAGCGCCGCCGTCCGCGCCGCCCCTCCGCCGCCGCCCCTGCTCTCCGCGGCCAGCCCGCCACCGGCCATCCCAAGCCACTCCAAGACCACCATTAGGTGCGCCCTGGTTCCCTCTCCGTTCTCCCCCACCTTGCCCTCGCCGCCGGCGACCGAGCTCGCCGGAATTTGGCCGGACAGGATGACCCCGCCGTGAAATTGCGACCAGGGACCACATTGCAAGCGCCCAAATCTTTCTAGGGGGTTTTCTGCTAGTTTTCAGGGACCCCTCTGTAAAGAAAGTTTTAACCAAATCAGTGAACTTGTAAAATTCGTATAAAACCGTAGAAAATTCAGAAAAATGAAAACTCAACTGTTCTGGAATCCTTATAAGAAACTCTACAACTTTTGTTACATAAAGTTTCTCAGATTCTCAATATATTTTGCTCTAGATTAAATGGAAGGTTTAATGGACTTCTTTTGTACCCACTGTTGTATATCATTGCTGACTCTAATTTTTGGGCGGTAAGTTACTTGCTTAATGTTTAGGACTGTGTAAAAAGATCAGGACCAAAAGCCATCTCTAGATACACTTTTTGTCCAACATTGCTTTATGCCATAAAGTGATAGAACTAATTATTCCTGCTGTTCTGTGATGTTTAATGTCATGAAACTTTTTCTGTGTTGTTGTAGTGATACCTAGAGGCCATAGAAAAATTTAGAAACATTTTTACTATATGTAACCTGTTCATATGAATTTGTGGTAGGAAAACTTCACTAATTCAAAATAATTAGTAAAGCCCTTATAAAATGTTCATCTTTTTACTATGAAACACAATAGAGTAGCTCAACCTGTACAAAAAGTTTCAAACATAGAAACCATGTATAACATCCTGTAGAAAATAATCTTTAATAACATGAGTGTAGCTTGTCCCATTTATTATGCTCTATATCATGTGCAATAAAATCTGAAAAATTTACAGTAGCACAAATATGGTTATAGAAACACCCTGTAAAATTTGTAGCATCAATACTTGCATGGGTTGTTCTGTATAAAAATAACTAGATCCTAGCAGTGGCTGTGTATTACATTTTTCATATTTAACATGCTACACAAAAATGTCTGAAATTTTTACAGTGATCTTATCTCTGCATAATGTACTTTGAATAAAAATTTTATTACCAGAAGCTAACTATATTAGTAATTGTGTTCAACTCATGTTTGTGTTTAAAAAGAAACTAAGTTTTCAATATAACACAACCCCTTCTTCTTTAATAAAGTTAAATAGATTAAGACGAACTCTATTAACGATTGCCCAGGAAATGTTAAAGTAAATAACTTCACAGCAAAACTTATGTCTTATGAACCGCAACTTTATCATGAAGGAAATCATGTCGTTTACCATCACCACTGCTCAAACTTGTGCATTCATGTAGAAACGACTACTCTCGCCGACGGGACGTACGAGTTGGTGCCCGAGTCCGAGAGTGAGCAGCAAGAAGCCCAGGAAAATCTAACTGAAGCAGTTGAGACCCGGGTCAACGTTCAGACGATCCCCGGACTAACTATTCACAAGAAGGCAAGCCCCGGAGCATAACCTATTTCTTTCCTAATTATGCAACTCATTACTCTTTGCTTGTGCATTAAGTTTATAGGAGCTGAATGGAAACTTAGTTGCATGATGTTAGGAACCCTTGCTTGAAAACTAGACGTAAGGTTCGGTAGAATGCTGTGCTAATAGGACTCCGGTAAAAGTCGAGTGATTTCCTGTCACTCGCGAGAAAATAGGAGTTGAATGTCTACTACACGCTGCAATCATAAGGACACGGACGGGCCATGGAACGATGGTTACGATTGAGGCCCGCTTGTCTAGTGAAAAATGCTAAGGCCGCAGGGTGTGGTAGTGATGGTTAAGTCTTTGAACGTACTAAACACATGCCGAGATTATGGGAATCGGTAAGCTTAAGTACCTGATTGGCCCGGCAAGGGGACGGCATCCTACCCTTTGAACTTCGGTCCCACTATATGGCGAGTGCACGAGTGGTCACGACCCGGCGCCGAACCGTGGCGTGGGGCTCGTGTACTCTCGGAGGGTAGCCCCGATCCACGACCCGGAAAGAAAGGGGAAAAGTTGCACGTGTGACTCTGTGAGTAACCACGTGACGTGTGTTTAGGTTTCCCTTGCAAGGTTAAGAAATTCGATTCGAATCGTCCGTTTCTCACGGCTATTGAGACTGCTTAACCATTGTTACCCACAGAGTAAGAAGAGGAACAATGATGATGAATGAACTGGTTGGATGGAAAACTTAATGCTTCACCATGTATGCATTAGACAGCTGCTTACCTAGACTGGCTAACGAAACTAGAATCTTGAGCTAAAAGTTGAAAGTAAGGACCCACTTGTAGATGCTTTTCGGCAAAACAAACCCCTGAGCCAAAAAGCCTGGCATGTCTAGAGTTGGTGGAGTAGTTTCCACTACGCGGGTAAGTCTTGCTGAGTATTAGTATACTCAGCCTTGCTTGTGGCTCGTTTTCAGGTGAGCCCTTCGAAGATATGACTGCTAGCTTGACTTGGCCCTGCACTCTTCCCCCTGGTTGGTCGGTGGAATGGGATGCGCCCCCGTCCAACGGAGATGAGGCCGAGTGATGTCTCGTACGGGCTTCATCGAGACATCCTGTATCGTCGAGTAGTTTCCGTTGTTTATTTCCGCTGCAATTTAACTCTGAAGAACTTATTTATGTTAATTGAAGTACTTGTTTTCTAAACTCAGAACTAGGTCTGTAATATTGACTTATGCAAAGGATGTAATACTTGCTGGAATGTGGTATTCTCTGGGCTCATCGTCGCATGAGCATTTGTATGTACGGCGCTCGATCCGTTCACCGTGGTTGTATCGGGAGGTTATACCCGACAGACCAGTGGATTACTCCGTTTGAAGTGTAAGGTTAACCGAGGATGCCTCAATGGTGATGGTTAATACACTTGAGCCGGATTAATTCAGGTGGTTCTGCCACAATGGCGGAGAATGAAAAGAGAGGAGTCATTGCTGGAGATGAGGTGCGGGTGCGCGGGCGGGTAAACGTTGGTCTGGTGGGCCCAACGGGTATGGGGGAAACCCGATGAAAGAAGTCGTAGGTTTCTAGTGGAAACATTTTAGAATCGCCGGTTTTCAATTAGCCCCATCCCTTGCCTGCGCTACAATCTATCAGGGGTAAGGGGTGTTTAACTCTCGGTGAGGAATGTATCCAAAAGATTCTCTTTACAGGATAGATAGATAGATTCATCATAGTTTCCACTCTCTCACGTCACAACCTAGCTGTTGTTTCTCCTGCTGCCTCGAATATCCATTAGCTTGAGCAAAGTAAAACAATAGTTAAATGGTGGCTGGACAGAGCTAATAACTTGAATTTGTCTACACAACAGAGTTTAGTGCATGCATACTGCCTAAATAATGATTATCAATATCATGATGCACTGAAGTCAGTACAGGAAGCCACATCTGAGGGAAAATGACCTTAGGTTGCTGTATATAAAAGCGAAAAAATAAATGCGCACGGAGCCCAATTGGTTTGCTACCAATTTTTGCCATGCCAAAATCAAGACATGCCAATAAAATTTGGATATCAATTGGTTCATGTCTAAAATTTGGTCACTTCAATATTTGTGACCAAAATCATGGCATGTTACTGGAAACTTCTTAAACCTTACAAGAGGGAAAAGTATTGGTTGGCATATTTTGGCACTAAACCAAATGAATACCTAATTTCTTGCCAACAATTTGACATGCCCTAATTTTGGCATCCGACCAAGCAGGCTCACAGAAACTAAAATATAAATATACCTAGCAAGTCATATTCTGTATCAGTGACTTCCCAAAATAAATGAATCATGGGCACGTGTATTGTGAAATACTAAAGCAACTACAGAATAAGAAACAATGTGGAGACCTGATTTCAATCAGGGAAAAAAAGCTAACCCGCATCACAACCTCTAAAGTGTCTGAAGAATAATTTATTAAACAACTTAGGACCTGTTTAGCAAATTATCAAGATTTTATGAAGCATGCGGATTCTGCACCAGAAGCATAGATCACAAAATCAGTGTGCTTGAAGCTCTCATCTAGATGTCACTAACAGATGACCATATTACCAAGAACAAATGAAGTCTATCAAGAAATTGAATACGATACACATTGATGTCATTCGGCTTCAAACCACGAGCACTTAGCTCTCAAGTCTCAACCACACACTTATCCTCAATATTGTCATTTGTTTGGCCAACTTTATCCACAAATGATTCAGCTAACCGGAGCTCTTCTGTGGATGTGATGGTAACTAGATCACCTTCAGCATCCTTATACTTAATCAACACTGCCTTAGATGATGGGAACCTCTTCGCCACGAATTCCCAGAGCATCAGGGCGCTGCATTTCTCTGGGATCTGCCCGAGCCTAATGTCGTGGTCATACACCAGCTTGAGAGGCCTCCATCTCGTCACAACCTTTCTGTCTATAAGGGGTGCCGATGTTGCCAGTAGCGAAGAGTTTACTGGTAGTGTCTTCTGGGAGCTATTAGCAGCTGAAGCCTTGGCTGAAGATGGCGGAGAATTAGAGAACGGTACCAGCTTAGGCGATGATGCTGGGTTAGATTTCGACGTCACATTGGGATTTGACTGCGAAGGAGTGAGTGGGGCCGTGGCTGATTGTTTCTTGGGGAATGGGCGGGCGGGGAGGGAAGGGCCAAGTCCGGCGACAACGGCAGAGGCACCAAGGGCAGCAGGGGAGGGGCGGCTGGTGGGCTCGGGTGCGGAGGAAGCGGGGGCGCCTGTCGACGCGTTGACACGGGAGCGGAGTCGGTGCGAGAGGGCGATGGCGTCGCGGTGGTCGGGGTCGAGCGCGAGGAGCGCGAGCGCGTCGGCGAGGGCGAGCTCGTGGCGGCCGAGCGCCTCGAGCGCGCGGGCGCGGCGGAGGAGCGCGCGCGGGAAGCGCGGCTCGGCCTGGAGCGCGAGGGAGCACTCCTGGGCGACGGCCTCGTGGTCGACGGGGCGGAGCTGGAGGAGACAGGCGGCGCGGTTGCTATGGAAGACGGCGCGGTCGGGGTGGCCGCGCGGGGCGAGGCGGAGCGCGAGCTCGTACTGGCGCAGCGCCCCCAGCGTACTCGCGCGACTGGAACAGGCGGTTGCCCTCCTCCTTGAGCGCGTGCGCTCGCCGCAGGAGGACGCCGGCGTCCACCACCTGGTGTGGCCCCGCGCCGTTCGCCGCGGGGGGCGTGGTCGGAGGCGCCGTCGCCTTTGGCTCGGCCGATGCGGGCGCCGGCTTCGCGGCGGCGGCCGGCTTCTTCTTTTTAGCGCTGGACTTGCCCATGGGGATAGGTCGAGGAGCAAAAGTTTGGGGAAACCGAGCCGAGGGACGACGATGGGCAGTCTGCCTACTTCGCAGTGGTAGGAGCGCCTAGGAGGCTGGCAGCAAACCCTAAAGAACTTGAGCGCCGCCGTCGAGAACGTTCGATCCGGGATGGGGATGGGGGCTGGATCGGGACCGGAAGACTCCGAGCATGCCAATTTTTGCCAGCTAAAATAATGGCAATACCTTACCAAGTTAAGTATAATCAAATTGTTGGTAAAAAATTTAGGTATTAATTTGGTTAGTGTCAAAATATACCGATAATTATTTTCTAAGGTTTAAAAAGTTTCTAATAACTTGAACGTAATTTTAGTTAGAAATATTGAAGTAACTAAATTTTATACATGAATCAATTGATAACCAAATTTTATTGGCATGCCTTGATTTTGGTATGACAAAAGTTGGTAGCAAACCAATCTGTCTCTGTATTACTCGTGGATCGTATCAAAGAAAAAATCTGCTTTATACTTCCTTCGTTTAAAATTATGGATCGGTTTGGTGAATATAAATACATAGATTTTACCATATACCTAGATATATATTATGTCTAAATACATAGCGACATCTATATATCTAGATTTATCGAAACAATATACAATTTAGAACAGATGAGTTACCGATAACCATTTTTCACGATTTTAGTGATGCTGCTCCACAGCTATAATCCAATCACTGAAGGATGCGGCGGAGAACCGAATCCCTTTCATGCAGGGTGGGAGATGTGGTTTGTTGAAAAAGACAAAATTTTGTAATGAGAATTGAATTGGATGCACCTTTAATTACTAAAAATGTAGTTTTTTGATAACTAAGAGGGGGATAAATAATCTGCTGAAGATGCTCGAAACGGATCGGATACAAACGAATTTCACTAATATTATGTTTGTTTTCATAATTTCTTTCAGATTTAGAGACAAACACAAATACCTATCGGATACCAATACAAATACGGATTTTGTCAGTTACGAATGCAAATAGATTCATATTGAATATGGGACAAGATGGATGCGGATAACGTCGTTCACAAATATTTTCTCAGACATGGAGTAAAAGCAATAGTCATACACATATACCACACTTGTTGTAATTACTAGTGGAGGTGCACATGCCCAGGCACGTATTTAAAACTAATTGTATATCACTCTACAGGATCCTCATATACTCCATGTTATATGAGTTTCATAAAAAATATAGCTAAGTGGACGGATCAAAATGGAGAATATGGAAACAAATTACATCTCATGTAAGAATAATGTAGACGCACGTGTCTAGGCACGTGTTTAAAATTTAACCTACATCACATTTATTTATATTTATATTTACACCTTCTGTTTTGATTTATCCTCAAGTGAAAAATATTTTTCAAGAATTCCTTATAATTTCCGAACATAAATGACTAAGACACATTGGTATATGTGTACGAACATTGGTTTTCATAATATAGTGGCAATGGATTTTAGATGTTGTACTGATATAAACATTGTCGAGCCAGCTATTTCATAAATATTGCCAAGCTAGCTATTACTCCGTACCATCTAGACTTTTACAGCATCATCCACCATGATAAAATGGCACCACCACCACGGAAGACGGTCCACCCTCGTTCCAGCTCTATTAGCAACCCAAATTGAATCAAAATTCTGAGTACGACCATATTAATATTACTGCATTTCCTCTATTATAAAAAGGCAACCAAACAGTTAGTAAATAAGCAACTGGCATTCTTAGGTACACTTAATATAACCAAGTAGTCTGCACTGTTTGTCATTCCCACCAGTCCACAAGGAAAATGTGCTACGTATGTTTCAAATTTTCTTTTCTTTTCTTTCTAAAAAGTGGACAATTATGAGAAATCAAATAAATATTCTAACCATCATCACCAACAAGCCAGCGAAAACAGTATCAATGCGCCATCTTGTCTCACATGTTATTCTTCATGGATTGTCAATGCTAGTTAGCTAAAAGAAAGCCTACAGAATCTTTCTTGGGCCTGTAAATTCCTCCAAGTACAAGCGCGATTCTTAGTCATGGCAAATTGAATTCTACTCTATGGAACACACTAACCCTACCCTACCGAATAGACCACTACAAACCACAACACAAGAATCGGCTAGACGGCTAGACCAGGCAATTCACCTCACCTCTCCAGTTCACTCTGTACCTGAAACTTCACTGTTCTTTTGTGTATGATCTAGTTCAGTGATGGTATAGAGTAGCAAGCAAAGAACTAAAGCAAAAAAGTTTGTCATTTTGCACTGGTAATTCAGTGTCATGTGCCATGATTTACAAACAGTCCAAAGTTAATGCCTTCTTGCAGAAAAAAAGATATATCATCCAATATTTGCACAACCATAAAAATGAGATGATATATCAAAATATGATCCCATTTATTGTCGGAACCAAGAGGCCTCAGATTCAGATTTCTTTTACTATGATTTAAATAGATCAACATCATGAGAGAGGAAGGGCAAAGCAAAGGTGGATCTTACTTAAAGGTCAAAGGGATCCATCACTCCCTTTGTTGCTTTGCCAAGACGCACCAACGCATCCAATTCCAGCATGAGGATCACGAGTAGTCAATTAATTCTTAATATGGCAAGACTTGGCATTTGCATTTTTAAGATAAGCTTCTTCAAATAAATATCTGATTGAACATCTAAAAGCCTTGCATTATAGATTGGAATCATGCATTCTAATCATAATAAATCTTCCGACGCAACTTCGTTTAGCGAACATGTGCGTTAATGGCACCTGTTCGGCCAGTTTTGGGTCTTGTAGAGTCGATCGGGTGTGTTCGTTGCGAAAAATTCCGACGCAACTTAATTTAGTGAACTTGTGCGTTAATGGCACCTGTTCAGGCAGTTTTGCATTGACTTTCGTGCAGTAACGACACGTTCCGAAGCAACTTCATTTAGCGAACTTGTGCGTTAATGGCAGCTATTCGGCCAGTTTTTCATCAACTTTCATGCAGTAAGGAAACGGTGTGAACTCCCCAAAACATGAGTTTTGGGTGCAACAGAGTAGATCGGGTGTGTTCATTGCAAAAAATTCCGACACAACTTTGTTTAGCGAACTTTTGCGTTAATGGCACCTTTTTGGCCAGTTTTGCATCGACTTTTGTGCAGTAACGAAACAGTCCCAAATGCCCCAAAACATGAGTTTTGGGTCGAATGGATTGCATCAGGTGCATTCGTTGCGAAAAATTCCGACGCAACTTCGTTTAGCGAACTTGTGCGTTAATGGCAGCTTTTCGGCCAGTTTTGCATCGACTTTCATGCAGTAAGGAAACGGTGCGAACGCCCCAAAACATGAGTTTTGGTTCCAATAGAGTCGATCGGGTGCGTTCGTTGCGAAAAATTCTGACGCAACTTCGTTTAGTGAACTTGTGCGTTAATGGCACCTGTTCGACCAGTTTTGCATCGACTTTCGTGCAGTAACGGAAGGGTCCGAAACGCGCCTAAATATGAGTTTTGGGTCCAATATAGGGTATCGGGTGCGTTCGTTGCAAAAAATTCCAACGCAACTTCGTTTAGCGAACTTGTGCGTTAACGGCACAAGTTCAGCCGGTTTTGCATCAACTTTTGTGCAGTAACGAAACGGTCCGAAACGCCCTAAAACATGAGTTTTGGGTCCAATGGAGTAGATCGGGTGCGTTCATTGCGAAATGTTCGGACGCAACTTCGTTTAGGGAACTTGTGCGTTAATGGCACCTGTTCGGCCAGTTTTGCATTGACTTTCGTGTAGTAACGATATGTTCCGAAGCGACCCAAAACTCATAGAGTCGATCGGGTGTGTTCGTTGCGAAAAATTCCGATGCAACTTCGTTTAGCGAACTTGTGCGTTAATGGCACCTGCTCGGCCAGTTTTGCATCGACTTTCCTGCAATAACGAAACAATCTGAAACGTCCCAAAACATGAGTTTTGGGTCCAATCAAGTAGATCGGGCCAGTTCATTGCGAAAAATTCCGACGCAATTTTGTTTAGCGAACTTGTGCGTTAATGGCACCTGTTCGGCCAGTTTTGCATCAACTTTCAAAAACGGTCCGAGGCGCCACAAAATATGAGTTTTGGGTCAATTGGAGTTGATCGGGTGCGTTCATTGCGAAAAATTCCGACGCAACTTCGTTTAGCGAACTTGTGCGTTAATGGCACTTGTTCGGCCAGTTTTGCATCAACTTTCGTGCTGTAACGAAATGGTGCGAAACGCCCCAAAACAAGAGTTTTGGGTCCAATGTTGTCGATCGGGTGCGTTCGTTGCGAAAAATTCCGACGCAACTTCGTTTAGCGAACTTCTGCGTTAATGGCAGCTATTCGGCCAGTTTTGCATCGACTTTCATGCAGTAAGGAAACGGTGCGAACGCCCCAAAACAAGAGTTTAGGGTCCAATACAGTCGATCGAGTGCGTTCATTGCGAAAAATTCCGACGCAACTTCGTTTAGTGAACTTGTGAGTTAATGGCACCTATTCGGCCAGTTTTGCATCGACTTTCGTGCGGTAACGAAACGGCCCGAAACGCCCTAAAACATGAGTTTTGGGTCCAATGGAGAGGATCGGGTGCGTTCATTGCGAAAAGTTCCGACGCAACTTCGTTTAGGGAACTTTTGCGTTAGTGGCACCTGCTCGGCCAGTTTTGCATCGACTTTCGTGCAGTAACGAAAGGGTCCGAAACACGCCAAAACATGAGTTTTGGGTCCAATGGAGGGTATCGGGTGCGTTCGTTGCGAAAAATTCTAAAGCAACTTCGTTTAGCGAACATGTGCGTTAACGGCACAAGTTCAGCCGGTTTTGCATCAACTTTCGTGCAGTAACGAAACGTTCCGAAGCGCCGCAAAACATGGGTTTTGGGTCCAATGGAGTGGATCGGGTGCGTTCATTGTGAAAAGTTCCGACGCAACTTTGTTTAGGGAACTAATGCGTTAATGGCACCTGATTGGCAAGTTTTGCATCGACTTTCGTGAAGTAACGATACGTTCCGAAGCGCCCCAAAACATGAGTTTTGGGTCTAGTAGAGTCGATAGGGTGTGTTCGTTGCGAAAAATTCCGACGCAACTTCGTTTAGCGAACTTCTGCGTTAGTGGCACCTGCTCGGCCAGTTTTGCATCGACAGTCGTGCAGTAACGAAACAATCCGAAATGCCCCAAAACATAAGTTTTGGGTCCAATCGAGTAGATCGGGTGAGTTCATTGCGAAAAATTCCGACGCAAATTCGTTTAGCGAACTTGTGCGTTAATGGCACCTGTTCGGCCAGTTTTGCATCGACTTTCAGAAACGGTCCGAGGCGCCACAAAACATGAGTTTTGGGTCCATTGGAGTTGATCGGGTGCGTTCATTGCGAAAAATTCCGACGCAACTTCGTTTACCGAACTTGTGCGTTAATGGCACTTGTTCGGCCAGTTTTGCATCAACTTTCGTGTTGTAACGAAACGGTGCGAAACGCCCCAAAACATGAGTTTTGGATCCAGTGTTGTCGATCGGGTGCGTTCGTTGCGAAAAATTCCGACGCAACTTCGTTTAGCGAACTTCTGCGTTAACGGCAGCTATTCAGCCAGTTTTTCATCGACTTTCATGCAGTAAGGAAACGGTGCGAACGCCCCAAAACAAGAGTTTAGGGTCCAATACAGTCGATCGGGTGCGTTCGTTGCGAAAAATTCCGACGCAACTTCGTTTAGTGAACTTGTGCGTTAATGGCACCCGTTCGGCCAGTTTTGCATCGACTTTCGTGCAGTAACGAAAGGGTCCGAAACATGCCAAAACATGAGTTTTGGGTCCAAAAGAGGGTATCGGGTGCGTTCGTTGCGAAAAATTCTAAAGCAACTTCATTTAGCGAACATGTGCGTTGACGGAACAAGTTCAGCCGGTTTTGCATCAACTTTCGTGCACTAACAAAACGGTCTGAAACACACTAAAACATGAGTTTTGGGTCCAATGGTGTGGATCGGGTGCGTTCATTGCGAAAAGTTCCGACGCAACTTCGTTTAGGGAACTAATGCGTTAATGGCACCTGTTTGGCAAGTTTTGCATCGACTTCCGTGAAGTAACGATACGTTCCGAAGCGCCCCAAAACATGAGTTTTGGGTCTAGTAGAGTCGATCGGGTGTGTTCGTTGCGAAAAATTCTGACGCAACTTCGTTTAGCGAACTTGTGCGTTAATGGCACCTGTTCAGCTAGTTTTGCAACGACTTTCGTGCACTAACGAAACGATCCGAAACGCCCCAAAACATGAGTTTTGGGTCCAATCGAGTAGATCGGGCGAGTTCGTTGCGAAAAATTCTGACGCAACTTTGTTTAGGGAACTTGTGTGTTAATGGCACCAGTTCGGCCAGTTTTGCATCGACTTTCGTGCAGTAACGAATGGGTCCGAAACATGCCAAAACATCAGTTTTGGGTCCAATGGAGGGTATCGGGTGCGTTCGTTGCGAAAAATTCTAAAGCAACTTCATTTAGCGAACATGTGCGTTAACGGCACAAGTTCAGTCGGTTTTGCATCAACTTTCGTGCAGTAAGGAACTGGTCTAAAACACCCTAAAACATGAGATTCTGGTCCAATGGAGTGGATCGGGTGCGTTCATTGCGAAAAGTTCCGACGCAACTTCGTTTAGCGAGCTTGTGCGTTAATGGCACCTGTTCGGCCAGTTTTGCATCGACTTTCGTGCAGTAATGATACGTTCCGAAGCGCCCCAAAACATGAGTTTTGGGTCTTGTAAAGTCGATCGGGTGTGTTCGTTGCGAAAAATTCCGACGCAACTTCGTTTAGCGAACTTGTGCGTTAATGGCACCCGTTCGGCCAGTTTTGCATCGACTTTCGTGCAACGATCCGAAACGCCCCAAAACATGAGTTTTGGGTCGAATGGATTGCATCAGGAGCATTCGTTTAGCAAACTTGTGCGTTAACGGCACAAGTTCAGCCGGTTTTGCATCAACTTTCGTGCAGTAACAAAACGTTCCGAAGCGCCCAAAAACATGAGTTTTGGGTCTAGTAGAGTCGATCGGGTGTGTTCGTTGCGAAAAATTCCGACGCAACTTCGTTTAGCGAACTTGTGGATTAATCTGTTCGGCCAGTTTTGCAATGATTTTCATGCACTAACGAAACGGTCCGAAACGCCCTAAAACATGAGTTTTGGGTCCAATGGAGTGGATCGGGTGCGTTCATTGCGAAAAGTTCCGGCGCAACTTCGTTTAGCGAACTTGTGCGTTAATGGCACCTGTTCGGCCAGTTTTGCATCGACTTTCGTGCAGTAACGATACGTTCCGAAGCGCCCCAAAACATGAGTTTTGGGTCTTGTAGAGTCGATCGGGTGTGTTCGTTGCGAAAAATTCCGACGCAACTTCGTTTAGCGAACTTATGCGTTAATGGCACCTGTTCGGCTAGTTTTGCATCGACTTTCGTGCACCAACGAAACGATCCGAAGCGCCCTAAAACATGAGTTTTGGGTTGAATGGATTGCATCAGGTGCATTCATTGCGAAAAATTCCGACGCAACTTCATTTAACGAACTTGTGCGTTAATGGCAGCTGTTCGGCAAGTTTTTCATCGACTTTCAAGCAGTAACGATACGTTCCGAAGCGCCCCAAAACATGAGTTTTGGGTCTAGTAGAGTCAATCGGGTGTGTTCGTTGCGAAAAATTCCGACGCAACTTCGTTTAGCGAACTTGTGCGTTAATGGCACCCGTTCGGCCAGTTTTGCATCGACTTTCGTGCACTAACGAAACGATCCGAAACGCCCCAAAACACGAGTTTTGGGTCGAATGGATTGCATCAGGAGCATTCGTTGCGAAAAATTCTGACGCAACTTCGTTTAGCGAATTTGTGCGTTAATGGCAGCTATTCGGCCAGTTTTTCATCGACTTTCATGCAGTAACGATACGTTCCGAAGCGCCCCAAAACATGAGTTTTGGGTCCAGTAGAGTCGATCGGGTGTGTTCGTTGCGAAAAATTCCGACGCAACTTCGTTTAGCGAACTTGTGCGTTAATGGCACCCGTTCGGCCAGCTTTGCATCGACTTTCGTGCACTAATGAAACGATCCGAAACGCCCCAAAACAAGAGTTTTGGGTCGAATGGATTGCATCAGGAGCATTCGTTGCGAAAAATTCTGACGCAACTTCGTTTAGCGAACTTGTACATTAATGGCACATGTTTGGCCAGTTTTGCAATGACTTTCATGCACTAACGAAACGATCCGAAACGCCACAAAACATGAGTTTTTGGTCCAATGGAGTGGATCGGGTGCGTTCATTGCGAAAAGTTCCGAAGCGCCCGAAAACATGAGTTTTGGGTCTAGTAGAGTCGATCGGGTGTGTTCGTTGCGAAAAATTCCGACGCAACTTCGTTTAGCGACCTTGTGCGTTAATGGCACCCGTTCGGCTAGTTTTGCATCGACTTTCGTGCACCAATGAAACGATCCGACACGCCCCAAAACATAAGTTTTGGGTCGAATGGATTGCATCAGGTGCATTCATAGCGAAAAATTGCGACGCAACTTCGTTTAACGAACTTGTGCGTTAATGGCAGCTATTCAGCAATTTTTTCATCGACTTTCATGCAGTAACGATATGTTCCGAAGCGCCCCAAAACATGAGTTTTGGGTCCAGTAGAGTCGATCGGGTGTGTTCGTTGCGAAAAATTCCGACGCAACTTCGTTTAGCGAACTTGTGCGTTAATGGCACCCGTTCGGCCAGTTTTGCATCGACTTTCGTGCACTAATGAAACGATCCGAAACGCCCCAAAACAAGAGTTTTGGGTCGAATGGATTGCATCAGGAGCATTCGTTGCGAAAAATTCTGACGCAACTTCGTTTAGCGAACTTGTGCATTTATGGCACCTATTTGGCCAGTTTTGCAATGACTTTCATGCACTAACGAAACGATCCGAAACGCCACAAAACATGAGTTTTGGGTCCAATGGAGTGGATCGGGTGCGTTCATTGCGAAAAGTTCCGAAGGGCCCGAAAACATGAGTTTTGGGTCTAGTAGAGTCGATTGGGTGTGTTCGTTGCGAAAAATTCCGACGCAACTTCGTTTAGCGACCTTGTGCGTTAATGGCACCCGTTCGGCCAGCTTTGCATCGACTTTCGTGCACTAATGAAACGATCCGAAACGCTCCAAAACAAGAGTTTTGGGTCGAATGGATTGCATCAGGAGCATTCTTTGCGAAAAATTCCGACGCAACTTCGTTTAGTGAACTTGTGCGTTAATGGTACCTGTTCGGCCAGTTTTGCATCGACTTTCGTGCAGTACCGAAAGGGTCCGAAACGCGCCAAAACATGAGTTTTGGGTCTTGTAGAGTCGATCGGGTGTGTTCGTTGCGAAAAATTCCGACGCAACTTCGTTTAGCGAACTTGTGCATTAATGGCACCTGTTTGGCCAGTTTTGCAATGATATTCATGCACTAACGAAACGATCCGAAAAGCCCCAAAACATGAGTTTTGGGTCCAATGGAGTGGATCGGGTGCGTTGATTGCGAAAAGTTCCGACGCAACTTCGTTTAGCGAACTTGTGCGTTATTGGCACCTGTTCGGCCAGTTTTGCATCGACTTTCGTGCAGTAACGCTACGTTCCGAAGCGCCCCAAAACATGAGTTTTGGGTCTTTTAGAGTCGATCGGGTGTGTTCGTTGCAAAAAATTCCGAAGCAACTTCGTTTAGCGAACTTATGCGTTAATGGCACTTGTTCGGCTAGTTTTGCATCGACTTTCGTGCACCAATGAAACGATCCGAAACGCCCCAAAACATGAGTTTTGGGTCGAATGGATTGCATCAGGTGCATTCATTGCGAAAAATTGCGACACAACTTCGTTTAACGAACTTGTGCGTTAATGGCAGCTATTCGGCCAGTTTTTCATAGACTTTCATGCAGTAACGATACGTTCTGAAGCGCCCCAAAACATGAGTTTTGGGTCCAGTAGAGTCGATCGGGTGTGTTCGTTGCGAAAAATTCCGACGCAACTTCGTTTAGCGAACTTGTGCGTTAATGGCACCCGTTCGGCCAGCTTTGCATCGACTTTCGTGCACTAATGAAACGATCCGAAACGCCCCAAAACAAGAGTTTTGGGTCGAATGGATTGCATCAGGAGCATTCGTTGCGAAAAATTCTGACGCAACTTCGTTTAGCGAACTTGTACATTAATGGCACATGTTTGGCCAGTTTTGCAATGACTTTCATGCACTAACGAAACGATCCGAAACGCCACAAAACATGAGTGTTTGGTCCAATGGAGTGGATCGGGTGCGTTCATTGCGAAAAGTTCCGAAGCGCCCGAAAACATGAGTTTTGGGTCTAGTAGAGTCGATCGGGTGTGTTCGTTGCGAAAAATTCCGACGCAACTTCGTTTAGCGACCTTGTGCGTTAATGGCACCCGTTCGGCTAGTTTTGCATCGACTTTCGTGCACCAATGAAACGATCCGACACGCCCCAAAACATAAGTTTTGGGTCGAATGGATTGCATCAGGTGCATTCATAGCGAAAAATTGCGACGCAACTTCGTTTAACGAACTTGTGCGTTAATGGCAGCTATTCAGCAATTTTTTCATCGACTTTCATGCAGTAACGATATGTTCCGAAGCGTCCCAAAACATGAGTTTTGGGTCCAGTAGAGTCGATCGGGTGTGTTCGTTGCGAAAAATTCCGACGCAACTTCGTTTAGCGAACTTGTGCGTTAATGGCACCCGTTCGGCCAGTTTTGCATCGACTTTCGTGCACTAATGAAACGATCCGAAACGCCCCAAAACAAGAGTTTTGGGTCGAATGGATTGCATCAGGAGCATTCGTTGCGAAAAATTCTGACGCAACTTCGTTTAGCGAACTTGTGCATTTATGGCACCTATTTGGCCAGTTTTGCAATGACTTTCATGCACTAACGAAACGATCCGAAACGCCACAAAACATGAGTTTTGGGTCCAATGGAGTGGATCGGGTGCGTTCATTGCGAAAAGTTCCGAAGGGCCCGAAAACATGAGTTTTGGGTCTAGTAGAGTCGATTGGGTGTGTTCGTTGCGAAAAATTCCGACGCAACTTCGTTTAGCGACCTTGTGCGTTAATGGCACCCGTTCGGCTAGTTTTGCATCGACTTTCGTGCACCAATGAAACGATCCGACACGCCCCAAAACATAAGTTTTGGGTCGAATGGATTGCATCAGGTGCATTCATAGCGAAAAATTGCGACGCAACTTCGTTTAACGAACTTGTGCGTTAATGGCAGCTATTCAGCAATTTTTTCATCGACTTTCATGCAGTAACGATATGTTCCGAAGCGCCCCAAAACATGAGTTTTGGGTCCAGTAGAGTCGATCGAGTGTGTTCGTTGCGAAAAATTCCGACGCAACTTCGTTTAGCGAACTTGTGCGTTAATGGCACCCGTTCGGCCAGTTTTGCATCGACTTTCGTGCACTAATGAAACGATCCGAAACGCCCCAAAACAAGAGTTTTGGGTCGAATGGATTGCATCAGGAGCATTCGTTGCGAAAAATTCTGACGCAACTTCGTTTAGCGAACTTGTGCATTTATGGCACCTATTTGGCCAGTTTTGCAATGACTTTCATGCACTAACGAAACGATCCGAAACGCCACAAAACATGAGTTTTGGGTCCAATGGAGTGGATCGGGTGCGTTCATTGCGAAAAGTTCCGAAGGGCCCGAAAACATGAGTTTTGGGTCTAGTAGAGTCGATTGGGTGTGTTCGTTGCGAAAAATTCCGACGCAACTTCGTTTAGCGACCTTGTGCGTTAATGGCACCCGTTCGGCCAGCTTTGCATCGACTTTCGTGCACTAATGAAACGATCCGAAACGCTCCAAAACAAGAGTTTTGGGTCGAATGGATTGCATCAGGAGCATTCTTTGCGAAAAATTCCGACGCAACTTCGTTTAGTGAACTTGTGCGTTAATGGTACCTGTTCGGCCAGTTTTGCATCGACTTTCGTGCAGTACCGAAAGGGTCCGAAACGCGCCAAAACATGAGTTTGGGTCTTGTAGAGTCGATCGGGTGTGTTCGTTGCGAAAAATTCCGACGCAACTTCGTTTAGCGAACTTGTGCATTAATGGCACCTGTTTGGCCAGTTTTGCAATGATATTCATGCACTAACGAAACGATCCGAAAAGCCCCAAAACATGAGTTTTGGGTCCAATGGAGTGGATCGGGTGCGTTGATTGCGAAAAGTTCCGACGCAACTTCGTTTAGCGAACTTGTGCGTTATTGGCACCTGCTCGGCCAGTTTTGCATCGACTTTCGTGCAGTAACGCTACGTTCCGAGCGCCCCAAAACATGAGTTTTGGGTCTTTTAGAGTCGATCGGGTGTGTTCGTTGCAAAAAATTCCGAAGCAACTTCGTTTAGCGAACTTATGCGTTAATGGCACTTGTTCGGCTAGTTTTGCATCGACTTTCGTGCACCAATGAAACGATCCGAAACGCCCCAAAACATGAGTTTTGGGTCGAATGGATTGCATCAGGTGCATTCATTGCGAAAAATTGCGACACAACTTCGTTTAACGAACTTGTGCGTTAATGGCAGCTATTCGGCCAGTTTTTCATAGACTTTCATGCAGTAACGATACGTTCTGAAGCGCCCCAAAACATGAGTTTTGGGTCCAGTAGAGTCGATCGGGTGTGTTCGTTGCGAAAAATTCCGACGCAACTTCGTTTAGCGAACTTGTGCGTTAATGGCACCCGTTCGGCCAGCTTTGCATCGACTTTCGTGCACTAATGAAACGATCCGAAACGCCCCAAAACAAGAGTTTTGGGTCGAATGGATTGCATCAGGAGCATTCGTTGCGAAAAATTCTGACGCAACTTCGTTTAGCGAACTTGTACATTAATGGCACATGTTTGGCCAGTTTTGCAATGACTTTCATGCACTAACGAAACGATCCGAAACGCCACAAAACATGAGTGTTTGGTCCAATGGAGTGGATCGGGTGCGTTCATTGCGAAAAGTTCCGAAGCGCCCGAAAACATGAGTTTTGGGTCTAGTAGAGTCGATCGGGTGTGTTCGTTGCGAAAAATTCCGACGCAACTTCGTTTAGCGACCTTGTGCGTTAATGGCACCCCGTTCGGCTAGTTTTGCATCGACTTTCGTGCACCAATGAAACGATCCGACACGCCCCAAAACATAAGTTTTGGGTCGAATGGATTGCATCAGGTGCATTCATAGCGAAAAATTGCGACGCAACTTCGTTTAACGAACTTGTGCGTTAATGGCAGCTATTCAGCAATTTTTTCATCGACTTTCATGCAGTAACGATATGTTCCGAAGCGTCCCAAAACATGAGTTTTGGGTCCAGTAGAGTCGATCGGGTGTGTTCGTTGCGAAAAATTCCGACGCAACTTCGTTTAGCGAACTTGTGCGTTAATGGCACCCGTTCGGCCAGTTTTGCATCGACTTTCGTGCACTAATGAAACGATCCGAAACGCCCCAAAACAAGAGTTTTGGGTCGAATGGATTGCATCAGGAGCATTCGTTGCGAAAAATTCTGACGCAACTTCGTTTAGCGAACTTGTGCATTTATGGCACCTATTTGGCCAGTTTTGCAATGACTTTCATGCACTAACGAAACGATCCGAAACGCCACAAAACATGAGTTTTGGGTCCAATGGAGTGGATCGGGTGCGTTCATTGCGAAAAGTTCCGAAGGGCCCGAAAACATGAGTTTTGGGTCTAGTAGAGTCGATTGGGTGTGTTCGTTGCGAAAAATTCCGACGCAACTTCGTTTAGCGACCTTGTGCGTTAATGGCACCCGTTCGGCCAGCTTTGCATCGACTTTCGTGCACTAATGAAACGATCCGAAACGCTCCAAAACAAGAGTTTTGGGTCGAATGGATTGCATCAGGAGCATTCTTTGCGAAAAATTCCGACGCAACTTCGTTTAGTGAACTTGTGCGTTAATGGTACCTGTTCGGCCAGTTTTGCATCGACTTTCGTGCAGTACCGAAAGGGTCCGAAACGCGCCAAAACATGAGTTTTGGGTCTTGTAGAGTCGATCGGGTGTGTTCGTTGCGAAAAATTCCGACGCAACTTCGTTTAGCGAACTTGTGCATTAATGGCACCTGTTCGGCCCAGTTTTGCAATGATATTCATGCACTAACGAAACGATCCGAAAAGCCCCAAAACATGAGTTTTGGGTCCAATGGAGTGGATCGGGTGCGTTGATTGCGAAAAGTTCCGACGCAACTTCGTTTAGCGAACTTGTGCGTTATTGGCACCTGCTCGGCCAGTTTTGCATCGACTTTCGTGCAGTAACGCTACGTTCCGAAGCGCCCCAAAACATGAGTTTTGGGTCTTTTAGAGTCGATCGGGTGTGTTCGTTGCAAAAAATTCCGAAGCAACTTCGTTTAGCGAACTTATGCGTTAATGGCACTTGTTCGGCTAGTTTTGCATCGACTTTCGTGCACCAATGAAACGATCCGAAACGCCCCAAAACATGAGTTTTGGGTCGAATGGATTGCATCAGGTGCATTCATTGCGAAAAATTGCGACACAACTTCGTTTAACGAACTTGTGCGTTAATGGCAGCTATTCGGCCAGTTTTTCATAGACTTTCATGCAGTAACGATACGTTCTGAAGCGCCCCAAAACATGAGTTTTGGGTCCAGTAGAGTCGATCGGGTGTGTTCGTTGCGAAAAATTCCGACGCAACTTCGTTTAGCGAACTTGTGCGTTAATGGCACCCGTTCGGCCAGCTTTGCATCGACTTTCGTGCACTAATGAAACGATCCGAAACGCCCCAAAACAAGAGTTTTGGGTCGAATGGATTGCATCAGGAGCATTCGTTGCGAAAAATTCTGACGCAACTTCGTTTAGCGAACTTGTACATTAATGGCACATGTTTGGCCAGTTTTGCAATGACTTTCATGCACTAACGAAACGATCCGAAACGCCACAAAACATGAGTGTTTGGTCCAATGGAGTGGATCGGGTGCGTTCATTGCGAAAAGTTCCGAAGCGCCCGAAAACATGAGTTTTGGGTCTAGTAGAGTCGATCGGGTGTGTTCGTTGCGAAAAATTCCGACGCAACTTCGTTTAGCGACCTTGTGCGTTAATGGCACCCGTTCGGCTAGTTTTGCATCGACTTTCGTGCACCAATGAAACGATCCGACACGCCCCAAAACATAAGTTTTGGGTCGAATGGATTGCATCAGGTGCATTCATAGCGAAAAATTGCGACGCAACTTCGTTTAACGAACTTGTGCGTTAATGGCAGCTATTCAGCAATTTTTTCATCGACTTTCATGCAGTAACGATATGTTCCGAAGCGTCCCAAAACATGAGTTTTGGGTCCAGTAGAGTCGATCGGGTGTGTTCGTTGCGAAAAATTCCGACGCAACTTCGTTTAGCGAACTTGTGCGTTAATGGCACCCGTTCGGCCAGTTTTGCATCGACTTTCGTGCACTAATGAAACGATCCGAAACGCCCCAAAACAAGAGTTTTGGGTCGAATGGATTGCATCAGGAGCATTCGTTGCGAAAAATTCTGACGCAACTTCGTTTAGCGAACTTGTGCATTTATGGCACCTATTTGGCCAGTTTTGCAATGACTTTCATGCACTAACGAAACGATCCGAAACGCCACAAAACATGAGTTTTGGGTCCAATGGAGTGGATCGGGTGCGTTCATTGCGAAAAGTTCCGAAGGGCCCGAAAACATGAGTTTTGGGTCTAGTAGAGTCGATTGGGTGTGTTCGTTGCGAAAAATTCCGACGCAACTTCGTTTAGCGACCTTGTGCGTTAATGGCACCCGTTCGGCCAGCTTTGCATCGACTTTCGTGCACTAATGAAACGATCCGAAACGCTCCAAAACAAGAGTTTTGGGTCGAATGGATTGCATCAGGAGCATTCTTTGCGAAAAATTCCGACGCAACTTCGTTTAGTGAACTTGTGCGTTAATGGTACCTGTTCGGCCAGTTTTGCATCGACTTTCGTGCAGTACCGAAAGGGTCCGAAACGCGCCAAAACATGAGTTTTGGGTCTTGTAGAGTCGATCGGGTGTGTTCGTTGCGAAAAATTCCGACGCAACTTCGTTTAGCGAACTTGTGCATTAATGGCACCTGTTCGGCCAGTTTTGCAATGATATTCATGCACTAACGAAACGATCCGAAAAGCCCCAAAACATGAGTTTTGGGTCCAATGGAGTGGATCGGGTGCGTTGATTGCGAAAAGTTCCGACGCAACTTCGTTTAGCGAACTTGTGCGTTATTGGCACCTGCTCGGCCAGTTTTGCATCGACTTTCGTGCAGTAACGCTACGTTCCGAAGCGCCCCAAAACATGAGTTTTGGGTCTTTTAGAGTCGATCGGGTGTGTTCGTTGCAAAAAATTCCGAAGCAACTTCGTTTAGCGAACTTATGCGTTAATGGCACTTGTTCGGCTAGTTTTGCATCGACTTTCGTGCACCAATGAAACGATCCGAAACGCCCCAAAACATGAGTTTTGGGTCGAATGGATTGCATCAGGTGCATTCATTGCGAAAAATTGCGACACAACTTCGTTTAACGAACTTGTGCGTTAATGGCAGCTATTCGGCCAGTTTTTCATAGACTTTCATGCAGTAACGATACGTTCTGAAGCGCCCCAAAACATGAGTTTTGGGTCCAGTAGAGTCGATCGGGTGTGTTCGTTGCGAAAAATTCCGACGCAACTTCGTTTAGCGAACTTGTGCGTTAATGGCACCCGTTCGGCCAGCTTTGCATCGACTTTCGTGCACTAATGAAACGATCCGAAACGCCCCAAAACAAGAGTTTTGGGTCGAATGGATTGCATCAGGAGCATTCGTTGCGAAAAATTCTGACGCAACTTCGTTTAGCGAACTTGTACATTAATGGCACATGTTTGGCCAGTTTTGCAATGACTTTCATGCACTAACGAAACGATCCGAAACGCCACAAAACATGAGTTTTTGGTCCAATGGAGTGGATCGGGTGCGTTCATTGCGAAAAGTTCCGAAGCGCCCGAAAACATGAGTTTTGGGTCTAGTAGAGTCGATCGGGTGTGTTCGTTGCGAAAAATTCCGACGCAACTTCGTTTAGCGACCTTGTGCGTTAATGGCACCCGTTCGGCTAGTTTTGCATCGACTTTCGTGCACCAATGAAACGATCCGACACGCCCCAAAACATAAGTTTTGGGTCGAATGGATTGCATCAGGTGCATTCATAGCGAAAAATTGCGACGCAACTTCGTTTAACGAACTTGTGCGTTAATGGCAGCTATTCAGCAATTTTTTCATCGACTTTCATGCAGTAACGATATGTTCCGAAGCGCCCCAAAACATGAGTTTTGGGTCCAGTAGAGTCGATCGGGTGTGTTCGTTGCGAAAAATTCCGACGCAACTTCGTTTAGCGAACTTGTGCGTTAATGGCACCCGTTCGGCCAGTTTTGCATCGACTTTCGTGCACTAATGAAACGATCCGAAATGCCCCAAAACAAGAGTTTTGGGTCGAATGGATTGCATCAGGAGCATTCGTTGCGAAAAATTCTGACGCAACTTCGTTTAGCGAACTTGTGCATTTATGGCACCTATTTGGCCAGTTTTGCAATGACTTTCATGCACTAACGAAACAATCCGAAACGCCACAAAACATGACTTTTGGGTCCAATGGAGTGGATCGGGTGCGTTCATTGCGAAAAGTTCCGAAGGGCCCGAAAACATGAGTTTTGGGTCTAGTAGAGTCGATTGGGTGTGTTCGTTGCGAAAAATTCCGACGCAACTTCGTTTAGCGACCTTGTGCGTTAATGGCACCCGTTCGGCCAGCTTTGCATCGACTTTCGTGCACTAATGAAACGATCCGAAACGCTCCAAAACAAGAGTTTTGGGTCGAATGGATTGCATCAGGAGCATTCTTTGCGAAAAATTCCGACGCAACTTCGTTTAGTGAACTTGTGCGTTAATGGTACCTGTTCGGCCAGTTTTGCATCGACTTTCGTGCAGTACCGAAAGGGTCCGAAACGCGCCAAAACATGAGTTTTGGGTCTTGTAGAGTCGATCGGGTTTGTTCGTTGCGAAAAATTCCGACGCAACTTCGTTTAGCGAACTTGTGCATTAATGGCACCTGTTTGGCCAGTTTTGCAATGACATTCATGCACTAACGAAACGATCCGAAACGCCCCAAAACATGAGTTTTGGGTCCAATGGAGTGGATCGGGTGAGTTGATTGCGAAAAGTTCCGACGCAACTTCGTTTAGCGAACTTGTGCGTTATTGGCACCTGTTCGGACCAGTTTTGCATCGACTTTCGTGCAGTAACGCTACGTTCCGAAGCACCCCAAAACATGAGTTTTGGGTCTTGTAGAGTCGATCGGGTGTGTTCGTTGCAAAAAATTCCGACGCAACTTCGTTTAGCGAACTTATGCGTTAATGGCACTTGTTCGGCTAGTTTTGCATCGACTTTCGTGCACCAATGAAACGATCCGAAACGCCCCAAAACATGAGTTTTGGGTCGAATGGATTGCATCAGGTGCATTCATTGCGAATAATTGCGACGCAACTTCGTTTAACGAACTTGTGCGTTAATGGCAGCTATTCGGCCAGTTTTTCATAGACTTTCATGCAGTAACGATACGTTCCGAAGCGCCCCAAAACATGAGTTTTGGGTCCAGTAGAGTCGATCGGGTGTGTTCGTTGCGAAAAATTCCGACGCAACTTCGTTTAGCGAACTTGTGCGTTAATGGCACCCGTTCGGCCAGCTTTGCATCGACTTTCGTGCACTAATGAAACGATCCGAAACGCCCCAAAACAAGAGTTTTGGGTCGAATGGATTGCATCAGGAGCATTCGTTGCGAAAAATTCTGACGCAACTTCGTTTAGCGAACTTGTGCATTTATGGCACCTGTTTGGCCAGTTTTGCAATGACTTTCATGCACTAACGAAACGATCCGAAACACCACAAAACATGAGTTTTGGGTCCAATGGAGTGGATCGGGTGCGTTCATTGCGAAAAGTTCCGAAGGGCCCGAAAACATGAGTTTTGGGTCTAGTAGAGTCGATTGGGTGTGTTCGTTGCAAAAAATTCCGACGCAACTTCGTTTAGCGACCTTGTGCGTTAATGGCAGATATTCGGCCAGTTTTGCATCGACTTTCATGCATTAAGGAAACGGTGCGAACGCCTCAAAACATGAGTTTTGGGTCCAATAGAGTCGATTGGGTGCGTTCTTTGCGAAAAATTCCGACGCAACTTCGTTTAGTGAACTTGTGCGTTAATGGTACCTGTTCGGCCAGTTTTGCATTGACTTTCGTGCAGTACCGAAAGGGTCCGAAACGCGCCAAAACATGAGTTTTGGGTCTTGTAGAGTCGATCGGGTGTGTTCGTTGCGAAAAATTCCGACGCAAGTTCGTTTAGCGAACTTGTGCATTAATGGCACCTGTTCGGCCAGTTTTGCAATGACATTCATGCACTAACGAAACGATCCGAAACGCCACAAAACATGAGTTTTTGGTCCAATGGAGTGGATCGGGTGCGTTCATTGCGAAAAGTTCCGAAGCGCCCGAAAACATGAGTTTTGGGTCTAGTAGAATCGATCGGGTGTGTTCGTTGCGAAAAATTCCGACGCAACTTCGTTTAGCGACCTTGTGCGTTAATGGCACCCGTTCGGCTAGTTTTGCATCGACTTTCGTGCACCAATGAAACGATCCGACACGCCCCAAAACATGAGTTTTGGGTCGAATGGATTGCATCAGGTGCATTCATAGCGAAAAATTGCGACGCAACTTCATTTAACGAACTTGTGCGTTAATGGCATCTATTCAGCAAGTTTTTCATCGACTTTCATGCAGTAACGATATGTTCCGAAGCGCCCCAAAACATGAGTTTTGGGTCCAGTAGAGTCGATCGGGTGTGTTCGTTGCGAAAAATTCCGACGCAACTTCGTTTAGCGAACTTGTGCGTTAATGGCACCCGTTCGGCCAGTTTTTCATCGACTTTCGTGCACTAATGAAACGATCCGAAACGACCCAAAACAAGAGTTTTGCGTCGAATGGATTGCATCAGGAGCATTCGTTGCGAAAAATTCTGACGCAACTTCGTTTAGCGAACTTGTGCATTTATGGCACCTGTTTGGCCAGTTTTGCAATGACTTTCATGCACTAACGAAACGATCCGAAACGCCACAAAATATGAGTTTTGGGTCCAATGGAGTGGATCGGGTGCGTTCATTGCGAAAAGTTCCGAAGGGCCCGAAAACATGAGTTTTGGGTCTAGTAGAATCGATCGGGTGTGTTCGTTGCGAAAAATTCCGACGCAACTTCGTTTAGCGACCTTGTGCGTTAATGGCACCCGTTTGGCTAGTTTTGCATCGACTTTCGTGCACCAATGAAACGATCCGACACGCCCCAAAACATGAGTTTTGGGTCGAATGGATTGCATCAGGTGCATTCATAGCGAAAAATTGCGACGCAACTTCGTTTAACGAACTTGTGCGTTAATGGCAGCTATTCAGCAAGTTTTTCATCGACTTTCATGCAGTAACGATATGTTCCGTAGCGCCCCAAAACATGAGTTTTGGGACCAGTAGAGTCGATCGGGTGTGTTCGTTGCGAAAAGTTCCGAAGCGCCCCAAAACATGAGTTTTGGGTCCAGTAGAGTCGATCGGGTGTGTTCGTTGCGAAAAATTCCGACGCAACTTCGTTTAGCGAACTTGTGCGTTAATGGCACCCGTTCGGCCAGTTTTGCATCGACTTTCGTGCACTAATGAAACGATCCGAAACGCCCCAAAACAAGAGTTTTGGGTCGAATGGATTGCATCAGGAGCATTAGTTGCGAAAAATTCTGACGCAACTTCGTTTAGCGAACTTGTGCATTTATGGCACCTGTTTGGCCAGTTTTGCAATGACTTTCATGCACTAACGAAACGATCCGAAACGCCACAAAATATGAGTTTTGGGTCCAATGGAGTGGATCGGGTGCGTTCATTGCGAAAAGTTCCGAAGGGCCCGAAAACATGAGTTTTGGGTCTAGTAGAGTCGATTGGGTGTGTTCGTTGCGAAAAATTCCGACGCAACTTCGTTTAGCGACCTTGTGCGTTAATGGCAGATATTCGGCCAGTTTTGCATCGACTTTCATGCATTAAGAAAACGGTGCGAACGCGCCAAAACATTAGTTTTGGGTCCAATAGAGTCGATTGGGTGCGTTCTTTGCGAAAAATTCTGACGCAACTTCGTCTAGTGAACTTGTGCGTTAATGGTACCTGTTCGGCCAGTTTTGCATCGACTTTCGTGCAGTACCGAAAGGGTCCGAAATGCGCCAAAACATGAGTTTTGGGTCTTGTAGAGTCGATCGGGTGTGTTCGTTGCGAAAAATTCCGACGCAACTTCGTTTAGCGAACTTGTGCATTAATGGTACCTGTTCGGCCAGTTTTGCAATGACATTCATGCACTAACGAAACGATCCGAAACGCCCCAAAACATGAGTTTTGGGTCCAATGGAGTGGATCGGGTGCGTTGATTGCGAAAAGTTCCGACGCAACTTCGTTTAGCGAACTTGTGCGTTATTGGCACCTGTTCGGCCAGTTTTGCATCGACTTTCGTGCAGTAACGCTACGTTCCGAAGCACCCCAAAACATGAGTTTTGGGTCTTGTAGAGTCGATCGGGTGTGTTCGTTGCAAAAAATTTCGACGCAACTTCGTTTAGCGAACTTATGCGTTAATGGCACTTGTTCGGCTAGTTTTGCATCGACTATCGTGCACCAATGAAACGATCCGAAACGCCCCAAAACATGAGTTTTGGGTCGAATGGATTGCATCAGGTGCATTCATTGCGAAAAATTGCGACGCAACTTCGTTTAACGAACTTGTGCGTTAATGGCAGCTATTCGGCCAGTTTTTCATAGACTTTCATGCAGTAACGATACGTTCCGAAGCGCCCCAAAACATGAGTTTTGGGTCCAGTAGAGTCGATCGGGTGTGTTCGTTGCAAAAAATTCCGACGCAACTTCGTTTAGCGTACTTGTGCGTTAATGGCACCCGTTCGGCCAGCTTTGCATCGACTTTCGTGCACTAATGAAACGATCCGAAATGCCCCAAAACAAGAGTTTTGGGTCGAATGGATTGCATCAGGAGCATTCGTTGCGAAAAATTCTGACGCAACTTCGTTTAGCGAACTTGTGCATTAATGGCACATGTTTGGCCAGTTTTGCAATGACTTTCATGCACTAACGAAACGATCCGAAACGCCACAAAACATGAGTTTTTGGTCCAATGGAGTGGATCGGGTGCGTTCATTGCGAAAAGTTCCGAAGCGCCCGAAAACATGAGTTTTGGGTCTAGTAGAGTCGATCGGGTGTGTTCGTTGCGAAAAATTCCGATGCAACTTCGTTTAGCGACCTTGTGCGTTAATGGCACCCGTTCGGCTAGTTTTGCATCGACTTTCGTGCACCAATGAAACGATCCGAAACGCCCCAAAACATGAGTTTTGGGTCGAATGGATTGCATCAGGTGGATTCATAGCGAAAAATTGCGACGCAACTTCGTTTAACGAACTTGTGCATTAATGGCAGCTATTCAGCCAGTTTTTCATCGACTTTCATGCAGTAACGATATGTTCCGAAGCGCCCCAAAACATGAGTTTTGGGTCCAGTAGAGTCGATCGGGTGTGTTCGTTGCGAAAAATTCCGACGCAACTTCGTTTAGCGAACTTGTGCGTTAATGGCACCCGTTCGGCCAGTTTTGCATCGACTTTCGTGCACTAATGAAACGATCCGAAACGCCCCAAAACACGAGTTTTGGGTCGAATGGATTGCATCAGGAGCATTCGTTGCGAAAAATTCTGACGCAACTTCGTTTAGCGAATTTGTGCGTTAATGGCAGCTATTCGGCCAGTTTTTCATCGACTTTCATGCAGTAACGATACGTTCCGAAGCGCCCCGAAACATGAGTTTTGGGTCCAGTAGAGTCGATCGGGTGTGTTCGTTGCGAAAAATTCCGACGCAACTTCGTTTAGCGAACTTGTGCGTTAATGGCACCCGTTCGGCCAGCTTTGCATCGACTTTCGTGCACTAATGAAACGATCCGAAACGCCCCAAAACAAGAGTTTTGGGTCGAATGGATTGCATCACGAGCATTCGTTGCGAAAAATTCTGACGCAACTTCGTTTAGCGAACTTGTGCATTTATGGCACCTGTTTGGCCAGTTTTGCAATGACTTTCATGCACTAACGAAACGATCCGAAACGCCACAAAACATGAGTTTTGGGTCCAATGGAGTGGATCGGGTGCGTTCATTGCGAAAAGTTCCGAAGGGCCCGAAAACATGAGTTTTGGGTCTAGTAGAGTCGATTGGGTGTGTTCGTTGCGAAAAATTCCGACGCAACTTCGTTTAGCGACCTTGTGCGTTAATGGCAGATATTCGGCCAGTTTTGCATCGACTTTCATGCATTAAGGAAACGGTGCGAACGCCTCAAAACATCAGTTTTGGGTCCAATAGAGTCGATTGGGTGCGTTCTTTGCGAAAAATTCCGACGCAACTTCGTCTAGTGAACTTGTGCGTTAATGGTACCTGTTCGGCCAGTTTTGCATTGACTTTCGTGCAGTACCGAAAGGGTCCGAAACGCGCCAAAACATGAGTTTTGGGTCTTGTAGAGTCGATCGGGTGTGTTCGTTGCGAAAAATTCCGACGCAACTTCGTTTAGCGAACTTGTGCATTAATGGCACCTGTTCGGCCAGTTTTGCAATGACATTCATGCACTAACGAAACGATCCGAAACGCCACAAAACATGAGTTTTTGGTCCAATGGAGTGGATCGGGTGCGTTCATTGCGAAAAGTTCCGAAGCGCCCGAAACATGAGTTTTGGGTCTTGTAGAGTCGATCGGGTGTGTTCGTTGCGAAAAATTCCGACGCAACTTCGTTTAGCGAACTTGTGCATTAATGGCACCTGTTCGGCCAGTTTTGCATCGACTTTCATGCATTAAGGAAACGGTGCGAACGCCCCAAAACATGAGTTTTGGGTCCAATATAGTCGATTGGTTGCGTTCGTTGCGAAAAATTCCGACGCAACTTCGTTTAGTGAACTACTTGTGCGTTAATGGTACGTGTTCGGCCAGTTTTGCATCGACTTTCGTGCAGTACCGAAAGGGTCCGAAACGCGCCAAAACATGAGTTTGGGGTCCAATATAGGGTATCGGGTGCGTTCGTTGCGAAAAATTCCAACGCAACTTCGTTTAGCGAACTTGTGCGTTAACGGCACAAGTTCAGCCGGTTTTGCATCAACTTTCGTGCAGTAACGAAACGGTCCGAAACGCCCTAAAACATGAGTTTTGGGTCCAATGGAGTGGATCAAGTGCGTTCATTGCGAAAAGTTCCGTCGTAACTTCGTTTAGGGAACTTGTGCGTTAATGGCACCTGTTCCGCCAGTTTTGCATCGACTTTCGTGGAGTAACGATACGTTCCGAAGCGCTCCAAAACATGAGTTTTGGGTCTAGTAGAGTTGATCGGGTGTGTTCGTTGCGAAAAATTCCGACGCAACTTCGTTTAGCGAACTTGTGCATTAATGGCACCTGTTCGGCCAGTTTTGCAATGACTTTCGTGCACTAACGAAACGATCCGAAACGCCCGAAAACATGAGTTTTGGGTCCAATCGAGTAGATCGGGCGAGTTCGTTGCGAAAAATTCCAACGCAACTTCGTTTAGGGAACTTGTGCTTTAATGGCACCTGTTCGGCCAGTTTTGCGTCGACTTTGAGAAACGGTCCGAGGCGCCCCAAAACATGAGTTTTGGGTTTATTGGAGTGGATTGGGTGCGTTCATTGCGAAAAATTCCGACGCAACTTCGTTTAGCAAACTTGTGCGTTAATGGCACTTGTTTGGCCAATTTTGCATCGACTTTGTGCTGTAACAAAATGGTGCGAAACACGCCAAAACAAGAGTTTTGGGTCCAATGTTGTCGATCGGGTCCGTTCGTTGCGGAGAATTCCAACGCAACTTCGTTTAGCGAAATTGTGCGTTAATGGCAGCTATTCGGCCAGTTTTGTATCGACTTTCATGCAGTAAGGAAACGGTGCGAACGCCCCAAAACAAGAGTTTAGGGTCCAATACAGTCGATCGGGTGCGTTCGTTGTGAAAAATTCCGACGCAACTTCGTTTAGCGACCTTGTGCGTTAATGGCAGATATTCGGCCAGTTTTGCATCGACTTTCATGCATTAAGGAAACGGTGCGAACGCCCCAAAACATTAGTTTTGGGTCCAATAGAGTCGATTGGGTGCGTTCTTTGCGAAAAATTCCGACGTAACTTCGTTTAGTGAACTTGTGCGTTAATGGTACCTGTTCGGCCAGTTTTGCATCGACTTTCGTGCAGTACCGAAAGGGTCCGAAATGCGCCAAAACATGAGTTTTGGGTCTTGTAGAGTCGATCGGGTGTGTTCGTTGCGAAAAATTCCGACGCAACTTCGTTTAGCGAACTTGTGCATTAATGGCACCTGTTCGGCCAGTTTTGCAATGACATTCATGCACTAACGAAACGATCCGAAACGCCCCAAAACATGAGTTTTGGGTCCAATGGAGTGGATCGGGTGCGTTGATTGCGAAAAGTTCTGACGCAACTTCGTTTAGCGAACTTGTGCGTTATTGGCACCTGTTCGGCCAGTTTTGCATCGACTTTCGTGCAGTAACGCTACGTTCCGAAGCACCCCAAAACATGAGTTTTGGGTCTTGTAGAGTCGATCGGGTGTGTTCGTTGCAAAAAATTTTGACGCAACTTCGTTTAGCGAACTTATGCGTTAATGGCACTTGTTCGGCTAGTTTTGCATCGACTATCGTGCACCAATGAAACGATCCGAAACGCCCCAAAACATGAGTTTTGGGTCGAATGGATTGCATCAGGTGCATTCATTGCGAAAAATTGCGACGCAACTTCGTTTAACGAACTTGTGCGTTAATGGCAGCTATTCGGCCAGTTTTTCATAGACTTTCATGCAGTAACGATACGTTCCGAAGCGCCCCAAAACATGAGTTTTGGGTCCAGTAGAGTCGATCGGGTGTGTTCGTTGCACAAAATTCCGACGCAACTTCGTTTAGCGTACTTGTGCGTTAATGGCACCCGTTCGGCCAGCTTTGCATCGACTTTCGTGCACTAATGAAACGATCCGAAACGCCCCAAAACAAGAGTTTTGGGTCGAATGGATTGCATCAGGAGCATTCGTTGCGAAAAATTCTGACGCAACTTCGTTTAGCGAACTTGTGCATTAATGGCACATGTTTGGCCAGTTTTGCAATGACTTTCATGCACTAACGAAACGATCCGAAACGCCACAAAACATGAGTTTTTGGTCCAATGGAGTGGATCGGGTGCGTTCATTGCGAAAAGTTCCGAAGCGCCCGAAAACATGAGTTTTGGGTCTAGTAGAGTCGATCGGGTGTGTTCGTTGCGAAAAATTCCGACGCAACTTCGTTTAGCGACCTTGTGCGTTAATGGCACCCGTTCGGCTAGTTTTGCATCGACTTTCGTGCACCAATGAAACGATCCGAAACGCCCCAAAACATGAGTTTTGGGTCGAATGGATTGCATCAGGTGCATTCATAGCGAAAAATTGCGACGCAACTTCGTTTAACGAACTTGTGCGTTAATGGCAGCTATTCAGCCAGTTTTTCATCGACTTTCATGCAGTAACGATATGTTCCGAAGCGCCCCAAAACATGAGTTTTGGGTCCAGTAGAGTCGATCGGGTGTGTTCGTTGCGAAAAATTCCGACGCAACTTCGTTTAGCGAACTTGTGCGTTAATGGCACCCGTTCGGCCAGTTTTGCATCGACTTTCGTGCACTAATGAAACGATCCGAAACGCCCCAAAACACGAGTTTTGGGTCGAATGGATTGCATCAGGAGCATTCGTTGCGAAAAATTCTGACGCAACTTCGTTTAGCGAATTTGTGCGTTAATGGCAGCTATTCGGCCAGTTTTTCATCGACTTTCATGCAGTAACGATACGTTCCGAAGCGCCCCAAAACATGAGTTTTGGGTCCAGTAGAGTCGATCGGGTGTGTTCGTTGCGAAAAATTCCGACGCAACTTCGTTTAGCGAACTTGTGCGTTAATGGCACCCGTTCGGCCAGCTTTGCATCGACTTTCGTGCACTAATGAAACGATCCGAAACGCCCCAAAACAAGAGTTTTGGGTCGAATGGATTGCATCAGGAGCATTCGTTGCGAAAAATTCTGACGCAACTTCGTTTAGCGAACTTGTGCATTTGTGGCACATGTTTGGCCAGTTTTGCAATGACTTTCATGCACTAACGAAACGATCCGAAACGCCACAAAACATGAGTTTTGGGTCCAATGGAGTGGATCGGGTGCGTTCATTGCGAAAAGTTCCGAAGGGCCCGAAAACATGAGTTTTGGGTCTAGTAGAGTCGATTGGGTGTGTTCGTTGCGAAAAATTCCGACGCAACTTCGTTTAGCGACCTTGTGCGTTAATGGCAGATATTCGGCCAGTTTTGCATCGACTTTCATGCATTAAGGAAACGGTGCGAACGCCTCAAAACATTAGTTTTGGGTCCAATAGAGTCGATTGGGTGCGTTCTTTGCGAAAAATTCCGACGCAACTTCGTTTAGTGAACTTGTGCGTTAATGGTACCTGTTCGGCCAGTTTTGCATTGACTTTCGTGCAGTACCGAAAGGGTCCGAAACGCGCCAAAACATGAGTTTTGGGTCTTGTAGAGTCGATCGGGTGTGTTCGTTGCGAAAAATTCCGACGCAACTTCGTTTAGCGAACTTGTGCATTAATGGCACCTGTTCGGCCAGTTTTGCAATGACATTCATGCACTAACGAAACGATCCGAAACGCCACAAAACATGAGTTTTTGGTCCAATGGAGTGGATCGGGTGCGTTCATTGCGAAAAGTTCCGAAGCGCCCGAAAACATGAGTTTTGGGTCTAGTAGAATCGATCGGGTGTGTTCGTTGCGAAAAATTCCGACGCAACTTCGTTTAGCGACCTTGTGCGTTAATGGCACCCGTTCGGCTAGTTCTGCATCGACTTTCGTGCACCAATGAAACGATCCGACACGCCCCAAAACATGAGTTTTGGGTCGAATGGATTGCATCAGGTGCATTCATAGCGAAAAATTGCGACGCAACTTCGTTTAACGAACTTGTGCGTTAATGGCATCTATTCAGCAAGTTTTTCATCGACTTTCATGCAGTAACGATATGTTCCGAAGCGCCCCAAAACATGAGTTTTGGGTCCAGTAGAGTCGATCGGGTGTGTTCGTTGCGAAAAATTCCGACGCAACTTCGTTTAGCGAACTTGTGCGTTAATGGCACCCGTTCGGCCAGTTTTGCATCGACTTTCGTGCACTAATGAAACGATCCGAAACGACCCAAAACAAGAGTTTTGCGTCGAATGGATTGCATCAGGAGCATTCGTTGCGAAAAATTCTGACGCAACTTCGTTTAGCGAACTTGTGCATTTATGGCACCTGTTTGGCCAGTTTTGCAATGACTTTCATGCACTAACGAAACGATCCGAAACGCCACAAAACATGAGTTTTGGGTCCAATGGAGTGGATCGGGTGCGTTCATTGCGAAAAGTTCCGAAGGGCCCGAAAACATGAGTTTTGGGTCTAGTAGAGTCGATTGGGTGTGTTCGTTGCGAAAAATTCCGACGCAACTTCGTTTAGCGACCTTGTGCGTTAATGGCAGATATTCGGCCAGTTTTGCATCGACTTTCATGCATTAAGGAAACGGTGCGAACGCCTCAAAACATTAGTTTTGGGTCCAATAGAGTCGATTGGGTGCGTTCTTTGCGAAAAATTCCGACGCAACTTCGTTTAGTGAACTTGTGCGTTAATGGTACCTGTTCGGCCAGTTTTGCATTGACTTTCGTGCAGTACCGAAAGGGTCCGAAACGCGCCAAAACATGAGTTTTGGGTCTTGTAGAGTCGATCGGGTGTGTTCGTTGCGAAAAATTCCGACGCAACTTCGTTTAGCGAACTTGTGCATTAATGGCACCTGTTCGGCCAGTTTTGCAATGACATTCATGCACTAACGAAACGATCCGAAACGCCACAAAACATGAGTTTTTGGTCCAATGGAGTGGATCGGGTGCGTTCATTGCGAAAAGTTCCGAAGCGCCCGAAAACATGAGTTTTGGGTCTAGTAGAATCGATCGGGTGTGTTCGTTGCGAAAAATTCCGACGCAACTTCGTTTAGCGACCTTGTGCGTTAATGGCACCCGTTCGGCTAGTTCTGCATCGACTTTCGTGCACCAATGAAACGATCCGACACGCCCCAAAACATGAGTTTTGGGTCGAATGGATTGCATCAGGTGCATTCATAGCGAAAAATTGCGACGCAACTTCGTTTAACGAACTTGTGCGTTAATGGCATCTATTCAGCAAGTTTTTCATCGACTTTCATGCAGTAACGATATGTTCCGAAGCGCCCCAAAACATGAGTTTTGGGTCCAGTAGAGTCGATCGGGTGTGTTCGTTGCGAAAAATTCCGACGCAACTTCGTTTAGCGAACTTGTGCGTTAATGGCACCCGTTCGGCCAGTTTTGCATCGACTTTCGTGCACTAATGAAACGATCCGAAACGACCCAAAACAAGAGTTTTGCGTCGAATGGATTGCATCAGGAGCATTCGTTGCGAAAAATTCTGACGCAACTTCGTTTAGCGAACTTGTGCATTTATGGCACCTGTTTGGCCAGTTTTGCAATGACTTTCATGCACTAACGAAACGATCCGAAACGCCACAAAATATGAGTTTTGGGTCCAATGGAGTGGATCGGGTGCGTTCATTGCGAAAAGTTCCGAAGGGCCCGAAAACATGAGTTTAGGGTCTAGTAGAATCGATCGGGTGTGTTCGTTGCGAAAAATTCCGACGCAACTTCGTTTAGCGACCTTGTGCGTTAATGGCACCCGTTCGGCTAGTTTTGCATCGACTTTCGTGCACCAATGAAACGATCCGACACGCCCCAAAACATGAGTTTTGGGTCGAATGGATTGCATCAGGTGCATTCATAGCGAAAAATTGCGACGCAACTTCGTTTAACGAACTTGTGCGTTAATGGCAGCTATTCAGCAAGTTTTTCATCGACTTTCATGCAGTAACGATATGTTCCGTAGCGCCCCAAAACATGAGTTTTGGGTCCAGTAGAGTCGATCGGGTGTGTTCGTTGCGAAAAGTTCCGAAGCGCCCCAAAACATGAGTTTTGGGTCCAGTAGAGTCGATCGGGTGTGTTCGTTGCGAAAAATTCCGACGCAACTTCGTTTAGCGAACTTGTGCGTTAATGGCACCCGTTCGGCCAGTTTTGCATCGACTTTCGTGCACTAATGAAACGATCCGAAACGCCCCAAAACAAGAGTTTTGGGTCGAATGGATTGCATCAGGAGCATTAGTTGCGAAAAATTCTGACGCAACTTCGTTTAGCGAACTTGTGCATTTATGGCACCTGTTTGGCCAGTTTTGCAATGACTTTCATGCACTAACGAAACGATCCGAAACGCCACAAAATATGAGTTTTGGGTCCAATGGAGTGGATCGGGTGCGTTCATTGCGAAAAGTTCCGAAGGGCCCGAAAACATGAGTTTTGGGTCTAGTAGAGTCGATTGGGTGTGTTCGTTGCGAAAAATTCCGACGCAACTTCGTTTAGCGACCTTGTGCGTTAATGGCAGATATTCGGCCAGTTTTGCATCGACTTTCATGCATTAAGGAAACGGTGCGAACGCGCCAAAACATTAGTTTTGGGTCCAATAGAGTCGATTGGGTGCGTTCTTTGCGAAAAATTCTGACGCAACTTCGTCTAGTGAACTTGTGCGTTAATGGTACCTGTTCGGCCAGTTTTGCATCGACTTTCGTGCAGTACCGAAAGGGTCCGAAATGCGCCAAAACATGAGTTTTGGGTCTTGTAGAGTCGATCGGGTGTGTTCGTTGCGAAAAATTCCGACGCAACTTCGTTTAGCGAACTTGTGCATTAATGGTACCTGTTCGGCCAGTTTTGCAATGACATTCATGCACTAACGAAACGATCCGAAACGCCCCAAAACATGAGTTTTGGGTCCAATGGAGTGGATCGGGTGCGTTGATTGCGAAAAGTTCCGACGCAACTTCGTTTAGCGAACTTGTGCGTTATTGGCACCTGTTCGGCCAGTTTTGCATCGACTTTCGTGCAGTAACGCTACGTTCCGAAGCACCCCAAAACATGAGTTTTGGGTCTTGTAGAGTCGATCGGGTGTGTTCGTTGCAAAAAATTTCGACGCAACTTCGTTTAGCGAACTTATGCGTTAATGGCACTTGTTCGGCTAGTTTTGCATCGACTATCGTGCACCAATGAAACGATCCGAAACGCCCCAAAACATGAGTTTTGGGTCGAATGGATTGCATCAGGTGCATTCATTGCGAAAAATTGCGACGCAACTTCGTTTAACGAACTTGTGCGTTAATGGCAGCTATTCGGCCAGTTTTTCATAGACTTTCATGCAGTAACGATACGTTCCGAAGCGCCCCAAAACATGAGTTTTGGGTCCAGTAGAGTCGATCGGGTGTGTTCGTTGCAAAAAATTCCGACGCAACTTCGTTTAGCGTACTTGTGCGTTAATGGCACCCGTTCGGCCAGCTTTGCATCGACTTTCGTGCACTAATGAAACGATCCGAAACGCCCCAAAACAAGAGTTTTGGGTCGAATGGATTGCATCAGGAGCATTCGTTGCGAAAAATTCTGACGCAACTTCGTTTAGCGAACTTGTGCATTAATGGCACATGTTTGGCCAGTTTTGCAATGACTTTCATGCACTAACGAAACGATCCGAAACGCCACAAAACATGAGTTTTTGGTCCAATGGAGTGGATCGGGTGCGTTCATTGCGAAAAGTTCCGAAGCGCCCGAAAACATGAGTTTTGGGTCTAGTAGAGTCGATCGGGTGTGTTCGTTGCGAAAAATTCCGACGCAACTTCGTTTAGCGACCTTGTGCGTTAATGGCACCCGTTCGGCTAGTTTTGCATCGACTTTCGTGCACCAATGAAACGATCCGAAACGCCCCAAAACATGAGTTTTGGGTCGAATGGATTGCATCAGGTGCATTCATAGCGAAAAATTGCGACGCAACTTCGTTTAACGAACTTGTGCGTTAATGGCAGCTATTCAGCCAGTTTTTCATCGACTTTCATGCAGTAACGATATGTTCCGAAGCGCCCCAAAACATGAGTTTTGGGTCCAGTAGAGTCGATCGGGTGTGTTCGTTGCGAAAAATTCCGACGCAACTTCGTTTAGCGAACTTGTGCGTTAATGGCACCCGTTCGGCCAGTTTTGCATCCACTTTCGTGCACTAATGAAACGATCCGAAACGCCCCAAAACACGAGTTTTGGGTCGAATGGATTGCATCAGGAGCATTCGTTGCGAAAAATTCTGACGCAACTTCGTTTAGCGAATTTGTGCGTTAATGGCAGCTATTCGGCCAGTTTTTCATCGACTTTCATGCAGTAACGATACATTCCGAAGCGCCCCAAAACATGAGTTTTGGGTCCAGTAGAGTCGATCGGGTGTGTTCGTTGCGAAAAATTCCGACGCAACTTCGTTTAGCGAACTTGTGCGTTAATGGCACCCGTTCGGCCAGCTTTGCATCGACTTTCGTGCACTAATGAAACGATCCGAAACGCCCCAAAACAAGAGTTTTGGGTCGAATGGATTGCATCAGGAGCATTTGTTGCGAAAAATTCTGACGCAACTTCGTTTAGCGAACTTGTACATTAATGGCACATGTTTGGCCAGTTTTGCAATGACTTTCATGCACTAACGAATCGATCCGAAACGCCACAAAACATGAGTTTTTGGTCCAATGGAGTGGATCGGGTGCGTTCATTGCGAAAAGTTCCGAAGCGCCCGAAAACATGAGTTTTGGGTCTAGTAGAGTCGATCGGGTGTGTTCGTTGCGAAAAATTCCGACGCAACTTCGTTTAGCGAACTTGTGCGTTAATGGCACCTGTTCGGCCAGTTTTGCATCGACTTTCGTGACCTAACGAAACGATCCAAAACGCCCCAAAACAAGAGTTTTGGGTCGAATGGATTGCATCAGGAGCATTCGTTGCGAAAAATTCTGACGCAACTTCGTTTAGCGAACTTGTGCGTTAATGGCACCTGTTCGGCCAGTTTTGCAATGACTTTCATGCACTAACGAAACGATCCGAAGCACCACAAAACATGAGTTTTGGGTCTAGTAGAGTCGATCGGGTACGTTCCTTGCGAAAAATTCCGACGCAACTTCGTTTAGCGAACTTGTGAGTTAATGGCACAAGTTCCGCCGGTTTTGCATCGAATTTCGTGCAGTAACGTAACGGTCCGAAACGCCCTTAAACATGAGATTTTGGTCCAATGGAGTGAATCGGGTGCGTTCATTGCAAAAAAGTGTGACGCAACTTCGTTTAGCCAACTTGTGCGTTAATGGCACATGTTCGGCCAGTTTAGCATCAATTTTTGTGCAGTAACGAAACAGTCCAAAATGCCCCAAAACATAAGTTTTGGGTCGAATGGATTGCATCAGGTGCATTCGTTGCGAAAAATTCCGACGCAACTTCGTTTAGTGAACTTGTGCGTTAATGGCAGCTATTCGGCCAGTTTTGCATCGACTTTCATGCATTAAGGAAACGGTGCGAACGCCCCAAAACATGAGTTTTGGGTCCAATATAGTCGATTGGTTGCGTTCGTTGCGAAAAATTCCGACGCAACTTCGTTTAGTGAACTACTTGTGCGTTAATGGTACGTGTTCGGCCAGTTTTGCATCGACTTTCGTGCAGTACCGAAAGGGTCCGAAACGCGCCAAAACATGAGTTTTGGGTCCAATATAGGGTATCGGGTGCGTTCGTTGCGAAAAATTCCAACGCAACTTCGTTTAGCGAACTTGTGCGTTAACGGCACAAGTTCAGCCGGTTTTGCATCAACTTTCGTGCAGTAACGAAACGGTCCGAAACGCCCTAAAACATGAGTTTTGGGTCCAATGGAGTGGATCAAGTGCGTTCATTGCGAAAAGTTCCGTCGTAACTTCGTTTAGGGAACTTGTGCGTTAATGGCACCTGTTCCGCCAGTTTTGCATCGACTTTCGTGGAGTAACGATACGTTCCGAAGCGCGCCAAAACATGAGTTTTGGGTCTAGTAGAGTCGATCGGGTGTGTTCGTTGCGAAAAATTCCAACGCAACTTCGTTTAGGGAACTTGTGCTTTAATGGCACCTGTTCGGCCAGTTTTGCGTCGACTTTCAGAAACGGTCCGAGGCGCCCCAAAACATGAGTTTTGGGTTTATTGGAGTGGATTGGGTGCGTTCATTGCGAAAAATTCCGACGCAACTTCGTTTAGCAAACTTGTGCGTTAATGGCACTTGTTTGGCCAATTTTGCATCGACTTTGTGCTGTAACAAAATGGTGCGAAACACGCCAAAACAAGAGTTTTGGGTCCAATGTTGTCGATCGGGTCCGTTCGTTGCGGAAAATTCCAACGCAACTTCGTTTAGCGAAATTGTGCGTTAATGGCAGCTATTCGGCCAGTTTTGTATCGACTTTCATGCAGTAAGGAAACGGTGCGAACGCCCCAAAACAAGAGTTTAGGGTCCAATACAGTCGATCGGGTGCGTTCGTTGTGAAAAATTCCGACGCAACTTCGTTTAGCGACCTTGTGCGTTAATGGAAGATATTCGGCCAGTTTTGCATCGACTTTCATGCATTAAGGAAACGGTGCGAACGCCCCAAAACATTAGTTTTGGGTCCAATAGAGTCGATTGGGTGCGTTCTTTGCGAAAAATTCCGACGCAACTTCGTTTAGTGAACTTGTGCGTTAATGGTACCTGTTCGGCCAGATTTGCATCGACTTTCGTGCAGTACCGAAAGGGTCCGAAATGCGCCAAAACATGAGTTTTGGGTCTTGTAGAGTCGATCGGGTGTGTTCGTTGCGAAAAATTCCGACGCAACTTCGTTTAGCGAACTTGTGCATTAATGGCACCTGTTCGGCCAGTTTTGCAATGACATTCATGCACTAACGAAACGATCCGAAACGCCCCAAAACATGAGTTTTGGGTCCAATGGAGTGGATCGGGTGCGTTGATTGCGAAAAGTTCCGACGCAACTTCGTTTAGCGAACTTGTGCGTTATTGGCACCTGTTCGGCCAGTTTTGCATCGACTTTCGTGCAGTAACGCTACGTTCCGAAGCACCCCAAAACATGAGTTTTGGGTCTTGTAGAGTCGATCGGGTGTGTTCGTTGCCAAAAATTTCGACGCAACTTCGTTTAGCGAACTTATGCGTTAATGGCACTTGTTCGGCTAGTTTTGCATCGACTATCGTGCACCAATGAAACGATCCGAAACGCCCGAAAACATGAGTTTTGGGTCCAATCGAGTAGATCGGGCGAGTTCGTTGCGAAAAATTCCAACGCAACTTCGTTTAGGGAACTTGTGCTTTAATGGCACCTGTTCGGCCAGTTTTGCGTCGACTTTCAGAAACGGTCCGAGGAGCCCCAAAACATGAGTTTTGGGTTTATTGGAGTGGATTGGGTGCGTTCATTGCGAAAAATTCCGACGCAACTTCGTTTAGCAAACTTGTGCGTTAATGGCACTTGTTTGGCCAATTTTGCATCGACTTTGTGCTGTAACAAAATGGTGCGAAACACGCCAAAACAAGAGTTTTGGGTCCAATGTTGTCGATCGGGTCCGTTCGTTGCGGAAAATTCCAACGCAACTTCGTTTAGCGAAATTGTGCGTTAATGGCAGCTATTCGGCCAGTTTTGTATCGACTTTCATGCAGTAAGGAAACGGTGCGAACGCCCCAAAACAAGAGTTTAGGGTCCAATACAGTCGATCGGGTGCGTTCGTTGTGAAAAATTCCGACGCAACTTCGTTTAGCGACCTTGTGCGTTAATGGAAGATATTCGGCCAGTTTTGCATCGACTTTCATGCATTAAGGAAACGGTGCGAACGCCCCAAAACATTAGTTTTGGGTCCAATAGAGTCGATTGGGTGCGTTCTTTGCGAAAAATTCCGACGCAACTTCGTTTAGTGAACTTGTGCGTTAATGGTACCTGTTCGGCCAGATTTGCATCGACTTTCGTGCAGTACCGAAAGGGTCCGAAATGCGCCAAAACATGAGTTTTGGGTCTTGTAGAGTCGATCGGGTGTGTTCGTTGCGAAAAATTCCGACGCAACTTCGTTTAGCGAACTTGTGCATTAATGGCACCTGTTCGGCCAGTTTTGCAATGACATTCATGCACTAACGAAACGATCCGAAACGCCCCAAAACATGAGTTTTGGGTCCAATGGAGTGGATCGGGTGCGTTGATTGCGAAAAGTTCCGACGCAACTTCGTTTAGCGAACTTGTGCGTTATTGGCACCTGTTCGGCCAGTTTTGCATCGACTTTCGTGCAGTAACGCTACGTTCCGAAGCACCCCAAAACATGAGTTTTGGGTCTTGTAGAGTCGATCGGGTGTGTTCGTTGCCAAAAATTTCGACGCAACTTCGTTTAGCGAACTTATGCGTTAATGGCACTTGTTCGGCTAGTTTTGCATCGACTATCGTGCACCAATGAAACGATCCGAAACGCCCGAAAACATGAGTTTTGGGTCCAATCGAGTAGATCGGGCGAGTTCGTTGCGAAAAATTCCAACGCAACTTCGTTTAGGGAACTTGTGCTTTAATGGCACCTGTTCGGCCAGTTTTGCGTCGACTTTCAGAAACGGTCCGAGGAGCCCCAAAACATGAGTTTTGGGTTTATTGGAGTGGATTGGGTGCGTTCATTGCGAAAAATTCCGACGCAACTTCGTTTAGCAAACTTGTGCGTTAATGGCACTTGTTTGGCCAATTTTGCATCGACTTTGTGCTGTAACAAAATGGTGCGAAACACGCCAAAACAAGAGTTTTGGGTCCAATGTTGTCGATCGGGTCCGTTCGTTGCGGAAAATTCCAACGCAACTTCGTTTAGCGAAATTGTGCGTTAATGGCAGCTATTCGGCCAGTTTTGTATCGACTTTCATGCAGTAAGGAAACGGTGCGAACGCCCCAAAACAAGAGTTTAAGGTCCAATACAGTCGATCGGGTGCGTTCGTTGTGAAAAATTCCGACGCAACTTCGTTTAGCGACCTTGTGCGTTAATGGCAGATATTCGGCCAGTTTTGCATCGACTTTCATGCATTAAGGAAACGGTGCGAACGCCCCAAAACATTAGTTTTGGGTCCAATAGAGTCGATTGGGTGCGCTCTTTGCGAAAAATTCCGACGCAACTTCGTTTAGTGAACTTGTGCGTTAATGGTACCTGTTCGGCCAGTTTTGCATCGACTTTCGTGCAGTACCGAAAGGGTCCGAAATGCGCCAAAACATGAGTTTTGGGTCTTGTAGAGTCGATCGGGTGTGTTCGTTGCGAAAAATTCCGACGCAACTTCGTTTAGCGAACTTGTGCATTAATGGCACCTGTTCGGCCAGTTTTGCAATGACATTCATGCACTAACGAAACGATCCGAAACGCCCCGAAACATGAGTTTTGGGTCCAATGGAGTGGATCGGGTGCGTTGATTGCGAAAAGTTCCGACGCAACTTCGTTTAGCGAACTTGTGCGTTATTGGCACCTGTTCGGCCAGTTTTGCATCGACTTTCGTGCAGTAACGCTACGTTCCGAAGCACCCCAAAACATGAGTGTTGGGTCTTGTAGAGTCGATCGGGTGTGTTCGTTGCAAAAAATTTCGACGCAACTTCGTTTAGCGAACTTATGCGTTAATGGCACTTGTTCGGCTAGTTTTGCATCGACTATCGTGCACCAATGAAACGATCCGAAACGCCCCAAAACATGAGTTTTGGGTCGAATGGATTGCATCAGGTGCATTCATTGCGAAAAATTGCGACGCAACTTCGTTTAACGAACTTGTGCGTTAATGGCAGCTATTCGGCCAGTTTTTCATAGACTTTCATGCAGTAACGATACGTTCCGAAGCGCCCCAAAACATGAGTTTTGGGTCCAGTAGAGTCGATCGGGTGTGTTCGTTGCAAAAAATTCCGACGCAACTTCGTTTAGCGTACTTGTGCGTTAATGGCACCCGTTCGGCCAGCTTTGCATCGACTTTCGTGCACTAATGAAACGATCCGAAACGCCCCAAAACAAGAGTTTTGGGTCGAATGGATTGCATCAGGAGCATTCGTTGCGAAAAATTCTGACGCAACTTCGTTTAGCGAACTTGTGCATTAATGGCACATGTTTGGCCAGTTTTGCAATGACTTTCATGCACTAACGAAACGATCCGAAACGCCACAAAACATGAGTTTTTGGTCCAATGGAGTGGATCGGGTGCGTTCATTGCGAAAAGTTCCGAAGCGCCCGAAAACATGAGTTTTGGGTCTAGTAGAGTCGATCGGGTGTGTTCGTTGCGAAAAATTCCGACGCAACTTCGCTTAGCGACCTTGTGCGTTAATGGCACCCGTTCGGCTAGTTTTGCATCGACTTTCGTGCACCAATGAAACGATCCGAAACGCCCCAAAACATGAGTTTTGGGTCGAATGGATTGCATCAGGTGCATTCATAGCGAAAAATTGCGACGCAACTTCGTTTAACGAACTTGTGCGTTAATGGCAGCTATTCAGCCAGTTTTTCATCGACTTTCATGCAGTAACGATATGTTCCGAAGCGCCCCAAAACATGAGTTTTGGGTCCAGTAGAGTCGATCGGGTGTGTTCGTTGCGAAAAATTCCGACGCAACTTCGTTTAGCGAACTTGTGCGTTAATGGCACCCGTTCGGCCAGTTTTGCATCGACTTTCGTGCACTAATGAAACGATCCGAAACGCCCCAAAACACGAGTTTTGGGTCGAATGGATTGCATCAGGAGCATTCGTTGCGAAAAATTCTGACGCAACTTCGTTTAGCGAATTTGTGCGTTAATGGCAGCTATTCGGCCAGTTTTTCATCGACTTTCATGCAGTAACGATACGTTCCGAAGCGCCCCAAAACATGAGTTTTGGGTCCAGTAGAGTCGATCGGGTGTGTTCGTTGCGAAAAATTCCGACGCAACTTCGTTTAGCGAACTTGTGCGTTAATGGCACCCGTTCGGCCAGCTTTGCATCGACTTTCGTGCACTAATGAAACGATCCGAAACGCCCCAAAACAAGAGTTTTGGGTCGAATGGATTGCATCAGGAGCATTCGTTGCGAAAAATTCTGACGCAACTTCGTTTAGCGAATTTGTGCGTTAATGGCAGCTATTCGGCCAGTTTTTCATCGACTTTCATGCAGTAACGATACGTTCCGAAGCGCCCCAAAACATGAGTTTTGGGTCCAGTAGAGTCGATCGGGTGTGTTCGTTGCGAAAAATTCCGACGCAACTTCGTTTAGCGAACTTGTGCGTTAATGGCACCCGTTCGGCCAGCTTTGCATCGACTTTCGTGCACTAATGAAACGATCCGAAACGCCCCAAAACAAGAGTTTTGGGTCGAATGGATTGCATCAGGAGCATTTGTTGCGAAAAATTCTGACGCATCTTCGTTTAGCGAACTTGTACATTAATGGCACATGTTTGGCCAGTTTTGCAATGACTTTCATGCACTAACGAAACGATCCGAAACGCCACAAAACATGAGTTTTTGGTCCAATGGAGTGGATCGGGTGCGTTCATTGCGAAAAGTTCCGAAGCGCCCGAAAACATGAGTTTTGGGTCTAGTAGAGTCGATCGGGTGTGTTCGTTGCGAAAAATTCCGACGCAACTTCGTTTAGCGAACTTGTGCGTTAATGGCACCTGTTCGGCCAGTTTTGCATCGACTTTCGTGACCTAACGAAACGATCCAAAACGCCCCAAAACAAGAGTTTTGGGTCGAATGGATTGCATCAGGAGCATTCGTTGCGAAAAATTCTGACGCAACTTCGTTTAGCGAACTTGTGCGTTAATGGCACCTGTTCGGCCAGTTTTGCAATGACTTTCATGCACTAATGAAACGATCCGAAGCACCACAAAACATGAGTTTTGGGTCTAGTAGAGTCGATCGGGTACGTTCCTTGCGAAAAATTCCGACGCAACTTCGTTTAGCGAACTTGTGAGTTAATGGCACAAGTTCCGCCGGTTTTGCATCGAATTTCGTGCAGTAACGTAACGGTCCGAAACGCCCTTAAACATGAGATTTTGGTCCAATGGAGTGAATCGGGTGCGTTCATTGCAAAAAAGTGTGACGCAACTTCGTTTAGCCAACTTGTGCGTTAATGGCACATGTTCGGCCAGTTTAGCATCAATTTTTGTGCAGTAACGAAACAGTCCAAAATGCCCCAAAACATAAGTTTTGGGTCGAATGGATTGCATCAGGTGCATTCGTTGCGAAAAATTCCGACGCAACTTCGTTTAGTGAACTTGTGCGTTAATGGCAGCTATTCGGCCAGTTTTGCATCGACTTTCATGCATTAAGGAAACGGTGCGAACGCCCCAAAACATGAGTTTTGGGTCCAATATAGTCGATTGGTTGCGTTCGTTGCGAAAAATTCCGACGCAACTTCGTTTAGTGAACTACTTGTGCGTTAATGGTACGTGTTCGGCCAGTTTTGCATCGACTTTCGTGCAGTACCGAAAGGGTCCGAAACGCGCCAAAACATGAGTTTTGGGTCCAATATAGGGTATCGGGTGCGTTCGTTGCGAAAAATTCCAACGCAACTTCGTTTAGCGAACTTGTGCGTTAACGGCACAAGTTCAGCCGGTTTTGCATCAACTTTCGTGCAGTAACGAAACGGTCCGAAACGCCCTAAAACATGAGTTTTGGGTCCAATGGAGTGGATCAAGTGCGTTCATTGCGAAAAGTTCCGTCGTAACTTCGTTTAGGGAACTTGTGCGTTAATGGCACCTGTTCGGCCAGTTTTGCATCGACTTTCGTGGAGTAACGATACGTTCCGAAGCGCGCCAAAACATGAGTTTTGGGTCTAGTAGAGTCGATCGGGTGTGTTCGTTGCGAAAAATTCCGACGCAACTTCGTTTAGCGAACTTGTGCATTAATGGCACCTGTTCGGCCAGTTTTGCAATGACTTTCGTGCACTAACGAAACGATCCCAAACGCCCGAAAACATGAGTTTTGGGTCCAATCGAGTAGATCGGGCGAGTTCGTTGCGAAAAATTCCAACGCAACATCGTTTAGGGAACTTGTGCTTTAATGGCACCTGTTCGGCCAGTTTTGCGTCGACTTTCAGAAACGGTCCGAGGCGCCCCAAAACATGAGTTTTGGGTTTATTGGAGTGGATTGGGTGCGTTCATTGCGAAAAATTCCGACGCAACTTCGTTTAGCAAACTTGTGCGTTAATGGCACTTGTTTGGCCAATTTTGCATCGACTTTGTGCTGTAACAAAATGGTGCGAAACACGCCAAAACAAGAGTTTTGGGTCCAATGTTGTCGATCGGGTCCGTTCGTTGCGGAAAATTCCAACGCAACTTCGTTTAGCGAAATTGTGCGTTAATGGCAGCTATTCGGCCAGTTTTGTATCGACTTTCATGCAGTAAGGAAACGGTGCGAACGCCCCAAAACAAGAGTTTAGGGTCCAATACAGTCGATCGGGTGCGTTCGTTGTGAAAAATTCCGACGCAACTTCGTTTAGCGACCTTGTGCGTTAATGGCAGATATTCGGCCAGTTTTGCATCGACTTTCATGCATTAAGGAAACGGTGCGAACGCCCCAAAACATTAGTTTTGGGTCCAATAGAGTCGATTGGGTGCGTTCTTTGCGAAAAATTCCGACGCAACTTCGTTTAGTGAACTTGTGCGTTAATGGTACCTGTTCGGCCAGTTTTGCATCGACTTTCGTGCAGTACCGAAAGGGTCCGAAATGCGCCAAAACATGAGTTTTGGGTCTTGTAGAGTCGATCGGTTGTGTTCGTTGCGAAAAATTCCGACGCAACTTCGTTTAGCGAACTTGTGCATTAATGGCACCTGTTCGGCCAGTTTTGCAATGACATTCATGCACTAACGAAACGATCCGAAACGCCCCAAAACATGAGTTTTGGGTCCAATGGAGTGGATCGGGTGCGTTGATTGCGAAAAGTTCTGACGCAACTTCGTTTAGCGAACTTGTGCGTTATTGGCACCTGTTCGGCCAGTTTTGCATCGACTTTCGTGCAGTAACGCTACGTTCCGAAGCACCCCAGAACATGAGTTTTGGGTCTTGTAGAGTCGATCGGGTGTGTTCGTTGCAAAAAATTTCGACGCAACTTCGTTTAGCGAACTTGTGCGTTAATGGCACCCGTTCGGCCAGCTTTGCATCGACTTTCGTGCACTAATGAAACGATCCGAAACGCCCCAAAACAAGAGTTTTGGGTCGAATGGATTGCATCAGGAGCATTTGTTGCGAAAAATTCTGACGCATCTTCGTTTAGCGAACTTGTACATTAATGGCACATGTTTGGCCAGTTTTGCAATGACTTTCATGCACTAACGAAACGATCCGAAACGCCACAAAACATGAGTTTTTGGTCCAATGGAGTGGATCGGGTGCGTTCATTGCGAAAAGTTCCGAAGCGCCCGAAAACATGAGTTTTGGGTCTAGTAGAGTCGATCGGGTGTGTTCGTTGCGAAAAATTCCGACGCAACTTCGTTTAGCGAACTTGTGCGTTAATGGCACCTGTTCGGCCAGTTTTGCATCGACTTTCGTGACCTAACGAAACGATCCAAAACGCCCCAAAACAAGAGTTTTGGGTCGAATGGATTGCATCAGGAGCATTCGTTGCGAAAAATTCTGACGCAACTTCGTTTAGCGAACTTGTGCGTTAATGGCACCTGTTCGGCCAGTTTTGCAATGACTTTCATGCACTAATGAAACGATCCGAAGCACCACAAAACATGAGTTTTGGGTCTAGTAGAGTCGATCGGGTACGTTCCTTGCGAAAAATTCCGACGCAACTTCGTTTAGCGAACTTGTGAGTTAATGGCACAAGTTCCGCCGGTTTTGCATCGAATTTCGTGCAGTAACGTAACGGTCCGAAACGCCCTTAAACATGAGATTTTGGTCCAATGGAGTGAATCGGGTGCGTTCATTGCAAAAAAGTGTGACGCAACTTCGTTTAGCCAACTTGTGCGTTAATGGCACATGTTCGGCCAGTTTAGCATCAATTTTTGTGCAGTAACGAAACAGTCCAAAATGCCCCAAAACATAAGTTTTGGGTCGAATGGATTGCATCAGGTGCATTCGTTGCGAAAAATTCCGACGCAACTTCGTTTAGTGAACTTGTGCGTTAATGGCAGCTATTCGGGCCAGTTTTTGCATCGACTTTCATGCATTAAGGAAACGGTGCGAACGCCCCAAAACATGAGTTTTGGGTCCAATATAGTCGATTGGTTGCGTTCGTTGCGAAAAATTCCGACGCAACTTCGTTTAGTGAACTACTTGTGCGTTAATGGTACGTGTTCGGCCAGTTTTGCATCGACTTTCGTGCAGTACCGAAAGGGTCCGAAACGCGCCAAAACATGAGTTTTGGGTCCAATATAGGGTATCGGGTGCGTTCGTTGCGAAAAATTCCAACGCAACTTCGTTTAGCGAACTTGTGCGTTAACGGCACAAGTTCAGCCGGTTTTGCATCAACTTTCGTGCAGTAACGAAACGGTCCGAAACGCCCTAAAACATGAGTTTTGGGTCCAATGGAGTGGATCAAGTGCGTTCATTGCGAAAAGTTCCGTCGTAACTTCGTTTAGGGAACTTGTGCGTTAATGGCACCTGTTCGGCCAGTTTTGCATCGACTTTCGTGGAGTAACGATACGTTCCGAAGCGCGCCAAAACATGAGTTTTGGGTCTAGTAGAGTCGATCGGGTGTGTTCGTTGCGAAAAATTCCGACGCAACTTCGTTTAGCGAACTTGTGCATTAATGGCACCTGTTCGGCCAGTTTTGCAATGACTTTCGTGCACTAACGAAACGATCCCAAACGCCCGAAAACATGAGTTTTGGGTCCAATCGAGTAGATCGGGCGAGTTCGTTGCGAAAAATTCCAACGCAACATCGTTTAGGGAACTTGTGCTTTAATGGCACCTGTTCGGCCAGTTTTGCGTCGACTTTCAGAAACGGTCCGAGGCGCCCCAAAACATGAGTTTTGGGTTTATTGGAGTGGATTGGGTGCGTTCATTGCGAAAAATTCCGACGCAACTTCGTTTAGCAAACTTGTGCGTTAATGGCACTTGTTTGGCCAATTTTGCATCGACTTTGTGCTGTAACAAAATGGTGCGAAACACGCCAAAACAAGAGTTTTGGGTCCAATGTTGTCGATCGGGTCCGTTCGTTGCGGAAAATTCCAACGCAACTTCGTTTAGCGAAATTGTGCGTTAATGGCAGCTATTCGGCCAGTTTTGTATCGACTTTCATGCAGTAAGGAAACGGTGCGAACGCCCCAAAACAAGAGTTTAGGGTCCAATACAGTCGATCGGGTGCGTTCGTTGTGAAAAATTCCGACGCAACTTCGTTTAGCGACCTTGTGCGTTAATGGCAGATATTCGGCCAGTTTTGCATCGACTTTCATGCATTAAGGAAACGGTGCGAACGCCCCAAAACATTAGTTTTGGGTCCAATAGAGTCGATTGGGTGCGTTCTTTGCGAAAAATTCCGACGCAACTTCGTTTTAGTGAACTTGTGCGTTAATGGTACCTGTTCGGCCAGTTTTGCATCGACTTTCGTGCAGTACCGAAAGGGTCCGAAATGCGCCAAAACATGAGTTTTGGGTCTTGTAGAGTCGATCGGTTGTGTTCGTTGCGAAAAATTCCGACGCAACTTCGTTTAGCGAACTTGTGCATTAATGGCACCTGTTCGGCCAGTTTTGCAATGACATTCATGCACTAACGAAACGATCCGAAACGCCCCAAAACATGAGTTTTGGGTCCAATGGAGTGGATCGGGTGCGTTGATTGCGAAAAGTTCTGACGCAACTTCGTTTAGCGAACTTGTGCGTTATTGGCACCTGTTCGGCCAGTTTTTGCATCGACTTTCGTGCAGTAACGCTACGTTCCGAAGCACCCCAGAACATGAGTTTTGGGTCTTGTAGAGTCGATCGGGTGTGTTCGTTGCAAAAAATTTCGACGCAACTTCGTTTAGCGAACTTATGCGTTAATGGCACTTGTTCGGCTAGTTTTGCATCGACTATCGTGCACCAATGAAACGATCCGAAACGCCCCAAAACATGAGTTTTGGGTCGAATGGATTGCATCAGGTGCATTCATTGCGAAAAATTGCGACGCAACTTCGTTTAACGAACTTGTGCGTTAATGGCAGCTATTCGGCCAGTTTTTCATAGACTTTCATGCAGTAACGATACGTTCCGAAGCGCCCCAAAACATGAGTTTTGGGTCCAGTAGAGTCGATCGGGTGTGTTCGTTGCAAAAAAATTCCGACGCAACTTCGTTTAGCGTACTTGTGCGTTAATGGCACCCGTTCGGCCAGCTTTGCATCGACTTTCGTGCACTAATGAAACGATCCGAAACGCCCAAAACAAGAGTTTTGGCTCGAATGGATTGCATCAGGAGCATTCGTTGCGAAAAATTCTGACGCAACTTCGTTTAGCGAACTTGTGCATTGATGGCACATGTTTGGCCAGTTTGCAATGACTTTCATGCACTAACGAAACGATCCGAAACGCCACAAAACATGAGTTTTTGGTCCAATGGAGTGGATCGGGGTGCGTTCATTGCGAAAAGTTCCGAAGCGCCCGAAAACATGAGTTTTGGGTCTAGTAGAGTCGATCGGGTGTGTTCGTTGCGAAAAATTCCGACGCAACTTCGTTTAGCGACCTTGTGCGTTAATGGCACCCGTTCGGCTAGTTTTGCATCGACTTTCGTGCACCAATGAAACGATCCGAAACGCCCCAAAACATGAGTTTTGGGTCGAATGGATTGCATCAGGTGCATTCATAGCGAAAAATTGCGACGCAACTTCGTTTAACGAACTTGTGCGTTAATGGCAGCTATTCAGCCAGTTTTTCATCGACTTTCATGCAGTAACGATATGTTCCGAAGCGCCCCAAAACATGAGTTTTTGGGTCCAGTAGAGTCGATCGGGTGTGTTCGTTGCGAAAAATTCCGACGCAACTTCGTTTAGCGAACTTGTGCGTTAATGGCACCCGTTCGGCCAGTTTTGCATCGACTTTCGTGCACTAATGAAACGATCCGAAACGCCCCAAAACACGAGTGTTGGGTCGAATGGATTGCATCAGGAGCATTCGTTGCGAAAAATTCTGACGCAACTTCGTTTAGCGAATTTGTGCGTTAATGGCAGCTATTCGGCCAGTTTTTCATCGACTTTCATGCAGTAACGATATGTTCCGAAGCGCCCCAAAACATGAGTTTTGGGTCCAGTAGAGTCGATCGGGTGTGTTCGTTGCGAAAAATTCCGACGCAACTTCGTTTAGCGAACTTGTGCGTTAATGGCACCCGTTCGGCCAGTTTTGCATCGACTTTCGTGCACTAATGAAATGATCCGAAACGCCCCAAAACAAGAGTTTTGGGTCGAATGGATTGCATCAGGAGCATTTGTTACGAAAAATTCTGACGCAACTTCGTTTAGCGAACTTGTGCATTTATGGCACCTGTTTGGCCAGTTTTGCAATGACTTTCATGCACTAACGAAACGATCCGAAACGCCACAAAACATGAGTTTTGGGTCCAATGGAGTGGATCGGGTGCGTTCATTGCGAAAAGTTCCGAAGGGCCCGAAAACATGAGTTTTGGGTCTAGTAGAGTCGATCGGGTGTGTTCGTTGCGAAAAATTCCGACGCAACTTCGTTTAGCGAACTTGTGCGTTAATGGCACCTGTTCGGCCAGTTTTGCATCGACTTTCGTGACCTAACGAAACGATCCAAAACGCCCCAAAACAAGAGTTTTGGGTCGAATGGATTGCATCAGGAGCATTCGTTGCGAAAAATTCTGACGCAACTTCGTTTAGCGAACTTGTGCGTTAATGGCACCTGTTCGGCCAGTTTTGCAATGACTTTCATGCACTAACGAAACGATCCGAAGCACCACAAAACATGAGTTTTGGGTCTAGTAGAGTCGATCGGGTGCGTTCCTTGCGAAAAATTCCGACGCAACTTCGTTTTAGCGAACTTGTGAGTTAATGGCACAAGTTCCGCCGGTTTTGCATCGAATTTCATGCAGTAACGTAACGGTCCGAAACGCCCTTAAACATGAGATTTTGGTCCAATGGAGTGAATCGGGTGAGTTCATTGCAAAAAATTGTGACGCAACTTCGTTTAGCCAACTTGTGCGTTAACGGCACATGTTCGGCCAGTTTAGCATCAATTTTTGTGCAGTAACCAAACAGTCCAAAATGCCCCAAAACATAAGTTTTGGGTCGAATGGATTGCATCAGGTGCATTCGTTGCGAAAAATTCCGACGCAACTTCGTTTAGTGAACTTGTGCGTTAATGGCAGCTATTCGGCCAGTTTTGCATCGACTTTCATGCATTAAGGAAACGGTGCGAACGCCCCAAAACATGAGTTTTGGGTCCAATATAGTCGATTGGTTGCGTTCGTTGCGAAAAATTCCGACGCAACTTCGTTTAGTGAACTACTTGTGCGTTAATGGTACGTGTTCGGCCAGTTTGCATCGACTTTCGTGCAGTACCGAAAGGGTCCGAAACGCGCCAAAACATGAGTTTTGGGTCCAATATAGGGTATCGGGTGCGTTCGTTGCGAAAAATTCCAACGCAACTTCGTTTAGCGAACTTGTGCGTTAACGGCACAAGTTCAGCCAGTTTTGCATCAACTTTCGTGCAGTAACGAAACGGTCCGAAACGCCCTAAAACATGAGTTTTGGGTCCAATGGAGTGGATCAAGTGCGTTCATTGCGAAAAGTTCCGTCGTAACTTCGTTTAGGGAACTTGTGCGTTAATGGCACCTGTTCGGCCAGTTTTGCATCGACTTTCGTGGAGTAACGATACGTTCCGAAGCGCGCCAAAACATGAGTTTTGGGTCTAGTAGAGTCGATCGGTGTGTTCGTTGCGAAAAATTCCGACGCAACTTCGTTTTAGCGAACTTGTGCATTAATGGCACCTGTTCGGCCCAGTTTTGCAATGACTTTCGTGCACTAACGAAACGATCCGAAACGCCCGAAAACATGAGTTTTGGGTCCAATCGAGTAGATCGGGCGAGTTCGTTGCGAAAAATTCCAACGCAACTTCGTTAGGGAACTTGTGCTTTAATGGCACCTGTTCGGCCAGTTTTGCGTCGACTTTCAGAAACGGTCCGAGGCGCCCCAAAACATGAGTTTTGGGTTTATTGGAGTGGATTGGGTGCGTTCATTGCGAAAAATTCCGACGCAACTTCGTTTAGCAAACTTGTGCGTTAATGGCACTTGTTTGGCCAATTTTGCATCGACTTTGTGCTGTAACAAAATGGTGCGAAACACGCCAAAACAGAGTTTTGGGTCCAATGTTGTCGATCGGGTCCGTTCGTTGCGGAAAATTCCAACGCAACTTCGTTTAGCGAAATTCTGCGTTAATGGCAGCTATTCGGCCAGTTTTGTATCGACTTTCATGCAGTAAGGAAACGGTGCGAACGCCCCAAAACAAGAGTTTAGGGTCCAATACAGTCGATCGGTGCGTTCGTTGTGAAAAATTCCGACGCAACTTCGTTTAGTGAACTTGTGCGTTAATGGCACCTGTTCGGCCTGTTTGGAATCGACTTTCATGCAGTCACGAAAGTGTCCGAAACACGCCAAAACATGAGTTTTGGGTCCAATGGAGGGTATCGGGTGCGTTCGTTGCGATAAAGTCTAAAGCAACTTCGTTTAGTGAACTTGTGCGTTAATGGCACCTGCTCGGCCAGTTTTGCATCGACTTTCCTGCAATAACAAAACAATCCGAAACGCCCCAAAACATGAGTTTTGGGTCCAATCGAGTAGATCGGGCGAGTTCATTGCGAAAAAATTCCGATGCAATTTTGTTTAGCGAACTTGTGCGTTAATGGCACCTGTTCGGCCAGTTTTGCATCAACTTTCAGAAACGGTCCCGAGGCGCCACAAAATATGAGTTTTGGGTCGATTGGAGTTGATCGGGTGCGTTCATTGCGAAAAATTTCCGACGCAACTTCGTTTAGCGAACTTGTGCGTTAATGGCACTTGTTCGGCCAGTTTTGCATCAACTTTCGTGCTGTAACGAAATGGTGCGAAACGCCCCAAAACAAGAGTTTTGGGTCCAATGTTGTCGATCGGGTGCGTTCGTTGCGAAAAATTCCGACGCAACTTCGTTTAGCGAACTTGTGCGTTAATGGCACCTGTTCGGCCAGTTTTGCATCGACTTTCGTGACCTAACGAAACGATCCAAAACGCCCCAAAACAAGAGTTTTGGGTCGAATGGATTGCATCAGGAGCATTCGTTGCGAAAAATTCTGACGCAACTTCGTTTAGCGAACTTGTGCGTTAATGGCACCTGTTCGGCCAGTTTTGCAATGACTTTCATGCACTAACGAAACGATCCGAAGCACCACAAAACATGAGTTTTGGGTCTAGTAGAGTCGATCGGGTACGTTCCTTGCGAAAAAATTCCGACGCAACTTCGTTTAGCGAACTTGTGAGTTAATGGCACAAGTTCCGCCGGTTTTGCATCGAATTTCGTGCAGTAACGTAACGGTCCGAAACGCCCTTAAACATGAGATTTTGGTCCAATGGAGTGAATCGGGTGCGTTCATTGCAAAAAAGTGTGACGCAACTTCGTTTAGCCAACTTGTGCGTTAATGGCACATGTTCGGCCAGTTTAGCATCAATTTTTGTGCAGTAACGAAACAGTCCAAAATGCCCCAAAACATAAGTTTTGGGTCGAATGGATTGCATCAGGTTGCATTCGTTGCGAAAAATTCCGACGCAACTTCGTTTAGTGAACTTGTGCGTTAATGGCACCTGTTCGGCCTGTTTGGAATCGACTTTCATGCAGTCACGAAAGTGTCCGAAACACGCCAAAACATGAGTTTTGGGTCCAATGGAGGGTAATCGGGTGCGTTCGTTGCGATAAAGTCTAAAGCAACTTCGTTTAGTGAACTTGTGCGTTAATGGCACCTGCTCGGCCAGTTTTTGCATCGACTTTCCTGCAATAACAAAACAATCCGAAACGCCCCAAAACATGAGTTTTGGGTCCAATCGAGTAGATCGGGCGAGTTCATTGCGAAAAATTCCGATGCAATTTTGTTTAGCGAACTTGTGCGTTAATGGCACCTGTTCGGCCAGTTTGCATCAACTTTCAGAAACGGTCCGAGGCGCCACAAAATATGAGTTTTTGGGTCGATTGGAGTTGATCGGGTGCGTTCATTGCGAAAAATTCCGACGCAACTTCGTTTAGCGAACTTGTGCGTTAATGGCACTTGTTCGGCCAGTTTTGCATCAACTTTCGTGCTGTAACGAAATGGTGCGAAACGCCCCCAAAACAAGAGTTTTGGGGTCCAATGTTGTCGATCGGGTGCGTTCGTTGCGAAAAATTCCGACGCAACTTCGTTTAGCGAACTTGTGCGTTAATGGCACCTGTTCGGCCAGTTTTGCATCGACTTTCGTGACCTAACGAAACGATCCAAAACGCCCCAAAACAAGAGTTTTGGGTCGAATGGATTGCATCAGGAGCATTCGTTGCGAAAAATTCTGACGCAACTTCGTTTAGCGAACTTGTGCGTTAATGGCACCTGTTCGGCCAGTTTTGCAATGACTTTCATGCACTAACGAAACGATCCGAAGCACCACAAAACATGAGTTTTGGGTCTAGTAGAGTCGATCGGGTACGTTCCTTGCGAAAAATTCCGACGCAACTTCGTTTAGCGAACTTGTGAGTTAATGGCACAAGTTCCGCCGGTTTTGCATCGAATTTCGTGCAGTAACGTAACGGTCCGAAACGCCCTAAACATGAGATTTTGGTCCAATGGAGTGAATCGGGTGCGTTCATTGCAAAAAAGTGTGACGCAACTTCGTTTAGCCAACTTGTGCGTTAATGGCACATGTTCGGCCAGTTTAGCATCAATTTTTGTGCAGTAACGAAACAGTCCAAAATGCCCCAAAACATAAGTTTTGGGTCGAATGGATTGCATCAGGTGCATTCGTTGCGAAAAAATTCCGACGCAACTTCGTTTAGTGAACTTGTGCGTTAATGGCAGCTATTCGGCCAGTTTTGCATCGACTTTCATGCATTAAGGAAACGGTGGCGAACGCCCCAAAACATGAGTTTTGGGTCCAATATAGTCGATTGGTTGCGGTTCGTTGCGAAAAATTCCGACGCAACTTCGTTTAGTGAACTACTTGTGCGTTAATGGTACGTGTTCGGCCAGTTTTGCATCGACTTTCGTGCAGTACCGAAAGGGTCCGAAACGCGCCAAAACATGAGTTTTGGGTCCAATATAGGGTATCGGGTGCGTTCGTTGCGAAAAATTCCAACGCAACTTCGTTTAGCGAACTTGTGCGTTAACGGCACAAGTTCAGCCGGTTTTGCATCAACTTTCGTGCAGTAACGAAACGGTCCGAAACGCCCTAAAACATGAAGTTTTGGGTCCAATGGAGTGGATCAAGTGCGTTCATTGCGAAAAGTTCCGTCGTAACTTCGTTTAGGGAACTTGTGCGTTAATGGCACCTGTTCGGCCAGTTTTGCATCGACTTTC